>JARQOD010000004.1:333721668-333839207 GCA_033576555.1 Oophaga sylvatica | reverse complement strand
AAAATTTGTTTTAGTTTGTAAAAATTTTTTTTACAAGGGGGTATTAATGCCAAAACATTTGTGTTTAACGTTTTTTAAAAGCATTTTTTATAACTGGCAAAAAAAAAAAAAAAAATTTACCGTTGAAACCGAACAGTCTCCACGACTTGGAGGCGCGGGGAAAAACCCCTTTTGGTCCCAGATGGGAGGCAAAAAAAGAAAATAAAATTTGGATTTTGGCAGGTTTTGGGCCGCTGTGTGAAGATGCATAAATTTTTTTCTATGTTTTTGTGTGACGTGATGTTGTGTTTTGCGATTGAGGGCAGGATACTTACGAATTGTGAGCCCACTCCGGGTATCTCTCCACCCCTCCTTTTTCCTCTGGGGCTCCTCGTATTTCAGTTTCCTGTTATTAAAAAACACAATAAAGAATATAGCCCACGATGGATTGTGGATAAAAAAATTAAAAAAATACTTTTTTTTTACCCCCAAATTTCCCTACGATGGGTGGGGGCTCCCAGAAGAAGGGGTTCTGCTGGGGGGCCCTTGGCTGGCTGGGAGGGAGGAGATGGCGATGCCGGTGGGGGCTGCCGCCGCGCTTCCTCCCCACATGCCATTGCTGCAGCTGCGCAGCTTTTTGAGTTTTGCGTGGAAGAAAACAAAAAGGGACAGTCAAATATATTTGTATATTTCTTGGCCCTGTCTGAAAGAAAACCAAGCATGTATTTTTATTGAAATGGGGGGGGTGTAATGTTTACCTTCTTCTGGCTTCCCTCCTTGCCCGCCTCTCCTCCTGTTCTCTTCTATGTACAAGCGCCGCCTCCCCCTCTTGTTGACGTCTTCTACTGTTAAAGTAAAAAGGTACTGTAAATTTGAGAATCCTTGTCCATGGCTGAAATAAAAAACAAACATGTAATTTATAGCAAAATGTGTGCTGTAATACTTACTTTCTCATTGCTATCCTCCTAGCTTGGAGGTCCTCTGCTCCCCTCTGCTCGACTTGGGCTTCAGCCGCTGCCGCCCGGTGAAGTCTTCGGCTGTTGAATAAGGACACAAAAACGGACAGTGAATATATGGGTATTCCTTTGCCCTGGCTGAAACACAAAAAACAAACATGTAAATTAGAGCAAAATGTGTGCTGTAGTACTTACTTTCTGCTTGCTAGCCTCCTAGCTTGGAGTTCCTCTCCCCCCCTCTGCTCAACTTGCGCTTCAGCCGCCGCCGCCGCCGCTCGTTGAATTCTTCTGCTGTTAGGACACAAAAAGGGACAGTGAATATATGTGGATTCCTTGTCCCTGGCTGAAAGAGAAAAACAAACATTAAATTTTTAGGGACATGGGGGATGACATTTACTTTCTGCTGGCTTGCCTCCTTGCATCCAGGATGTCCTGCGCCCTTTCATCGCCAGCATCAATTCTTCTGCTGTGAAATTAACAGACCAAAAAAAATTTGTTGATATATTTTGATTGTCCCTGTTTTAAAATATAACATTCAAACAACGACATTATTCCGACCACATGCAATCATTTTTTATAGCCATCAACAGTACCAGGGTAAACCGTATCCCTGGCCAAAAAAAAAAAAAAAAAATATATGATAAAAACATGGAAATTTCACATAAGAGCATAATTAGCTAAGGTCAGAGGCAGCCAAAAAAATAACATTGCAACAAAAGAAAAGTACATCAACATTTGTATACTCAACACAGGAAAATAATAGCAGCATGAGTAGATAAAACCGTGACAAGCCACAAAGAACAAAGATTGCAAACAAAAAAACATTAGCATAGTCAAACAATTCAACAGACCATGAGTAGATAAAACCATGACAGGCCACAAAGAAAAAATATTGCAAACAAAAAAACATTAGCATAGTTAAACAATTCAACAGACCATGAGTAGATAAAACCATGACAGGCTACAAAGAAAAAATATTGCAAACAAAAAAACATTAGCATAGTTAAACAATTCAACAGACCATGAGTAGATAAAACCATGACAAGCCAAAAAAAAAAAAAAAAAAAACCATTGGCAAAAAAAAAAATGGAGAGAAACATTACCATAGTAAACACATGCACATTTCCGATAGTAGCATAAAAAACAACGACATAACTGGCCCAAAAAATTAATACTTTTTAAAAAAAAAAAAAAACATTTTGATACACAAATACATCCATATTTCAGATTGTCGCAGGGAGACAAAGCACATCACTGCTAAAAAACAGTACCAGTAGATCTACATTATCAACATTCACAACAATAGCAGTGAATACACAATAAAGTTCCCAAACAAATGCATTTTAAACTCGGGGACCCACCCCATCATCGGCAATTTAATTTCATTAAATACCTGGGGAACCAATCCCCATCACAGAAAAAAAATTACATATATAATGTACCAGGCCACAAAAAAAAAACATCAGCTCACACAACATTGGTGACATATGTATTTTACATTTTTGAATTTGGGGGTGGGTGGTTCATATTTACCGTCTGTTTTCCTGGCGTTCCATGGTACGGATCCTGGCTGCGAGTCCGGTGGCTGCGTCGGTGGCTGCGTCGGTGGCTCTCTGTGGCTCTCTGTGGCTCTCTGTGGCTGTGTCTGATGTCCCACCCAATGTATTTTTTATATGTTTGCTGAGGGGTGGTACTTCCTTGTATCTGTTTGCTGTGGGCTGGTATATCAATTAACAAACCGGATGCGGCTACCGGATGCGGCGGACGCCGCGATGCGGCGCATTGCGGCGTCCATAGACTTTCATTGTAAAAAGAACCGCATGCGCCGCATCCGGCGCATGCGGCTTTTTCGCCGCAGACAAAAAACGTTACATGCAACGTTTTTTCCAGACACCGTACGGTGACCAGACACCGCATCCGGCACCAACCGGACGCGCCGCAGTGACATGCGGCGCCATGCGGCGCTAATACAAGTCAATGGAAAAAAAAAACCGCATGCGGCGCATACGGTTTTGTGATGCGGCGCTGCTAAAAAATGCCGGGGGCGCCGCAAGGGGAAAAACGGATGTGTGAAACCAGCCTAACCCAATCAAATGGAATAGCATAAATATTTTTTTTTTAAAAGATGTTCGGATTGACGAAGAAATTGACAATGTTGTTCACGTTTTTTCTATTTTTGGCAAATATGTATATTTCACAATTTCCATGCTCTTCACCTTTTTAACTTTTGACACACTTTCTCCTTCATAATCTTCAGCAGCATCATCTTTTTCATCAAATTATTCTTCATCTTCACCTTCTTTATCTTCTTCTTAAACTTCTTGCTATTCATCTTTTTGTTAACATTACTCATATTCTTCTTATTAAACTATGATTCTTATTCATATTGTACTTCATCTTCTTCATCATATTCTTATTTGTGACAGAGAATCCTGTACTTGTAATCTGTCAAAGTATGAATTTTTCATTCTTCCGTTCTTGCTGTCACAAAAGATTTAAATTACAACAGTATTTGTCCGTGTTCAGTTTAGCCTGCAGCAGCAGGCATTTTCCAGGGGCACCACGAGGAGGAACGGACTCACCCCATACACTGCTTAGTCTTCTTCTGCTTATAATTTAGAGCATATATTTTGCTCTTCATTTTGGTCTTATACTTCATGTTCTTCTGCTTTTAGATCTTCTGCTTATTGTTCTTGTGTCTCTTGTTCTGTATCTTGTATTTGTAGCACAACCTTGTACCAGCTGATGTTACTGGGACATGGTTACTAAGCAGGAGGTACCTGTGCTCCAAAGCACTACCAAGGACCAGCAGACGTTGCCGGAACTCGGATACCGAGATGGAGGCACCTAGGCCAAAGGCACTGCGGAGAACCAGTTGACGGTACTGGAACCCGGACGGGTAGCAGAAGGTACAAGAGCCAATGCAAGTAACGAGGACCAGCTGACTGTGCTGGAACCCGGAGGGGCAGCAGAAGGAAAAGAGCCAATGTCACAACCGAGGACCAGCTGACGTTACTGGGACACGGTTACTAAGCAGGAGGTACCTGTGCTCCAAAGCACTACCAAGGACTAGCAGACGTTGCTGGAACTCGGATACCGAGATGGAGGCACCTAGGCCAAAGGCACTGCGGAGAACCAGCTGACGGTACTGGAACCCGGACGGGTAGCAGAAGGTACCCATGGAAATTTAAGTTGACAGGCCGCGAGCCGGCCGCAGTTACCGAATCCCACAGTACTACAGTGGGTGATTGTCCTATTGTCACAACGGAAACAGCCTTTATTTGCATATCCCGCAGCACACATAGGAAGCACCTAAACTCCAAGCACCATAGAGTCGGCTAACCCGACCGCAACACGACAGGACAACTTATTGGAGGCTAAGTGACGTTTACACTGACAGGAAACAGATGGCGTGCTGTAACCAGTCTGGGCAGGAGTGAGTACCCGTGCCAATGACACTTCCGAGCAACAACTGGCGGTGTTGAAGCCCAGGGATGAGAAGACAACAGGGTGTAGGCAGCATGACTTTTTGCCGTTCACACAGCAGGGGAACAGCTGACATTACTGAACCCCAGTAACACTATAGCTTGTGTATTGGTCTGTGGACACGACACTTCTGAGCAGCAACTGCCAGTGTTGTAGCCCAGGGAGTAGCGTTCAGGTGGTAGAAAGATGAACATAACAGGAGACATAGATAACGTTGCGAACCAGTTATTTAATCTGAAAACGGACAGACAAATTCTGGCGAGATCCATGCCTTGTTCATTTTCAGAAAAGTAAGCCGGTCTACATTATCGGAGGATAGTCGCATGCGACGGTCTGTTAGTACACCACCTGCAGCACTAAAGACGCGCTCCGATAATTCACTGGCAGCAGGGCAAGCCAGCACCTCCAATGCATACTGACTAAGCTCTGGCCATGTATCCAGCTTAGAGACCCAAAACTTGAATGGGGAAGAGCCATCTGGGAGTACACTGAGAGGGAAAGACATGTAGTCTGTCACCATCTTACGGAAACGTTGCCTCCTGCTGACTGGAGCCGTCTCGGATGGTGTAGACATTTGTGGCGCTGCCACAAAACTTCGCAACATTTGGAACATACTGGTCTTGCCCTGTGCAGAGGCGCTGCTTGTGCTCCCTCTTGTTGCAGAGCTGTCTCCACTGCCTCGACGCACAGAGCTGCTTTGTAAAGCAGTAGCAGCAGCAGTGCTCTCGGCTGGAATGGAGAACATTATGGATTGCACCAGTGTGTCTTGGTACTCCCGCATTTTACGCTCCCGGTTCAACGGTGTGATGAGGCTTTGTAAGTTGTCCCGGTAGCGAGGGTCTAGGAGGGTGTACACCCAATAATCAGACGTGGTGAGAATGTGGGCGATGCGGCGGTCGTTTCTCAGGCACTGCAGCATGAAATCAACCATGTGCTGCAGACTCCCAACTGGCCAACAAACGCTGTCCCTGCAAGAGGCGTCATCTCTGCCTGCTCTGCATCACCCCACCCTCGCTCTACATACTGACTAGAGCGTTGTGTACCTCCCTCTGGAGCGATGTCTTCCTCCTCCATTGACTCCTCCTCATCCTCCTCACAAGGTGAGCCCTGCCCAGCCCTTTGTGAGGAACCACGTTGCGCTGACTGTCCAGAAGGTGATGGAATTTGTGACTCCTCATCCTCCACCTCTTCCAAAACCTCATCCCTTAGTGCTTGCAGTGTTTTTTGAAGCAGGCAGATAAGGGGGACAGTCAGGCTGACTAGTGCATCATCTGCACTCGCCATCTGCGTTGACTCATCAAACGCACGCAAAACGTGGCAGATGTCCTTCATAGAGGCCCACTCAGTAGTGGTGAAATGTGAACGGCGCAAATTGCGAGTTGATTGCGCCTGATGCAGCTGATACTCCATTACTGCTGGCTGCTGCTCACACAACCGCTCCAACATATGTAACGTGGAATTCACCTGGTGGGTACGTCACATATGATGCGATGTTCAGGAAGGCGAAATCTGCGTTGCAGAGCTGCAATGCGCGATCTGGCAATGCTGGAACGTCGCAAGTGAGCGCACTCTAGGCGGACCTTGTGCAGCAGTGCATCAAGATCCGGATAGTCCCTCAAAAAACTCTGCACGACCAAGTTGAGCACATGTGCCAGACATGGTATGTGAGTGAGGTTGCCAAGGCCCAGAGCTGCCACCAGATTTCGGCCATTGTCACACACTACCAAGCCTGGCTGGAGATTCGCTGGCAAAAACCACACGTCGCTCTCCTGCTTGATGGCATTCCAGAGCTCCTGCGCTGTGTGGCTTCGATTCCCCATGGAAATTAATTTCAGGACGGCCTGTTGACGTTTGGCCACGGCTGTGCTCATATCGGTCGCATCAGGTAAGCGTTCACGGGTCCATGTGGAGGTAGACCGTGACGGCTCCTGCAGCGATGATTCTGAGGAACTGGAGTAGGAGGAGGAGTCAATGTGGACAGACTTGATTCCTGCAATCCTTGGAGTTGGCAGAACACGTACAGCGCCACTCGCAAGATCTGTACCCGGCTCCACAACATTGACCCAATGGGCAGTGAGGGAAAGGTATCGTCCCTGGCCATGGGTACTGGTCCACGCATCGGTGGTCAGGTGGACCTTGCTACTGACGGCGTTTAGTAGCGCATGTTTAATTTTTCCCTCAACATGCTTTTGCAGAGCAGGGACGGCTTGCCTGCTGAAATAAAATCGGCTGGGCACATTGTATTGTGGGACTGCCAATGCCATTAAGTTACGGAAACTGTCAGTCTCCACCAGCCTGAATGACAGCATTTCAAGGGACAGGAGTTTTGCAATGCCAGCATTCAGAGCCTGTGCTCGTGGATGGTTTGCCGAGTATGGCGGTCTTTTATCCCATGCCTGTGCTACCGATGGCTGTTTTGTGGCCTGGGAGTGTGAGGATGACAGGGAACTTGCAGCTGTGGGTGGAATAACACTGGGTCTCTGGACAACAGTGACAGAGGTTCTTCCATGGCGATCCTGTGAGGAAGCCGAACCAGCTGTGTGTGAGCTGGAGGAAGAGGCTCCAACACGAGCTGAAGATGTAGGTGCTGCTGTAGGTTGGCCTACATCTCTTTGGAACTCAACCACGTGCTTTGACCGCACATGTTTCCACATATTTGTGGTATTAAGGTTACTGACATTTTTACCTCTTTTTACTTTTTGATTACACAGCTTGCATTTGACATAGCAAATATCATCTGCAAGTGTGTCAAAAAAGGACCACGCAGTGCAAGTCCTGGGAGCGCCCGTTTTGGCTGTTGGAAGAGAACTGCTACAAACGGGTGCCAAACTGGAGGCTACAGGCAACCGAGTCTGCAGCCTACCTCTCCCTACTGTTTGGACCGTTGGGGCAATCTCTTCCTCAGAGCTGCTACCACCACCTTCCTGTTCCTCATGCCATGTTGAGTCTTGGACCTCATCATCTCCACTACCCTCTTCCAACACCTGCTGCTGTTGGGTGGTCTGGCCAGCACCATGCTCAACAGAAAATGACACCTGAGTCTCATCATCATCAGATGCGTTCTGCGGTGTGCTGACCATCGGCACTGGCTCACCCGCCTCTTCACATTCAGAGAGACACAGCTGTTGCGCATCACTGCATACTGCCTCTTCTTCACATTCCAGAATGCTGCTTGGCTGGGCCCCTGTTTGCAAGCCAACAGATTCTGAGAACAGAAGCAGAGACTCAGCTGGCTCCAGTTCAGAACTCTCTGACTGCCTGGGCAATTTGGCAGGCGGTGAAGAGACAGATGGTTGTTCAACAGTGCTGTGGTCCTGAGAGGAGGTGGAAGCAATTGAAGTCGATGCATTGGCTGCCATCCAACCAACAACGGCTTCAATTTGTTCTTCCCGCAGCAGTGGGGTACGCTGAGCTCCTACAAAAGTGCGCATAAAGGAACGCTCACGGGGAAAACTGGTGGATGCTGTGTCACTGGGTGCGGCAGCAGCCACAGAATCCCCACGTCCTCTCCCTGCTGAAACTCACGGCCACGACCACGTGCCTTACTCCCTGCCTTCTTCATCTTGGTAGATTGATAAAGAAAGTCAGAAAAGTTATAAGGCCTAAGTGTGGTTATTCCTCAGAGACTGCAGTGAACACTGAAACACAACTGTTCACAATCTGTGAAAGGCTACTCCTTTGTCTACTTCTATAGTGTTTGCAACCAATGTATTGTATATGGATGGAAGCGTGTCACACTAATAGATTAGTTTTTTTTCAAATATAATGGAGCAGCACCAATTGGAGAGAAATGAAAAGGATGAGGCACTGAGACACGCTCAGCAGAGTACAAGCAGCAGTGCTTGAACAAGTAACTGGAGCTGATGTGCACTCAAAAAATAAAAAACACAGACTGAAGTGAACACTGAAACACAACTGTTCACAATCTGTGAAAGGCTACTCCTTTGTCTACTTCTATAGTGTTTGCAACCAATGTATTGGATACGGATGGAAGCGCGTCACACTAATAGATTAGTTTTTTTTCAAATATAATGGAGCAGCACCAATTGGAGAGAAATGAAAAGGATGAGGCACTGAGACACGCTCAGCAGAGTACAAGCAGCAGTGCTTGAACAAGTAACTGGAGCGTGATGTGCACTCAAAAAATAAAAAACACAGACTGAAGTGAACACTGAAACACAACTGTTCACAATCTGTGAAAGGCTACTCCTTTGTCTACTTCTATAGTGTTTGCAACCAATGTATTGGATACGGATGGAAGCGCGTCACACTAATAGATTAGATTTTTTTCAAATATAATGGAGCAGCACCAATTGGAGAAAAATGAAAAGGATGAGGCACTGAGACACGCTCAGCAGAGTACAAGCAGCAGTGCTTGAACAAGTAACTGGAGCGTGATATGCACTCAAAAAAAAAAAAACACAGACTGAAGTGAACACTGAAACACAACATTCAGTGCAATGGGTCTGCTCCAGACGTAGTCTGCTCCACATATTTCAAATCCCATATTTCAAATTACAGATTTCTAATTACACTACTGTGAATTAGACTAGAATTCTAGAATGCATTTGGCCACACATCAATCCTACAGCATTGTCATCATCACATTGTGACTGAGATGTTCTTCTGTTCCCACAGGTATGAAAACCCAGCTTTTCTATGCTCCTGAATGCATCATGTATATTGCTTTGTTAATGGTATGAAAACCCAGCTTTTTTATGCTCCTGAATGCATCATGTATATTGCTTTGTTAATGGTATGAAAACCCCAGCTTTTCTATGCTCCTGAATGCATCATGTATATTGCTTGTTAATGGTATGAAAACCCCAGCTTTTCTATGCTCCTGAATGCATCATGTATATTGCTTTGTTAATGGTATGAAAACCCAGCTTTTCTATGCTCCTGAATGCATCATGTATATTGCTTTGTTAATGGTATGAAAACCCCAGCTTTTCTATGCTCCTGAATGCATCATGTATATTGCTTTGTTAATGGTATGAAAACCCCAGCTTTTCTATGCTCCTGAATGCATCATGTATATTGCTTTGTTATGGTATGAAAACCCCAGCTTTTCTATGCTCCTGAATGCATCATGTATATTGCTTTGTTAATGGTATGAAAACCCCAGCTTTTCTATGCTCCTGAATGCATCATGTATATTGCTTTGTTAATGGTATGAAAACCCCAGCTTTTCTATGCTCCTGAATGCATCATGTATATTGCTTTGTTAATGGTATGAAAACCCAGCTTTTCTATGCTCCTGAATGCATCATGTATATTGCTTTGTTAATGGTATGAAAACCCCAGCTTTTCTATGCTCCTGAATGCATCATGTATATTGCTTTGTTAATGGTATGATTTGCTCACCCATCTTCCTGTGCACATAATTGTACTCCATACTTCTTATCTTCACACACATCTGAGTGGTCTGTGTAACACCTACCCCCTTTTATGACCTTTCCTTAACTCTGTGCATTTGGCCTGAGCAGTCCCAGCCCACTTCCCAATCACACTGATTGCCCTTAGCTGCATTATTTATTCAGTGCAATGGGTCTGCTCCAGACGTAGTCTGCTCCACATATTTTCAAATCCCATACTTCAAATTACAGATTTCTAATTACACTACTGTGAATTAGACTAGAATTGGACTGGAATTTGGCTGAAAGGTAACAGATTATAAAACCACTATAGGTACTGCCACACTGAGCTATCCCGCTAGCGATCTCGTTAGCGTTGCATACTAATGAGATCGCTAGCGGATTGTTTCTATATCGCTAATGCGGCCACATTTAGCGATATAGTTAACGACGCTATCGCCGTTAGCGATCTTCTTAACGACTTTAGCGGTACAAAAGTACCGCAAATCGCTAAGAAAGGTGCCACCAGCGATAAGATACTTACCCAGCGGGAGCGCCAGCGATGAAATAGAGTCCGGAACGATTCCAGCGACGAGCGAGATCACAGCAGGAAGCTCGTCGCTGGAAGCTGCCGCACTGAACAATATCGCTAACGGGATCGCTAAATAGTGACGTTTTTTAGCGATCCGTTAGCGATATTGTTTAGTGTGGCATACCCTTTAGTTTCATTTTCTTATCACTTTCACCCCCATCCTCCTTTCTTTCTTCCTATCCCTGTAATCCCCCCACCTAGTAAGGAATTAGTCATTTCCCCCTCCATTCTCCCCAGCCATCTCACCTTTCCCACAGAACTGTTCCTCCACATACAATCCTTTTCACCAAGACACACACGGCCACACCATGGCTTATCCTGCTCTCACCTTCTAACGCTCTGTCTGCTACTCCTCATCGCTGGCGATGTATCCCCAAATCCTGGCCCTCCTCATCACATCCCCACACTCATTTCTAACACCCTGCCACGATCTTCCACACGTTTTTGCAACCCTGTCAACCTCATACCTATCCATCCACACCCCCCTCCCCAGTCCCCCTACCCGGAGCACTATGGAATGCACGCTCCGTCTGCAATAAACTGTCATTTGTCCACGACCTCTTTATCACCAACAAACTCTCCTTCCTTGCCATCACTGAAACCTGGCTCACCCCCTCTGACACAGCCTCTCCAGCTGCGCTCTCCTATGGCGGATTTCATCTTTCTCACACCCTCGCCCCAGCAACAAACGTGGTGGAGGAGTTGGCTTACTCCTGTCTGATACCTGCTCCTTTACCCCTATTCAAATTCCACCCTCCGCTGCTATTCCCTCGTTCGAAGTGCACTCCGTTCGCATCTGTTCCCCCTCCAACCTCCAACTGGCTGTCATCTACCGCCCCCCGGAACTAGCCATCTCCACCTTTCTCGACCACTTCACCACCTGGCTACTCCATTTCCTCTCTGCTGACATCCCCACCATCATCATGGGCGATTTCAACATCCCCATTGACACTTCCACCCCGGCTACCTCTAAACTTCTTTCGCTCACAGCTTCCCTTGGCCTCACTCAATGGTCCTCTGTGGCCACTCACAAAGGCGGTCACACGCTGGACCTTATCTTCACCCGTCTCTGTTCCCTCACTAATCTCACTAACTCCCCACTCCCCCTGTCTGACCACAACCTACTGACATTCTCTTCCCTCTCCTCTGTTAGTACGCATCCCCCACTCCACAAACTCACCCACCCTCGCAGAAATCTCAAACACCTCAATTTACAATCGCTCTCTGAGTCCCTCCTCCCTCTCACAGACATAGCCTCACTTAATGACACAGATGCTGCTGCCACATTTTATAACACCACAATAAAAACCACACTTGATTCGGCCGCCCCCCTCATGCAGAGCAAAACTCGTACAATCAACAGGCAGCCCTGGCTGACCGGCCTGACCAAAGAACTGAGACGGGCTTCCAGGGTTACCGAGCGGAGATGGAAGAGAACCCACTCCATCGAGCACTTCAACGCATACAAGCAGTCCCTTGCCAGCTTCAAGTCCACGCTCTCTGCCGCAAAACAAACTTACTTTGCATCTCTCATATCCTCCCTGTCTCACAACCCTAAACAGCTCTTCAACACTTTCAATTCTCTACTCCATCCCACAGCACCTCCTCCCTCTCCTCTCATTTCTGCCGAAGACTTTGCCTCCTTCTTTAAGCAAAAGATTGATACTATCAGAGAAGGCTTTGGCCCGCAGCCCCCAATGCCCCTCTTAGCCACTCAGCCCTGTTCTTCCAAAACCAGCTTCACCACCATGACCGAAGGTCAGCTCTCCACTCTCCTGTCAAGATCACACCTCACCACTTGCGCGCTTGACCCACTCCCGTCCCACCTCATCCCTAACCTTGCCACAGTCTTCATCCCTACTCTCACACACCTCTTCAACCTTTCACTTACAAATGGTGTCTTTCCTTCATCCTTCAAACATGCCTCAATCACCCCGATCCTCAAAAAGCCCTCCATCGACCCATCCTCAGCGTCTAGCTATCGCCCGATATCTCTTCTCCCCTTCGCCTCAAAACTACTGGAACAGCATGTATATCTTGAACTGTCCTCCCACCTTTCCTCCTGCTCCCTCTTTGACCGGTTACAATCAGGCTTTCGACCGCATCACTCAACTGAAACTGCCCTAACTAAAGTCACCAACGACCTACTAACCGCCAAGAGCAAGCGACACTACTCTGTCCTCCTTCTCCTGGACCTGTCTTCTGCCTTTGACACCGTAGACCATTCCCTCCTCCTACAGATTCTCTCATCTCTTGGCATCACAGACTTGGCCCTATCCTGGATCTCATCATACCTAACAGACCGAACTTTTAGTGTCTCCCTCTCACACACCACCTCCTCACCTCGCCCCCTGTCTGTCGGTGTTCCCCAAGGCTCAGTCCTAGGACCCCTACTCTTCTCCATCTACACCTTCGGCCTGGGACAGCTCATAGAATCCCATGGCTTGCAGTATCACCTCTACGCCGATGACACGCAGATCTACCTATCTGGACCTGATCTCACCTCCCTACTGACCAAAATCCCACAGTGTCTGTCTGCTATCTCAGCCTTCTTTTCTGCTCGCTTTCTCAAACTGAACATGGACAAAACAGAATTCATCATCTTTCCCCCACCTCATTCTACCCCTCCACCAGGCCTATCCATCAATGTCAATGGCTGCTCGCTTTCCCCAGTCCCACATGCTCGGTGCCTTGGGGTGATCATCGACTCTGCCCTCTCTTTCAAACCACATATCCAAGCCCTCGCCACCTCCTGCCGCCTCAAACTCAAAAATATTTCCCGGATCCGCTCATTCCTCAACCATGAAACCACAAAAACACTAGTGCACGCCCTTATCATCTCCCGCCTCGACTACTGCAATCTCCTACTGTCTGGCCTCCCCTCTAGCACTCTGGCACCACTCCAGTCCATCCTACACTCTGCTGCACGACTAATCCACCTGTCTTCCCGCTATTCCCCAGCCTCCCCACTATGCCAGGCCCTTCACTGGCTTCCTATTGCCCAGAGGCTCCAGTTCAAAACCTTAACCATGACATACAAAGCCATCCACAACCTTTCTCCTCCATACATCTGTGACATGGTCTCCCGCTACCTACCTACACGCAACCTTCGATCCTCTCAAGATCTCCTTCTCGACTCCCCCCTCATCTCTTCTTCCACAACCGCATACAAGACTTCTCCCGGGCTTCCCCCATACTCTGGAACTCCCTGCCGCAAAAACATCAGACTTTCACCAACAACGGAGACCTTCAAGAAAAACCTGAAGACCCACCTGTTCCGACAAGCCTACAACCTGCAATGATCCTCAGTCTACTGAACCATCGCACGACCAGCTCTACCCTCTCCTAGTGTATTCTCACCCATCCCTGTAGACTGTGAGCCCTCGCGGGCAGGGTCCTCTCTCCTTCTGTACTTGTGTGTCCCTTGTCTAGCACATGTTTATTGTATCTGTCTATATTTTTCCCTTTTCATATGTAAAGCGCCATGGAATAAATGGCGCTATATAAATGTATAATAATATAATAATAACTGTTCACAATCTGTGAAAGGCTACTCCTTTGTCTACTTCTATAGTGTTTGCAACCAATGTATTGGATACGGATGGAAGCGCGTCACACTAATAGTTAAATTGCATGGAGCAGCAAGAATTACACTGAAGAAAAAAAAAAGAGTCTGTGAGTGACACGTGCAGATGCCTACAGACAGCGTTGCATGCAGAGCAAACTGCAGCGTCACCTGCACTCTCACACACACCTTGCACAGAGCTGTTAAAACAACACTGGCAAAAGGAAGCTTTACACAGCGGTTGGTAAACTAGCCTGCCTAAAGCCCAGTACACAAAATCGCAATATCTAACTGTCCCTCAAAGTCAGCAGAACAGCGTTCTGTCCCTAACTGAGTTCACAGCACAGTGACGCTAAAATAGCCGCGGCGCCTTTTATAGTGCATTCTAACATCATTTCAGCAGCCAATCACAGCCATGCCATTAGTTAAGATGACCGCAGCATTACAGGATGTGCCCACACTTCATAAGATTCCTCATTGGCTGACTAAAATCACATTGCCTCTCAAAGAATTATGGGAACTTCCGATTCCGGTATACGATATTGGGAAAATATCGGAACTAAGTATCGGAATTCCGATACAGCGAATATCGGCCGATACCCGATACTTGCGGTATCGGAATGCTCAACACTAATTATGGCCTAATTTTTGGAATAGTATCTTAATAGGCATACACAGGTTTATTTTCTGTGACAAAAAAGGCCTTTCTCCATTGCCACATTGGGGGACACAGGACCATGGGTGTTAGGCTGCTTCCTCTGCAGTATACACCCACACACTGGGGTTTGCTGGAGCAAGTATGTGGGTGTATACTGCAGAGGAGATGCTAACCTTTTTGTATCTTAGTGTCAGCTTCCTAGCGGCAGCAGCATAACACCCATGGTCCTGTGTCCCCCAATTAGTAGCTCATAGAAAAGGATTTTACGGTGAGTACACAAAAATCCCTGTTTTCTAATGTTGACAATATCTCTGTAATGAGTATGTAAGCATGTAAGAATGGAAAGGATGTATTAGTAGGGTTTACCAGTCTCAGTTCAATCTACTTCATTACTTGTAGAAGTTGTCCTGGACTATCGTATTGATGACTTACCCACGGTATAGGTCATCAATATCAACTGGGAACCTCACTGATAAGTTGATATCTTCTCGGGTGGTGGCTTCATGTAAAACATGTGAAGAGCCAGAACAGATTGGTTCTACACTGCTTAGTGGCCACTGTCGGGTACTGTAGTTTCTATTAAAGTATATGGGACCTCATCTCTAGCACTTGGGAGCAGCCACTAAACAGTATATGGAGTCAGGCTGTTCCGGTTCTATACATTTACATCCAGCCGGCACCGGAATAGATATCAACTTGATTTATTTGATACCGGTTGCGGGTTTGATATTGATCTGTTAGGATAGAATAGGTCATCAATATGCTAGTCCTGGATGCAATGATAAAAAAAAGCCACACATTATACCCTAAAATGATTTTTAAAACATGTAACTGTCTAATATATTACCAGAACTGCTTTCTTCTAGGAGCACCTAGAGATGGCATCTAATCTTTAGGAAAAGGTGGTGCAGCCAGTGCTTGAATGGAATCCCTGGTTGTCATCTGTTATTAGTGATATAACTAGAAGGCTGAATATCTGATTGGAGGAGAGGTTATGACTGATGGGGTTCACCACCATTCATGTTGTCTGTACCGTATTTACCATGTTTCACGAGGGAACGCCACCATCTCTCTCATTGTGCTAACGGTTACATGTGTATTATACCTGTACTAATGCCAAGGGCCCGATTCATCAAGACCAGCTTTGTTCACACCGGTCTTGATGAGGGGGTGTGCTGGATTCATGAAGAGGTACACGCCTTTTCATGAATCTGGAGCGTTTGATGAGTGGCCTGTGCCTCCGTGTGCTATGCCAGAAATCTTAAACAATTTAGAAACTGGAGTGAGGTTTCTGGTGGCCTGAATGCTACAGCTCGTGAATTAGAAGAGCTGTGGTGTCTCGACAATTTTGTCAGAGCTGTTCAGGCATTGCGTCTAAATTTTGAGACTCTTCAAATCTTTTACTCCAGAATTCTGTCATGAAAGCTTTGTTGAATCGGCCCAAAATGTTTTCTTCCCACTGGAGGTGTCCGAACAACCAGAACCTTTACCTTAATTGCCCGTATATAGGTAATAAAACAGTCTGATGGTCTAAGATGGAGCTCTACGTAGCCCGTCGGTTTTATTGTATACCTGGTTTCGTGCACGCTTCACATGCACATCACTTATTTGTTGCTGTAAATAAACTAAATAAATGTTGGAAAATGAATATATCCTTTAAAAATGGAGGCACGCTGCAATCCTTTCATGTGTCATTGACCTTGTAAAGAGCATCGCGTAGCTTTGTGGAACATGCGCAGCTTTCTAAACCACTGTCGTAAAGCTCTGTGTGTCATGCAATTACTGTTGTAACAAAGGCGTTCTGCTCCGGCTACAATAATACATTATGGCGCTGAGCTCGGGGAGACATAGGACTAATACAGTAATGTGGATGCAGATGCGCTGGAACCTGGCCTTTTATTCACAGCTGGTATCCAAAGTGCGGGGAACACTAAAGAGACTCATGCTCCGGTTGCCAGCACACATTTCTCAGTTGCCAGGGTAACCTAGGGACCAGGATTTGTCCAGCCCTTGTACATAGACTTCTGATTTAACTGTATCACTACTTCATATTCCTGAGCTCGTACAGTGGTAGCACTATGGTACACTCACATCTAACGCTGGCATATAATGGTCTTATACCATTCATTATTCTCTGGCCAAGCTGCGTTAACATGGAGAATGCTTTGCAGACGTTGGTCTCGGGCTCTGTTAGCATAGAAATTATGTTTTCTGCCTTTACATTATGTTTTCTGCCAGGGTTTATGCTCATTTTTGATGCTGCAGCTTTTTTTGGATGAACACAATACTTGAAAGTATTGTGAACAGATTTTAACAGCATTTTTCAACCAAGTGTCGTTGAGGCTTCCTTCAGTTATTAAGAGTCTGTCATCCCCAAAGTTCAGCTACTGAAATATTTATATAGGGGGCTTAGCCCTCCCAAAATCATACCAATAATGTACATTTTAATACTGCCGATAAATTCTGTTTGAATTTATAAATGAGGGCACTTCGGATACCCTTGGCGTGGCCATTGGCTTGGTGCACCATTACGTCCTCCGATTTGTATATCCGGGTCCTGGTCTTGATTGACAGCGCTGGCATTCTCACAGTAAGTGCTACCTAATCTCAAACCCCTGTTCCTGTATTTGTACACTGGAGAAACCTAGCAGTACACTCATTGTTGGAAGGCGAGCACACCCTGATCGCGTTCTCCTGACAGTCTGTTTCCCACCTCTCGCTCTACCCAGGAGTGTAGTGAGTAACTTCAGAGAGGAGCAAGAGATCAAAATGTGCCCACCCTGACACTGAGCACACCGCTGGGCTCCTCCAGTGTCAGTGTACACGCGCAGTATTGAGGATCGAGCGCTTACTGTTAAGAAACCAAGCATTGTCTATAGTGATAAGCAAACGTCCTTGGATAAGGTGTTATCTGAGCATGCTCAGATGCTAACCGAGTGTCTTCCACGTGCTTGAATAATATGTTTGCGTCCCACACCTGCTTGTCTCGCGGCTGTTTGATAGCCGCATCACATCCAGTCATTGCCTAACAGCCACGAGACAGCAGGCGTGGGGACTCAAACATATTATTCGAGCATTCGGTTACCAACCGAGCATGCTTGTATAACACCTTATCCGAGCACGTTCACGCATCACAAATTGTCAATCAAGACCTGGGCCAGTGCTGGTTATGTAAATCAGGAGGGTGTAATGATGTACTGAGCTGTTGGATACACGAAGAGTGCATTCATGTGCGCTCATTTGCATATGGATTTGAAGTTAATTTAACTGCCAAACCTTTCATGCTGAAGGATGTTGCAGGCAGCAGGTTCACACTCAGCACATGTGACAGACGTGACAGAGTCTGGAGATGTCGTGGAGAGCGATCTGCTGCCTGCAACATCCTTCAGCATGAACGGTTTGGCAGTGGGTCAGTAATAGTGTGGGGTGGCATTTCTTTGGAGGACCACACAGCCCTCCATGTGCTCACAGAGGAAGCCTGACTGCCATTAGGTACCGAGATGAGATCCTCAGACCCCTTGTGAGACCATATGCTGGTGCGGTTGGCCCTGGGTTCCTCCTAATGCAGGACAATGCCAGACCTCATGTGGCTGGAGTGTGTTAGCAGTTCCTGCAAGATGAAGGCATTGAAGCTATGGACTGGCCCGCCCGTTCCCCAGACCTGAATCCGATTGAGCACATCTGGGACATCATGTCTCACTCCATCCCCAACAGTTGCACCACAGACTGTCCAGGAGTTGACGGATGCTTTAGTCCAGGTCTGGGAGGATATCCCTCAGGAGAACATCCGCAACCTCATCAGGAGCATGCCCAGGCATTGTAGGGAGCTCATACAGGCACATGGAGGCCACACACAATACTGGGCATCATTTTGACTTGTTTCCACTTTAATTTTGTCTTGTTTTCATTTTCATTTTGACTTGTTTCCACTTTCATTTTGGGGGTCTCTCCAAATCCAGGCCTCCATTGGTTAGTAAATTTGATTTCCATTGATGATTTTTGTGTGATTTTGTTGTCAGCACATTCAACTTTGTACAGAACAAAGTATTCAATGAGAATATTTCATTCATTTAGATCTAGGATGTGTTATTTGAGTGTTCCCTTTATTTTTTTGAGCAGTGTACATTTTTAAGCAGTGCAATTTTAATTTGGGTGGTAGACTCCCTTTAAGTCTGGGCCTTTTTGCTGATTTTGGCCATGATACAGGTCGTTCGGCCATAGATAACTTTATGAATACTTATACATTGGTCGAATATTGAAAACAAATATTCCTAGGAATGCTTTATTACAATTGTAATAATAAACAGGCTGCCAATCACCCGATGATCAAGCCAAATGATTGTTTAAAGCACCACTCCAGCATTTTATGTTTTATTTCACCCTGGAGTGGTATCACTAATGTACAGTATGTTCCCTTCCTGTAGTAAAATATTTACCAACCGTGGTTTTCTGCTCTTCTTGGCTCAGCTCCGGTCAGTTGTGGTTAACCGTATCGCTCCGATATTGTGCAGAGCGGAAGTCACTTCTCAATAGAAGTGCATGACATCCAGAACAAGGCTCTCACAGACTTCCACTGAGAGCTTGTGACTGTTAGCTCTGACTTCTGGTCACTTAGGAGCCGTGGTCAAAAGATGGCGGGACAGGACCAGAGCGGTGCCAAAAAGAGAAGAAGATGGTGGTTAGTTAGTATTTCACTATGAGCTGGGAACAAACATTAGTGATCCCACTACGGCAGTGAAATAAAAAAGAGCAGTGCTGTAAAAATCGCCATTTTTGGCAGCACATCATTCTGTATAAATAGGACTTGTGCTGTCGAGAACAATGACAGCCCATGTGCACAGAAACAATCCACTACTGATTGTTTAATGTGCAAGGGATCTGCGGTCATTTAATAGCTGCTCTCCGCTAGTATAGGCACCTTTTGCCACTGTAGGTGAATGGGGTTGCAACAAGTAACATAAAATGTAAAGGATTCTGACTTTTTGCAACTTAATTTTCATTGTAAGTTGCAATGTGACTACATTAACTTGCTCAATGCGGTGATGCATACAGCGACCTTTGGCCATGTGATATGCACTCTGATCAGAATAATTTTTTCATACACAAAAAAATCGGACATGTGAATGAGGCCTTAGTAAGACAAGCCTTTTGAAAAGTATTTGCCACCGGCATCAGTTGAACTATTCTGGCTATTTTCACACTTTTTTTTTCCACATTTCAACAATTTTGTCACATGAAATACACATTTGTGAAAAACATAAACCGAACCAAACTGTTTTTAAATGTTACTTATAAAGGAAATGAAAAATATCTTTTCATCTTTTACTTTTTTTGTTATATTGCAAGATCACATTAAAAATAGAAAAAAACAATTTACATAATTTCTTAATTTCAGGCTTTACAGGACAAAAAAATGCAAATTTAACAAATTTGCATGGACTGTTACCATTTCCAACCTCAAGCCTTACATTTATCATTATAAAACATCTTCACATTTGCGTATTTGTCAACCAGTTATCGGGGTTTTTTTTAAATACCCCTGTGTGAATGCGGCCATAATATACATTGTATCTTTAGCATAATAAACCTAACAAACTGTAACACTTTGAGACACATATTATCATACAGTTCCTTGGTAAAAATATTACTAAATTTTTTTTTTATCAGTTCTATACTGCTGTGTTCTGCAGTGTCAGCTGGAGGTATACGGTATTTCGTAAGGGCATATATAACTGTGGCTTTGACAAACAGGTCAACACCCAAGAAGGGAGACTATAGAGTATGCAAAAAATCTAAAACACTATATCAATATGGCATCTACCATACCTCTCCATATATACATTATTTTTTTTTATAAATGTGCCCCTTTGGAGTTTTTAGCCCTGTATGTTTAAAATGCATATATGCAAATATCCAGAAGAAAGCATAATTTATTATTCTTACTGTTTCAAAAAATAGTCTTTTAAAGATGGCCATTTAATGATTAAATACCTATATAAAATACATAGAATGAAATCTAAATACATTTTTTCTTGATACTCTAGAATTAAAAGCAGTCTCCTATATAAGATACCAGTTATGACAACCACATCTGCCCCATAAATGTGCATCATATGTGAGATGTCTTCTTGACACGTTTTTCCAGCCAGCATTAACAGGGTGCTTTATATATTTTTTCTATTTCAATACTGCATTTCTTAATTTAATTTACAAGTCAATGGTATCACTGCAAACGCTTAAAGCATCAATGGGTTCAAAAACATCTATCAAGTCATCTCTTAGACTACATCCTTTCTTAGCTGTAGTATCCAATGACTCCTGTGATGCTGGAGTCAATGTATGGTATACCGCTTTTGATTTGCAACTTGGCTCCTGCTTTCCTTCATGGTTGCAAGTTGAGGGAGCTACATGTTCAGTACTGGAACAAAGCACCAAGGATGATCCATCCAATGACATTTTACACAAAGAGCTAGTTGTGCTCTGCTCTCCCTTCCATGCGCCTGGAGAGGAGGAAGTTGGAGTGTCATGCCTAGTGGTTGGCATGGGCTGTATTATAGGAAGTCCAGCTTCTACCTCAATGCAAGATGAAGTTCGATATAGTCCCCTATCGGAGGCCTTTTCCTTAAAGACACAGTCTTCCATTTGTGTAGAACTTTTTATAGTAAGAGACAAGCTACTGGACAAGGTGGTACCATGAAAGAGACTCTTGGGTATCAAAGACTCGCTGAAAAGTGCCTCATCAATGCTACGTCTCAAGTTGATTGGAGATGGGGGTCGAAAATCAACAGTTGAGTCACTGTCTATTTGGACGCTAATATATGATGGTGTGTTGGAACCATGAGGAAGGCTTAAACCTTGAACTTCCAAGCTTTTGTTACTGTGGTAAATTAAGCTCAGGTCCTCTCCATGACTTAGGCGTTTTTCCACTAGAGTGTAGAGTGGGAAGAATTCCGAGTCACTCCTAGCAATGGTGTCACAGACAAGCAGCTTTTCATGTTGAGAAGAGGCCCATTGATGATTGGTTTGTAAAATAGGTGCCTTCATTGTAACATGGCCAGGAGATAGGTGAAATATCTGTGTCCAGCAATTGGTTTTTCCAATCTCGTTGGCACAAAAAATTGGATAGGCTCCTATAAGTGCGAGAGGTAAACAGATTCCCACTTCACAGAGACTTGAGCTTAACTGGAAAGCCCACCAAGGCCAAGGGCCAAAAACAATGGTACCACCATAGCCCATGGCATACAGTACAGCATACAGCTGTAAGCCAGCATTCAAAATACCAAAGCAGGCAGACAAAAGAACAACGTGGGTTGCTCTGCACCAGTCTTTAAGATTTGCAAAAGGACATCCACTGATATATTCTGTAGGGGGAGCAGAACTTTTGAGGTCATAGATTTGTGTGCTTTGGGTTCTTGCAATGCAACAAAAGATGAAGAAAGCGAAAGACAGTATAACAGTGAACACAACGTAAAATCCTCTAGAAATGAGAAGAAGGAAGGGAAATTGCTGTAAAAGGTCAACAACTACAACTGCTCCTGCTGCAGAGATAAAGTGAAGTAATGCTGCAGTAGCTAAGAGGCAGAGCCGGGGAAAACTTGGAGATGAGTGTTGAAGGCGGCATCTTGAACATAGCAATAGGAATGCAATACTAAAACTTGAAGTCATACAGGGAAATGCTAAGTCATGCAGAAGTAAAGCTGTAAAAGCTGGGAGGCGATCCTGGTGGCCATAGGCATCATAAAACAAGGAAAAAGCTCGGCTGCTGCCTAATGCTATCAACAGTAGGTGTAAGAGTGAAAAATAAAAACCACCTGATGGGCATCTAAAGACAAGGCAAAAAATGGAAAGTAAAGCAAGTAGAGCCACCGATCCATATAGCCCAACAGAGCCATATACCAGGGCTTCCCAAGCAATACCCCAGTCAGCTACCGATGTATTCCAGTCAGCATGCAATGTAATGAAGATGGGTGGAGAAGAAAGAAGTGGAGAAAGTCCAAGAAGAGTTGGGTCAATATCATTCGGAGTTGGCCTTGGAGTCATGCTGAAATCGCATTTTTCTGAACCAGACTGAGTGCAATCCCAAGAAGCTGAATCTGTTGAGGATGGTGAGACATGTGAAATAAGATCCGTATCTGCGAAGAGAAAAAAAGTAAATGGGTAAATATATATATCAAGAAGTGTATCTGCATTTCCTTCACTTAAATCTCTTATTTGAAGTATACGTATACAAATCTTGAGAATACAATTTGTGAGGTTTCTCTGTTGACCACTGATGTTTGGAAACAAGATTCTGCATCTTTTTTTTCCCCTTTTGTGCTGCATCGCTCTATTGCAGAGATATTCACATTTATCGCTTTTAGAAAGGAAGATGTGAAATTTCTGCTTGAAGCCCAAGCGCTTCTTCAGAGTCGCCTTTGGGGGCAATGTGCTTTTACCTCTCCCCCACAAACACTGTCAATCACAGCGCTGTAGCATCAGAGAATGCTAGACTACTAGATCAACTGTCTATCTGAGATTGGAAGTGTCTAGGAGGAAGAGATGAATGCATATACCCTCAGAGAAGACTACAAAGAAACATTTAATTGGACTGCAAGCAGAGATTTCACATATTGCTCTCCAGAAGCAACAAATATGAATATATCTGCAATGGAGCAAGCGCAAACATGATGCAGTGCAAAATGGGAAAAAGGCAGTAGAATCAGGAGAGTTCAGGGATTTTTTTACAAAGTTTGTTGAGCAAGTGACACGCCTTCGTTTTTAGAAACCTGAAGCGGTTAAAAGATGTTTAAAAGCCTGAACATATGAAGAGCATATTTTTTTTCACAGAAATGCATGTTCATTCTTATGAACATTTTCTAATACGTTTTTCAAGCAGCTTCACCTTTATGGCGCTGGTGGATCCACCAATGTTTTTCTAGGCCAGGGCAACTTCAGGAAAAAGTGGAGGTCTTTATTCTGAAGCTTCTTAGCTGGCGGATTTGTTGTGGTATTTGCTGCGTCTCTTTAGCTGTCTTTTTTTTTATGATTTCAACTATAACAAGCGGAAGCCGCCTGAAGAATTAACATGCTACTTCTTTTAATTGCTTCACAGTTTCCAAACCCTGAAGCAGTTAATATAAGTAACAAGAGACTGAACATATGCACAGCAATGTCGTTTTTTACATTGCTGTGCCTTATGTTCACTTTTGGGAAGCTTTTCCAGGCTGTCTCCAGATGAAATCTGCCTGAAAAAGACGTTATGTGCACTTATCCTAAGTTCAGTTTTCTTTCCATAAGAAAAGCATACCATTATAAATGACATACCACAAAAGGCCATTCAGATCTTATTTCAAGAATATGGCGCTGTCCTATAAATATATTTTATTTTACTATGTGTTCCAGATACGTCTCATCCTTTACAATCTGTTGTCGCTCATCACTACTACAGCTCACAATAAGTTAAAGAGTGGGTAGTTTGGCTCTCAAGAAAAATCCACATTTTTTTCTGAAAAACACTATTACTGATGAAGATTTAGGGAAGACTTAAAGAAAATTTCCTGGTTTAGTGCAGTTTGTACCAAGCATTAAGACAATCCCAAAGGGTCTTACTGACAACAATCCTTGTCTGCCATGTTTTATATTAAAACTGCTGTGTTTATGTTCTACAATACTGCTGAATTGACTGAATTTTCCAGATGAAAACCTAGTTTTCTCCCCAATGCTTTTTTTTCTGTCTTGCAATTCTAATATTACATGGCAGCCAAAACAAAATGTTCCCTTTCCATGAAGATAAAAAAAATGCAATACAAATCTGTAGGTGCTAATATATATATTATATATATAATATATATAATATATACATACATACATACATACATACATACACACACATAGTAGATGATTTTTGCATGCTGTTTCCGTTTTTAATAAATAAACTAAGTGGGGGTCCCTACTAGTTTGATAACTAGCCAAGGTAAAGCAGACAGCTGTGGACTTATATTATTAGGCTGGTAAGATCCATGGTTATTGGGACCTTCCCAGCCTAAAAATACAAGCCCGCAGCAGCCCCAGAATTGGCGCATCACATTAGATGCTCCAGTTCTGGTACTTTGCCTGGCTCTTCCCGATTGCCCTAGTGTAGTGGAAATCGGGGTAATGGTAGTTGGGATTGATACCAGCTGTGGTTTGGCAAAAATCACAGCTGGCATCAAGCCCTGGAGTTAGTTATTGAGAGATGTCTATCAGACAGATACTCTCATTACTAACCCAGTAATCAAAAAATAAAATCACACACACAAAAAAAACTTTATTTGAATAAAGACTATCCCACACCATCCCTCGTTCACCAATTTATTGAAAAAAAAAATTCCATGCTGGTCCGAAGTAATCCAACGAATCCGAAGTAGTCCAGAAAAGGACACCTGAAAAACTTATATAGCCACTGTCTTGTTCACCAATTTATTACCCAAAATGTTGCCACACAGGTCCGATGTAGTCCACGGGGCACGATTCTGTGTCCCGCTTCTGTGAATAGCATTAACGTTCGTGTTATTCATGGGCGCCGGGTAGTGACATCATGTCATGGGTGCATCGCCACGAAGATCGTCGCGATTGCACATTCTGACTTCTCACAGCTGAGCTTCTGTTTCTTTGTTTTTTGGTGATGTGAGAGTTAATTTTTCCTAGCTCTTTGCTAAGGCTAGGTGCAGCCTCGCCCGGCTGCTTTTGTTTATGTTCTAATTAGTTTCCTTTATATTTCTGCCAGTCTGGGTGTTAGACGCCGGGTGAAAGCATTCATGTAGTTCAGCAGACTGGATCGGTTCTGAGAATATTTAAGCTAAGAGTTCATTAGTTGTTTTTACTCTTATAGCTTATAGTTAAATCTCTGAGACCTTAGGTGTTCCTACTGTGTGTGAGTGTTGTATGTAAGACTTTATTTACTTTATTCCTTCTCTTTCTTGTATGTCTTTCTGTTCATTATCCGTTACCTGTTCATTCCCTTTGGTGGTATTCAGGGTCCTTCTTAGGACTAGAATACAGTTGGCAGGGATTGATAGGAGACAGGGTTTACGCTGGTGGCCTGGACCTCTGTACCTTTAACAGTACCTCCAGGTTGAGGGATTAGTTAGGACCCCAGTTCAGGGTCAGCTTAGACCCCGGTCACCCTCTAGCCGGAGACAGCGATATAACGGATTTCGTTTTGACCCAGTGGACATTCTGTCAGGTAAATCCATGTTATAATATATCTATGCGCATGTTTATATAGTATGTTGCCCTTTTTGATATAGATTACAGACATCTCATTATATATATCTGCTATACAGCGTGACATTTTCACCGGCCCAAACTAAAGATTCTCCCCAGCTGTCATGGATCCAGTAGCCCAGCTGGCCCGGCAGTTGCAGGGGTTGTCCATGGAATTTGCAGACATTAAGTCCAAGGTTTTGTCCCTCCCAGAGCAAGCCAGATCTGAACCTAAGGTTTGCTCTCCCGGACAGGTTCATGGTGGGCGGGACAAATTTTTTACTTTCCGGGAGGCATGTAAATTGTACTTTCGGCTGCGGCCCTCGGTCATCTGGGAGTGAAGGAGCAGAGGGTGGGAATTGTTATCTCGCTCTTACAAGGGGACCCTCAATCTTGGGCGTTCTCTAATTCCTCCAGGCTCCCCAGATCTCCAGTCAGTGGATCGATTTTTTACTGCCCTGGGTCTGGTATATGATGATCCGGATCGAGTTTCCCTTGCTGAAACAAAGTTACGTAAAATACGGCAAGGAAATCGTCCAGCGGAGGAATATTCTTCTGAGTTCCGTAGATGGGCAACAGATACTCAGTGGAATGACCCAGCTCTTAGGAGCCAGTTTTGTCAAGGGTTGTCTGACAAATTAAAAGATGTGTTGGCTCAGTATGAATTCTCCTCCATCACTGGAGGCTGCTATTGGGCCCTCGCTATTCGCATTGATAGACGACTTCGGGGAAGACGCGAGGTAACTCCGCCCCCCATGATGACTCCACCTACTACTAAAGTCCCTTTTACTGAGGTTCCCCTGGTCTGTTCTGAGGAACCCATGCAGTTGGGAGGGACATCATTTTGTAGGAGGGAAATCGGCGGTGCGCCGCAAGACTAGAAGGTGTTTCTTTTGCGGGAGAGGAGGGACATTTTGTTGGGGGTTGTCCATCCCGGACCTCTTTGACCCAAGGAGTTAACCTGGGAGTCTGTATTTCGTCCCAAATCCCTCTCAGTTTATCGTGCCTGCGGAGGTGGTGATTGGTACTAGAACTGAGAGGATTTCTGTTTTTTTGATAGTGGGTCCGGGGCTAATCTTGTGGACGCTCGGTTTGCCCAGGTGCATGGTATGCAACTGAGTGTATTGGCCAAACCGGTCCCTATACTCTCTTTTGATTCTAGACCTCTTGGTCAAGGTAGCTTGGTTCAAGCTGTTCATAACATAGATCTTCGAGTAGGGGCAATACATAAAGAGCAATTGTCTTGTTATGTGTTGGAGGGTTCTACCTACTCCTATTGTGTTGGGACTTCCTTGGTTGGCTAAAACATAACCCAGTGATTGATTGGCAATCCAGAAAGATTAGCAGTGGGGTGAATTTTGCAAGAATAACTGCATGAGCACGGTCATCGGTGCGGTTGTACCTAGGACTTTGCCTCCTTTTCTGGAGGACTTTGGGGAGATGTTCTCAGAGGAGGGGGTGTAAAGAGTTACCTCCTCATCGCGCATATGATGCTCAATAAAAGTTGCTTCCTGATGCCTTATCTCGTACTTTCCCAGGGACCGGGAGGATGGATGATCCGGTTCCTATTCCTCAGGAGGGAGTTGTAGTGTCAGCTGTATGCTCTGAGCTTGAGGGGGAGGTATTGGGGGCTCAGGGGGACGCCCCTGTGGGACTTCCAGGGAGACTGATAGTTCCAGATCAGTTAAGACTGAAGGTTACGGAGAACCGTTACAAACGGATGGCTGATAGGGGGAGAGTTCTGGTCGAGATCTGAAGGTGGAATGATCTGGTGTGGTTGTCTACCAGGAATATTAAAACTTAAAGTTTCCTCCTGGAGGTTGGGTCCCAGATTCATCGGGCCGTACAGGATCAGCTCCATAATTAATCCTGTGGCATTTCGTCTGGACCTCCCTCCTACGTTTAAAATTCATAATGTGTTTCACAAGTCATTACTTTAAAACGTATGTGGCACCAGTCATACCGTCACCTCTACCTCCTTCAGTGGTGGTCAATGATATCGTGGACGGACCTTTCACACAACTCACCCGGACAGACCTGGTCATGAGGGTCCGGAGGCCCCTCGTAGAAGGGGGGGTTACTGTCATGGGTGCATCGCCACGAAGATCGTCGCGATTGCACATTCTGACTTCTCACAGCTGAGCTTCTGTTTCTTTGTTTTTTGGTGATGTGAGAGTTAATTTTTCCTAGCTCTTTGCTAAGGCTAGGTGCAGCCTCGCCCGGCTGCTTTTGTTTATGTTCTAATTAGTTTCCTTTTATTTCTGCCGTCTGGGTGTTAGACGCCGGTGAAAGCATTCATGTAGTTCAGCAGACTGGATCGGTTCTGAGAATATTTAAGCTAAGAGTTCATTAGTTGTTTTTACTCTTATAGCTTATAGTTAAATCTCTGAGACCTTAGGTGTTCCTACTGTGTGTGAGTGTTGTATGTAAGACTTTATTTACTTTATTCCTTTCTCTTTCTTGTATGTCTTTCTGTTCATTATCCGTTACCTGTTCATTCCTTTGGTGGTATTTAGGGTCCTTCTTAGGATAGAATACAGTTGGCAGGGATGATAGGAGACAGGGTTTACGCTGGTGGCCTGGACCTCTGTACCTTTAACAGTACCTCCAGGTTGAGGGATTAGTTAGGACCCCAGTTCAGGGTCAGCTTAGACCCCGGTCACCCTCTAGCCGGAGACAGCGTTATTAACGGATTCCGTTTTGACCCAGTGGACATTCTGTCAGGTAAATCCATGTTATAATATATCTATGCGCATGTTATATGTATGTTGCCCTTTTTGATATAGATTACAGACATCTCATATATATATCTGCTATACAGCGTGACACATCATACTCATCATTGTTCGCTCTCTGGTCCCTCCTCCCTCTCACAGACATAGCCTCACTTAATGACACAGATGCTGCTGCCACATATTATAACACCACAATAAAAGCCACACTTGATTCGGCCCCCCCCCCCTCACCCAGAGCAAAACTCGTACAATCAACATGGCAGCCCTGGCTGACCGGCCCTGACCAAAGAACTGAGACGGGCTTCCAGGGCTGCGAGCGGAGATGGAAGAGAACCCATTCTACCAAGCACCTCAACGCATACAAGCAGTCCCTCGCCAGCTTCAAGTCCACGCTGTCTGCCGCAAAACAAACTTACTTCGCATCTCTCATATCCTCCCTGTCTCGCAACCCTAAACAGCTCTTCAACACTTTCAATTCTCTACTCCGTCCCCCAGCACCTCCTCCCTCTCCTCTCATTTCTGCTGAAGACTTTGCCTCCTTCTTTAAGCAAAAGATTGATGTGATCAGAGAAAGCTTTGGCCCGCAGCCGCCAATGCCCCTCTTAGCCACTCAGCCCTGTTCTTCCAAAACCAGCTTCACCACCATGACAGAAGATCAGCTCTCCACTCTCCTGTCACGATCACACCTCCCACTTGCGCGCTTGACCCACTCCCGTCCCACCTCATCCCTAACTTTGCCACAGTCTTCATCCCTGCTCTCACACACCTCTTCAACCTTTCACTACAAATGGTGTCTTTCCTTCATCTTCAAACATGCCTCAATCACTCCCATCCTCAAAAAGCCCTCCCTTGACCCATCCTCTGTGTCTAACTATCGCCCGATATCTCTTCTCCCTACGCCTCAA
Source organism: Oophaga sylvatica (assembly GCA_033576555.1). Classification (NCBI taxonomy): domain Eukaryota; kingdom Metazoa; phylum Chordata; class Amphibia; order Anura; family Dendrobatidae; genus Oophaga; species Oophaga sylvatica. The sequence goes on along the minus strand of JARQOD010000004.1, from coordinate 333,809,751 downwards.
AACTACTGGAACAGCATGTATATCTCGAACTGTCCTCCCACCTCTCCTCCTGTTCCCTCTTGGACCGTTTACAATCCGGCTTCCGACCGCATCACTCAACTGAAACTGCCCTAAACTAAAGTCACTAACGACCTGCTAAACCGCCAAGAGCAAGCGACACTACTCTGTCCTCCTTCTCCTGGACCTGTCTCTGCCTTCGACACCGTGGACCATTCCCTCCTGCTACAGATTCTCTCATCTCTTGGCATCACAGACTTGGCCCTATCCTGGATCTCATCATACCTAACAGACATAACATTTAGTGTCTCCCTCTCACACACCACCTCCTCACCTCGCCTCCTGTCTGTCGGTGTTTCCTCAAGGCTCAGTCCTAGGACCCTACTCTTCTCCATCTATACCTTCGGCCTGGGGCAGCTCATAGAATCCCAAGGCTTGCAGTATCACCTCTACGCCGATGACACGCAGATCTACTTATCTGGACCTGACCTCACCTCCCTACTGACCAAAATCCCACAGTGTCTGTCTGCTATCTCAGCCTTCTTTTCTGCTCGCTTTCTCAAACTGAACATGGACAAAACAGAATTCATCATCTTTCCCCCACCTCATTCTTCCCCTCCACCAGACCTATCCATCAATGTCAATGGCTGCTCGCTTTCCCCAGTCCCGCATGCTCGGTTGCCTTGGGGTGATCCTCGACTCTGCCCTCTCTTTCAAAACCACGCATCCAAGCCCTCGCCACCTCCTGCCGCCTCAAAATCAAAATATTTCCCGGATCCGCTCATTCCTCAACCATGAAACCACAAAAACACTTAGTGCACGTCCTTATCATCTCCCGCCTCGACTACTGCAAATCCTACTGTTCTGGCCTCCCCTCTGCAATCTGGCACCACTCCAGTCCATCCTACACTCTGCTGCCCGACTAATCCACCTGTCTCCCCCCTATGCCAGGCCCTTCACTGGCTTCCTATTGCCCAGAGGCTTCAGTTCAAAACCCTAACCATGACATACAAAGCCATCCACAACCTTTCTCCTCCATACATCTGTGACATGGTCTCCCGCTACCTACCTACACGCAACCTTCGATCCTCTCAAGATTTTCCTTCTCGACTCCCCCCTCATCTTCTTCCCACAACCGCATACACGACTTCTCCCGGGCTTCCCCATACTCTGGAAACTCCCTGCCGCAAAACATCAGACTTTCACCAACAACGGAAACCTTCAAGAAGAACCTGAAGGGCCCACCTGTTCCGACAAGCCTACAGCCTACAATGATCCTCAGTCTACTGAACCATCGAATGACCAGCTCTACCCTTTCCTAGTGTATTCCTCACCATTTCCCCGTAGACTGTGAGCCCTCGCGGGCAGGGTCCTCCCTACTTCTTACTTGTGTGTCCCTTGTCTAGCACATGTTTATTGTACCTTGTCTTTATTTTCCCTTTTCATATGTAAAGCACCATGGAATAAATGGTGCTATATAAAATGTCTAATAAAATAATAATTGTCGCAGGGTCTTGCTGAGTGCAGTGAGACCTGGCTTCTCTGATGAGAGTTGTAGTTGCTACACGCTGCCCGTGACTAGCTGGAACTGGAATTTTATTAGCGAGTGTTGCCAAGCAGATTTGATGAACGTGGACTACATTGGATTTGCTTGGCAACACATTTGGCTTATAAATTGGTGAACGGGGGAAAGGGGCTATTGTCTTTATTTCTGTCTTTTTTTACATTTTTTTGAAGGTAGCCTTTTTGGGACTACTTCGGATTCGTCGGTTTACTTGGACCTGAATGGAATTTTTTTCCATATAAATTGGTGAACCTGTGATAGAGGGGAGAGTCTTTATTTAAATATAGTGTTTTTTTTTTTTTTTTACCAGGTTAGTAATGAGGGGTCTGATAGTCACCTCTCCATTACTATCCTCATGGGTTGATGGCAGCTGTGATTTTTGAAAAATCACAGCTGTCAACCGAACCCAACTACCATTACCCCGATTGCCACTGCATCTCATGTGATGCGTTAATTCTGGAACGGCTACGGGCTTATATTATTAGGGTGGGAAGGGCCCAATAACCATGGACCTTCCCAGCTGATAATATAGTTATGTCTGCGCTACAGAGTACCAAGCGGCATTAGCTCTGATACATACCAGGGCGAGTACGACCCTATCGGGACTCCGTACACGAGTAAAGAGTGACGTCACACGCGGCACAGACCATACCTGGTGAGTCACCGGCCAGGACTCCCTGTATTGAGATTTGGTGGCAACGCAACTCCGGGATTTTTTTTTGGACTGGTGAAAGTATTTTATTTACCTCGATTCGCAATTTGGTGCGAAGGTACCGTATATACTCATGTATAAGCCGACCCCCTAATTTTGCCACAAAAAACTGGGAAAACTTATTGACTTGCGTATAAGCCTAGGGTGAAAAATGATTATGCCCCATATGATGCTCCACAGTTTTATGCCCATATGCTCCAGATTATGCCCAATATGCTTGAGATTATGCCCCCATATATTCCACAGATTATGCCCCCGTATGATCCACAGATTATGCCCCCATATGTTCCACAGATTATGCCCCATATGCTCCAGATTATGCCCCCATATGTTCCACAGATTATGCCCCCATATGCTCCAGATTATGCCCCATATGTTCCACAGATTATGCCCCCATATGCTCCAGATTATGCCCCATATGTTCCACAGATTATGCCCCCATATGCTCCATATTATGCCCCCATATGTTCCACAGCTTATGCCCCCATATGCTCCAGATTATGCCCCATATGTTCCACAGCTTATGCCCCCATATGCTCCAGATTATGCCCCCATATGTTCCACAGTTTATGCCCCATATACTCCAGATTATGCCCCCATATGCTCCAGATTATGCCCCATATTTTCAACAGCTTATGCCCCCATATGCTCCATATTATGCCCCATATGCTCCAGATTATGCCCCCATATGCTGCACAATTATGCCCCATAGTATAGGCCTCATGCTGCTGCTGCTGCAAAAAAAAAAAAAAATGACATACTCACCTCTCTTCGCTGGTGGCCAGGTGCCGGTATCCTGAGCAGGCGGGGACACCGGCGCACTATGGGGGACAGGTGCCGGTTTCAGCGCTCGCTCAGGACCCCGGCACCTGAGATATTTACCTGTCCTCTCTGCACCGCTGCGCTGCTCCCTCGGTCTGACTCCTCTGGCTGTGAATGATCAGGCAGGGGACGGGGCGCGCACTAACGACGTCATCACGCCCTCTGCCTAAACATTCACAGCCAGAGGAGTCAGACCGAGGGAGCAACACAGCGGTGGCACGGGGACAGGTAAATATAGCTATACTCACCCCTCCGCCGCGCGTCCCTGCAGCCTCTCCTCTTCTCCCGGCGCTCTCCGCAGCGCTTCAGTCCTGCAGCGGTCACGTGCTACCGCTCATTAAAGTCATGAATATGTGCATATTCATGACTTTAATGAGCGGTACCATGTGACTGCTGCAGGAAGGAGCTGGAGATCGTGGGAGAAGCAGGGGGCTGCAGAGACCGCGCTGGCGGAGGGGTGAGTATGATGCGACACCCCCGCTCCCTCTCCCCAGCCGACCCCCGTATATGACCCGGTATAAGCCGAGAGGGGGACTTTCAGCCCTAAAAAATGGGCTGAAAATCTCGGCTTATACATGGGTATATACGGTATTTGGCACATGAATATCTTGTTCTTATCCATCAATTATATTATTGATATCAATGAGTATTAATTCATGTACAGTACAGACCAAAAGTTGGACACACCTTCTCATTTAAAGATTTTTCTGTATTTTCATGACTATGAAAATTGTACATTCACACTGAAGGCATCAATACTATGAATTAACACATGTGGAATAATATACTTAACAAAAAAGTGTGAAACAACTGAAAATATGTCTTATATTCTAGGTTTTTCAAAGTAGCCACCTTTTGCTTTGATGACTGCTTTGCACACTCTTGGCATTTTCTTGATGAGCTTCAAGAGGTAGTCACCGGAAATGGTTTTCACTTCATAGGTGTGCCCTGTCAGGTTTAATAAGTGGGATTTCTGGCCTTATAAATGGGGTTGGGACCATCAGTTGTGTTGTGCAGAAGTCTGGTGGATACACAGCTGATAGCCCTACTGAACAGACTGTTAGAATTTGTATTATGGCAAGAAAAAAGCAGCTAAGAAAAATGAGTGGCCATCATTACTTTAAGAAATGAAGGTCAATCAGTCCGAAAAATTGAGAAACTTTGAAAGTGTCTCCAATTGCAGTTGCAAAAACCATCAAGCGCTACAAAGAAACTGGCTCACATGAGGACCGCCCCAGGAAAGGAAGACCAAGAGTCACCTCTGCTTCTGAGGATAAGTTTATCCGAGTCACCAGTCTCAGAAATCGCAGGTTTACAGCAGCTCAGATTAGAGACCAAGTCAATGCCACACAGAGTTCTAGCAGCAGACACATCTCTACAACAACTGTTAAGAGGAGACTTTGTGCAGCAAGCCTTCATGGTAAAATAGCTGCTAGGAAACCACTGCTAAGGACAGGCAACAAGCAGAAGAGACTTGTTTGGGTAAAGAACACAAGGAATGGATATTAGACCAGTGGAAATCTGTGCTTTGGTCTGATGAGTTAAAATTTGAGACCTTTGGTTCCAACCACCGTGTCTTTATGCGACACAGAAAAGGTGAACGGATGGACTCTACATGCCTGGTTCTGTTATGTTTCGGTAGCTGAGGAGTGCAGGTAAAAAAGGCAATACACCAGAGCAGTTGGAATCTATGAGATTGCAGTACCCTGACTAACCACCACAACTAGAGGCAGCCGTGGAGCGTTCCTACGTTGGTCCTAGATGCCTCGTCACAGCCTGAGAAACTAACTACACCTAAAGATAGAAATAGGAAAGCTATCTGCCCCGGAGCAGAACCCCAAAGATAATAGAAAGCCCCCAAACATGTAATGGCGGTTAGACAAGATGAAACACTGACACAGAAAGAAAATAGTATGAGCAAACGCTGGGGCCCAAACTAACTAAATAGAAAAGGATAGGAAGGGTACTTACTGCAATCCCAGAAAACCCTGAAAAGCACCAACTCTACTAATTTCAAAAACACCTGAGATCACACGACCTCTTCCACCTAAACTAGTTCTCTGGTGTAACAAAATCAAAACAGCAGCCACTGAAAAAACTGGAAAAAGCAAAAGTACAAACATCAGTGGCTGAACTAAACTGAGAGGGCAAAGCCCCCGGAGGGGACCCTGAAGGCCCCCACAGAAATGCAGGACAAAATGCAAAAATATAGCACAAAAACAAAAAGAAGAAAATGTCTTATCTGTAAGCAGGAGATGCAGACACGACACAGCAGGCTACAAGGGAAACAGGAATGAAGGATTCAGACCAGAACAATTGATCACCGGCAACCCTGATGGGAAGGTGACTCCCTTATATAAGACCAGTCAGTAACACCTGATTCCCAATCCTCACAATCTTCACTGGGCAGACCAGCACTGGGCTGTCTTTCACTTCCCTCCTCGCCGGTATTTTTTGCTCCCGGATCATTATGGCACAAGGTAATGGCTAAATGTATGCGTTCTATTATAAATGTGTTTATGGACTGTTTGAATATCGTAATAGTGGCCATTCCACTACGGAAACCATTTATGCCAGGACAATATATGGCCATTTAAAATCTGGCGTCTGAGTATATACATACTATTGATTGCTTATGCCTGCACACACTTATAGTTATATATTGCAGGCTGCTGCTCACAGGCAGTATAGCGATTTTCTATTATTGTAATGTGATTTCTTCACTCATGTCCTAAATAGGCATAGACCAGTACTGGCCTATTATTTGACATACGTATACTTATATTTACTAAGTGCCCTGTTTTTATCTGGGCACTGCACGGCCAGAATCTTTTTGCCTACATATAGCCTAGTACTTGATATATATACATTACATTCAATAGTGTGCCCTCATTTCATCTGAATACTAAGTAGTCAGCAATTTCTGCCCATATAGCTGTTATAAATTGCGTCTCTGGCGACAGTTATTGGGGCTTTCATCACCATATAAATATACCAGAGACCTTATCTTAAAATCTTAAAATCTTGGGCACCGATTGCTGACGCTCATATGTCTAATAATTGAGGTGTTTCCTTGTTTACCAACAAGTTATCACTTGGCCACATACTCTTTCGGGATACTATATGATATCTAATTTTTCTTTGGACTTAGTTATATGTTTGCATAACTGCCGGCTTGGAGGGCTTGTTGTGTGTTTTCTTTCTCATTTCTGTCATCTTTATGACAGTTGATTAGCTGTTTTTATATCTTGTTCCCACTGTACCTTTGTCCATAAGTCTCAATTATTGTATATTTTTAATCCTCTAATAAAATTGATATATATTTTGTTTAAAATACCTCTCATTGTGTGATATTCTATCCATATATTTATCCTTTAAGGAAACCCCAAATATTAGGTAGGGGTAGTTATTTGCATAAATAATCATATTCTTTCTTCTGGTTCGGTTACCTGATTCCCAGTCCTCACAATCTTCACTGGGCAGACCAGCACCGCCAGTAACCACCAGAGGGAGCCTCTGCTCAGAACTCATCTCAAACCCATTCACAACAGTACCCCCCCTTGAGGAGGGGTCACCGAACCCTCATTTGAGCAACCAGGTCGGTCAGGATGAGTTCTATGATACGCACGGATAAGTCTCCTAGCATGGATGTCCGAAGCAAACACCCAAGAATTGTCTTCCTGACCATAACCTCTCCATTTAACCAAATACTGGAGTTTCCGTCTAGAAAAACGAGAATCTAATATTTTCTCAACCACATACTCCAGATTGCCCTCAACCAAAACAGGGTCAGGAGGCACAGCAGCAGGAACCACTGGCTCAACAAACCTCTTCAACAAGGACTTGTGGAACACGTTATGGATCTTAAATGTCCCTGGAAGAAGCAAACGAAAAGAAACAGGATTAATAATCTCCATGATCTTATAAGGTCCAATGAACCTAGGCTTAAATTTAGGAGATGCTACTCTCATAGGAATATTCTTTGAGGACAACCAGACCAAGTCCCCCACTTTAAACCGAGGACCATCAGTCCTATGCCGGTTAGCAAACCGCTGGGCCTTCTCCTGAGAGAGGGACAACCTCTCCACTACCTGGTCCCAAATCTGTTGCATACGCTCCACAACAGAGTCAACACCTGGACAGACAGAAGCCTCCGTCTGTCCTGAAGAAAAATCGAGGGTGAAACCCAGAATTACAGAAAAACGGAGATATCAAAGTGGCAGAGCTAGCCCTATTATTAAGAGCAAACTCAGCCAAAGGCAAAAAAGAGACCCAGTCATCCTGATCAGCAGACACAAAGCATCTTAGATAAGTCTCCAATGTCTGGTTTGTTCTCTCAGTTTGACCATTGGTCTGAGGATGAAATGCCTAGGAGCCATGGCCGATAGTCGTGCAAGGCCAGGCGCGGGCGGTGTCTTTATCGCAGGTTCCGAAGCCTGAGGGTGGGTGTCTTTGCCTAGGATCCCAAGCCTAATATTGGGTATCTTTTGTTGGTTCCCAAGCCATAATGTTCAGTCTAAGTGGTCTGGAATTGTTGCTGAATTTGCAACATAATCGGTTCAGAGAAGCTGTATTGTCGGCCCATTGCTGTTGCAGCTGGTGCTGGAATTATTGCAATGATTGACTGCTCAGGAATCCAGCATGTATCATTTCTCACAGGCCAGTGAAAGAAGCTAGCTGGTCCATGAGGATGCATAAAATTTATTAATGCATCATGGTCGTTGACTGAAATTTCAGAATATTTCCAATCCACCAGTTCCTATCGTAAATGCAGGCAATGTATTGCCCTGGCTGGAGGTTTGCAATTGGCACAAAAGGCATTTCTGATCTGACAGATCTATCTACATGGGCAATGAAAGATGATGGGTCATTTGACACCCTTGAAATGCGAATCTTTTTGTCATCAATTGGCACAAACTGGTGATTGTCTCTTGTTCCAGCAATTGTATGTCCATCTTTGAACCTTTCCTCTTGAACTACCCGTATTTCGTCAATTTTTTCTTTTGGAACAAAAAAAAAATTTGATTCCATGCAGTTGCTCGTTGCAAAAGTTGAATAAATCCACCGGGGTCAGTATTTGGTTTTCAGTTGGGCGTTGAAGACTGGCACGAGCTGCCAACCTCTTTGCTGTCCCTCCAATCCCATCACAGGGCGACTTTCCATGACTGGTACCAAAAAAATTCCATTCAGCGCTGATATTGAAATCAGCATTGTAGTGGCACAAGTTGAGAATATTTTTGAAATTTTTGTACTGGGCTGCAGATCCATCGCTGAAGTAGTGGATATGACGAATCCCATAGATGAGAGTCTTGAGATACTCCACAATTACTGTTAAGAAAGTGTGGACTGCAACTGTGTCATGTCGTGAGCAATCACTGATTATGCACAAGCTGATGTTCTGCGCAGCTTCACCATTTATCTCCTTGAAGTAAATTACAAATGGGTGTACTGTAGCTTGACTATTTTCCCAGTGGAAACCTTGAATGGCATCTTGAACAATAAATGAGTAATTTTCAGCAAAGTCCATAAGGATCACAAGCTCTCCAGGTCTCAGATTTTCCTTCAACGATTTCAAATAGCTACTTTGATGCTTGGCGATGTAGTGATGGCTACAAAGTTTAGAGATTTTCAAAACCAATTCTTCAATGAAATCTTCTATAGTCAGTTGTTTGGTATCAAGCGTGTCTCGATCAGTGTGAATCCATTGTTTGAACTCAATAATATCTTCAGGGTCACTGTTGACAAACACATTGACTAGAAATTCTTTTAAAACTTCAGGACCCGGGCATTTATCACAACGGCCAAGCATACAGTCCTTGGATTCAATTCCACAGACCATTTTGCATATGAGCTCTTTGTAGTCATCATTGATTGGGCATGCTGCAAGCATTAGTTTGACATTTTGGTGAATGGTACACACACAAACGGAATGTGTTCCAGCAGATCCAACGGTTACGCACCACTTTGGCCGAAGCTCACAAAACTTGGAAAATCCAATTTCAGGGCCATTCCGATCCCGATAGGCAACAAACATTTCCCTCATGTTGCTCAGTAATAGTCGCTTTTGCATCTGCTTTTTTTCTCCTGCTATTCGCACTGATACATAGTCTTTTTTACCAGGGCACATTCGACTGAATTCATCATCCTCAAAAAATGCCTGCACCTTTTTCTTCACTTCCTCAGAAACTTTCTTGCCACACTTGAGTCTAGGTAAGGCTAAGATCCCATGTTCACATTTCAGCTTTCGAGCTTGTTTGACCATTCGTTCAGAGACACCGAATTCGTCTGATATAGCCTTAATGCACCAACTTTTAGGTGCCAATGTCAAGATTTGGACCTTTTCGGCCCGACTGGACACCTGTAGCTTTTGCTTCAAATCTGCCAAAAGGTGATTGTAATCCAGACACATTTTGCACTGTGCTGTTTTTGTTTGCTCAATGTCTTTCGGCTCAAGCCCTCCAATTGAGGCAATCTTGCTAGAAAATGCATTTTGTACCTGGCTTATCTTTCTCCTTGCATATCCAAGTGAATCCCGCTGGCTTACCCGTGGATATTTCAGAGGAGAGATGCCAATGGATGTTAAGCTTGAATTTAGACTTTCAGGAGAACATTCCATTCCATCTGGATCTGATTCAGAGGAAACTGGATCAGCTGATTTTTTCCTGTTAGCAAATTCTTTCCGACATGATGCACACATCTTCTGGCCAGGCTTCACATCACTCTTTGTAAATTCGTTCAACTGGTCAGCTGCTAACAAATTGATAGCTCGCAAATTCTTTTTGGTGTTATGACCTTTCTTCCCAAAAGGATTGCAACACGATTTTTGCAAATGCTCATATTTGGTCAAGAATGAAGCTTCATGGTGTAAACAGATTTGTGAATGTTCGTCAAAATTTAGTCCCACTCGTCGACACAGCAATTTCTGTTCATCCAATCCAAAGCTTGTAAACAATTTCAACTCATCCTTGCTATGGGTGAATGTCTTAAGGTGGCACTTCGAATTGTTCACAAGGCCGATAGAGCACTGGGCCGATTCTTCATCAATTTCATTCTCCATCGCTAAAAATAAATAATATATTGTAGAGTGGCAAAGGGTTGTGTTGTAGACGGGAGGTATTTGGCCCAGAGATGCCTTATGTCTGTTATGTAGCCCAGTACACATTAGCCCTGGGTAGTGGCATCACTATAGCAGTGTTTGTGGTAAAAGGACCTGTGATGATGTCACTACCACATGACCAGTCATGTGATCTAGGGAAGCTACGTATCTGGGATATAAATTAAGGGTATGCCACACTAAACAACATCGCTAACGGGATCGCTAAAAAACATCACTATTTAGCGATCCCGTTAGCGATGTTGTTGTGTGCGGCATCTACCAGCGACTGGCCCCTGCTGAGATCCTGCTGTGATCTCGCTCGTCGCTGACATCGTTCGGGACCCTATTTTTATCGCCGGCGTCCCGCTGGTAAGTATATATCGCTGAGTGTGGCACCTTTTTTTTAGCGATTTAGCGGTACTTTGTACCGCTAAAGTTGTTAAGGAGATCGCTAACCGCGATAGCGTCCTTAACGACATCGCTAAATTAGGCCACTACTAGCGATATTAAAACGATCCCGCTAGTGATCTCATTAGTATGCGACGCTAACGAGATCGTTAGCGGGATCGTGTAGTGTGGCAGTACCTTTAGGCTCAGGCTGACAACAGGTTGTGAGTGGCTGGAGGTGTGGAGACCTCCAGTGTGTGTGCTCTGAGGATACTACTCTGCTAGAGTACCAGGACTGTATATATGCCTTTTTGTTACTTTGTGCCAGAGAAGGCTGTTTTTTGTTTTTGTTTTAAGCAGTTTATGAAGTTTGAATAAACTTGCTTGAAGAATCGAGTGAAGTCGCCCTCCTGCTTACTCCGGTCGCACTCAAGCGAGGCCTAGTCCTTACAATATGCATTAAAATGTAACAATAGTCAATAACTTTTCATAACCAGAAAGGTTTATAGGTTTTTGGTTATAATAGACATTGCTAGCAACAATACAACTCTGTAACATGTGATAAGAATCTGAAAATCAAACACAAAATCAATGCATTACGCGCATAAATAACACCATGTTCAGTGGCATTTTTCTTTTCTTAAACTGAGAGACTCCAAAAAAAAAAACAATGATCCTTGTAGAGAAAAATGTGCTCTTTCTAATGATATCAGAATTAATATATTTTAGGGGTACCCTTTTTGAGAAATTTGACCTAAAATTAGGTAAAATTCGGTTTTTTTTAAGTTTTTCATCATATGTGGGTGTGAATATTTCCACAAATACATATGGTTTGACCGTGATATTGCAGCAATGCAAAGTCATGTAGATGTTTGGTGTACAGGGCAAGCACCAGTTACTATTGGTTTTTGGTCTTGAGTTATATATGGGCAAAGTTTGGCATAAATTTTATGCGACGCGTTTTACAAGCTACTTTGACACAAAATTTGCGGCCGAAATATTGTTTTGTCATAGCCGGTAATAATTTTATCGTGTTTAGCAGCAAAAGTTGAGCTAGTATGCCAAATTTCAGCATCATAGCCAGTATAGAACTCTAATGGCTATGTGCCAAAGTTTTCAAAATCCTCTTAGCTGAAGCCGCAGGCTTGGGGAACCTCCAGTGAAAGGTCAACAGTGCCCAATGTATTTGAGATCTGGCCCTAAAAATTACAGAACCTCTTTTCAAACATACATGTACATCTGTCATGGGTGTATCGCCACGAAGATCGTCGCGATTACACATTCTGACTTCTCGCAGCTGAGTTGCTGTTACTTTGTGTTTGGCAGTGAGGGAGTTAATTCTGCCTGGCTCTGTGCTAAGACTAGGTCCAGCCTCTCCCGGCTGCAGTTTGATTATGCACTAATTAGCTTCCTTTATATACCTGCCAGTCTGCTTAGGAGTTGCCGGTGAAAGCTTTCATGCAGACCAGCAGATTGGATCAGGTTATGAGAAGACTTAAGCTAAGAGTTCCTTTGAGGTTTCTCCTCTCCTCGCTTATAGTTTATCTCCTAGACCTTTTGTGTTCCCTCTGTGTTTAAGTGTTGTATGCAAGACAGTATTTACTTTATCCCCTGTCTGTCTCGTTTGTCTTTACTGTTTGTTAAGCTGTGACCTGCCTATTCCCTGTGTAGTAATCAGGGTCCTTCTGAGGACTAGATTACAGTGGTCAGGGACTTATAGGAGACAGGGTTACGTTGGCGGCCTGGACCTCTGTACCATTAACAGTACCTCCAGGTAGAGGGACTAGTCAGGACCCCAGTTTAGGGTCAGCATAGACCCCGGTCCACCTCTAGCCTGTGACAGCGTAAAACGTCTTCAGGATTCACCCACAGTACAACGGATATTATGTCAGGTAATACTATACTATATGTACATGTTGATATGTTAAAAAAGAATGTTGTCCCTCTTGGTATAGATAACTGACTTTATATATATATCTGTGATACAGCGTGACAACATCCTTATAAATTTTCAGCAAAATCGGAGAAGGTCGAGTGGGGACGATTTTTAAAACTGGTCCACTTGACATGGAATGACCCTTTAATGAAGTAGGTTGGACCCAATCACAGATGGCCTGAACCTTGACCGGGTCCATTTCAATAACAGATGGGGACAAAATGAATCCCAGAAATGAGATCCTCTGTACGTGTCACGCTGTCTAATGATATGACTACAATGTCAGTAAACTATTTATACAGGAACCACACTCTATACAACATATAGTTTAGCAACATCAGAATGTAAGTATAAAATAGATTTACCTGACACAATATCCGCAGAACTTAGGGTTAATCTTGAGGACTTGATGAGCTGTAACAGGAAAGAGGAGGACCGGGGTCTAACCTGACCCTACACTGGGGTCCTAACTAATCCCTTACCTTGGAGGTACTGATAATGGTTCAGAGGTCCAAGTCTCCAGCCTAACCCTGTCTCCTATCAGACCCTGAACCCTGTAATCAGTCCTAAGAAGGATCCTGATTACCACCAAAGGGATAGGGGCTGATCTCAGCTAAATACACAGATTAGACATATAAGACAGACAGGATAGCACTCTCTTGCATACACACTCAAACACCGAAGGAACATAAATGGTCTGGGAAATAAACTCTAAGCAAGTTAAGCTTAAAACAACTAAGGAGCTCTCAACTAGAGTCTATACAGATTCATTCCTATCTGTGGTCTGCATGAAGGGTTTCACTGGCAACTCCCAAAGCAGACAACCAGAAACTTAAAGGAAACCAATCAACAAATAATCAATTGCAGCCGGGAGAAACTGCACCCAGTCCCAGCACCGAGCACAGACAGAATTAACTCCCTAGCTGCCAAACACAAAGAAACAGCAACTCAGCTGTGAGAAGTCAAAATGTGCAACCGCGACGATCTTCGTGGCAATGCACACATGACAGTACCCCCCCTTCTACGAGGGGCCTCCGGACCCTCAGGGCCAGGCCTGCACGGGTGAGTTCTGTGGAAGGTCCGAACCAAACGATCTGCGTTAACATCAGACGCAGGGACCCACGTCCTCTCCTCCGGACCATACCCCTTCCAATGCACCAAGTACTGAAGGGACCGGCGATTCAGGCGAGAGTCAATGATTTTTGATACTTGAAATTCCAAGTTACCATTGACCAACACTGGAGGAGGAGGTAGAGGTGACGGTATGACTGGTGCCACATACCTTTTAAGTAATGACTTGTGGAACACATTATGAATTTTAAAAGTAGAAGGGAGTTCCAGACGAAATGCCACAGGATTAATTATGGAACTGATCCTGTACGGCCCGATGAATCTGGGACCCAGTTTCCAGGAGGGCACTTTAAGTTTTATATTCCTGGTAGACAACCATACCAGATCGTTCACATTCAGATCTGGACCAGAAACTCTCCTCCTATCAGCCATACGTTTGTAACGGTTCCCCATCGTACTCAAATTATTCAATACACCTCGCCACACAGAAGCAAGTGATGACGAGAAACGCTCCTCCTCAGGAACCCCAGAAGGACCCCCCCCATTGAAAGTACAAAACTGGGGATGAAAACCATATGCCCCAAAAAATGGGGACTTACCAGTGGACTCGCTCCGCCTGTTGTTAAGAGCGAACTCTGCCAGAGGCAAGAAAGATGACCAGTCCTCCTGGTTCTCCGAGACAAAACACTGGAGATATGTCTCTAAACTCTGATTCAGACGCTCTGTCTGACCATTGGTCTGTGGATGAAAAGCCGAGGAAAACGACAATTGCATCCCCCGACGTAAACAAAATGCCCTCCAAAATTTGGACACAAACTGAGACCCCCTATCTGACACCACATCAGAAGGCAACCCATGAAGTCTCACGATCTCCCTAATGAACACCTGCGCCAGAGTTTTAGCATTAGGGAGTGCAGGAAGAGCAACGAAATGTGCCATCTTACTGAACCTGTCAACAACCACCAGTATGACAGTATTCCCTGACGACGGAGGAAGATCCGTAATGAAGTCCATAGATAAATGAGTCCATGGACGCTCCGGAAGTTTCAAGGGTAAAAGGGTCCCAGATGGACGGGTATGAGGAGTTTTAGAGCGAGCACAAACCCACAGGACGCGACAAAAGTTATAACATCTTTATTAGCGTTAGGCCACCAAAATCGGCGAGAAAGGAGATCTAAAGTAGCCTTACTCCCTGGATGTCCTGCTAAAGCAGAATTATGATGTGCCTCAATAACCTTTTGTCTCAACTGATTCGGGACAAACAGTCTCCCTGGAGGTCCTGCAGGGGCGTCCCCCTGAGCCTCTAACACCTCCTCCTCAAGCTCAGAACATACAGCCGACACTACCACCCCCTCCTGAAGGATAGGAATCGGGTCATCCGTTTTCCCGGCCCCTGGGAAACTGCGAGACAAAGCATCAGCCTTTACATTCTTAGACCCGGACGATAAGTGACGACAAAATTAAACCTGGTAAAAAACAACGACCATCGAGCTTGTCTGGAATTCAGACGCTTAGCGGATTCTAAATACAGCAGGTTCTTGTGATCAGTAATAACGGTGACCGGGTGGACTGCCCCCTCCAAAAAGTGACGCCATTCTTCAAAAGCCAATTTAATGGCCAAAAGTTCCCTATTGCCGATATCATAATTCCTTTCGGCGGATGACAATTTCTTAGAAAAGAAAGCGCACGGATGCCATTTACCAGGGGACGGACCCTGGGACAATATAGCACCCACCCCTACGTCAGACGCGTCCACCTCCACAATGAACGGCTGAGATACATCCGGTTGGATGAGAACGGGTGCCGAAGCAAAACATCTCTTTAAAGAGGAAAAGGCTTGGCAAGCTTTGTCCGACCACCTAGAAAAATCCGTCCCTTTTCTCGTCATGTCAGTGAGAGGTTTGACGACAGACGAGAAATTACAAATAAATTTCCGGTAGTAATTAGCAAACCCCAAAAAACGCTGCAGAGCCTTAAGATCCCCTGGCTGATCCCATTCAAGCACTGCTCTCACCTTTTCAGGGTCCATACGGAAACCGGAGGCTGACACCAAAAAACC
Organism: Oophaga sylvatica; assembly: GCA_033576555.1. Lineage (NCBI taxonomy): Eukaryota > Metazoa > Chordata > Amphibia > Anura > Dendrobatidae > Oophaga > Oophaga sylvatica. The sequence continues at coordinate 333,794,107 of JARQOD010000004.1, read as the reverse complement.
CAAAAACTGAAGTTCCTGTACGGCAAAAACACACTTCTCCAGTTTGGCGTATAGTTTATTGTCTCGCAAGATCTGCAACACCTGTCTCACATGCTCCTGGTGAGACACAAGATCTGGCGAGTAAATTAAAATGTCATCCAAATATACGACCACAAACACCCCCACAAGGTGACGAAAAATGTCATTAACAAAATGTTGGAATACTGCTGGTGCAGTAGTCAGACCAAAAGGCATAACCAGGTTTTCATAATGTCCCTCCGGCGTGTTAAACGCCGTTTTCCACTCATCCCCCTCTTTTATTCTAATCAGATTATACGCCCCCTGAGATCCAATTTAGAGAACCATTTGGCGCCAACAATTTGATTGAAGAGATCAGGAATAGGAGGGAGTGGATACGGATCTCGAACAGTAATCCGATTAAGTTCGCGGAAATCCAAGCAAGGGCGTAGGCCTCCATCTTTTTTCTTCACAAAGAAGAACCCCGCGGCTACAGGGGAAGATGAAGGTCTAATATGCCCTTTGGCCAGACTTTCGGAAATATAATCTTTCATAGCCTGTCTTTCAGGACCAGAAAGATTATACAACCTAGCTTTAGGTAACTTAGCATCAGGAAGAAGATTAATAGAGCAGTCATACACACGATGAGGAGGCAACTCCCGACACCCCTCCTCAGAAAAAACATCCCCAAAATCCTCCAAAAAAGGAGGCAATGTACTAGGTACGACCGCACTGATGACTGTGTTCATGCAGCTGCTTTTGCAAAACTCACCCCATTGGCTTATCTCTCTGGACTGCCAATTAATTACAGGGTTATGTTTAACCAGCCAAGGAAGTCCCAACACAATGGGAGTAGGTAGACCCTCCAACACAAAACAAGATAATTGTTCCCTATGTATTGCCCCTACCCGAAGGTCAATGTTATGAACCTCATGAACAAAGCTACCTTGGCCGAGAGGCCTGGCGTCAATGGAAAAAATAGGGATCGGTTTGACCAATACACTCAGATGCATACCTTGAGCCTGAGCAAACTGAGCGTCAACCAGATTGGCGCCGGAACCACTATCCAGAAGAACAGACAATCTCTTCACTCTAGTACCAAACACCACCTCCACTGGTACAAGGAACTGAGAAGAACCGGCGGATGAAATACATACTCCCAGGTTGTCATCCACCACACAACCTGGGATTAGCAGTTTTCCGGCGACTTTTTACTTAACAAGACACGGGATGGACATTCTCCAACAAAATGTCCATCTTTCCCGCAGAAAAAACACCTTCTAGTCCTGCGGCGTGCCGCCAATCCCCTACTACGAAAAGATGTCCCTCCCAACTGCATAGGCTCATCCGAACAGACAAGGGGAACCTCAACATAAGGGACTTTAGTAGTAGGTGGAGTAACAACAGGGAGTGGAGTTACCTCACCCCTCTCCCGAAGCCGTCTATCAGTACGGATAGCTAGGGCCATAGCAGCCTCCAGAGAAGGAGGAGACTCATACTGAGCCAAAACGTCTTTTAATTTGTCAGAAAGCCCATGACAAAACTGGCTCCTAAGAGCTGGGTCATTCCACTGAGTATCCGTGGCCCATCTACGAAACTCAGAAGCAAATTCCTCCGCAGGACGATCTCCCTGCTGTATCTTACGTAATTTAGTCTCAGCAAGAGAGACCCGATCTGGGTCATCATATACCAATCCCAGAGCAGTAAAAAATTGATCTACAGACTGTAGAGCCGGGGATCCCGGAGGAAGGGAAAATGCCCAGGATTGAGGGTCCTCTTGAAGAAGTGAGATAACAATTCCCACTCTCTGCTCATCACTCCTGATGATCGCGGCCGAAGCCGAAAATATAATTTACATGCCTCCCGGAAGGTAAAAAATTTGTCTCGCCCACCAGTGAACCTATCTGGAAGAGCTACTTTAGGTTCAACTCTGGTTTGCTCCAGGGGAGACAAAACTTTGGACTTAATGTCCGTCAGCTCCATGGATAATCCCTGCAACTGCAGAGCCAGCTGGGCTACTGGATCCATGGTAACTAGAGATAAATTTTTATGGCCAGTGAAAATGTCACGCTGTCTAATGATATGACTACAATGTCAGTAAACTATTTATACAGGAACCACACTCTATACAACATATAGTTTAGCAACATCAGAATGTAAGTATAAAATAGATTTACCTGACACAATATCCCCAGAACTTAGGGTTAATCTTGAGGACTTGATGAGCTGTAACAGGAAAGAGGAGGACCGGGGTCTAACCTGACCCTACACTGGGGTCCTAACTAATCCCTTACCTTGGAGGTACTGATAATGGTTCAGAGGTCCAAGTCTCCAGCCTAACCCTGTCTCCTATCAGACCCTGAACCCTGTAATCAGTCCTAAGAAGGATCCTGATTACCACCAAAGGGATAGGGGCTGATCTCAGCTAAATACACAGATTAGACATATAAGACAGACAGGATAGCACTCTCTTGCATACACACTCAAACACCGAAGGAACATAAATGGTCTGGGAAATAAACTCTAAGCAAGTTAAGCTTAAAACAACTAAGGAGCTCTCAACTAGAGTCTATACAGATTCATTCCTATCTGTGGTCTGCATGAAGGGTTTCACTGGCAACTCCCAAAGCAGACAACCAGAAACTTAAAGGAAACCAATCAACAAATAATCAATTGCAGCCGGGAGAAACTGCACCCAGTCCCAGCACCGAGCACAGACAGAATTAACTCCCTAGCTGCCAAACACAAAGAAACAGCAACTCAGCTGTGAGAAGTCAAAATGTGCAACCGCGACGATCTTCGTGGCAATGCACACATGACAGTACGCCAAAAAGACACTTTGATCCCTTCACATACAGAGCATTCTCTCTCAAAATCTGGAATACAGTTCGAACATGTTTCACATGAGAGTCCCAGTCATTAGAAAAAATCAAGATATCATCCAAATAAACAATCAGAAATTTGTCCACAAAATCCCTGAAAATGTCATTCATGAAGGACTGGAAGACGGAAGGAGCATTAGTGAGCCCAAAGGGCATCACTAGGTACTCAAAATGCCCTTCAGGGGTATTAAATGCCGTCTTCCATTCATCCCCGTGCTTAATGCGAATAAGGTTATATGCCCCCCTGAGGTCAAGCTTGGTAAACCAAGTAGCGTTTTTCACCCTGGAAAACAGGTCAGAAATCAAGGGTAACGGGTATTGATATTTCACAGTAATATTGTTCAAGAGACGATAATCAATACACGGCCTTAATGAACCATCCTTTTTGGCCACAAAGAAAAAACCGGCACCTAAGGGTGAAGAGGATGGTCTGATATGACCCTTCTCCAATGATTCCTTGATATAAGATCGCATAGCGTCATGTTCAGGTACAGACAAGTTAAAAAGGCGACCTTTAGGGAATTTACTACCCGGCACTAATTCAATAGCGCAGTCATAGCTCCTATGGGGAGGCAAGGATGCAGATTTACTTTCGCTAAACACATCAGAAAAATCAATCAAAAAGTCAGGAACATCCTGAGCCTGGGGGGAGGCAGAAAAAACAGGAGTGTTGGTATTAACACATTGGCAGCCCCAACTGGTTACAGACACAGATTTCCAATCCAAAACAGGATTATGAGACTGTAACCAAGGGAAACCCAGCACGATAATGTCATGCAGATTATACAGAACCAAAAATTTGCAGCACTCCTGGTGATCAGGTTCAACCCTCATTATCACCTGAGTAGAAAACTGGGGTTTATTCTCAGCCAAAGGGGTAGAATCGATCCCCAATAGGGGAATAGACTTCTGTAGGGGTATCAAGGGAAACCCACAACGTTTAGCAAAATCATAATCCATCAGGTTAATAGCTGCTCCAGAATCAACGAAAGCCTGAGCAGAAAATGAGGACAGAGAGCATATCAGAGTGACAGTTAATAAAAACTTAGTCTGAACACTACCCAAGACAACTGAGCGTGCAAAACGTCTTCCCCGCTTAGGGCAGACTGAAATAGCATGAGAGGCACCACCACAGTAGAAACATAACCCATTGCGCTTTCGAAACTCATGACGCTGTGCCCCAGACACCACTCTATCACACTGCATGGGTTCAGAAGCTGGTTCACAAGGCAACACCATTCCACGCATACTTCTCCGCTCACGCAAACGTCTGTCAATTTGAATCGCTAATGACATAGAATCATTGAGACCAGAGGGGACAGGGAATCCCACCATAACATCCTTTACATTATCTGACAGACCCTTCCGGAAAAGGGCTGCCAAAGCGTCGTCATTCCATTTGGTCAGGACTGCCCACCTACGGAATCTCTGACAGTATAACTCAGCGTCATAAAGCCCCTGATTTAATGCCAACAAGGCTTTTTCAGCTTGATCAGTGACATTAGGCTCATCGTACAATAACCCAAAGCCTGAAAAAATGCATCAACATCACTCAAAACAGGATCCCCAGGTGTCAGGGAAAAAGCCCAATCCTGAGGATTGCCGCGCAAGAGAGAGATGATAATTTGAACCTGCTGCGCTGCGTTCCCTGAGGACTTAGATTTTAAGGCAAAAAACAATTTACAATTATTTTTGAAATTCTGAAACTTAGCTCGATCCCCTAAAAACAAATCTGCCATGGGAATCCTAGGTTCCACAACAGGCAACCTAGCAAGATAGGTAGCAATACTCCGAACCTCAGCGGCAAGCTGATCCACACGGCCAGACAACTGTGCAAACTCCATTGAGAGAAAAGATCCTCCCCAGCACCCAGAGATACAGAGGGAAAAAAAAGCAACAAACAGAAAAATATCTCTGACAACTCTGACAACCTTTTTTCTTTCACAATATTTTTTCCCTTCTGTGAGTACCATACAATTTTCAATTTTTTGGCCGGTGATACTGTTATGTTTCGGTAGCTGAGGAGTGCAGGTAAAAAAGGCAATACACCAGAGCAGTTGGAATCTATGAGATTGCAGTACCCTGACTAACCACCACAACTAGAGGCAGCCGTGGAGCGTTCCTACGTTGGTCCTAGACGCCTCGTCACAGCCTGAGAAACTAACTACACCTAAAGATAGAAATAGGAAAGCTATCTGCCCCGGAGCAGAACCCCAAAGATAATAGAAAGCCCCCAAACATGTAATGGCGGTTAGACAAGATGAAACACTGACACAGAAAGAAAATTGTTATGTTACGGTAGCTGAGGAGTGCAGGTAAAAAAGGAAATACACCAGAGCAGTTGGAATCTATGAGATTGCAGTACCCTGACTAACCACCGCAACTAGAGGCAGCCGTGGAGCGTTCCTACGTTGGTCCTAGACGCCTCGTCACAGCCTGAGAAACTAACTACACCTAAAGATAGAAATAGGAAAGCTATCTGCCCCGGAGCAGAACCCCAAAGATAATAGAAAGCCCCCAAACATGTAATGGCGGTTAGACAAGAGGAAATACTGACACAGAAAGAAAATAGTATGAGCAAACGCTGGGGCCCAAACTATCTAAATAGAAAAGGACAGGAAGGGTACTTACTGCAATCCCAGAAAACCCTGAAAAGCACCAACTCTACTAATTTCAAAATCACCTGAGATCACACGACCTCTAGCACCTAAATTAGTTCTCTGGTGTAACAAAATCAAAACAGCAGCCACTGAAAAAAAACTGGAAAAAGCAAAAGTACAAAACACAGTGGCTGAACTAAGCTGAGAGGGCAAAAGCCCCCGGAGGGGACCCTGAAGGCCCCCACAGAAGTGCAGGACAAAATGCAAAAATAAAGCAAAAACACAAAAGAAGAAATTGTCTTATCTGATAGCAGGAGATGCAGACACAACACAGCAGGCTACAAGGGAAACTGGAAAGAAGGATTCAGACCAGAACAATTGATCCCCGGCAACCCTGATGGGAAAATGACTCCCTTATATAAGACCAGTCAGTAACACCTGATTCCCAGTCCTCACAATCCTCACTAGTACCGCTTGTAACCACCAGAGGGAGCCTCTGCTCAGAACTCATCTCAAACACATTCACAACAGAAAATAGTATGAGCAAACGCTGGGGCCCAAACTAACTAAATAGAAAAGGATAGGAAGGGTACTTACTGCAATCCCAGAAAACCCTGAAAAGCACCAACTCTACTAATTTCAAAAACACCTGAGATCAGACGACCTCTTCCACCTAAACTAGTTCTCTGGTGTAACAAAATCAAAACAGCAGCCACTGAAAAAACTGGAAAAAGCAAAAGTACAAACATCAGTGGCTGAACTAAACTGAGAGGGCAAAAGCCCCCGGAGGGGACCCTGAAGGCCCCCACAGAAGTGCAGGACAAAATGCAAAAATATAGCACAAAAACAAAAAGAAGAAAATGTCTTATCTGTAAGCAGGAGATGCAGACACGACACAGCAGGCTACTAGGGAAACAGGAATGAAGGATTCAGACCAGAACAATTGATCACCAGCAACCCTGATGGGAAGGTGACTCCCTTATATAGGACCAGTCAGTAACACCTGATTCCCAGTCCTCACAATCTTCACTGGGCAGACCAGCACCGCCAGTAACCACCAGAGGGAGCCTCTGCTCAGAACTCATCTCAAACCCATTCACAACATGGTTCCCACCGTGAAGCATGGAGGAGGAGGTGTGATGGTGTGGGGGTGCTTTGCTGGTGACACTGTTGGGGATTTATTCAAAATTGAAGGCATACTGAACCAGAATGGCTACCACAGCATCTTGCAGCGGCATGCTATTCCATCGGTTTGCGTTTAGTTGGACCATCATTTATTTTTCAACAGGACAATGGCCCCAAACACACCTCCAGGCTGTGTAAGGGCTATTTGACCAAGAAGGAGAGTGATGGGGTGCTACGCCAGATGACCTGGCCTCCATAGTCACCAGACTTGAAACCAATCGAGATGGTTTGAGGTGAGCTGGACCGCAGAGTGAAGGCAAAAGGGCCAACGAGTGCTAAGCATCTCTGGGAACTCCTTCAAGATTGTTGGAAGACCATTTCCGGTGACTACCTCTTGAAGCTCATCAAGAGAATGCCAAGAGTGTGCAAAGCAGTCATCAAAGCAAAAGGTGGCTACTTTGAAGAATCTAGAATATAAGACATATTTTCAGTTGTTTCACACTTTTTTGTTAAGTATATAATTCCACATGTGTTAATTCATAGTTTTGATGCTTTCAGTGTGAATGTACAATTTTCATAGTCATAAAAATACAGAAAAATCTTTAAATGAGGTGTGTCCAAACTTTTGGTCTGTACTGTACATCTATACCTGGGATTTTACTTTCAGACCTTACTGCATTATCCTTTGTTAAAAGTTTGTAACAACCTCCCAAGTTATGGAAAAACTATATCCTCTATATCAACTTTATAAGACTGTTGGATACATCTTCCGGCTGTGGTAAATAATCTACATATAAATTGGTGGTTATTGGATACTGATCACTATCGCATAGTGCATGATATACAAGTATAAGTGCATATTATATTGACTCCCCAAATTTACATATAATTCGTTTTGTGTGTGACCACTACCATCAATAACAACTAATGTCAGTTTTTTCCCAGGTTGTACGCATACCCTTTTGTGTCATAGTGTGGATGGTATTTATCAGAGCTAATACCGCTTGTATTCACACTTTGTAGCACAGAGACAATTTTATTAAATATAAATCTTGTGAATTTATTACACCACCAGGGGTGTATTTTTGTCTCTTGCAGCTTTTCTTTGTATATGTCTTTGTACATATATTCTTTTGCCTGTATGTTATATAGGTGTGAATAGAGCGGGTATTTTTAACAATAACATTTTTATAATTATTTATTAAAACCAGGCTAAAAACACCTGCATAAAGGCTCTTACAATTCATGCGCTTTTTTAATGCATCTTATAAGACCCAATGAAGCATTGCGGCCGGGCCGGCCAATCACAGTAATGTTAGTAACCAACATTGCCAGCATTACCATGTCTGGCTGACAATCCTCGCATGTGAAACATGCGGGGCAGGTACGCAAGCATGGCGCTCGAGCACACGTGATGCTCGATCGAGTACCAAGCAGTTCCGAGCACGTTCGTTCATCGCTAGCTTGGGTCTCATTCCAAGTCGATAGAAATTTACAATGTAAGTAGCCTGGGCATGGTGACCCAGGTAAAGAGCTCCCTCAACCTTTTAGCCCTATCTGGCACAAGCGATGTGTCACTCTCTTTTTAGTACATGGTTTACTGTGCGGTGGATTCTATAAAAATGATGGCTGAACATGCGCAGATGGAGATCTCGGCACCAAGATCTCGGGAGATGAGATCTCAGCGCTGAGATCTTATCTCTTGAGATCTTGGTGCCGAGATCTCCATCTGCGCTTGTCCAGCTGCTATTGTCATAGAGTCCACCGCACAGTAAACCATGTACATACGTGCGGGGGCTCTGGACTTTCACAAAATGTTGGCAGAGCCCCCACACCACCAAACACCCGCAGCGGCGCACCCCCTCATCCCAGTCTCCGGCCTGCAGCAACGCTCCACTCTTGCCTCCTCCAGCAGCGACCCTGGGACCCTGCTCCACCGTGGCCGGTAAGGTATATCCGCATTATAAGATGCACCCTCATTTTCCCCAAAAATATTGGGGAAAAAAAGTGCGTCTTAAAATCCGAGAAATACGGTATATATAATAATAATAATCTTTATTTATATAGCACCAACATATTCCGCAGCGCTTTACAGTTTATATATTTATTACCTAAAATACAAAGGAAATGTTTCATCTTTAACGTTAGGCCTTTTAGAGATCATTTCATCTTCAGCTTGCTTAACTGTTCACAATAACAGTCATTTTGACCAGGGGTGCTGTTGTGAATGTGCTAGAGATAGTTTCTGAGCAGAGGCTCCCTCTGGTGGTTACAGACAGTACTGAACCTTTCAGCGAGGAATGGCAATCTGGGATCACTGACTAGACTGATATAAGGGAGGTTCCCTCCCATGATGGTCGCCGGTGATCAATTGTTCTTGTCTCAATTGTAGCTTCTGGTTCATTTGGAAGTTGCTGGAGTCTTGCCTGCACCTGCTGCTTTCAGATAAGATATTTTCTGCTTTTCTTTTTGTGCTTGCTTTTTTCATAGTTTTCTGCACTTTTGTGGAGGTCAGCCGGGTCTCCTCCTGGGGCCTGTGCTCCTCTCAATTTATCTGTAGCCACTGTTATTTGTTCATTTGCTTTTTCCTGTTTTTTCAGTGGCTGCGGCTTTGTTTTGTTACACCAGAGATCTGATTTAGGTGGTAGAGATCGTGTGATCTCAGGTTTTTTTGGCAATCAGAAGTGCTGGTATTTTTTAGGGTTTTTGTTGGATTGCAGTCAGAATTCTTTCCTGTACTTTTCTGTCTAGACAGATTGGGCCCAACGTTTGCTCATTCTATTTTCTGTCTGTGTCCGTGCTATCTTCTTGTCTAACCGCCATTATATGTTTGGGGGCTTCCTATTTTCTTTGGGGATCTGCTCCGGGGCAGATAGCTTTCATCTTTCTGCCTTTAAGTGTAGTTATCTCTCAGGCTGTGACGAGGTGTCTAGGATTAACGTAGGAACGCTCCACGGCTACCTCTAGTTGTGTGGTTAGTTCAGGTTACTGCAATCCAATAGGTTCCAGCCTCTGTGGTGTATTACCGTTTTTGCTTTTTCTCCTCAGCTACCTAAACATCACAGGGTGCACAAACATTTATGGTACATGCCATTGTATGGTGCACACCATGGATTACTGGGGTTGTCCTTTTATTACAAAGATGGCCATTCACCTGAATGACTGCCATGTTATACTACAGTGCCTGGACTTGCTGATGCCAAGAACCAGGAGGAGCCCCGGAGATCAGCCCAGGGGCCACATTTTGCAAGAACTTGTCTGTGATTAGATAAAGAATTTAGGGACAATACAAAATGAAATCATACTTTAATCATTTTTATTTGATGTATGTTTAAAAGTGTTATTTTTGTACAGCAACACATTGCAAAGGCACATTGCCAGTCCCCTGATAGCGCCATAAGGACGGCTTGTTATATCCGTCTACGCTGAAGATTATTTTTATTTCTGACAGAATTCTACTCCCTCATTTCTACTAACTGAAGAGGGAAACATAGCAGATCGCAATGATGTGATCAGTCTCAAGGAAAACTCCCGTGTACAATATATCAACATAAAAGAAAAAAGTAGTAATTTGATTCTCTTTCCTGCGAGACTGGGAAAATCTTGTTATCAAACAAGGCAAACTCCAATTTCCTGTGCGAGAGAAATCTTCTCCATGTGGATAGTAACAGCAGCAAAGAAAACCTACATGATCAGATAATATACAGTGATTATAAAAAGTCTACACACCCCTGTTAAAATGCCAGGCTTTTGTCCTGTAAAAAAAAAATCAGACCAAGAAAAATCACTTTAGAACTTTTTCTACCCACAGTGGTGAAAATAAGTATTTGATACACTGCCGATTTTGCAAGTTTTCCCACTTACACAGAATGGAGAGGTCTGTAATTTTTATTACAGCTACACTTCAACTGTGAGAGACAGAATCTAAAAATAAAAAAAAAACAGAAAATCACATTATATGATTTTTAAATAATGAAATTGCATTTTATTCCATGAAATAAGTATTTGATCACCTATCAACCTGCAAGAATTCTAGTTCTCACAGACCTGTTAGTTTTTCTTTAACCCTTAACGACCACAGGTTTCAGTTTTTGAATTTCTGTTTTTTGCTCCCTTTTTTCCCAGAGCCATAACTTTTTTATCTTTACTGGCAATATGGCCATGTGAGGGCTTGTTTTTAGCTGGACAAGTTGTACTTTTGAAAGACACCATTGGTTTTAACATATCGTGTACTGGAAAATGGGAAAAAAAAATTCCAAGTGTGGTGAAATTGCAAAAAAAAAAAGTGCAATTCCAGTTTTTTTTTTTAATTTCCCCGATGTTCCTGAGAGATAAGAAAAACGAGTTATATTATACTCACCCAGGGGCGGTCCGCCGTCCGGTCCGATAGGCGTCGCGGTCCAGTCTGGCACCTCCTATCTTCTAGCGAAGCCCTCCTCTTCTTAGCTTCCCGTCGCGGCTCCGGCGCAGGCGCACTGCTCTGCCCTGGTGAGGGCAGAGCAGAGTACTGCAGGGCGCAGGCGCCGGACCTCTCTGACCTTTCCCGGCGCCTGCGCACTGCAGTACTCTGCTCTGCCCTCGTTTTTCTTCTCTTTCAGGTGACATCAGGGGCTTATCAACAGCATTACAGAATGCTGTAGATAAGCCACTGATGGCGGTGGCTACAGCTGATGGTCGAAAAATGGGGTGACAGATTCCCTTTGTGGTGAAAAAAAAATTCCAAAATTTGTTAAGAAAAAAAATGGTGTCATATTCCGAGACCTGTAGTGTCTGTATTTTTCATGATCTGGGGCTTGGTTAGGGCTTATTTTTTGCGCACCGAGCTGACGTTGATACTGATACAATTTTGGTGTAGATATGACCTTTTGATTGCCCGTTATTGCATTTTATTGCAATGTAGCGACGATCACAAAAAGTATTTCTGCCGTTTTTAATTTTTTTTCTCGCTTCAAAGATTAGCAATTGGGTTAATTATTTTTTTATATTGCTAGATCGAGGAATTCTGAATGCGACGATACCAAATATGTGTCTATTTGATTTTTTTTTCTTGTTTTATTCTGAATGGGGCAAAATGCGGTGTGATTTGACCTTTATTTTTTTTAAATACTTTTTTAAAAACAATTTTTTTTTTTTTTACTTTTTGCATGCTTTAATAGTCTCCATGAGAGACTAGAAGCTGCAATATTTTGGTCGCCTCTGCTACACACAGGCAATGATCAGATCGCCTGTGTGTAGCAGAAATGCTCACTTGCCGTGAGCGCCAACCACGGGGCGGCACTCAAAGCAATCTGGCAATGACAACTATAGAGATCTGCTGCAGAACTATGGTTGTCATGCTGACCCATCGGTTATCCGCGATCATGTGACGGGGTCACCGATCGCGGTGACGCACTTCCGGCAAGCGCGAGTTAAATGCCGCTGTCAGAGATTGACAGCGGCATTTAACTAGTTAACAGCTGCAGGTGAATCACAATTCCACCCGTGGCTGTTGCAGGCACATGTCAGCTGTATAGAGCAGCTGTCATGTGTTATGTTAGGTAGCTGAGGAGGACAGGAACAACAGCCGGGCAGCCGAACACCTGAGATGTTGGTAACTAATGGGTTGCAGATTCCTAAACTAACCACACAACTAGAGGTAGCCGTGGAGCGTTCCTACGTTGATCTGTGTAGCCCTGGTACACAATACCAGGAGGATGAGTGGAGAGGTAACAGTTAAGGGCTCTTCATACATCATGTACACTTCTGACACACCCAGCAGGGGTGTGGAAGGGAGTGATTTCTAGTCAGTCAGTTTCCTGTCCTTGGACAGAGTAGACGTGTCCAGTTTGAGCCTGTCAGCAGTTCAGAAAGTGGAGGCTGGTACAGGTGGTCTAATTCACCTTAGCCTAGTCAGAGCTGTGCCCCACTGGAAGAAAGACTGAACTATCTATTAAGAGTCGAGCAAATCGAAGGGCAAAGTGGAAGGAAGATTATTGGAAAAGTGCTTTTGGCTTGGAAAAGTCCTGCACATTGCTACCGGTCACTGGGGACCGAAGGATCACTATTAGCTACAAGCATAGTGGTGAGAAAACCAGAGATTTACCGGACCCTAGGTCGCGGCAAACAGCCCCATATAGTCAGTACGTAACTGGAGTCAGGTGGAATAGGGACTTTGAGTCAAGCGCAGACAAAAGCAAGAACCTAGTTTCATCAATTGGAAGACTTCACCACAAATCTGACTGGGCAGAACAGCTCTGGAATAGCTGAAATTAAAGAGGGAACTACGCTGCAAGCTGGTTGTACTCATCGTTATTGGACAGTAAAGGAGGCCCCTAACTTGCTTAGCTGTTGCCTCAAAGCTCATCCTCCATCAACCCCATTAGCCTCCCTGGGACCTGTCTTACCATCTTGCAAGTAAAGGTATGGAAAGACGCTGACCGTGTGAGACTGAGTTATTGATTTGCATGCCCGCACAATCCCTACCTAACTACCGACCTGAGGGAAGAGTCCCACCTGTAGGGGACCCGACATCTAGCTGCATCACCATCCCCTCAGAGATCTATAGCAGCGCTGGTACAAATTACCAGAATACTACAGGTGGCGTCACGAACTGTATATAAATCTATCCCTGTAAATATTTCCCCAACATACGCCAGACCGCCAGGGCCACAGACCGAGCCACAGCTACCTGTGACAATCCCCATAGACTTCTACGGGCTCGGCTCTGAGTACCCCATTGCCCTGGTAACCCACAATTGTGGTGGCGGGTCGACACAAAAATTTGGCGTCACGAACAGGATACGAAACTTGCAGCATTGCGAGCCCTGTGTGCCTGTGGAGTGTTTTGGTGAAAAAGACTGTTGCTGTTGTTTGGCGCCAAATACCGCCATATTTGCCGCCAGATTCGCGCCCTAAGGCGCTGGAGAAGAAGGTGGGCGTACCTGAAAGAGCGCGCAAAGTCTTGGACACGCCCCCGGCTCTGACTCATCGGCAGGTCCTGCAACAGGAAGTGAACGCTCTGACATCAGAGCGCCTGCGACGAAGGTCCTGTTCTCACTGCGGTGCCTGTGAAGTAGCAGCGTCTGAAACCGGTAGGCTCCGTTTAACCAAGGGGGCGCTAAGATGTCACAACAACCGGCTGACAGTGCGGCCCCGGCCGGAGGCCCCAATCCCGCACCGTCTGGTATTGTAGCGCCAGATGGGGGCGCAGGCCCTGCACCCAGTCCGGTAGTCCCGATCATGCCACTAACGCTCCCATATATGCCTGGGGCGAAATGGCTTCCCCAATACAGCGGTGGGCCAGGCACTTTAGCAGGCTTCAAGCGGAAGTTATGCAGCATCCTAGAAATGTACTCCATGCCTGAGAGACAAAAAGCTGCTGTGCTAATAGGGCAGCTAACTGGCGCTGCTGAGAGGGAAGTGGAGACTTGGGATACCGTTGATCAGGAGTCGGTACCTGCGATCTTCCTTAAGCTACATGCCATATTTGAAGACCGCACAGAAACGGATCTCCGGATGGCCTTCTATCACTGTTCACAACAGCCAGGTGACAGCATCCGGGACTATGCTTGCCGACTACAGGGAGCCCTGAGAGCCCTCAAGCAAATTAACAATTTAAATGCTATCGACGAGAATAGAATGCTGAAAGAACAATTTATACAGGGATTGAGATCCCCAGAGGAACGCAGAACTGTAAATTGGTGGTCCTTAGATCATCCGGATGCTACCTTTGATGCCCTAAAGGACATGGCAATAAAAGGGCTGCGGCCCCTGGGCAAACCTGAGGTGGCCACCCAACATCATCAGGGTGAAGTCACTCTGGAACCGGCAGTAACCCCCTGTTCCCCGTTAGTGGCTGAAGCCAAAGCGCAGGTGACACCTCCTAGTGAATTGGACTGTCTGCGCTCAGAGGTGCGCCAGCTGACTAAAAATCTGGCCGCTGTGATGAGTGCCCTACAGCTGCGGAAAGAGGAGGAAGGGAAGATCTTGTTAGCTGACTGCCCAGAAGACGTCCCGTGGATGCACCGGAGAAGAAAGAAGACGTCGCCCCCCCGGAGGAGGACAACGCCACCCCCAGGAGCAACCTCTGATCAACACCCTCCTCGTCGAGAGATCATCTGTTACCGCTGCAACCGGAAAGGTCATCTGTCTACACAGTGTCCTTTAAACGGGCAGAACCTGGGTCCAAGGGCCAACACCCAGGAGAATACCCGTCAGGCCCCTAGACTGGAACCGCAGGTATGTGGGCGGGCGACCCTACCTGTCTATTATTCTAGATGGTATTGCTGTTCCAGCATTGTTAGACACTGGGTCCCAGGTGACCCTAATACCTGATGCTCTATATACCAAGTACTGGTCAATGGACAGTCTTAAACCTCCGAGCCTTGACTTTACTGTGTATGCTTCTAATGGTCTTCCTGTAGAAGTACTCGGAACAAAATGTGTAGATGTAAAGGTGGGCAGAGAGGAGTTGAAAGACCAAGGGCTTCTGGTAGTAAAGACTGTAAATGAGGAGAACGGTTTAAATATCATTTTGGGTACTAACATTATCGGTAATTGTTTGGGAGAAGTTGTGTTCTTGCTCCAACAGCTCGCTGAGATTGCCCGACCAAGGCAGAAAGGAGTAATCCAAAGAGAGATCCGGGCCCTGGTGTGTCAGCAGCAAGCGAAGCTTACTGACGGCGAAATTGGTAATGTACGGGTCACTGACTCGGATCCTATTGTGATACCCCCAATGAGTGAAATGATCATTTGGTGCAGGGCAGCCATAGGTCTGAGAGGACAGAATTACCAAGCTGTAGTAGAACCCCACCATTCAGAACATAGACCTACACTTATGACTGCTAGAGGAGTAGTAGAGGTGGTGAATGGAAGAGTACCGGTACGGCTTCTCAATTGGGGAGATGATGAGGTAAATTTACCCCGTTATGCAACCATTGCTAAACTACATGCTGTTGATAATAATTCTATTCTCCCGGCTGAGTCCTTAGACTCCTGTCAAATGGCGGAGGACAATGACCCAGCAACTCAGGTGGCGGAATGGTGTCAGCAACTCCATGTTGGGACGGACACCACTCCCGCTCACCAGAAGCAAGGGGTATTACGGGTGGTGCAAGAGTACGCTCAAGTGTTTAGCAAACCCACTTGATTTTGGGTAATTAAGGGAGTACAACATCATATCCCTACAGGCAGTCATCCTCCCATCAAAGAGCGGTATAGGCCCATACCTCCAGCTCATTATCAGAAGGCTAAAGAAATGTTGAATGATATGAAGAAAGCTGGGGTGATAAGGGATAGTTGTAGCCCCTGGGCAGCCCCTCTAGTTCTGGTTAAAAAGAAAGATGGTAGTATGAGAATGTGTGTGGATTACAGGCAGGTGAACCGCATAACACACAAGGATGCATACCCGTTACCACGTATAGAGGAATCATTAGCTGCTCTGAAAACGGCTAACTACTTTTCTACCCTTGATCTGACTAGTGGTTACTGGCAAGTGGCTGTGGCTGAGGAGGATCGTGAGAAAACGGCTTTCACCACCCCAATGGGGCTCTGTGAGTTCGACAGAATGCCGTTTGGGCTCAGCAGTGCCCCAGGAACATTTCAGAGAGTGATGGAAAATTGTCTGGGACATCTCAATTTTGAAACCGTGCTGCTATACCTAGACGACGTTATCGTGTATTCCAAGACATATGAGGACCATCTGAAGCACCTGGCAGAAGTATTCGAGTCCCTGTCCAGGTACGGGATGAAATTAAAACCCTCAAAATGCCATCTACTCAAACAGAAGGTACAATACTTGGGGCACATCGTCAGTTCGGAAGGAGTAGCGCCGGACCCAGAGAAAGTCACTGCCATCCAGAAGTGGCCGGAGCCGAAGAACCTTAAGGAAGTGCGACAGTTCCTGGGACTAACGGGTTACTACAGGAGATTGTGAAAGATTACACGAAGAAGGCAGCTCCTTTACAGGACCTCCTAGTAGGACAATCCCTAAAGAGCAGAAACCCTCCCTTTAATTGGGGTAAAGAACAGGCTGAAGCATTCCAAAAGATGAAAGAGATCCTTACAGGTGATGAGATCTTAACCTATCCTGATTACAGCCAACCGTTCCTGTTGTACACCGACGCCAGTAATGAAGGGTTGGGAGCAGTTCTCAGTCAGAAGCAGAATGGCCAAGAAAAAGTCATCGCATATGCCAGCAGAAAACTCAGGCCAACTGAGAGGAATCCGGAAAATTATAGCAGCTTCAAGCTGGAGTTTCTGGCGCTGGTCTGGGCCATTACTGAAAGATTTAAGCACTATCTGGCCTCCAATAAGTTCACGGCGTACACAGACAACAACCCGTTAACGCACCTGGAAACTGCCAAGCTGGGTGCCATGGAGCAGCGATGGATGGCTCGGTTGTCCAATTACCAGTTTACTATCAAGTACCGGGCAGGTCGAAAGAATGCTAATGCTGATGCGTTGTCCCGAATGCCGCATGACTCTGATACGGAAGAAGAATCGGACGACCTGGAAGAAATTGAGCTACCTGCGTTCCATCGAAATGGGGTAGTCCACGAGCATCGAGTCCACAGAAAGCAGTATGGTGCAACATTAAATCCTTTACCCCATCACAGTTGGAAAGAGACTCAGGACAGTGATCCAGTGGTCAGCCGCATCAAGGAGTTGTTAAAACAGGAAGGTTCCTCCTTGGAAAAGGATGCACCTATGTCAGCCAAGCTCCTGTGGAACGAGAAAAGCAGGTTGTTCCTATACCGTGAGAAGTTGTGCAGGAGATACGTCAACCCCAGAACCCATGAAATGGTCTGGCAAATAGTGGTCCCCAAGGCAGACGTCCCAATGGTGTTGGAAGCATACCACGATCAAGCAGGACACTTTGGCTGGAGAAAGCTGGAGACCCTGTTGAGATGCCGGTTCTACTGGGTAGGGATGCGCAGCTCCATCGAGAGGTGGTGTCGGAACTGTGGACCCTGTGGTCTCAGAAGAAAGGACTACGGTAGTCAGAAGGCCCCCTGCAACCTATCCGGACGACTCGTCCCCTGGAGATTGTGGCCCTGGACCACGTCAAACTGTCGCCAAGTAGAACTGGATACTCATACGCCTTGACCATGGTGGACCATTACTCCAGATTTCTGGTAGTTGTTCCAGTTAAGGACCAGACCGCAGTGACGGCAGCGAAAACCTTTCAAGCAAGCTTCTGCAGACCGCATGGGTATCCCGAGCAAGTATTAACCGATCAGGGACCTGCTTTCGAAGCTGATTTATTCAAGGAATTCTGTCACATGTACGGGTGCAAGAAAATTAGAACGACACCATACCACCCTCAAACCAACGGTCTTTGTGAAAAGATGAACCATATTGTCCTTGACTTGTTGAGATCCATACCGTTGGAAGACAGGAATCGATGGCCGGATTTACTGCCTGATTTGGTTGATTTGTATAACCATATACCTGTAAGCTCAACTAACTGCACTCCAGCCTATCTTATGAGAGCAAGGCCCGGAAAACTACCAATGGATCTAGAACTTGGAGTGGTAGAACCGGAGGCAGACGACGCTGTTGAAAACTGGGACGTCAATCGGCAAGAGCAATACAGAAGAGTACAAATCTGTGTAGAGGAAAGTCTCAATAAGGCACGGGAGAAACAGGAAGATGTTTACAACCGAAATGCTCCTGCCAAGCCTTTGATGCCTGGAGAGGTAGTATTAAAAAGAAAAAGGAAGATGCACAAACTGGATAACCAGTGGGAGCAAGAACCCTACGTCATACAAGATTCTAAATATGACAACAGAAAAGTTTGTGTCATCAGTAAGGACGGAGGAAGAACAACAATCACTGTGTCCAGAGATCATTTGAAGTTGTGTCCAGAACACTTAAAGAGTTGTGAAAAGAACCCTGTCCTCAATCAAGGAGAAAGAAAGGAAGAGGTCATACACACCGATCTGGGAGATTTTCCTGCGGATTGGCCCCGACTGGGAGATGCTGTGATAATTCCAGTGTTGCAGTTTTATCAGCCACAAGAGGAAGTTTTACCTCCAGTTGTGCCCGTGGTGCCAGTTGAGCCCGCTCAGGAGTTACCCATCCCAGCAACACCTCAACCTGTGGAATCTCAAGAAGGATCATCTGAAGCAGCGCCCCATACTATGGGATCCCCTGGTGAAGCTGACTCACACCGCCCAGCCATCAGTACGCTTGCCAGATCCATAGAAAGATTAAGGCAGTTCTATAGTTTGCCGTTACGCAGTGCAGACAGATCGCAACTTGATATACCTGAAGCTACACCACGTAGATCAGAGCGAACCACCAAAGGGAAGTTACCCATTAGATATCAGCAGTGATTATAACGAATTCATGTGAATATTGTGAAAAGTCTATATATATATATGTGTTTTTCCCTATTATGTCTTCGTTTAACAATGGACTCAGAGGCTGAGGACTGAGCCAGCCCAAAAACTGTATCCTGTAAATAGTTGCACTAAAGTGCCTTTTTAATGGTTTCACATGAAACCTTGACTTACCTCTGAACCAAAAACCCGTGTGGTGTGGCACTGAGTGAGGTCTGCATTTGGATGTCCTGCAGCCCACCCAGGACCCACGTTGAAGGTTTGGTGCGGGTCCTTCACAAGTATACCGTATATTTATTGAATGCTATTTAATATTTGTATTTTTCTATAATGTTTGCAACGTTCAAGATATCCTCACCTCCCGGATGGGACGAATTAATGTTATTGTTAATGTTTTCATGCATAAACAAAAATGTCTCTTTTATATTTTACAGCCCGGGAGTGCTGTCGTTTACCATGGGGGAATGTGTAGCCCTGGTACACAATACCAGGAGGATGAGTGGAGAGGTAACAGTTAAGGGCTCTTCATACATCATGTACACTTCTGACACACCCAGCAGGGGTGTGGAAGGGAGTGATTTCTAGTCAGTCAGTTTCCTGTCCTTGGACAGAGTAGACGTGTCCAGTTTGAGCCTGTCAGCAGTTCAGAAAGTGGAGGCTGGTACAGGTGGTCTAATTCACCTTAGCCTAGTCAGAGCTGTGCCCCACTGGAAGAAAGACTGAACTATCTATTAAGAGTCGAGCAAATCGAAGGGCAAAGTGGAAGGAAGATTATTGGAAAAGTGCTTTTGGCTTGGAAAAGTCCTGCACATTGCTACCGGTCACTGGGGACCGAAGGATCACTATTAGCTACAAGCATAGTGGTGAGAAAACCAGAGATTTACCGGACCCTAGGTCGCGGCAAACAGCCCCATATAGTCAGTACGTAACTGGAGTCAGGTGGAATAGGGACTTTGAGTCAAGCGCAGACAAAAGCAAGAACCTAGTTTCATCAATTGGAAGACTTCACCACAAATCTGACTGGGCAGAACAGCTCTGGAATAGCTGAAATTAAAGAGGGAACTACGCTGCAAGCTGGTTGTACTCATCGTTATTGGACAGTAAAGGAGGCCCCTAACTTGCTTAGCTGTTGCCTCAAAGCTCATCCTCCATCAACCCCATTAGCCTCCCTGGGACCTGTCTTACCATCTTGCAAGTAAAGGTATGGAAAGACGCTGACCGTGTGAGACTGAGTTATTGATTTGCATGCCCGCACAATCCCTACCTAACTACCGACCTGAGGGAAGAGTCCCACCTGTAGGGGACCCGACATCTAGCTGCATCACCATCCCCTCAGAGATCTATAGCAGCGCTGGTACAAATTACCAGAATACTACAGGTGGCGTCACGAACTGTATATAAATCTATCCCCTGTAAATATTTCCCCAACATACGCCAGACCGCCAGGGCCACAGACCGAGCCACAGCTACCTGTGACAATCCCCATAGACTTCTACGGGCTCGGCTCTGAGTACCCCATTGCCCTGGTAACCCACAATTTGGTGGCGGGTCGACACAGATCCTAGACGCCTCGTCACAGCCTGAGAGATAACTACACCTAAAGGCAGAAAGATGAAAGCTATCTGCCCCGGAGCAGATCCCCAAAGAAAATAGGAAGCCCCCAAACATGTAATGGCGGTTAGACAAGAAGAAAGCACGGACACAGACAGAAAATAGAATGAGCAAACGCTGGGGCCACAAGCTGACTAAATAGGATAGGACAGGAGAGATTACTTTCTGCAACCCAGAAAACCCTACAAAAATCCAACAATTCTTATTACAAAAATACTGAGATCACACGATCTTGCCACCCACTAAATCAGATCTCAGTGTGAACAAAACCAAGCCGCAGCCGCTGAAAAAGCAGGAAAAAGCAAATGAAAAAACAGTGGCTACAGACAAACTGTGAGGAGCACATACCCCAGGAGGGGACCCAGCTGTCCTCCACAAATGTGCAGAAAACTATGCAAATAGCAAGCACAAAAAGAAAAGCAGAAAATATCTTATCTGAAAGCAGCATACACAGGCAAAACACCAGCAAACTTCCAAAAGAACCAGGAACCACAATTGAGACCAGAACAATTGATCACCGGCGACCATCATGGGAGGGAACCTCCCTTATATCAGTCCAGTCAGTGATCCCAGATTGCCATTCCTCGCTGGAAGGTTCAGTACTGTCTGTAACCACCAGAGGGAGCCTCTGCTCATTCACAACAGTCATGTACCCAAAAAGGTGCAAGCTCAGCGCCGGACCCCACAGCAAACGGGGAGTCCAACGTGGGCGTACTTTTACTCACAACGTCGGAAAGGGGTTAAGATAAGAAGCCCTCCTACTCTGCACTCATTACCTGTATTAATTGCACCTGTTTGAACTCGTTACCTGTATATAAGACGTTCACACACTCAATCAATCACACTCCAACCTCTCTACCATGGCCAGGACCAAAGAGCTCTCTAAAGACACCAGGGTCAAAATTGTAGACCTGCACAAGGCTGGGATGGGCTACAGGACAGTAGGCAAGCAGCTTGATAAGAAGGCAACAACTGTTGGCACAATTATTAGAAAAAGGAAGAAACACAAGATGACTGTCAATCTTCCGCGTGTGGGGCTCCATGCAAAATCTCGCCTCGTGGGTTAAGGATGATTCTGAAAGGGTCAGGAATGAGCCCAGAACTACATGGGAGGACCTGATCAATGACCTGAAGAGAGCTGGGACTACAGTCTCCATCATTACCGTTAGTAACACACTACGATAGTCATGATTTAAAATTCTGAAGGGCATGCGAGGTCCCTCTGCTCACACCAGCACATTTCCAGGCCGATTCGAAGTTTGCCAGTGACAATCTGGATGATCCAGAGGAGGCATGGGAGCGTAGGCCAACACCCAAGCATTTTGGTTGCTACCCGCAGAGACTGTGAACAGAGACGTGCCGAGTGCCAGCTGGTCCCTGCTAAACAAGAAGCCAGACTCCCTGAGACCGTAAGCGCTGTGTGAGTGCCGCCTAAGAGAGACGGGGAAGACGTCTGACAGGCTAAGTTGATCAAATGCGAACTGCCACTATCTTTAACTTTTTCATTGACTCTGAACATCTTTTTGCATCTGACCTGTTTTTGTTCCCCTTTAACTTTTTGCCTCCCTGCGTGGAGTATTCCCTCGTTCAGTAAAACTGTTAACCCTTGCTCTGCCTCCTGTTCGTAACTGTATCCCGCAACCTTTTCACACTTGGCGTAGTCGGCAAGATGCAGTCCACCGGCGCAGAAGGGGCAGACCAAGTGGTTGGGGGTGCCCCAAGGGCCAGCATATCTATGGGAGCGATGTTGAATAACCTCCCAAAATTTACAGGGAACAATACTCTGCTATGGGACTGGACTGAGTGGGTTAGGGGAATGTTGAGGATACACCCCATGACACCCCGCACTGGAGGCAGAGGTTGCCATGATGGCCTGGGACGGGGAGGTGAGGAGTTCCGTCATGCTTTGGGCCCCCCTTGAACGAGACACTTTTGACAAGGTACTGCAAATTCTGGAAGAAATGCACGGAGACCCAACAGATGTCGAGAATTACGCATGCGCTTATTTAACCGTGTTCAAAGGGAGGGGAGTCTGTGACCCACTATATGAACGCACTGCAGGAGATTCACGCCGTGACTGCTACGCGAGATGGCGTAGGTGTAGGCCCTCCTGATATAGTGCTGCAAGATCAGTTAGTGGCAGGCCTTAGAGATGCACTGCTAAAACAGGCCTTGCGAGAGCACTTTCGGGTGAACCCAGGCATGACCTTTCTAGAAGTTGGAGGCGAAGAGCGTGAGCAAGAACAGGGGGTGACAGTCCCGACGGGGAAGGTCCGGAGTGGGGAGTTATCTGCGCCACTGACCATCGAACCAAGTTGGGTGAGAGAGTTTCGGAAAGAGATCCAGGACCTGCGAGAGGAGTGGTCTGATTTGAGAAAGAAACCTTCAACCCCCCCCGAACTCTACTGGAGTCAAATCTGAGCCTCGTCGGGAGATGAGAACGCCTCGCAGGGAAGAACAGCCCACCTGCTATAACTGTGGAGAAATGGGACATTTTGCTAGGGGATGTGCACGACGGGGACACCGCCCGGAGCCTAAGCAGTCAAGAAGGAAAGCAAGAAGTCCCACAAGTTTTGTTTCCCTGAGTCCTCTGGTTTGGGCTGAAATGGATGGTCAGGCCGTCCGCTGCTTGGTTGACATGGGCTCGCAAGTAACCACGATGCCTGAGACTTATTTCAGATGTTATTTTCCCGAGACAATGCGACCTGAATGGGGCCCAGTGATCAAGTTGACTGCCGCGAATCAGTTGCCCATCCCGGTCGCAGGGGTGGTCTGGATGCAGATCACCGTGTGTGCCAAAAATGTAGGCCGGAAAGGAATCGTGTTGACCACTGGAGACCCTGGCAAAGGCCCCACTGTGACTCTAGGGATGAATGTACTCAAGGAACTCAGAAATCTCCTGATCAATGAGAAGGCAGACATGTTCCTGAAGCAGTGGAGCCCTCGCACCCCCAAAGGAAAGTATTTCAACAGCTGATCCGGGAGGCGCAGGCCCAAGATACCTCGAGTGAATTAAAGACATTGGGCAAGGTGATCGTTCCGGCCACGGCCAACCTTGTTTTACTACCAGGACAGACCGTACTTACTCTGCACATCCGAGCCTGTACCCCTCTAGAAGGAGTTAACATTCAAATAGAGCCAGCTTTCATGGAGCAGCTACCTCCAGGGCTCCTCGTTGCGTGGACCTTAGCCACTGTTCATGATGGTAAAGTACCAGTACGTTGTGTCAATCTCGGAGAGGACAATCTCACGCTTCTGCCCAAGAGGGAAGTAGCGCAAGTCCTGGGCATGCCGGAAGAGCTGATACCACCGAAGGCCGTCCAGCTGCAGTTAAGCAGGGAGATCCTTGAACAGTAGCCGTAAACGTGTCCCCAGAACCAGAACTGCACCATCTGCAAGAGGAATGCCGTATTCTACAGCAAATGCGGCTGAACTATTGGAGCTCTCACCGCAACAAGTGCAAAAGGTGGAAGCCCTGCTGGGGCGGTATCAGGACGTTTTTGCCCGTCATGATGACAATTTCTGGTATACTACAGCTTTCACCCACGAGATCCCTACAGGTAACACTGCACCCATTAGAGAACGTTATAGACAGATCCCACCACAAATGTACCAGGGGGTGAAGGGAATGTTGACACAAATGTTGCAGAGTGAAGTGATTCGCTAAAGCCAAAGCCCGTGGGCTGCCCCCATTGTACTTGTACGAAAGAAGGACGGGACTCTGCGGTTCCGCGTGGACTATTGGAAGCTGAACGCCTGCACCGTGCAAAATTCGTACCCACTACCGAGAATCGAAGAATAATTGTCTGCTCTGGGAAACGCTAAATACTTCTCGTCGTTGGAGTTGGCCAGTGGATATTGGCAAGTGCCCATGTCTGAACATGATCAGGCGAAGACAGCATTCATACTATCCATGGGGTTGTTCGAGTTCATCAGGATGCCCTTTGCCCTTGCTAACGCCCCCCAGGACCTTCCAATGACTGATGGAGAGGTGTCTGGGAGACTTAAACTTCGAGGCCACACTCATCTACTTGGACGACATCATCGTTTATGCAGCCACTTTTGAGGAACATCTGCGAAGTCTAGAACAAGTGTTGAGTCATTTACAGAGGCATGGCCTGAAAGTGAAGCCTCGGAAGTGTCACCTTTTCCGCACACAAATTGAATATCTGGGACATGTCATCTCTGCTGAAGGAGTAAGACCGTCGCGTGAAAAGATTGCAGCAGTGCAGGACTGGCCCATCCCGAAGACTGTGAAAGATGTTCGGGCCTTCCTGGGACTCACTGGGTACTATCGACGGTTTGTGAAGAACTTCACTTGCATTGTTAACCCATTGCTGGAGCTGTTGAAAGGAGTACCTTCTGGTGCAAAGAACAGGACTATACAGTGGGGAGACAGTCAGGAAGAAGCGTTCTGGGCTTTGAAGATGGCCCTAACCGAAGCACCCGAAATGACTTACACAGACTTCTCCCAACCATTCATCCTTCACACCGACGGGAGTCTGCATGGACTAGGGGCTGTGCTGTCGCAAATACATGGCAGAGAAGAGTGAGTGATAGCCTATGCGAGTCGGTCTCTCCATAATTCTGAGCGAAACCCAGACAACTACAATTCTTTCAAGTTAGAGCTGCTGGCGTTGGTGTGGGCCATGACTGAGAAGTTTGCTGAGTATCTGTTTGGGTCTGAAGTCTTGGTGCACACCGGTAACAATATTTTAGCCCATCTAGAAAATGAGAAATTAGGGGCCCTGGAGCAGCGATGGGTGGCCCGGATGGCTAAGTACCGATACAAGATCATCTACAGGAGAGGAGCTGAGAACACACACGCCGACGCCCTATCCAGAGTGACACATGAGCGACTGGACCCAGCCGGGATGAAGAGCTGGAGGCTGATGAGATCACTGAGTTCAGTAATTCCGCCAGGACGATGGCGGCCACACAGGAACAGATCCAGGCAGCGCCCAGAGAATGCACCTTGGGGCGATCTCGTGACAAGTGGGTACGACTTCAACAGAAGGATGGGGAACTCGCTCAGATGAGGCAGTGAGTGGCTCTAAAACAACTTCCCAGTCAGGGAGAGAGGGACGCCCTGTCCTTAGGAACTCTACAGATCCTTCGACAGTGGGAAAAGCTCCACCTAAAAGACAGACTATTATACCGGAAGATCCAGCTGAACAGAGAACTGGGAGTTACTTGGAAAGTGGTGCTCCCCGAAACGTTGCTTCCCGAAGTGGCCACGGAGGCCCACGAAAGAGAAAAAGATGTTCCAGTGGCTGCAGCAGTTAGTCTACCACCCTCGACTGAAAACTGCAGTAGAGGAAGCCTGTCGCTGTGAGTTAGCCAAACCTCTGGAACAAAGAACTCCTACGCAAACCATCGTGACTTCTGCTCCCTTAGAGGTGCTGATGATAGATTACCTGACTATAGGCCCTAGGGTACGAACACTGTCTAGTAATAACTGACCACTTTACCAAATTCACTGTGGTGACTCCGACCTGGGATTAGACTGCTGAATCAGCGGCATAGGCCATTTTCAGAGACTTCATCCAAGTGTACGGCTGCCCGAAGAGAATTCACTCTGATCAAAGCGCCTGTTTCCATGGGCGAGTAATGGAATAACTGTACCGCATGTATCAGATTGAGAAATCTAGGACGACGCCCTACCATCCTCAAGGGAATGGAGCCTGTGAACGGTTCAACCAAACCTTGATCCAGATGCTGCAGCCTAAGTTTGTGGCTGAACTACTTTGGGTGTACAATAACCGAGTACATTGCACCACTGGATATACGCTATACACCCTGCTATTTGGCCAAATGGGGAGAGAGATCACTGAGCTGGAATTGGATCCAGAGGAGGACTACCCGCAGACGGGGGTGTCCACCTGGGTATGAGAACATCATCACCGTTTGCAAAAGCTACGTGGGCTTGTGCAGACCAAGTTTCGGGAACTTGAACATCCTGAAGTGACTCCCCTGCAAGGGAAAGCTCTCAAGGCCGGAGACCATGTGTTAGTCCGAGACAAACGCCCTCGAGGCAAGCTGGAGTACCGGTGGGAGAAGACCCCGTTTCGGGTAAAACGGAAGATGAGCTCTGAAGGTCCCATCTATGAAGTCCAACTTGAGGGAGAAGATGCTCCCACTCGAGTAGTACATCAGAATATGCTACGTCCTTGCCTGTCAAGAAATCCTGATCAAATGGAAGAGACACAAAATATTCCTGAAGCACTTTCTCCTGCAGCTGTTGATTGTGAAGACTTTCTCGACCTGTCACGTGTTGACCCTGAAGAGGAACAGGCGCCTGAAGCTCCTGAAATGGCTGCTCCCCTAGACTTGGCGGCGTCCTCGTCTTCGCCCATTCAACCTGACTCTACTTCCATCCTGATTCTACTACGCAATCTGATGTACGCCGCACCGAACGGACATAAGCTGGAATACCCCCCAACAGATACAATTACGACCAGTTTATTTGGCAGTGAATCCTCCGGGAAATGGAAGAGTGTCAGCGGTTACTATAGGAACTCTCACCCGTGGAATGGCAAGCAAGAGGAGATGGAGAGTGTAAGCAGAAGGACCGGGCTAGGGGTACCTTTCTTGCACCGGGTCCGGAACCGTCGGGGCTGTCTCCCCTGTTGTCCGGGAGACAGCTTAAAGAACTGGACCAACCTTTGCACTCGGCAGCAGGGGGAATGGCCAAAGGTCTGAAGTCTGAGCGCGCGTGGAAACTGGCTGAATTGGCGGGAG
This sequence comes from Oophaga sylvatica, assembly GCA_033576555.1. Lineage (NCBI taxonomy): Eukaryota > Metazoa > Chordata > Amphibia > Anura > Dendrobatidae > Oophaga > Oophaga sylvatica. The sequence goes on along the minus strand of JARQOD010000004.1, from coordinate 333,766,828 downwards.
CAGACAGCGCACGGGAGTGCTCCATTACATGAGCACCGTAACAGCGTAGGCCCACACCAAGTATTTTGGTTGCTACCCACAGAGACTGTGAACATAGACGTGCCGAGTGCCAGCTGCTAAACAAGTAGCCAGACTCCCTGAGACTGTAAGCGCTGCACGAGTGCCGCCTAAGAGACCGGGAAGACGTCTCACAGGCTAACTTGATCAAACACGATCTGCCACTATCTTTACCTTGTTCTTTTTCATTGACTCTGCATATCTTTTTGCATCTGAACTGTTTTTGTTCGCCTTTAACTGTTTGCCTTCATGCGTGGAGTATTCCCCTATTCAGTAAAACTGTTAACCCTTGCTCTGCCTCCAATCCGTCACTGCATCCACCAACCTGCTCACATATATATTACATCAGCCACATATTATCCTGTGTATAACACTGAATGCCTGTGTACACACTACAGCACATACAGTATACAGGAGAATATATGACGGTATATACACTGTGATACAGACATTAGATTTTTTACCATCCTCCTATTATCCTGTATATAATATGGAATGTATGTTAATATAGAATAGCACATATAGTATACAGGATAATATGTAACTAGTATATATTATACAGTGATACACATATCGGATATTATATACAGGATAATGTGTGATGGTATATATTATACTATGACTACAGGCATCAGATATTATACCAGTCACACATTATATCGAACATAACATCTGATGTCTGTGAACATAGTATACCACATACAGTATACAGGAGAATATGTGACTGGCATACACTGTGACTACAGGCATCTGATAGTATACTGTACAATAATGTGTATTTTGTAAAACATCTGATGTGTGTATCACAGTATCATAGACCAAAGGAGAGAAATTAATTTCCCTAGGGGCCACATGAGAGACCATGACTGTTGTGGAGGGCGAAACAATTAATGATTTTCAACATTAATTATAATTATTTTATATTAATATTATTCGTATCACTTAATATTGAGCAGAATTAAAACGGTTTGCCATGAACAAAGTTAATTTTAATCAACATTTTATTCAATAGATCTTTGATGATAATTTCCACAACTGGATGTGTTTAAAAATTGTTCCTGTGCCGAGATAATTTTATACATGTGCCCCTGCTGTGTGCTGTGTAATGGCTGTGTTTGACTATACCACAGTACACATCAGGGGCACATTAAAAACGAGCTGGTGGCCCCATCTTCCACCAGTGTATTCACCACTGTCTGCATCCCGAGGATGTGGATAGCGGTAATAGTGGGCAGTGGACAGACGGCGTGCGAGGGGTGGTGCGCATGTGAGCCACTGTTTCAGCCCTTAGGCTGTCTCAGTCCGGAAGGCGTACTGTTCTCAGCTCTATCATAAACCAATCTATATACTGGATGTAGTATATTATGTGCACAGCTATAGAATTCACTATACTGATCACACCTGGGCCTGCCAATAGGACCTCACATCTTATACATGGAGCAGTATAGTAAAATCTGTGATGTCATGTCCTGTCCTGAACAGGGGTGTGTAGACTTTTCATATTCAGTGTGCCTCCTGTATAAGTAAATACACTGGTCCAATTTTCTGTAAGGGTTGTTATAAGTAATGTGTGGATAGATGAATTGCACATTCTATGTTTGGAGTTCTCGACAGGAATATACAGTACATATCTCTCACACACATATAATAAAATCAGCAACTGAAAAACAGGAAAAAAAACCTCAATCTGATATAGGCCAGTTTAAGTCTGAATTCAAGAAGCGTGCTTGGATTGGAAGATCTGGCTCAATTTCTGGACCTCCTGACCTGAGCTTACTGCCTCATATATGCCCATGTGACAGTTCAGGTCAGGAGATTCAACGATCAGCCTGTTCTTCCGTTCTGATCATGATTCTGGGTTTCACGGAAGTATATAACTAGCCTTATTATGAGCCAACCGTGTCATCATGTCTTTCCAGCATGCATTGATCTCCATATTGCTACAAATGTTTACTAAATTTCACCAGAATGCTTCCTCAAATTGAAATTAGGGTGAATTTGACATCATATTCAGTAAATGTTGTAAGGCCCCCATACATATTGGAGGAAAGTAGGCTGAACAATTTTTGCTGATAATCTGCTGTGTAAGGGTATGTTTCCACGTAGCAGAAACCATCCGGATTAGCTGCGGATTGAACGCTACGTCCTACCGCAGCGTTTATTCCGCAGCGGCCAGATGGCCAGATGTTCCTGTGAGTCGCACTTAGTACCAGGGCTATGGGGTACTCGGCACCGAGCCCATGAAAGTCTATGGGATTTGTCACTGGCAGCAGGACTCGGTCCGTGGCCCTGGGCGCTCATACAATGGGGAATATATTTACAGGGGATTGAATAATAGATAGTTTGTGACGCCACCTGTGGTTTCTGATCAATTTGACCAGCGCTGCTATATGGATCTTCCTAGGGGATGTTATGAGGCAGCTGGATGGTAAGTCTCCCACAGGCGAGACTGGTCCCTGGAAGTCTATGGTGGTGCAGGGTGTAGTAAATGAAACAGTCTCACACAAGGCAATCTCTTTCCATACCTTTACTTGCAGATGTTTCAGGCAGGTCCCGGGAAGCTGGTCGGGGTGGAGAATGCACATTCAGGATAACCGCTGAGCAGGTTAGAGGCCTCCTTTAACCTTGTATATGTGTGAGTACAAACTTGTATGAAGTCAAGTTAACTCTGTCAGTCTCCAGCTCGTTCAATAGCTGCAACGCCCGGCCGACATTGTGGTAGAGCCTTCTAGTTGGTGAGAACAGAGTCCCTACTTTTGTAGCGTCCCACTCAAGGTCCTTGTTCTACCTGACTCCGTTTACGTATCAGCGCTTAGGGCTACCTTCTGCGACTTGTAGTCCAGAAAGCCTCCGGTTTTCTTATTACTAGGCGTGAAGCACTAGCAACGCTTCGGACCCCGGTGTCCGGTGAATTAGTGCGGGTACTCCGGTACCTGATGCACTTGTCTCTATTTTTCTCCACTGTGCCCCTCGTCCTGCTCTTGCTCTTAACATAAGCACAAGTAGCGATGATGTGAATATCAGCTTTCTTCAGAGCTCACTGAACAGTTCTCAGTACACTCACTGTCGCAGCTCCTGTGATTACCTTCCTTCTTTCCTTTCTTTCTCAGACCCTGTCCAGAGCAGCGCACAGGAACTCTGTCAAACTGTGTACACGCTGTAGCTCCGAGAGTCACCTTCCACTTTCCAAGGAATACAGGTAGCTTGTGCTGAGGTACTGGCTTTGTAGTTCTGACTGGGCTAGAGCGACTCCTTACACTCAAACCAGACTCCACTTCATGAACTTGCTCTGCCAGAATCTAGTCTGCACTCCTCTTCCTCCAAGACTAGACTGAAGTGATACTGAACCAGTCTGCTCCTCTCCTCGACTGAACTGTACTGTCCTAAGACAGGAAGCTGACTGAACACTGAACGGTGTGTCTTGTCCTGAGACAGGAACTAGACTGAACTCTCCCTGAACTGCTACATGTCACTACCTTTTATACCCCTAGTGGGTGTGTTGGGAAATGTGAGTGACGTGAATGAATATCAAGCTTCACGGTTACCTTCTTGTGCATTTTCCTGGAATATGTGTGCCTGGCGTAGCTGGGCCACACACCTGCACAGTGGAGGGGATTTTAGGAAATCCCGTCTCCACTATGCGTCCGATTACGCGGGTGACACACCCACGAAACCGGACATGCGGCGCGTTTTTTCAGATCACAGCATGTCTATTTACCTTGCGGCGACGGAGCGTCGCCGCAAGGTAAACAACACAGGCCTATGAAGCGGTGCGGCGATTCCGGATGTCTTCAATGAACACATCCGGAATCACCGCGCGTTCAGAAGGGGACGGGGCTTTGGGCGGAGCGGGATTTCCGCTCCGTCCAAAGCGCACAGAGCCCGGACTGTGGAACCATACCCTAAGAGGGCCTCCTCACTATTCCTCGACCAGCAATGTTGGGGGGGGAGGCCTGATCCTTTTTTTTCGGGGAGATGAGCAGCTGCCAGAGATGTCTGGCAGCAGCTTTCTCCTCTTTCCCTGTTGCAAACACCTGAACGCTCTGCTAAGTAGAGCCCTGATGTATGAGGGATTTAGGAGAGATAACTGTCTGCTGTATGAACACCATATTTGGCCAGATTTGGATACTTATTGATGTGTCAAGAAATGGTGTTGTTGCTAAGTGTATTTGTTAGATGCTCAAAGGGCTTAATTCATTAACACTGGCGTTTTGCATGTGGGCCCCCTGGGTGCTTCCATCAGCATAATTGCATCGCAAAGTCTAATCGGTGTTGTGCTGATGGTCTCCATGGTGACCCACGGTCGCAAGATGGCTGCGTTGTCTTTTAGGGTCCTGCAGGGAAGGTGGCTTGTCAGTGCCTGCTAAGAGCTGGAGCTGACACGTCTCCTCCCTGCCTGTCAGACACTGCTGTGATGCTCTGCATTGCAGAAACATTGCAGAGTATCAGATCAGCGATCTGTCAGTATAAAGATGATGTCCCATCCTGGGACAATGTAAAAAAAAAATTATTAAAAAGTGGAAAAATATTTTTTAAAAAATCCCCAAATAAAGAGCAAAAAAAAAAAATATTAATCCAATAACTATTTCTTTTGAAGTATTTTTCCTGTCATAATTCTGTTTTTTTGGTGCAGAAAGAAAAATACAACATGTGAACATACCCTATATTATAAAAGTGACTTTTGACTTACACATAATACCAATCTAATCCAGGGAGTGAGAATTGCAGTTACATGAGTGAGAAGAGGGCCGAACCAATGCTGGAAATTGTGGAAGATGGCGATTGGTAAGAATATTACTACATTACATACAGGTTTAGCGAATAAAACATTTAGTGGGAATGTCTCTTGCAAAAAAAAAAACCTGTATTTGGAGTTTTCAATAAAAATTATTTGTTTAAAAAAAAAGAAACGGATATATTTAGTAGCAATGATAAAAATGACAAGATCTATATATGCAAATGGGGCTTAAGAGCTAGTGTAGATCAGAAGCCTCTGTCACTCCAGTTCCATTCCCTGCCAAGGTCCGCCTGTTCCTGCTTGAGCTTGAGCTGGAGTTACAGAGACTTCAGACCTACGATAACTCTTCAACCTCATTAGCATATCAATTTAAATGCTAATTTCTTAGTAATGGAGGCACAGACTGGCCATATAAAGTTATTGCTGTACTTGTCTGTGAGTACATGTACATATAAATAGTTTGCGGGCATAAATCCTGCTGAAAAATTCCCATTAAAATGCTCTTTGTTGTCAAAAACAGAGTTTTTTTTTTACATTTTATTGTTTACTACTCATTGCCTAGTTTACTTGCTAGTGATGCGGGCTATGTGCAGTGGCCCATCATGCCTAGTATTTATAATAAGCTCTTTTTAATAAGTACTGCTCTGAAGTTGGTTATATCGCTAGAATGCACTGTTAGCGCCTGTCCTGGCCACCTTCAATGCCACTGTGCTGCTCTGATGCTGCAGAGGCAAAGTTGCCCCTGCTTGTAGCAGAAGTGCACAGTTCGGGCCATGGGCTTGACAATGCAGCTGGTCAGAACTTTCACTCAAGAAGAAGCGAACCATCGGGCAATCAGGAAGCTAGGAGGTAAAGTAGTGGTGAGATTCAAAGAGAACATGAGACAAGCCCTTTAAGTAAATAAGGAAAATTTTTGCTGAAAAATTTTATTTTTCTCTATCCTTTCTGTAACAGGGTCACATTTGCAACATTCAGGTATTACACAACCGTTTTGTTAATCCTAAGTCAGCCTAAGTCACGGTCCCCCAATGCTCCATAATTTACCTTGCAATTCTAATGATAAAAACTTCCGTTTCACAAAATCATTGATATGTCATGTCTTCTTTGAGAGCAGTCGTTGGCTATGAGCATGTGCTCCTTCCTTTAAGTAATTAGTGGGGTCTCAGTAAAAGAAGATGGACATATTGTCCTGTTCCCCCTTGAAGACATCAGTGCTGTGTATTATGTAAAGTTTAATGTGTGTAATGTCAGGCGTTACTGTGAGGGTGATGTGTCTTGTGAATTGTTATATGGTGTATTGCAATGTTTTGCACTGTATTGCTAGGAAGCGGAGCTCTGTCCAGCAACAGACAGTGAGTAGGGTAAGACATAGTTAAGTGTTGGGACTAGCCCAGAGAGGGAGGGGCTATGTAGCAGGATCAGAAAGGACTTCTTGGTAGTGACTCAGACAGGGCCTAGCTTGCAGCTACAGCAGAAGTTTCGCCTGAGTGCTCAGCAACGCCGCATGCAGTGGGTGGGTGTCTTGTGGCAAGAGAGAAAGGAGTTCGGGACACAGATAGCATGATCTTCAGGTACAAGCCGAAACAGAGAGAGAGAGTAACAGAGACACAGATAGAAGGACAGTTCCAGCTCAGAGGACTGTCCAGAGAGCAGAGTGACCAAGTGAGACTGTGAATTGTACATAGTGCGCTACCTTTCATTATAATAACTATATGTGGGGAAAAGAACCTACATTCAACTAAAAGACAGATTGTAAAGAGATTGTCAATTGCTGCACAAACAGAGAAAATACGGATTGATAATGGGGAACCCACAGATCCACTACAAGATCCATTCTAGAAATACTTTGCTCAGGTGTCATGACCAACAGTTAGGTTCCAAATATTTGGATAGTGACACAAGTTTTGGCATTCTAGCTGTTTTTCAAAACATAGAAGATACAGTTATATAATCAATACGGGCTTAAAGTGCAGACTCTCAGCTTTAATATGAGGGTATTCACATCCTAATTGCAGTAATAGATTTGGAATTACAGCTCTTTAATGTAGCTGCCCCTTTTTAAAAGGACCAAAAGTAATTGAACATTATCTCAAAAGCACTATAATAGGCTATTCTAACATGTGTAATAATCTGGACCTGGTTCTAGGTGTGGCATTTGCCATTTTAAGCTGTTGCTGTGAACCTATAACATGCAGTCATAGGAGCTCTCAATGGAAGGGAAACAGACAATCATTAGGCTGAAAAAAAGAGGAAATCCATCATAGAGATAGGGGTGGCCAAATCAACAGTTTTGTACATTTTGAGAAAAAAAGAGTGCACTGGTGAACTGAAAAGGGCCTGGACGTCCACCGAAAACCAACCATGGTGGAAAATCATAGAATCTTTTCTATGGTGAAGAAAACCCCTTCACAACATCCACCCAAGGGAAGAACACTCTCCAGGAAGTAGGTGTTTCAGTCTCTAAGTCTACCATAAAGTGAAGACTTCATAACAGCACATAGTGCAAACCATTATTAATCAGCCTTAAAAATAGAAAGGGCAGATTAGACTTTGCCAAAAAAAATCTAAAAAGGCCAGCCCAGTTCTGGAAAAGCATTCTTTGTATAGATGAAACCAAGTTTAACCTGTACATGAATGTTAGGAAGCAGAAAGTATGGAGAAGGCTTGGAAAGGCCATCCAAAGCACGCCACATCCTCAGTAAAACATGGTGGAGGCAGTGTGATGGCATAGGCATGCATGGCTTTTAATGGCACTGGGTCACCAGTGTTTATTGATGATGTGACTGAAGACAGAAGAAGCCACATGATTTTTGAAGTGTACAGGGCTATACTTTCTGCTCAGATTCAACCAAATGCAGAAAGCTTGATTAGACGGCGCTTCACCGTACAGATGGACAATGGCCCAAAACATACAGCGAAAGCAAACCAGGAGTTTTTTAAGGCAAAGAAGTGGAATATTCTGCAATGGCTGAGTCAATCACCAGATCTCAACCCCATCGACCATACATTTCACATGCTTTAGACAAAACTTAAGGCAGAAAGACCCACAAACAAGCAAAAACTGAAGCATCACAAAGGAGGAACCCAGTGTTTGATGACGTCCATGGCTTCCAAACTTCAGTCAGTCATTGAAGTTTGTCATTTCACAGGATATTTTTGTTCAACCCCTTTAATTAAAACTTAAAGTCTACACTTTCAATTGCATCTCAGTTATTTCATGTTAAATACAAAATAGTGGCATGCAGAGGCCAAATCATGAAGATTCGGTCACTGTCTAAACATCTGGACCTGACTGTATATTTGCATATGAATATATCTATTATAAATATTACATTGGGTTTACAGCATCTAGGAGAGATGATGGAAATTGTATGTACAACATTTATATTTTTGTCCTTTGGTAGATATTACACAAGCAATCACTGGAGTTGACCTGAAACTTTTTGTTACATACCGTATTTTTTGGACTATAAGACGCACCTGACCATAAGACGCACGCCAAATTTTGTGGTGAAAATAGCAGAAAAAAAGATTTTTATAAGATGGGGGTCTGTCTTATTGTCCGAATTTAAGGTATCTTACCTGAGGACTGGCGGTGGTACAGCAGGGTCACAGGAGGCATGGTGCCTTCTTCAGGATGTCTGGTCCGTCGTGTTGGTGGTGCTGATGTTCGGTGTGTGGGCAGTGCACCTAAGCAGGGTCCCTTCCTGATAAGGTGGGCGATGCCGCGGCCTGGTGTCCACTGGGGGTTGCGGCAGTGGTGCGGTGATGCTGTTATAGTGTCCCTTCATCAGGTGCGGTGACGCCGCGGCACGGTGTCCACGGAGTGCAGCAAAGCCGGGTGAATCAAGGGTTTCTTGGTGGCGGCGGCCAACTTCCTGAGGCCGCGCGTGGGCAGATTGAGTTCTCTGCTTCCCGGGGCTTCAGGAAAATGGCTGCGGGAGGCAGCGCGTACGCAGATGAGATCGTGGCGGCCATTTTACTTTAGCCGAGTGAAGCCGAGCTCTCAATCTGTGAACTCGGCTTCAGGAAAATGGCCGCCGCGATCTCATCTGCGCATGCACTGCCTCCTGCGGCCATTTTCCTGAAGCCCCGGGAAGCAGAGAACTCAATCTGCGCATGCGTGGCCTCAGGAAGATGGCCGCCGCCACTAAGAAACCCGTGATTCACTCGGCTTTACTGATCTCCATGGACACCGTGCCATGGCGTCACCTTACCTGAGGAAGGGACCCTGCTCAGGTGCACGCCGTACCGCCCACTGCGCCTCAGAATCGCCGTACCTCTGCCGCAACCCCCGGTAAGCCTGCGTTTGGACTATAAGATGCATCCCCCATTTTCCTCAAAAATTTTTTTGGGGAAAAAGTGCGTCTTATATTCCGAAAAATACGGTAGATCATGGGCGTACCCAGGATCAAAACTAGGGGGGGCAAGCCATGGTCATTCAGGTTGTAAAATTTTAGAACGAAAAAGGTGAATGAAACGAAACGAAAATGAACAAATGACCACCATACACAACACAATCCCCTATACCAAGACCAAGAATACCACATACAAGGAGAAATACCACCATGATCAATCCTATTATGTAAACAATTCATTGATTTTAAGCTTATCTTTGCAGTCTTCTCTTCTGTTCAGCAGGGGGGCTTCAAGCTCAAGCGTGCTTATCACACACTGACACTGAACCACTCAACACTGCCCTTTCCAGACACAACAATTGGATTGATCTTTAGGGAAAAAAATGAAGACTATTAGATCGATAGACAGATAGAAATCTAGAGAAATTGGAGGCAGCACACCCTTTGTAGTGAAAAAAAAAAGCTATTTAATAAGCCCAAAAGGCAACATTTCGGTCCAAACATCAGGAACCTTTCTCAAGACTTGAGAAAGGTTCCTGCTGTTTGGACCAAAACGTCACCTTTTGGGCTTATTAAATAGCTCTTTTTTTTACTACAAACGGTGTGCTGCCTCCAATTTCTCTAGATTTCTATAATTGAGGTTTGCTATTAGCCTGGGGGGCTCTGCACCCGGACTCTGTCTTTGTGCTGCTCTAATTTTCTTCTTTTTAGATAGATAGATTTTAGCATGAAATGCAAGCAGATTCGACCCTGAAATATGCCCCATCATTGTCCCCTTCTTTTAATAATGTACCCCATCATGGTCCCCTTCTTGTAGTATTGTACCATAATGATCCCATCCATGTAGAAATGTGCCCCATCCTGATCACCTTCATGTAGAAATGTAGAAATTGCCCATTCCACCACCTCCATCATTTCCTCCTTCCCTATCACCCCTATCATTGCCCTTTCCACCATCATTGTCCTTCCACTACCACCATCATTGCCTTTTCCCCAACACCCCTATCATTGCCCATTCCACCATCTCCATCATTTCCTCCTCACACAACATTATTGCCCTTCGATCACCACCATCATTGCCTTCTCCGTCACCCCCATCATTGCCTTCTGCCCCATCACCCTATCATTGCCTTCTCCATCACTCCCATCATTGCCTTTTCCATCACTCCCATCATCCCCATCATTGCCTTCTCCATCCCTCCCATCATGGCCTTCTCCATCACTCCCATCATCCCCTTCTCCATCCCTCCCATCATCCCTATTATTGCCTTCTCCATTACTCCCATTATTGCCTTCTCTATCACTCCCATCATTGCCTTCTCCATCACTCCCATCATTGCCTTTTCCATCACTCCCATCACTGCTTTCTCCATTACTCCCATCATCCCATTCTCCATCACTCCCATCATTGCCTTTTCCATCACTCCCATCACTGCGTTCTCCATCACTCCCATCATCCCCATCACTGCCTTTTAAATCACTCCCATCATCCCATTCTCCATCACTCTCATCATCCCCATCACTGCCTTCTCCATCACTCCCATCATCTCCATCACTCCCATCACACACACACCACACACTTCTCCATCCCTCCCATCATCCCCATTATTGCCTTCTCCATCACTCCCATCGCCTTTTCCATCATTCCCATTATTGCTTTCTCCATCACTCCCATCATCCCCTTCTCCATCCCTCCTATTATCCCCATTATTGCCTTCTCCATCACTCCCATCGTTGCCCTCCTATCACTCCCATAATTGCCTTCTCCATCACTCCCATCACACACACACACTTCTCCATCCCTCCCATCATCCCCATTATTGCCTTTTCCATCACTCCTATTATTGCCTTTTCCATCACTCCCGTCATTGCCTTTTCCATCACTCCCATTATTGCCTTTTCCATCACTCCCATTATTACCTTCTCCATCACTCCTATCATCCCCTTTTCCATCCCTCCCATCATCCCCATTATTGCCTTCTCCATCACTCCTGTCATTGCCTTCCCTATCACTCCTATCATTGCCGTTTCCATCACTCCCATCATTGCCTTTTCCATCACTCCCATCATTGCCTTTTCCATCACTCCCATCATTGCCTGTTCCATCACTCCCATTATTGCCTTCTCCATCACTCCCATCATTGTCTTTTCCATCACTCCCATCACTGCGTTCTCCATCACTCCCATCATCCCCATCACTGCCTTCTAAATCACTCCCATCATCCCATTCTCCATCACTCTCATCATCCCCATCACTGCCTTCTCCATCACTCCCATCATCCCCATCACTGCCTTCTCCATCACTCCCATCACTGCATTCTCCATCACTCCCATCATCCCCATCACTGCCTTCTCCATCACTCCCATCATCCCCTTCTCCATTATTCCCATCATCCCCATCATTGCTTTTTCCATCACTCCCATCGTTGCGCTCCCTATCACTCCCGTAATTGCCTTCTCCATCACACACACACACACACTTCTCCATTATTCTCATCACACACACACACCTCACCGCTGCTCTGAGCTGTCCGGAGCTGGCAGCGTCCTCCCGCACATCCTCTTCTTCTCCCGCGCTTCCTCTCACTGGCCCACAGCAGAATGATGATGTCATCCAGCCGCACCGCTGAATGCCGTGTGAGGAAGGATGGAGCAGGTTAGGGCCGGCGATGACGCGTGCCGGCAGAAAGGGCTCTGCGTACCCTCTCTGGCACGCGTGCTGGTTCGCCAACGCTGTTCTAGGGGGGGCAGCTGCCACCCCTACCCCACGGTGGGTACGCCCATGACATAGATGTTCAAACCTTTTATTTCTATATACGATAATGTGATGTTTTTACTTAAAGTTATGATATCAGGGCTGTTATCGGTTATGAAAATATATACAGCCAGTACACCCTGCTGTCATGTGCAACTGGCTGCATACAGAGAGGAAAAAATAACCTTCATTTAATCAGACAACTTGCTTCATAGCCAGGCCACCCAGAAGGCTGACGGCAACCCTCAATAATCTACAGTAAATGGTCATCTTGTGGCTCTCATGAAGGAAAGATTCATCAGCCAGACATGAGATGACAGCCTTGTCATGGACTGAATATCAACATTACCTACTAACCTATTTTCCAAAACCTAAAACAATTCCCAAGAACGCCAATGCTTCTACAAATCACCACTGGTGCCTACCGTAATTGGTTGCTGCACACTTCAGACTTAATTGGTAACAGAAATGAATGCATACAATTTATTCAAAGAAGCATAAAGCAGAGGATGTCTAAGAATGAATAGAATTGTATTAAATTAATGAGAAAAATATATAACGAGGATATTATAATATCTTGTCACGTAATTATAGCTAACAGCTGGTGGTGCAGCTGAAAATAGATATTAAAATTAGGAATTAATTAGAAATGGACCAGAGAAATGATAGGTAGCTTCTGCATATTAAAGGGGCGTTCCAGGCTCAACATAAATTTCTGTAAGCCTTGCTGTTATCGTTAGGTCTGCTCATTAGCCGGAGTGCTCACACGATACAGCACACGTCACATCACCCTCCCGGGACAGGAGCACCAACACCGCGGGAACGGAGTCTTTGCAGGAGGTGAGTATATACTTTTTTATTTTTATTGGGGTATTGACCTGATTAAGCTGGGGCTGTCCAGTAGTGCATAACCCCTTTAAAAACATGTATTACAGCCTCCTGTCACTAGTAATCCTCATTAGCGGCTATCATGATACTGTATATTCTTACCAATTTACACTTGAAGTAGGAGGTGCTGACTTTCTTAGGCTACTTTCACACATCCGTTTTTCGCCGTCCGGCAGAATCCGTCCAAAATGCAAAAAGACGGATCCGGCGCAGATGGTGAAAAAACATGATGCAACGGATCAGATTTTTACTCGGATCTGGCCTGAACTTTAGAACCTGAAAAATGAGAGAGAAAGAGAGACTGACTCTGGGCATGGTCGAGTACAAAAACGGAATGCGGTGGCCAGATCAGGCAAAAGACTGATCCGGTCGCCGGATTCGCCCATTGACTTGCTGATAGCGCCGGACGGCAAATATCGGATGTGTGACCCCGGCCTTACAGAGATGTCATACAGGAGGAGAGCCGCCTAGGAGCTGGGCACCCATTACAGATTTACTGTTTTATGTTAACTGCAATGGATCAAGAATGTCTCATAAGAACAACTTTCCGTCGGCCCGTCAGAGCATATGGACATCATACAATTTGTATCCGCCTGTTAGGCCACGTTCACACAGCAGTATTTTGATCAGTAGTTTACCTCAGTATTTGTAAGCCAAAATCATGAAAGGAACAGTCAGAGGAAACCTATAATAGAAACACGTCACCACTTCTTTATTTATCACCCACTCCTGGTTTTGGCTTACAGATACTGAGGTACAATACAGACCAAGTACTGAACGTGTGAACAAGGCCTTAGGGTTCTCCGTCCCTTCCTTCTTTCCCTGTCCTTTTCTCAGCTCTCCATGGCAGCCAATGATTGTGAAAGAAGTCTCCCCTTCTATTTCTCTCACTGTGTAGAGACGTATATAATTTCATGTATGGCTGTAGCTGTAAAGCTGTGCGCTGCCTAAAACTTCCCCTCCTGTAAGACGACCCATTACAGAGCGCACGCTCGGAGTTTGCGAATACCCGATTATGGAAAACAATATGCCTGCACATTTTCATCCGGTGTCTCGCCTGGTGTTAAGAAAGCTAAGCATGCTATTAAAGTTTGTAATAGCATTTTGAGACTTGTAGTGCCACAACTGCTGGAAAACCTCAGAATGTAGACCGTTCGCAGTGAAAGCTGTGAGAAACACAAATAACGTATGTGAACTGAGAAAGCATGAATATATAGACAGGCAATGATAGCTCCCCAGTGATCTAGGCATGCTGGGTAGTGTAGTTCAGTACTAATAAATGGACGCGTTCCTTTTATAGCAAGGCCACGACCACTACATTAGTGTTATGGTTCCTGTTTATAGCCGGGCCATGACATCTCTGCTGAAACATTTTTAACTGGACCAGTAGACCACAATAACTTAAATTGGAATCTGTAAATTCTTTTTTGGGGTCCCAGCACTTTTGATAACAAGAATAGCCCTGCAGACCGATGGAAACAAATACCCACAGCCTAAAATGACCAATGTAAACAGAGCCGAAGGGCTCATTTAGACGTATTTTGCATGCACGAGAAAAACGGACGGATTATTCTGATCAGAGTTTGATCCGAGTATGATCCGATTGTCCGATTTTTCTCATACATGGAGTAAAAAGAAAAGGTTCTCCACCTTCTCCTTTCTGACAATCTGTGATGTCATCAGAGTGCAGTCCAATTTTTTCACGGACCCATAGACTTTCATTGCCGATTTTAATGTGACGCTCAGATCAAAATCAGACATGTCTCCGATATTTTCCGGGGACCACTCAGTCCGAGGAAAAAATTGTACATATGTATAGCCCCATAGAATATCAGAGTTGCCAGTGCTTTCAGTGAAAAGCTACATACAAGAAATTCAGATGCGTGAATGAGGCCTAAGGGCATGCAGAAGATATAGAGATGTGCCTTTCACAGAAGTCAATGGAGTGCAACCTAAAAGCTGTGGGGGCCAAATAACTGCCAATATACACACATTAGATATATATAAATCTGGTCTCAGACATGCCATATTAGAGAACACCCCCTGCTGACCTGATCACTCTGATACACCTACCAATGATTGACATGTGACACTATTCCTTACATCTCGCTAAGTTATTTTCCTATGATTTGCACTAATATTGCTCTATACAATCACGTTATATTGTCTGAGTTTCCTTTCTTGTCTAAGATTAATGAGTAGCATCTACCAAGCACTTACCAGATCACTGCTGCCCCAGACACCAGACAGCAGCCCCTTCTGCTACCAGTGCAGACCATTCAACTGTCATTATCTGTCACTGTCAAGACCCTAAAGCACTTGCTGAACAGCTGCACCCCATCATGTGACACTCCTGGTACTCCAGCTATGCTGCCTCAAGTCCACCTTCCTATGGATTAAAGTTTGTGAAATAAAAGACAATTCATTCCAAATTCCACATTTCAAGCTTTCTGAAAAGGAAAATATTGTGCCTTGGCCTATTGCTTAATGCTGGATAATGCACAAGTTGTCAATGTGCTCTACTACTTGGCCCTAGTAGTGGAATCTATTAGGAAACCTCAGATTGAGTGAGAAGAACAGTGAAGGGTGGGAGAGAAACAGTAGACGAGAGGGAAACCAGACACAAATGAGCAGGAGGACCGGAGAATGGGACCCAGATGAGCAGGAAGGGAGATGATTTCTTACAGACAAGGATCAATGAAGGAGAGGGGGAAATGAAATTTAGATCTCCATCTGGTCCACAGTGTTTAGGTCTGAATATATGTCTACATACATTGCTCAATCCAGTCATCCAAGCTAGAGATCCAAGTCTTCCTCCAACACAGCCCGTCACCAAGTTCAAATGTGTCTTCTACGTTATTCTGGGCAGTTTCATTCTGGTACTAAATATCCTGATAAGCCAAACTGGAAAAGCTGCCAAGAGGATGACACAATAGTGACATACAAGTGTGGTAAGTGGGCATGACATAAGTGTGGGGCATAGTGCCCTTACTGTGCCATACTGCACCAAAAAAACTGCTCTGCCATATAGTAATAATATATAGTAATCTTTATATAGTGCAAACATATTCCGCAGAGCTTTACAGTTTAACAGTTTCAAACACAACAGTCATAAAGTGTTCAAGTATGAATACATACTATACATTCATCCATCACATACTGTACACAAGACACATATACACATTAAAGAGAATCTGTCAGCAGTTTGTTGCTATGTAATACAAGAGCAGCATAGGGTAGAGACAGAGACCCCAATTCCAGTGATGTATCACTTAAGGTACTGTCACACTAAGCGATCGCACCAGCGATCACGACGACACGACCTGGCAGAGATTGTTTGTACATCGCTATAAGGTCGCTAGTAGCTTCCAAACAGGAAGATCTCATAAATGACACATTAGCGATCTGTATAACGACCTCGGCGGTCGTTGGGACCTGTCACACAGCATGTATTGTTAAAGATTGAACGCAACCTTTTCCACGCACCTCAGCACAGATTGGTGGTCACTGTATGTCATATATCACAGCTCTCGCTTTGTGATTGGACGTCCGCGTCATAAAAGACGACGTATTAGTCTCCCTTCCATTGTTCTTGAGCGCAAGTGAGTCGCCCGTAGCCAGGGCCTGTGGGGTACTCCGTTCACTTCAATGGGGGATGTCACGGGTAGCGCAGCTCGGTCCGTTGCCCTGGGGGCTCACCTCAATATGTGGGATATTTACAGGGGATTAAAGTATATACAGTTTGTTCGTGACGCCACCTGTGGTACCTGGTCAGGGTGACCAGCGCTGCAGGGTAGATCCGCTGAGGGGTTGTTACTGGGCAGCAAGGTGTTAAGTCTTCCACAGGCAAGACTGATCCCTCAGGGTATATGGCGGTGTAGGGGTGCAGGATTAATAAGGCAGACACACACACGAAAGTCTCTTTCTGTACCTTTACCTTTACTGATGGTAGTTGCAGGCACGTCCGGGAAGCTGGCAGGGTGGAGGATGCACGTCCAGTAATCCCACTGAGTAGGTGTAGGGCCTCCATACTCCTGTATGTGTGTGAGTTTCTGACCTGTATAAAACGAAGTCTAACTCTGTCTTCTCATATACGCCCGGCTGACTTTGTGGTGAAGCCTTCTCGTGGATAGAACAGTGTCTCTGTATGCAGCATCCTGCTAGACCCCCGTCTTCCTGACCTCGGTTACGTATCAGCACTGCTGGGCCCCTGCGACCAGAAGTCCAGCAGGGTCTCCGGTATCTCCTACTAGTCGTGTAGATGCTAGCAAGCTCGGACCCGGTGTCCGTTGGTTCAGAGTAGAGGTAAGCGATCAATGCTGTTTCAACCTCTGTCTCTCTCTTCCTTTTTCCACTCGCCTTTCGTCCTACTCTCACCTTTAACATAAGCACACTAGCAGTAGATGGCAGTTTCTCCTTCTCTTCACCGCTCTCAAAGCGTCGGCACGCTTGCTCACTGAAATTACCTCAGTTGACTCAGTTTTGACCAGGCTAAGTTGCAGTCTTCCTCCACCATTACTGGACTCCACAAAATAAACTAAGTACAAGCTGTAAACTTCAGTCTTTCCAACACTGCAGTTCCCTTTCCTTCCCTTCCTTCTGGGGCTCTGTCCGAAGTAGCTATCAGGACCTTCCGTCAGACTGATCTATGCACACTTCGAGAGTTACTTTCCACTTTCCTAGGGAACTATCAGTCTGTCACGTTCTAAGGTAACTTTCCTCTCAGCTCATCTGAGGTAACACCAACAACTAGCCAACTCTCAGCTAGACTGCCTGGAATCTACTGCTCCGTCTCTCCACTACCCTTATATATATGCATACTCTCCAAGGGCTCCCTCTGGTGGCTCCAGGGAAATGTGAAGGTGTGAATGAATATCAGGTATATTTGTGAGTTTACCTTCTGTGCATCCTCCAGGGTACGTGGCTCCAAGCGCAGCTGGGCTACACACAAGTGGTTCATACGAATTTCCAGCATCGTTCCATACTGCGTCCTGCTAGCCTTCTGCTTTGCAGCTACTGCGATCCAGTCTGTGCCGCTATTGCGTTTGCCCCGGATTCATTTTTTCAGGATCCCAAAAACATCTTGTATAAATGGCAAAGATGAAGCGCTGTAGCGACTCTGACAGGATCGCAAAACCCCCTACACACGATAGTGTCCTCACAACAACGCACAAAGGACTAGATGTTGTGGCCACCAATCGGAGCTCAGGGGCGTTAAAACCTAGTCCCGCCTGCGCCGCTGACATGAGTCGCCAACGAGGTCGCTCGTCCTCCATAAAGGGTGTCAAACTCAGCGATTCAGGCTCACCAGCGGGACGCCAACGATCAAAAAACGGCTCAGAACGTTCGTGCACGATCAGCGACATCGCAGCAGGGGCCACATCGCCGCTACATGTCACACACAGCGACATCTCTAACGATGTCGCTGCTGTATCATAAAATCGCTGTCGCTTAAGCAATATCGCTAGCGATCTCGCCTAGTGTAAAGGGTATGCCACACTAAGCGAGATCGCAACTGCGTCACCATTTATGACGCAGTAGCGATCTCGTTAGCGACTTAGCTGTGTGTGACATGTAGCAGCGATGTGGCCCCTGCTGAGATGTCGCTGATCGCTTATGAACGTTCTGAGCCGTTTTTTGGTCGTTGGTGTTCCGCTGGTGAGCCTGAATCGCTGAGTGTGACACCCTTTATGAACGACTTCACCAGCGTCGCAGGTGCGACTAGGTTTTCCCAACGACCGCAGAGGTCGTTATACAGATCGCTGATGAGGTGTTTGGAATCTAACAGCTAAGTCGCTAACGAGATCGCTACTGCGTCATAAATGGTGACGCAGTTGCGATCTCGTTAGCGATCTCGCTTAGTGTGGCATACCCTTAACAGTACCTTTAGTATACTCGGAGCAGCAGTTATGGTAGAGTCACAATTTTCCCCGGCTGCAGATGTAGTTAGCTCAGTTGCTGTGTACATTGTATAATGGCAGAGCTGTTAATCAGTGCTATGGGGGTGTGGTTGGACTAGAGGTCAGTTGTCCTGTAGTGATTATCTCCTGCTGATAAAACACTAATTGTATTTAAACAGCAAAGTACAGCCCAGTAAGTGACACATCCCTATAATCAGGATTTGAACTCCTACATTATGTTGCTCTCAGGCTATATTGCAAAAACCTGCTGACAGATTCCCTTTAAGGCTGGGGTCACACTAAACGTATGAAAAATCCGTCCGAGTCTCCCTGCCGAGAGTCGCACAAGTGTTCTCTGTATGGTCATCCATGTGTAATGCGTTTGCAATGCGATGATGCGATTTTCTCTCATCTACAGGTCCTTCTCAAAAAATTAGCATATAGTGCTAAATTTCATTATTTTCCATAATGTAATGATTACAATTAAACTTTCATATATTTTAGATTCATTACACACCAACTGAAATTTGTCAGGTCTTTTATTGTTTTAATACTGATGATTTTGACATACAACTCCTGATAACCCAAAAAACCTGTCTCAAAAAATTAGCATATCAAGAAAAGGTTCTCTAAACGACCTATTGCCCTAATCTTCTGAATCAACTAATTAACTCTAAACACATGCAAAAGATTCCTGAGGCTTTTAAAAACTCCCTGCCTGCTTCATTACTCAAAACCCCCATCATGGGTAAGACTAGCGACCTGACTGATGTCAAGAAGGCCATCATTGACACCCTCAAGCAAGAGGGTAAGACCCAGAAAGAAATTTCTCAACAAATAGGCTGTTCCCAGAGTGCTGTATCAAGGCACCTCAATGGGAAGTCTGTTGGAAGGAAACAATGTGGCAGAAAAAGCTTTACAACGAGAAGAGGTAACCGGACCTTGAGGAAGATTGTGGAGAAGGACCGATTCCAGACCTTGGGGGACCTGAGGAAGCAGTGGACTGAGTCTGGTGTAGAAACATCAGAGCCACCGTGCACAGGCGTGTGCAGGAAATGGGCTACAGGTGCCGCATTCCCCAGGTGAAGCCACTTTTGAACCATAAACAGCGGCAGAAGCGCCTGACCTGGGCTACAGAGAAGCAGCACTGGACTGTTGCTAAGTGGTCCCAAGTACTTTTTTCTGATGAAAGCAAATTTTGGATGTCATTCGGAAATCAAGGTGCCAGAGTCTGGAGGAAGACTGGGGAGAAGGAAATGCCAAAATGCCTGAAGTCCAGTGTCAAGTACCCACAGTCAGTGATGGTGTGGGGTGCCATGTCAGCTGCTGGTGTTGGTCCACTGTGTTTCATCAAGGGCAGGGTCAATGCAGCTAGCTATCAGGAGATTTTGGAGCACTTCATGCTTCCATCGGCTGAAATGCTTTATGGAGATGAAGATTTCATTTTTCAGCACGACCTGGCACCTGCTCACAGTGCCAAAACCACTGGTAAATGGTTTACTGACCATGGTATTACTGTGCTCAATTGGCCTGCCAACTTTCCTGACCTGAACCCCATAGAGAATCTTGTGGGATATTGTGAAGAGAAAGTTGAGAGACGCAAGACCCAACACTCTGGATGAGCTTAAGGCCGGTATCGAAGCATCCTGGGCCTCCATAACACCTCAGCAGTGTCACAGGCTGATTGCCTCCATGCCACGCCGCATTGAAGCAGTCATTTCTGCAAAAGGATTCCCGACCAAGTATTGAGTGCATAACTGAACTTTATTATTTGATGGTTTTTTTGTTTGTTTTTAAAAAACACTTTTATTTTATTGGACGGTTGAAATATGTTAATTTTTTGAGACAGGTTTTTTGGGTTATCAGGAGTTGTATGCCAAAATCATCAGTATTAAAACAATAAAAGACCTGACAAATTTCAGTTGGTGTGTAATGATTCTAAAATATATGAAAGTTTAATTGTAATCATTACATTATGGAAAATAATGAAATTTTGCACTATATGCTAATTTTTTGAGAAGGACCTGTATGTATCCGTATGACATCTGTATGGCTTTACATTTCTCACTGATTTTCCCCATTGAATTAAATTGCTCAATGGGCTGAAATCAGGAAAGTGCTTGCGTATTTCTCGCACCCCTAGACTTGCATTGGCGAGACTTGGCCGATATACGTGTACAATCACAGTATGTTGCGATTTCTCTCACACGCAGAATACGCCCAAGAAAAAAAACGGTGATGGGAGCTGCCCCATAGATTAAGGGTATGTTTCCACGTGGCTTATTGGCAGCGCTTTGGACGCAACTCCGCCCAAAGCGCTGCCCCCTGTTGTACGCGCGGTGATACCGCATGTGATCATTGAACACATGCGGAATCACCGCATCCTATACATAGACTGTGCTATTTATCTAGCGGTGACTGAGAGTCTCCGCAAGATAAATGGACATGCTGCGGTCTAGAAAGACGCGCCGCATGTGCGTATACGCGGGTCTACCACCTGCGTGTTTGTACACATAGTGGAGATGGGATTTCATAAATCTCCTCCACTATGCTGCAACATCTGGATGCTGCGGATTCGACGCTGCGGCTGTACACAGCGTCCAACCCACAGCGTTTCCTGACCGTGGAAACATACCCTAATACTAGTCCGAGTGCTATGTGATGTTTTCTCGCATAGCACTCGTCCGTATTCAACGCTAGTGTGACCCCGGCCTAAGGGTTCATACCCACTTGCGAGAAATACGGACGAGTGCAATCCGATAAAAAATCGGATTGCACTCGGACCAATGTTATTCAATGAGTGACATCTCATTTGCGATTTTTTTCTCAGCTGAAATTGGACTGAGAAAAAAATCGCAGCAAGCTGCGCATTGCTGCGTATCTCAGACGAGACTCGCCAATGCAAGTCAATGGGTGCGAGAAAAAAAACGCACAGCACTCGCACCATGTGAGTGCAGTCTGATTTTTATGCACCGGTGTCCTTTGAAAAGCCGGCAATTCACATGCGGCTATACAGTAAAATCACACTGACAGGTTATAATATAAAAGATAGATTGAGGTGAACTTGGCACTGTGGGAAAACATTCAGAAACTTTCCCATGCTACAGAGATCATGTCCGGTCAGGTGGGGAGGCTGCGCAGGCAGCTTTTCATTCATTCCACAGTGGTTTACAGCCGGTCCGGTCGCATTAGCACCGCTCCTGGTTGTAAACTTTTTAACCCCTTGATTTGGATTGCGGCTTGGGACTTGACTGTACAGCAGACAGATATGGGTATATTGTTGCTTTGTTATGTATTATTTTTTACAGGAGAACTATGGCTTCGCTTGGATTGGGAGTGTAATAAAGATGGAAAACCTGTGTGTTTAATTATTTCATTAAATTACTTTATTCTTAATGTGTGTGTGTGTGTGTTTTTTAACCCTTTCATATTGTAAGATTAATAATGGAGAGGTGTCTTATTGACACCTCTCCATTATTAACCTAGCTTAATGTCACCTTACAATAGCAAGGTGACATTAACCAGTTATTACCCCATATGCCACCAATACACGGCAGTGGGAAGAGAGAGGTTAAGTGCTGGAATTGGCGCATCTAACAGATGCGCCTTTTCTGGGGTGGCTGGGGGCAGATGTTTTGAGCCTGGGAGAGGCCAAGAACCATGGTCCCTTTCTACCTCTTAATATCTGCCTTCAGTCACTGGCTTTTCCTCTCTGGTGGAGAAAATTGTGCGGGAGCCCACGCAATTTTTTCCGTGAATAAATACTAATTTAACACATCTCCAAATTTTTACACATTTACACTAACAACATTAGTAGTCAGGGCCATATATAAATCAAAATGAGATGCAATGGTTTACTGTATGTAAACCATGTGTCATATCCTCTCTGGTTCTGCAATGATTTTGATAAGTAGAAGAAGCAGATCGCACTCACCAGTCCAGAATAAAGAAAAAATTCCACTCTTTATTGGCAGATATAACACTTCATGGCAGGGAGAGTGAGGATAGGAGGATGCTTGTACTGACCGTTTCGTGCTCACTAGCGCTTCTATGAGTCTGTAGAAGCGCTAATAAACGCGAAACGGTCATCGTCAGTACAAGCATCCTCCTATCCTCACTCTCCCGGTCATGAAGTTCTATATATGCCAATAAAGAGCGGAATTTTTTCTTTATTCTGGACTGGTGAGTGCAATCTGCTTCTTCTACATATCACTGTTCATGTTGCATATTCTGGATCGGCACCATGAGTTCACAGATTTAGCCTGCAGCAGATTGGAGCTATCGCATGATGACAATGCGGTGGTATTAGCGGTGCCATCCTCTTTTCCTTTTGGTGGAGTCTGCAATGATTTTACAGAAGCCGACAATTGAATTATCGCCTATTCTGCTAAATATATCTCTATGAAGTATAAATATATATATATGTCATTGACACACATATATATAGACACCTATTCTATGTGTATATGTCTATTCTATGTATTCTATTCTAACCTATTCTATTCTATACTGTGCTCGGCATCTGCCGCCTTTTAATCTATCTATCTATCTATCTATCTATCTATCTATCTATCTACTATCTATCTATCTATACATATGTGTATGTCTCTTTTGAACATTATTTAGTTTTAAAATGAGATTTTAACATGAGCTTTTACAATAGAGAGAAATGCTGTATGTTAAAGCTCATGTTAAAATTGTATTGCACACGGAATGCATATGCATGTCATATGGATGTTCCGTTGCAAAATAGCACAGAAATCGTATTACACTCGCATAGCACTTGGCCTTTTTTTTGGTCTGGAAATCGGACCGTTTTTTTTTTCTCGCAAATGGGTACGTACCCTTAGGCTAAGACTTTGTGACTTTGGCAGTGACATAGGTGATGCAACCAGAGATCATTGCATCCCATTTCTACTTTCACAGTACATTGCAAGTGAATGGGGTCGCATTATGAACCACCATGATAAGTAATTCACAAAAATTCCAACTGTTTTTTTTGTCACAGTATCTTGTAGGTTGCAATGCGACCCCATTTTTCTGCATTATGCTGTGATGTAGAAGTGGCCGCATGACCTTTGTTGCATCTAATGTTGCTCTGTAGGCCGAGGCTAAAGCTGAAGGACACACCGTTTAACTAGGTGAATACTGAGTCATGACAGTTTGGATGTATTCTCATGTGACGAATTTGTTGCGGACTGTCCTGGTCATCTGAACGGGATTGAAGGCAAAATCACCCCATTCGGATGAATAAAATTGATTTTTAGGCACAGAAACTTCTGTACTTGACAAGTCTGTACATGCAGCCAAATTCTGATTGCAGGATCAATATAACCATTGATGTAGGAGTGTAATTGCCTTTGTAAATAAATTTGCTTTAACTTCATTCATGAAAAGTAAAGCTGACTATAGATGATGGAAATCAACTGAACCAGATGATTTTGGCAGGACTGGCCAGCCCACTGAGTATGAGATGTCCTAACCTACCCCCCCCCCATACCAAATGCCTGGAAAGAAGGATACAGTAAAGATGTTATCTTTGTACCGTGTTAGCCAGTAGATAGAAAAATATTTAGAGTTGAGAGTCCTCAGTGGTTGATACCTTTTAATGGCTAACTGAAAAGATGGTAACAAATTGCAAGCTTTCGAGACTACTCAGGTCTCTTCATCAGGCAAAGACTAATACAAAATCTGAAGAATCACATATTTATACACAAAACAGCACAGAAAAAATGCAATAGGTAACACAAGTGACGTGAAGCAGAATGTCTATGCAGAGGGATGAGCATAAATATTGGAACAGTTCATAGATAAGGAGTGTGAAAGTTTTATTACCCTCTGATTGGGGTCTGGTAATGTTTTGTGATGTTTTCACAGGGTATTTGGAGTAAATTCCTTAATTGATATAGAACGTCATAAATCCGTGTGACAGGTTCATTCCAGCATTAAGAGTGTCAAAGGTTTATGACGTTCTATATCAATTAAGGAATTTACAAACATGTCTAGGTGTTTTTTTTTATTTAAGCGGTGAAAAAAAAATCCAAAGTTTGTTGAAAAAAAAAATTGCGCCATTTTCCAATACCCGTAGCGTCTCCATTTTTCGTGATCCCGGGTTCCGTGAGGGCTTATTTTTTTTGCGTGCTAAGCTGACATTTTTAATTATACCATTTTGGTACAGATACGATCTTTTGATCGCTTGATCGCCCGTTATTGCATTTTAATTCAATGATGCGGCGATCAAAAAACGTAATTCTGGTGTTTTTAATTTTTTTCTCGTTACACCTTTTAGCGATTGGGTTAATTCTTTTTTTATATTGATAGATAGGGCTATTCTGAACATGGCGATACCAAATTATGTGTATGGTTGATTTTGTTTTTACTCTCTTATTTTGAATGGGGTGAAAGGGGGGTAATTTAAACATTTATATTTTTTTATTTTTTTAATATTTCTGAAAACATTTTTTTTTCACTTTTGGTATGTTTCAATAGTCTCCATGGGAGACTAGAAGCTGCCATAACCCGATAGGTTCTGCTACATGCACGATGTAGCAGAAATGATCACTTGCTATGTGCTCCGACCACAGGGCGGCGTTCACAGCAATCCGGCATTGACAACCATAGAGGTATGCAGGCGACCTCTGGTTGTCATGCCGACCCATCGGTGACCCGCGATCGAGTGACAGGGGGTCATCGATGGGCGGATTTCCGTCACGATTTCTGGAAGCGCATGTTAAATGCCGCTAGTCAGAGTTTGACAGTGGCATTTAACGGATTAATAGCCGCTGGTGGATC
Source organism: Oophaga sylvatica (assembly GCA_033576555.1). NCBI lineage: Eukaryota > Metazoa > Chordata > Amphibia > Anura > Dendrobatidae > Oophaga > Oophaga sylvatica. Next base: position 333,741,340 of record JARQOD010000004.1, on the reverse strand, counting down.
GCAATTCCACCCGCGGCTGTTCCGGGCACATGTCAGCTGTTCAAAACAGCTGACATGTGCCGGGAAAGATGTGGGCTCACCATCGGAGCCCACATCAAATGGAGGGAATCTGACATTGGCGTACTATTACGTCTGACGTCGGAAATGGATAATTGAATTGAAAATATTATTTAAAAAAGGGGGTTGTCCTATACATCAAAAATTATCTTACCATCCTATTGCATGTAAAAAGGGTTATAAAAATTGCTGTTAATAGAAGAAAACCTCCATGTAGTAAGACTTGCTAAATCATCAACTAAGTAATGTAGTTTTAATTCAGAAAAATTGGATTAAACATCTTCAAAAAATCAAGACATAATAGCCAATGATCTAAAAATCAAACCTACGACAACAGAGCGAGGTTTATTGCAGAACACAACTTCACCTGCTCTCACCATGAAGGTGCACATGGGCCCCCACCATGTACTCTCACAAATCTGGTTCCCTTCTACTGTGTATTTATTGCTCCTACTGGGAAATGCATCTGCGTCTGTGTTTGCTCTAGACCAGTTGAGTCCATTCTTTCCACCTTCCCTCCGAGAAACTATTCAGACCATTCCTAACATAACTCCAGAGGGCATAATTTCACCCAGGGATGGACACTACCCTTGGCCCCTCATTGTTTCATTTGCCCCCAGGACTTGGAAACATTGCAGTCCTCTCATTCCTGCCTACTAGTGTTGAGCGATACTGCTCGATATCTAAAAATATCGTATCGAAATGGTATTGCCGATATCACTAAATATCGTCGATATCCGATTCTGATACCGGAAGTCCCATGTAAGTCTATGGGAACAAAATATTGCAACAAAAAAAACCCTTTCTTTCGTTGTAAACACAAAATATACACACATAGAATACATATATATATATATATATATATATATACATGTCATTGTGACATATATATATATACATATATTTATAGTTTATACACTTCTACATAGTAAAATAGACTCTGATTCAATTGCCGGGTAAAGCCGTGACATACCCCATAGAAGTCGACGGGCTCGGTGCCGAGTACCCCCAAAACCTCTGGCTCTGTGCGACTCAACTTGGGCGTCACGAACAGGATTCTGTAGCTCGCTATAAGCGAGTCCTGTGTGCCTGAATTGAACTGGTTTTGTGCTTGAGAATTGCTAAAATCATCAGAGAATGTATTTGCCATTTTTCAGCCATATCTGCGTCACGACGAGGCACTGGTGAAGAAGAAGGGCGTGCTCTTCGAGGGTGTCACTCAGTGGCGTGAAAACGATGGCCGACCACTGTAAATGGTACTGCAATGTAACATCGTGCCCCACAGCTCTTCAGTTCCGCCTCCTCATCCTCCTCAGTGTGCGGAAACTAACACGAAGGTCCCGCCTCCCTACAAAAGAGGGGCCCTCTCCAGATGCTAATGACACATGTGACTTGGCAGAGATGGCTAATGGACACGAGCAGAAGTGTGAAGGGATGGAGCAGTCAGAGCTCTCCCCCACGGAAGCGACCCGATCGCCACGGAACCACCGTTGGGCACCCGGCCTGGAAACCCTCCTACGCTGCAAGAAGCGGAGGATACCCTAAGAGGCCTGGCCCGGCACCGGGAGGAGGTCGCCAGGATGGAAGCCAGCTGACGTGCCCTAAAAATAAACTTGGAGCGGCGCCAATCCCTCTTACCTGAAGTGTCTGTACCGGAAGGTGAGGCACCCGTTCTAGTAGAGGAGCCCTTGCAATGTGATCCGGTTGACGTTGTCGCAGTGGAGGCACCCGTTCCTGCAAAAAACTCTGCACCGGCAGCACCCCAGATCCCGCTGTCTGACACCCGTCCTCATGGAGGAGGCCGCGCAGGCACCAGAGGTCTACCTGCCTGTACCGGAGCCCCGACTGCATCTGTTCCAGAGCCGGCTGCTTCCTCCACAGGTGAGCGCCGCCAGGACTGGGGGGCGCCAGGAGAGCTGCCGCAAACCGGACACTGTAAGCTGCAGTTTGATGGTGGAGACATGGAGCAGCTGGTGGAGGAGAATTACAACCGGCGTCAGGAGGAAGAGTGGAGATGTTGGGAGTGGGAAGCAGAGCGACAAAGGGAGCAGCGAGAAACCCAAAAGCTTCGCCAACGTCAGCTGGAGAAGGACCGGGCAGATAAGGACCGGATGAGAAAAGATAAAGGAACCCTGTGGGAGCCGCGGCGTAAGGGTGCAGTACGGACCTTTAAATTGAAAGGTGGTTGGGGCTTCATCCAGGAGCCTGGACTTTATTTAGAAGTTTTTGTGAACCGGCGGGACGTGGAGGCTCACCTCCCAGAAGGACACCCGGGGAGGGACCTGTTGCCAGGAGACTTGGTGACTTACACCCGACACTGGGGTTACAATGGATGGTACGCCCTAAATGTTACCAGGTGCGACCCCTACTCCCCAGAGTGTCAGGAACCTGTGAGACCCTCGGAGCCTTCAGCCTCCCACATCCAGGCCTCTGCAAAAGTGCCCACCCCACGCCGTAAATCTCCCCAGCCTCCCTCAGTGGTCTCCTCAGCAGCCCCAGCTATGGACATGATAAGTATAGCTGGCCCGTACCCGGCGCCTGTTAGGCCCCCTGGGGTTCATTCAGTCCGGGACATAGGGTTCCAGACCCGGAGGGAGATGAAAGAGGTGGCCACACAGACCCAGATAGCGGGTCACGACTTTACTGTACAGGCCACACGACGTCATCAGGTCCTGGTGGTCCTTGGTGCCTCGGATGTTTGGCAAGCATCAGAAGAGTACCAGGTGGTACCTGGAACACCCCTGCCAAAGAATTATAAATAACCCGGACAGGGTCCCTGTATGTAAATAGTTAAATTGTTGATGTACCCGGACGGGTGAATGTTCATAAAAAAGTTTTTTAATTTAATAAAAAAAAAACAAAACACAGTTTTCATTACTTTTATTACAGTCTCATCCTGCGACGCCATCGATCTCCTGTAAAAAAATGAAAAAAAAAAAAAAAGTATACCACCTGACCGACGCAGTCCATAGTAACGAGTGTCCCACGACGATCCAGCTCTGCTACATCAGAATGACAGGCAGAGCCTGTCATCCCGGCGCAGCACAGCTGATTACCTGCTTCCCCGGCGGTGACGTCATCGGACTGGTTTACGGCCGGGATTACCCTGCAGTCACTGCAGTTATCGCGAAAAACTGCATGTGACCGCCAGGGAGAAGATATGGCGGCCATCAAGCAGTCCAGGACGTGACCGCCGGAGATCTTCTGCCAGGTAAGTGCCGCTGACTCCTGACAGACCCGACCGACGGACACTCACAGTGACAGTGACAAATCCGATTCCGGTATTCGATAAGACGAAAATATCGAAACAAATTATCGAAAGGCCGATAGAGCTAATATCGGCCGATACCCGATATTTGCAGTATCGTATCGCTCAACACTACTGCCTACATCAGTCCCATCTGCAGATAACTCAGTCCATATTACCTTCACTAGCCCTTTCCATTCATCTTAATAATGTAAAATCCCATGTGACTGTGTCATTATCACACGGCAATGGCTAGGACAGATCAATGGGTCATAGGTCTTCTTGGAGTGTGTCACTGTGGTGGCAGTGACAGATAGACAAAGGATCTGAAGACCCTTCTGCCCTTTAATTACTGAGTCAGTAGTGTATTATATTGAGATAAATGTGATTACTAGATACAACCCTTGTCTGCCGACCAACTAATCTAATTCTGAGTTTATTTTCAGATGCTCCAAACAATCATGTTATAATAATCAGGTTAATTAGACTTTTATCATCTAGTGCTGTGTGCAACATCCTGGATACATCGCGAATAGAACATGGAAAGCGCAGTGATGATGAAGCCTAAAGGACCTCTCTATTGTCACCGTGCTGTTTGTATATTGTTGTGTTAGATCACCCATATCAACCGCTGCTTATCTTGGTTTGTCCTCTCACACTTTGTAGGTACATGAATGTCACTAAATAAGAGAGTGAATGAATTCATGTACTGTATGTTGTTACTGTAACTTACGGTATCATGTCGCCTAAAGGTACTGTCACACTAAAGGTACTGCCACACTACACGATCCCGCTAACGATCTCGTTAGCGTCGCATACTAATGAGATCGCTAGTGGGATCGTTTACAATATCGCTAGTGTCGGCCACATTTAGCGATGTCGTTAAGGACGCTATCGCGGTTAGCGATCTCCTTAACGACTTTAGCGGTACAAAAGTACCGCTAAATCGCTAAGTAAAAGTGCCACACTCAGCGATAATACTTACCCAGTGGGAGCGCCGACGATAAAATAGGGTCCGGAACGATTCCAGCGACGAGCGAGATCACAGCAGGATCTCAGCAGGGAGCTTGTCGCTGACAGATGCCGCACACAACAACATCGCTAACGGGATCGCTAAATAGTGACTTTTTTTAGCGATCCAGTTAGCGATGTTGTTTAGTGTGGCATACCCTTAAGCGAGATCGCTAACGAGATCGCTAATGAGTCACCGATTTTATGACGCAGTAGCGATCTCGTTAGCGACGTCGCTGTGTGTGACATGTAGCGGCGATGTGGCCCCTGCTGCGATGTCACTGATCGTTTATGAACGTTCTGAGCCGTTTTTTGGTCGTTGGTGTCCCACTGGTGAGCCTGAATCGCTGAGTGTGACACCCTTTATGAACGACTTTACCAGCGTCGCAGGCGGGACTAGGTTTTCCCAATGACAGCAGAGGTCGTTATACAGATCGCTGATCTCTGATGAGATCTTTGTGTTTGGAAGCTAACTAGCGACCACATAGCGATTGCACCAACGATCTCGCCAGGTCGTGTCGTTGTCGTGATCGCTAGTGCGATCGCTAAGTGTGACAGTGCCTTAACTAGAGCCATAGGGACTCCATGTGCCATAATAGGGGCTTCTCTGCATGTGAATCTTTGAGAAAGCCCCACTGTGCATCCATATAAAGATCCATAATATAATCTCACGATCGACAAATATCAGTCACATTGAAGAGCTGTGATTTAAAGGACTTCTCCAGTGTAGAGAAATTATCTCCAACCCATGGGATAGGTGATAACTAGTGATGAGCGAGTGTGAGTATACTCGTTGCTCGGGTTTCCCTGAGCATGCTCGGGTGGTCTCCGAGTATTTGGAAGTGCTCGGAGATTTAGTATCTGTCGCCGCGGCTGCATGATTTGTGGCTACTAGACAGCCTGAATACATGTGAGGGATGCCTGTTTGTTAGGGAATCCACACATGTATTCAGGCTATCTAGCAGTCGCAAATCATGTAGCTGCGTCAACAGAAACTAAATCTCCGAGCACTTCCAAATACTCGGAGATCACCCGAGCATGCTCGGGAAAACCCGAGCAACAAGTATAATCGCTCATCACAAGTGATAACTCATAGATGGGCAGCATTGCACATACCAAATCGCCACTGCATTAATTTCTTCAGGGGCTGCTGAGCGCTGCTTTTCTGACAGCCCTTTAGAGAATTAATGGAGCGCCAGTTGAGCACGTGCAGGCATAAAAGTTCCCTATTCCAATGATAGGAGCAGGTCTTAACGGTGGACCCCACAGATCTATAAGTCATCAGCTGTACTGTGGTTAGGCAATAACTTATTTTCATCAGAAAACCCCATTTAGGCTGAATTTTTTTTTTTCTGTTGCTGTCTAAATTTACCCGTGATTGCTTAACATGTACATTTGAATTCGATATATGATACATATTAATAGCAAACAATCAAAAATATAAGTTATTTTAGCAGTCTAGCCATATGGGCATCTTGGCTCCTGGGCTTTTCCCAACCCTTCTTTATTACTGGGACGGCTTTTTCAAGCAGAGGGAACGAGTGCTCCACTTTCTCTACGAACCTAAATAATTAAGGTCACACGAAATGTCATTTGCAGGCTCAACTTCATTTATCAAGATTTGTTGAATCTGTGACAACTAAGAAGCAATATGTACCACACCGTCAACAAGCCCAGGCAGGCAGGAAAGCAATTCAGGGGGCAAATTAGTTCAGACACTGCGTGTGTCAATGTATCATTCTCCATTCAAGAAGAAAAGCTTAAAATACAACTAAGGCTACGTGCACATGTTCATTAATTACACAAGTCTACCAAAAAAAATTTTTTTCAGGTGCCCACATTTTGTGAATAGATTTAGGGTATCTTGAGGGTGCTGAATTCTAAAACCCCATTACTTTCTCTGAATTGGATCTAGTTTTTGAGATAATGTATCCATGAAAATAATGCATTGGCCCAATGCGACTTCTGTACGATAACAAATTCAATAGCTTTTAGTCTGACTTTTGACTCTTTTGACTCAGTGTCTTAAAGGGAATGTGTCAACCCATTTTAGGCATATCAGCTAAAGATATGACTAAATAGTGCATCCCATAAGCAAGCTATCGTTATGTAGCTTATATCCAGATACCCCCTTTTTGATATCAAAATACCTTTGTAAAGTCCAGATTCTTTTCTGTAAATCAGGGCGGTCCGGTCCATAGGGCGGCGTTTTCTCGCTTTCCCCCCCGCTCCTCTGCATCTCTTGCTTAGGCCGTCTGTGAATCGCACAGACGGCGTTCTGCTTCCCGCGTTTCAAATTTCCCCCTGCGCATGTGCAGTGTGCTTTGCCCAACATGGGGCAAAGCATAAAATCATTACAGCGCATGCGCAACTCTTTCCTTGCCCCGGAAATTACTGCTTGCCTTGGACGACTTCCGGGGCAAGGAAAGTGAATGACAATAGTTGCGCATGCGCTGTAATGATTTTATGCTTTGCCCGGGGGGCACACTGCGCATGCACGGGGGAAATTTGAAACGCGCAATAGCGGGAAGCAGAACGCCGTCTGTGCGATTCACAGACGGCCTACGTAAGAGATGCAGAGGAGCGGGGGGGGGGGAAGCGAGAAAGCGCCGCCCTCCGGACCGGACCGCCCTGATTTACAGAAAAGAATCCGGACTTTACAAAGGTATTTTGCTATCAAAATGGGGGTATCTGGATATAAGCTACATAACGATAGCTTGCTTATGGGACGCACTATTCAGTCATATCTTTAGCTGATATGACTAAAATGGGGTGACAGATTCCCTTTAAGTAATTAAATATCCCATATAATTACACTGTGTTCCAAATTATTATGCAAAAATTGTTTAGGAGTGATAAGTTAAGAATTTTTTTGTTTCTCAGTTAAACTCATTGATGGTGATGTGTGTCAGGGCTCTTTATATCACTGTAAGCAATTGCAGACACTTGTGCTAATTAGTTTGGCAGGTGTGTCCAATGAAAGGCAAGACTACTTAAGAAGACTGTCCCACATTATTAAGCAGCCTACATTTTCTGCCAAAATGGGAAAGAAAAAGGATGTGTCGGCAGCTGAGAAGCAACAAATTGTGGAGTGTTTAGGTCAAGGCATGACTACAATCAACATTGCCAAGACACTTCATCGTGATCATCGCACAATCAAGAAGTATGTAGCTGATTCACAGTACACACGTGTGCGTGCTGATAAGGGAAAATTAAGGACTCTTTCCTACAGGCAATTACGTCAGGTTAAAAGAGCAGCGGCAAAAAAGCCTTGTCATAGCAGCAGACAAGTTTTTGAAGCTGCTGGTGCCTCCAACGTCCCCCGAACAACAAGATGCAGGTTCCTTCAGAGGTTTACAGCTGTGCATAAGCCATCCTGTCGACCTCCTCTATCCACTGCACACAAGCAGAAACGGCTCCAGTGGGCCAAACAATACATGAAGACTGACTTCAAAACTGTTTTGTTCACCGATGAGTGCCGTGCAACGCTTGATGGTCCAAATGGATGGAGTGGAGGATGGCTGGTTGATGGACACCCCATGCAAACACGGCTACGGCGCCAACAAGGAGGAGGTGGAGTAATGTTTTGGGCTGGATCCATGGGGAGAGAGATTGTCGGCCCCTTTAGGATCCCTGAAGGATTAAAGATGAACTCCATAAGGGTATGCCACACTAAACAATATCGCTAACGGGATCGCTAAAAAACGTCACTATTTAGCGATCCCGTTAGCGATATTGTTCAGTGCGGCAGCTTCCAGCGACGAGCTTCCTGCTGTGATCTCGCTCGTCGCTGGAATCGTTCCGGACCCTATTTCATCGCTGGCGCTCCCGCTGGGTAAGTATCTTATCGCTGTGTGGCACCTTTTCTTAGCGATTTAGCGGTACTTTTGTACCGCTAAAGTCGTTAAGAAGATCGCTAACGGCGATAGCGTCGTTAACTATATCGCTAAATGTGGCCGCATTTAGCGATATAGAAACAATCCCGCTAGCGATCGCATTAGTATGCGTCGTTATCGTGATCGCTAGCGGGATTGTTTAGTGTGGCAGTACCTATAGTGTATGTTGAGTTTCTCAAACAGCACTTCCTGCCATGGTTCAAGAAGAAGAACCGTGCATTCCGCAGCAAGATCATTTTCATGCATGATAATGCACCGGCTCATGCTGCACAAAACACATCTGCATCTCTGGCTGCTATGGGCATAAAAGGGGACAAACTTATGGTGTGGCCCCCATGCTCCCCTGACCTCAACCCCTTTGAGAACCTCTGGAGCATCATCAGAAGGAGTGTTTATGATGGGGGGAGGCAGTTCACATCTAAGCAACAGCTCTGGGAGGGTATTCTGTCCTCATGCAAAACAATTGAAGCAGAAACCATCCAAAACCTGACAAATTCAATGGACGAGAAAGTTCAGAAGCTCCTTTCGAACAAGGGGTCCTATGTGCAAATGTAACATCACCTAGAATAAAGTTTTGAGTTGAAAACTGTTTGATTTCAGTTTGTAATAACCTGCTAATGCTTATAATTTCAAAAATGACCATTTTTTTGTTCTTTATTAAAATGAAAAGGTTGAAAACTCTGCTGTGCATAATAATTTGGAACATGCATTTTGAGTGCAGTTTGAGTGTTTTATTTTTTAAAAAATATACTGTTATCATAGGCAGTTTGTACAAAAACCTTGCAATTGTACTCTAATAGTTATTTGACTGGAAAATTACAATGACTGAAATTCATATACCGTATATACTCGTGTATAAGCCAAGATTTTCAGCACCTTTTTTGTGCTGAAAATGCCCCCTCGACTTATACACGAGTCATTGGGCAGAAACCAGTGGAGGAGGGGGTGCCGCGGCAGGAGCCGGTGGCTGGGACATCATACTCACCCTCCCCGTGCCATCGCTGAACGTCCCGGCAATCCTCCGTTGTACCCGACTTCCTGCAGCTCTCCTGTGCTGAGCGGTGACGTAATCCTGGTTCTCCTCCTATCTTTCTGACCACTCCTTCAGTGTTTCGTTCTCTGGCTCCACATCATCTCCTCTTCCTCTCACTGTCGGTGTACCCCAGGGCTCAGTCCTTGGCCCCCTTCTCTTCTCTCTCTACACGGCCCCAATTGGACAGACCATCAGCAGATTTGGCTTTCAGTACCATCTTTATGCTGATGACACACAACTATACACATCATCCCCCGACCTTACCCCCGCTGTTCTAAAGAACGCCAGTGACTGTCTGTCCGCAGTCTCCAACATCATGTCCGCTCTCTATCTGAAACTTAACCTCTCCAAAACTGAACTTCTTCTGCTCCCGCCGTCTACTAACCTCCCTAAATCTGACATTTCCCTCTCCATGGGCGGCACCATAATAACACCCCGGCAGCAGGCTCGCTGTCTGGGTGTTATGTTTGACACCAATCTCTCCTTCACCTCCCATATACAATCTCTTGCCCGCTCTTGCCGCCTACACCTAAAGAACATCTCTAGAATCTGTCCTTTTCTCACCATGGAAACAACAAAAACCCTCACTGTAGCATTGATACACTCCCGCCTGGACTACTACAACGCTCTATTACTTGGCCTCCCCATTACTCGACTATCCCCTCTCCAGTCCATCCTTAATGCAGCAGCCAGGGTCATCCATCTGGCTAATCGGTACTCGGACGAGTCCGCTCTTCGCCAGTCCTTACACTGGCTGCCCATTCATTATAGGATCCAATTCAAAGTACTGGTTCTCACCCACAAAGCTCTCCACAGTGCAGCATCCCCCTACATCTCCTCCCTCATTTCTATCTATCGGCCTAACCGACTGCTGCGCTCTGCAAACGACTTTCGACTAACCTCTGCACTAATCCGTACCTCCCACTCCCGACTCCAAGACTTCTCCCGCGCTGCGCCAATCCTCTGGAATGCTCTACCCCAAGAAATTAGGACTATCCACAATTTGCATGGTTTCAGGCGCTCCCTCAAAACACATCTGTTCAGAGCGGCCTATCACATTCACTAATCAAAGTCATTCTATGTGTAAGTGTGTGTGTGTGTGTAGCCCATTCACTATCTCCATCCATCCCTCACTCCCTCAAAATGGCTGGACCATCATTGTAAATGCACCATTATATATACACACCTGTACTTTGTATCTCCCCCACCTCATTGTAGATTGTAAGCTCTCACGAGCAGGGTCGTCTTTATTGTATTGTTAACGTTGTTACTTATGACTTGTGTTTTGAAACTGTTAAAATGTAAAGCGCTGCGGAATATGATGGCGCTATATAAATAAAGATTATTATTATTATTATTATTTGAAACTGAATCAGTAAGCAAAAAACAAATCCAATTGAAATCAGTTACTTAATATGAGAACATAGCCTAAGGCCTTATTCATTTTGGTCTATAGGGCTGTTCACGTCTGTTTTTTGGTGCACCGAGTGTTAAAAAAAAAAAGAAAAGATGTCCATTTTGACCCACATCAATGCCAACCCTGTTTCATCTGTGTACTGTCAGTTTTTTTTACTTTTTACAGGATATGAGAACCTTGGAATTTTTCTTTTGTATGCAAGGAAAATGGATGCCACTCTGATGGTAAAAACAGAGATGCGGGCCAAAACATGATGAACATAAGATCTAACTTACGGATGACAAACTGTTTGCAAAGAAAACAGATGTCTGAATGAGTCCCAACTAGGAATACGCTAATATGAGAGTTATAGCTTTTTGGCTTTATAACGAATTTTCAACCATAAGCCTCATTCAGACTTCTGTTTCACATATATGACCTTTCTGTGTTTTCACAGCTAGAACATGTACCATTATAGTCTATGAGGATGTTTACGTGTCCATTTTTTTGCAAACCGATTGTCTACAAAAAAGAAAAAGTAATTGTCACAGGTTTACCGTGACAGAGAGGAACCAGAAGATCGCAGCGTCTGATTTCTCCTACTCCTGCACTGTTTAGAATCACTTCACCTTCATATTAAACAGTGCAGGTTTCTTTTATTTGTGCAGCGGTTAATATATTCAGTTGAGAGCTCTTGTAAGGTTTCCTGTATTAAGGTTCTCAGCTGTTCACTGTTGACCACTCCCCTCTCCTATATATCCTGGGCGTTAGGAAACACTCATTGCCAGTGTAGCTTCATGCTGCATAGTGAGGAGATGGTGGTTTGCTGTTGTTGTTTGAGAAGGCGTTTGGTGGATTTATCTGAGACGGTTGCTAGGTTTTGGATGTGTGATAATTCTCCTCCTCCTACTTTGGTTTTACCTCATCCTCCACTCCCCTGTGTTTACCTCTGTTGTTTGTGTGAGTATATTTGTATCATTGATATTTTCCTTTATTCTTGTTTATATTCCCTTGTTAGTCTGGTTGGTGTATTACGGTACACTACTAGTTCCCTCTTCCCTGGGTGGGGGAAGGGTACAGACTGAGAATGGATTCAGCAACTAAAGCAAGGTACGTGGCCCCGGCGTCTTCACCCTCAGAAGTAATCAAGGGAAAAGAGCGAGCACCCCTAGCATTAGGGACAGGGAAGGAGCACCTGGTCCAGGGATACCCAACAATAGAGTTATGACAGTAATTAGGCATATCGGAGATTGACAAATAAATGTATATGAGTCCAATGGGCAGTCCTATTCAGTGACTGACCATCTTGCCTGTATGATTCTGAGAGTAGAGATAACTGTCAATCACTGACTAAGGGCCCCGTCACACATAGCGACTCACCAGTGATCCCGACAACGATATGAACTTGTCAGGATCGCTGGTGTGTTGCTACATGATCACTGGTGAGCTGCCAAACAGGCAGATCTCAGCAGCGATCAGGACAGCGACTATGCGGGTAACAAGCGATGCACGTCGCTTAGTTACCCTCAGTGTACGTTAGATACCAGCGCGCCGGTGCAGGGAGCTGGTAACCAAGGTAAGCAGCGGGGTTCTAAGCGCCACCCGGCGCTTAGAAACCCGCTGTTTACCTTGGTTACCAGCTCCCCTGCACCAACGCGCTGGTATCTAACGTACACTGAGGGTTTCTAGGCGCCGCGCGGCGCCTAGAAACCCGATGTTTACCTTGGTTACCAGCTCCAGCTCGTTGATCGCTGGTCTCCTGCCTGTTGCACGCCACGATGCTTGCTGGCCAGCGGGAGACCAACGATCTAAAAAATGTCCAGGACATTCCAGAATGATCAGCGATACCCGGCAGGGGGGCCGGTCGCTGATAAGTGTCACACACAGCGATATCGCTGGGGAGATCGCTGTTGCGTCACAAAACTTGTGACTCAGCAGCGATCAGGCTAGCGATCTCGCTATGTGAGACGGGGGCTTAAGACCGCCCACTGGACTCATAGGGATGTCAATGAATAAAATACAAGTTACACTGAATCTTTTCCCACAAACCTACAGTATATATCATTCTGCTTAGCTTCTTCTCTATATCTTGCTGACCACAGGTCCCTTTAAGCCTACAGAAATTGCTGTGGTCATTATGGAGATTGTCCAACAACTCTATCTTCCCACAGATCTACCTCTTATAAGATATAATAACTACTTTTTCTATGGTATGAATTTTAATCTGTAATCTTCCCATATCACTTACAAGACATACAGATGATGAATGATATCTTACAATGTGGAAGTCATCGCTATGAAGGATTATGGAGAGACTTTGCCACAAGGCGACTCCATTAATTTTTTAGTTATCAGCTATGTCCAAGCCGATAATTCAGTCCTATTATGTGGTACTTTCCAAATATGAATAGAAAAAAGGGTACAGTGACACCTCTTCAGGCACTTGTGCCAGGCCAGGGATGTACTAAAACCATGACACCTAGGGTCCAGTAGGCACAAATGATCCATGTACCTTAATAGGAGGTGCTGTTATTTTTGTGATGTGATAAAAACCTTTTCCCAAAATGATGAAATATGAAATAAATGGTTTACGACGTATGACACAATGGTTGTCAGAAGGTTATTAGATCCAATGTTCTTCTCCTTCGAGGTCTGTTACGACTCTCGGTAGTGTTTGGAGGTTACTGAGGTAAATAAGTGCCTGCAAATTTGCAATGAGGCGACAGCAGTAACAGGAAGGATTCTGGGTAATATGTTGCTACCTGGTCCGAATACAGATGAGCACAGGGAAAGATTAGTGCTCTTCTATGTGTCGGATCCATTTAACTAATGCTACGGCCTCATAGCAACAGCAATATAACTGCTTATATGCCACCACTGCTAGAAGCTTTCCTTTCTCATACAATGCAAGATACACAACGCAGTTCGATTCCTCTGCTGCCCCACTGCACTGCGATACCAGCTGTGCAACATGCAAACACAGACTGGAGTCCTCTCATCAGCTGGGCAATACATATAAGAGGTTATCGCTCTGGAGGAAATAGCTGGATAAAATAATGACGCACAATAGTGCCACAGTCACAACCTGCACCCATTTCATTACACAGTTGTACTCAGTAATGCATACATCAGGCCCCCTCAGGATACCACAGATGTAATGCAGACCTAATGTCGACAACCCCCACCACACTCTCCTCTCACAGACCCATTGTGTACACCTGCAGAGGTCATGTTTATAGAAAGTACACATTCTGGAATAGTGTAGACCTCCCCCAATAATACAACCTTCACCTTCCCCCCACCTATATGGAACAGCACAAACCCCCTCCATTCACACACTGTGCAGAAAAAACATCTGTGTATAGGAACAGGCTGAATAAATAAGGGGTCAATTTCCCTCAAGATAAGATGCCGCATCAACCAGTTAGGGTCCCGTCACACTCTTCAATGTCCCAGCGATCCCACCATCGATACGACATGGATGGGATCGCTGGGACATCGCTAGCTGATCGCTGGTGAGCTGTCACATGGGCAGACTCACCAGCGATCAGGACCAGCGAGCACGCTGGTATCCAATGTACACATCGGGTAACTAAGCACCGCGCAGCTCCTAGTTACCCGATAAGTACCCTAGATACCTGCTCTCAGCTTCTGCTGTAGAGCGCTGAGAGCCGGTATCCAATGTACATATCGGGTAACTAAGCACCGCGCGGCACCTAGTTACCCGATAAGTACCCTAGATACCTGCTCTCAGCTTCTGCTGTAGAGCGCTGAGAGCCGGTATCCAATGTACATATCGGGTAACTAAGCACCGCGCGGCACCTAGTTACCCGATATGTTCCCTAGATACCGGCTCTCAGCTTCTGCTGTAGAGCGCTGAGAGCCGGTATCCAATGTACACATCGGGTAACTAAGCACCGCTCGGCACCTAGTTACCCGATAAGTACCCTAGATACCGGCTCTCAGCTTCTGCTGTAGAGCGCTGAGAGCCGGTATCCAATGTACACATCGGGTAACTAAGCACCGCGCGGCACCTAGTTACCCGATAAGTACCCTAGATACCGGCTCTCAGCTTCTGCTGTAGAGCGCTGAGAGCCGGTATCCAATGTACATATCGGGTAACTAAGCACCGTGCGGCACCTAGTTACCCGATATGTTCCCTAGATATCGGCTCTCAGCTTCTGCTGTAGAGCGCTGAGAGCCGGTATCCAATGTACATATCGGGTAACTAAGCACCGCGCGGCACCTAGTTACCCGATATGTTCCCTAGATACCGGCTCTCAGCTTCTGCTGTAGAGCGCTGAGAGCCGGTATCCAATGTACACATCGGGTAACTAAGCACCGCTCGGCACCTAGTTACCCGATAAGTACCCTAGATACCGGCTCTCAGCTTCTGCTGTAGAGCGCTGAGAGCCGGTATCCAATGTACACATCGGGTAACTAAGCACCGCGCGGCACCTAGTTACCCGATAAGTACCCTAGATACCGGCTCTCAGCTTCTGCTGTAGAGCGCTGAGAGCCGGTATCCAATGTACATATCGGGTAACTAAGCACCGTGCGGCACCTAGTTACCCGATATGTTCCCTAGATATCGGCTCTCAGCTTCTGCTGTAGAGCGCTGAGAGCCGGTATCCAATGTACATATCGGGTAACTAAGCACCGTGCGGCACCTAGTTACCCGATATGTTCCCTAGATACCGGCTCTCAGCTTCTGCTGTAGAGCGCTGAGAGCCGGTATCCAATGTACATATCGGGTAACTAAGCACCGTGCCGCACCTAGTTACCCGATATGTTCCCTAGATACCGGCTCTCAGCGCTCGACAGCATAAGCTGGGAGCCGGTAA
The DNA here is from genome assembly GCA_033576555.1 of Oophaga sylvatica. NCBI lineage: Eukaryota > Metazoa > Chordata > Amphibia > Anura > Dendrobatidae > Oophaga > Oophaga sylvatica. The sequence continues at coordinate 333,725,856 of JARQOD010000004.1, read as the reverse complement.
CCAGGGTACATATCGGGTAACTAGGCGCTGCGCAGTGCTTAGTTACCCGATATGTAAATTGGATACCAGCTCCCAGCTCCCAGATCGCTGGTCTCCCGCTGTCACACGCAGCGATGCGCGCTGGCCAGCGGGAGACCAACGATGAAAAAATGGTCCAGGACATTCAACAACGATCAGCAAAACCCAGCAGGGATTGTCGCTGCGTGTCACACTAAGCAAGATCACTGGCTAGGTCGCTGTTGCGTCACAAAATCGGTGACGCTTCAGTGATCTCGCTTTGTGTGACGGAGGCTTTAGCCCCCAGCGATCAATAAGATTTAGCATTTATGTGTGCTACAAGGGGTAATGTTTCTTCTTGCTGACAGTGACATGTCAAGCTTGCCATGCCAATGTGATGAGACTTTTAAGCCTTGCTATGCTCCTCTGAGAAATTAAGGAAGAGAACTAGAACTCTAGTGCCACCTATTGGAAGTAGCAATTCTAAAAGTCAATATTGACCCTTTAATAAGCCTTGCCATATGACTTAGGATAAAGGTCAAACCATAATCTCAATTTGCAGACACTGTGTTTCGGGGTACTGCTCCTTGTCAATGCAAAGTGTGAGATCTGGTTTGGCTGGAAGTTTTGACATGTCGCTCTCTGTAAGGAACAAAGTTACCCCTTGGATCCAGGTCAGACACCTCTCACCCAGCCAAACCTGATCTCACACTTTGCACTGACGAGGGGCAGTACCCCGAAACACAGTTTCTGTGAACTGAGATTATGGTTTGGCTTTAATCCTACGTCATGTGACAAGACTTGTTAAAGGGTTGACATTGACTTTTAGAATTGCTACTTCCAGTAGGTGGCACTAGAGTTCTAGTCCTCTTCCTCTCTGAAGAGACAATTTGCACAGCATTTATCAGCGAATTGATCCTTGTGTTCAGTAAATCCTTTATAGAATCATCAGAAATGAAGTGAGCACAGCACAGTACTGAGCGACAGCCAAAGTCCCTTATTTGCAGACAAAATATATATATTTTTCTGACAACTAAACCACTAAAATCTATATCATATGTACTGTATATATATTACAATGGCTATGTTCCCTGTAAACCTGTATAAGCAGGTTTGGCAACTTAGGGGGTGACTGCCTCCTTTCTACAGGTTTGCTTTCTCAGCATTTGAAGGTTGAACTTTTATCTGATGCTTTCATTCACCTGGAGCCTCTTTACTATCTTTGTATTTCCAAGCGCGGTGAAATTGCAAAAAAAAGTGCAATTCCACAATAGTTTTTTTGGGTTTTTTTAGTTACCATATTTGCTATATGGTAAAACTCAACTGGAAATCTGATTCTCCAGATCAGTACGAGTACGCAGATGCCAAACATGTATAGGTTTTTTTTTAACATTAAGTGGTAAAAAAAAAATCCAAAATTTGTAAGAAATAAAAGTTCGCTTCTGTTGCCATTTTCTGAGACCTGTAGCATTTTCATTTTTTGTGATCTGGGCCTGGGTGAGGGCATATTTTTTGTGCCCTGAGCTGACGTTTGTATTGATACCATTTTGGCATAGATATGAGATTTTGATCGACTCTTATAGCAATATTGCGGCTGCCCAAAAAACGTAATTTTGGCGTTTTGATTTTTTTTTCTTGTTACGTCGAGTGACCTGACCATTTTTCAGGCTGCTTCTGTTTGGAAGCTGTATACTTGTTTATATATACAGTTAAAAAAATAGGTGTCGGCGGCAACCAAAGTCGCCAAATGGGATGCTTCAGGAAAAACAGCCGGCGTTTTCTTGAAGCATCTTCTGCTTCAAAAACTCAGCAACATCTAAAAGGCGTTGTGTGCACATACCCTTAAGTAACCTGTTGGTAAGAATCTATTTTCTATGGCCATGTAAAACTCGTCTTGTAGGATTCTAATACAACATAATAGACAATTGTCACCTAAATTAAAACATGTCTTTGGGTGTTGTCTGGATTAGAAAATAAAACAGCCAAATATTACTCACTTCCTCCACTCTCTATTAGAATAATCCCTTGTCAAAGGGTCCTTGAAAGGAAACAGTTAAAAGAAAGTATTGGGTGGAGATACAGGTCTAAGAAATATTTTGTTCATGGATTATATTAGGAATCAGTGATCTTAGTTCCAGTGACAATATATGCCGGCATTTATGGGATCATGAAAAATTAGTGATTTGATATAACTTCTGTCATAGCGTTTGGGATTTCATGAGTATCTGATAAAAAAGTAAAGCTGCCATATAGCCAAGAACAGAATAATAATGTATGACGAAAAATAAAATGTTTGTAAAGCTAAACAGGGCGCATGCAACTCAACATTTCCTTTGATGAGGCTGAAAGTGCCTTCAAGGGGTTGTCCACCTTTGGGAACAATTTCTTTTTTTTACCTAAATGAATGCAATCAGGACTAAAAATCAGGTTTTTCTGCTCTTGATAATGCAGCTTTCCCTACAAAATTCACAGCTCTTCTGTCCATACAATGGGGAAGAACGTATCACCAGACCAGTCGATCAGTCTCTTCAAATAGGAAAGCAGTTTGCTCATGTGAGGTTTTCAACTGGACAAGACTGATGGGCAGGTATGGACACATGTTCCTCCACCAGCAGCCATTGTATGGCGTGGAGATCTGTACAGTCTGTGAGGAACGCGGCAGTAACAAGAGCAGAAGAACCTGTCATACCGGTGTAATAGTGTCACAAAATCATGTCCCCAGTGCATCTGATAAAGGAAAGATAATGTGGTCAGCCCCAATAACTCTTTCTGCAGTTGTGTAGCCCTGGTGGTAGGCACACGCAGTACCCTGGGGAGTGTATGGCGAGACGGCGGCTTAATGCTCAATATGCATTCATTCTACACACACTGGACACACCCTTGGGGTAGTGAAGTATACTCTAGGGAGTGGTCAAAGTAGTGGGTGTAGGGTGATTTTGAAAAGAGTCTAGTTCCTGTCTCTGGACAGAGAAGAGGTGTGAGGTAGAGCTTAGACCTCTGTGGAAGAGGAGAGAGGAGTCTAGCCTGCTTCATAACCAGTTCAAATAGTGGAGTCCGGTATAGGTTTTGACATATACCTTAGTCTGGTCAGAGCTGGATTATCTCTCAGCACACATTGAAGAAAGGAAGGAGTATCAGCACAGAAAGACTTCAGCGTTCCTGTCTAAGGACAGTATCAGGTACAGAGACGTGCTCCTGCCTGTGACAACTGAGCATCTGTGGCTGGCTTCATTGGAAGGAGAAAGATTGGAAGTGACTGCTCGACCCCTGGCTAGTGAGAATGTTTATGTTACCAGCGTGGACAAGGCGAAAGGCAAGTGGATTATAGAATTGGTGCTACAGGATTGCTTAAGTCCAGCACCCTGTTTACCGGTCACTGGGGACCGAAGAGTCGCTGTTGCTTCAGGCACAGTGACAGGAAAACCAGGAATCTACCGGACCCTAGGTCGCGGCAGACAAGCCCCTTATAGTCGGTACGTAGCTGGGGTCAGGGGAGTGAAGGCTTCGGAGTTCTGCAGGACTACTTAAGTATTCAGCTCCTTCACAGGAAGGCTCCTAACACTACACTGACTGGGCAGTTACAGCAAGCATTGCTGAAGATTGAGGGAACTACGCTTCATGCTAGTTGCACTCGCCATATTGGAGATAAAGGAGGCCCCTAACTTGTCCAGCTGCCGTCTCAAAATACACTCCCTTTGGATCAGCCTCTCCGGGACCTGCCTTGACATTCAGCAAGTAAAGGTATGGAAAGACATTGACTGTGTGAGACTGTGTTATTTACCGGCACCCGACTTCACCATCTTAACAGACTTTGAGGGAAGAGTCCCACCTGTAGGGGACCCGACAACTAGCTGCCTCACCATCCCCTCAGAGATCTACAGCAGCGCTGGTACCCATTACCAGAATACTACAGGTGGCGTCACGAACTGTATATAGTTATCCCCTGTAAATATCCCCCAACAACATACGCCAGACCGCCCGGGCCACAGACCGAGCCACAGCTACCTGTGACAAATCCCATAGACTTCCATGGGCTCGGCTCTGAGTACCCCATTGCCCTGGTAACCCACAATTGTGGTGGCGGGTCGACACAACTAACTTGGCGTCACGAACAGGATACCAAACTCGCGAAATTGCGAGCCCTGCGTGCCTAAGGACTTGTTTTTGTAAAAAGGAGCTGTTTGCACTTTT
>JARQOD010000004.1:333478140-333721568 GCA_033576555.1 Oophaga sylvatica | reverse complement strand
CCAGCCCCAACTGGTTACAGACACAGATTTCCAATCCAAAACAGGATTATGAGACTGTAACCAAGGAAAACCCGGCACGATAATGTCATGCAGATTATACAGAACCAAAAATTTGCAGCACTCCTGGTGATCAGGTTCAACCCTCATTATCACCTGAGTAGAAAACTGGGGTTTATTCTCAGCCAAAGGGGTAGAATCGATCCCCAGTAGGGGAATAGACTTCTGTAGGGGTATCAAGGGAAATCCACAACGTTTAGCAAAATCATAATCCATCAGATTAATAGCTGCTTCAGAATCAACGAAAGCTTGAGCAGAAAATGAGGACAGAGAGCATATCAGAGTGACAGTTAATAAAAACTTAGTCTGAACACTACCCAAGACAACTGAGCGTGCAAAACGTCTTCCCCGCTTAGGGCAGACTGAAATAGCATGAGAGGCATCACCACAGTAGAAACATAACCCATTACGCTTTCGAAACTCATGACGCTGTGCCCCAGACACCACTCTATCACACTGCATGGGTTCAGAAGCTGGTTCACAAGGCAACACCATTCCACGCATACTTCTCCGCTCACGCAAACGTCTGTCAATTTGAATCGCTAATGACATAGAATCATTGAGACCAGAGGGGACAGGGAATCCCACCATAACATCCTTTACATTATCTGACAGACCCTTCCGGAAAAGGGCTGCCAAAGCGTCGTCATTCCATTTGGTCAGGACTGCCCACCTACGGAATCTCTGACAGTATAACTCAGCGTCATCAAGCCCCTGATTTAATGCCAACAAGGCTTTCTCAGCTTGATCAGTGACATTAGGCTCATCGTACAATAACCCAAAGGCCTGAAAAAATGCATCAACATCACTCAAAACAGGATCCCCAGGTATCAGGGAAAAAGCCCAATCCTGAGGATCGCCGCGCAGGAGAGAGATGATAATTTGAACCTGCTGCGCTGCGTTCCCTGAGGACTTAGATTTTAAGGCAAAAAACAATTTACAATTATTTTTGAAATTCTGAAACTTAGCTCGATCCCCTAAAAACAAATCTGGCATGGGAATCCTAGGTTCCACAACAGGCAACCCAGCAAGATAGATAGCAATACTCCGAACCTCAGTGGCAAGCTGATCCACACGGCCAGACAACTGTGCAAACTCCATTGAGAGAAAAGATCCTCCCCAGCACCCAGAGATACAGAGGGAGAAAAAAAAAATGCAACAAACAGAAAAATATTTCTGACAACTCTGATAACCTTTTTTCTTTCACAATATTTTTTCCCTTCTGTGAGTACCATACAATTTTCAATTTTTAGGCCGGTGATACTGTTATGTTTCGGTAGCTGAGGAGTGCAGGTAAAAAAGGCAATACACCAGAGCAGTTGGAATCTATGAGATTGCAGTACCCTGACTAACCACCACAACTAGAGGCAGCCGTGGAGCGTTCCTACGTTGGTCCTAGACGCCTCGTCACAGCCTGAGAAACTAACTACACCTAAAGATAGAAATAGGAAAGCTATCTGCCCCGGAGCAGAACCCCAAAGATAATAGAAAGACCCCAAACAAGTAATGGCGGTTAGACAAGATGAAATACTGACACAGAAAGAAAATAGAATGAGCAAACGCTGGGGCCCAAACTAACTAAATAGAAAAGGATAGGAAGGGTACTTACTGCAATCCCAGAAAACCCTGAAAGGCACCAACTCTACTAATTTCAAAAACACCTGAGATCACACGACCTCTACCACCTAAATTAGTTCTCTGGTGTAACAAAATCAAAACAGCAGCCACTGAAAAAACTGGAAAAAGCAAAAGTACAAACATCAGTGGCTGAACAAAACTGAGAGGGCAGAAGCCCCCGGAGGGGACCCTGAAGGACCCCACAGAAGTGCAGGACAAAATGCAAAAATATAGCACAAACACAAAAGAAGAAAATGTCTTATCTGTTAACAGGAGATGCAGACACGACACAGCAGGCTACAAGGAAACTGGAATAAAGGATTCAGACCAGAACAATAGATCACCGGCAACCCTGATGGAAGGTGACTCCCTTATATAAGACCAGTCAGTAACACCTGATTCCCAGTCCTCATAATCTTCACTGGACAGACTAGCACCGCTTGTAACCACCAGAGGGAGCCTCTGCTCAGAACTCATCTCAAACCCATTCACAACAGGAAGTGAACGTGTCCAGGAAGACTTCAGCATCCAGGATCCGGATAACGATCCAGAAGTCCGCTCCGAGGTCAGTGCTCTGGCCACGAACACCAAACCAACCTCAAGCCTCGGTTGCCAACGCTTCGAACGCTTCTCCAACTGGATGAAACTCGTCAAAACCATCGCAAGGTTAGTCCACCTTGCGAAATCTTATCTTGACTCACATGGAAACAAAAACTGTCATGGTTGGCACGTCTGCCATAAACCGCTATCTACCGCGAACATTCCGGTAGTATAAAGATGAGCAGAACACTGCACCAGTTCTTCGTCCATTGGACTACCTTGGGTCGGAGATAGTTTGGCCTAGTGCGGCTTCTCTGATCCGACGATGGGTTTCCTTTGAATTACCTCAGGAACTGACTTATAGACATTCATTTACCTCATTTCCAAGTTATTATTGCATTTCATGCATGTTTATGTGTTTGTTTTTTCTAGGTTGTTGGACTTCATTTCAAATGCACTAGTATAGTGAAATCCCTTACGGAATTTCAGACGGGGAGTGTGCTGTTCCGTTTGTCTGGATTAATGTTTTGTATTATTTCCATGCTGTGTATAATCTATTCTTTCATGCTCTCTGCTGTCACCTGGTGGCCCTTTCTGTGTGGCAGCCTGTAACTAATTAATTCTGGTACATGCCTTTCACTTCCTGTGCTGAGGTCACTCCATCTTCTTCCTGTTAGCAGCCATTTGCTTGTTAGTTCTTTATGGTTTTCGACCACTCACTCCTGATGGTCACACTTGCAGCCACACTTGGTGCTACGTCTTGCTGCACCTCGTTTCACCTGCATTTCTGGAGAAGTTACTGTATACCAATCATATGCTGTATGTCCAGATTTCCAAATAAACAAGTCTGGACTTCACAATCCCTGGTGCGCATCATCTCTCTGGACGCTGAACAGCACTGGTCCTGTCTGCTCTGCATGAGGAAGCGGAAGGTAGGAAAACTCTCCCAGCCCCAATCAACTATAACTCCATTCGCCTCATGTGGGGACAGAACACACATTGCTGCTCTCAGATTAGATGTCAATAACCCGGTGAGATTCCCCTTTAAGGAGTTGTCTGGGACTATACTATTATGAAATTAATGACCTTTAATACTATACCTTAGCATCACATAATGCATAAAATTCAGCAATTTTCAATAAATTTTATCACTTGACTCTGATAACTCAGTATATGAATACTTACAGATGACTACTTTAGCTTTGATTTAAAATGCACACATGCCATCTTTTGATGTATGCACCATTTTGGATTTTCTCAGGGCCTTTAAGCCATGCAACCACAACTTCAACTTCATTGTAATATGAAAAAAATCACCACCCAAAATATTTGCTTCATGCTTTTTTCAAGCTATAGGTTACACAACGCTCAAATTTTCTGAAATGTATACACAAATTTCGTATTGCATAGGGGCTAAGTGGTTAGCACTGTTACCTTGCAGCGCTGGGGTCCTGGTTTCATATCCCACCAAGGACAACATCTGCAAGGAGTTTGCAGGTTCTCTGGGTGTTTGCGTGGGTGTCCACCAGGTACCCCAGTTTCCTCTCACACTCCAAAGACATACTGATAGGGAATTTAGATTGTGAGTCCCAATGGGGACAGTGATGATAATGTCTGTAAAGCGCTGTGAAATATGACGGTGCTGTATAAGCAAAGCTTAGTAATACATTACTTGGCTTATGAGTAATAAGGGGCCTTTCTGACTCTCCTCGGACAGATGAAATTTGAAGAGAAGGATTAAGCAAGTTGAATTACAATGTCCAATAGTTTTGTTTCTCCCTGGACACAAGCTGTCATCAGAAGTGGCTGGCAGCTCCTTATGGGTCCCATACACAGCCGATAGCCATTTGGCTAATTTTTCACTCCCAACTCCTCCATACATTGAGTGATCGATCCGCCAAGCGCTCCTGTATTCTCTATGAGCCAGCTCCTGACAGACTCCTCTGATGGCGATTTATCTTCTCGAGAACAAAAAGACCTGCAATCTGAAATTGGACATGCCAGATTCTTATCTCCCCAACATCATCTGTTGGGTAGGAATCGGGAGCCCCCAAAAACATTGGACTGTCAGCTGAGACCGCCGATATTGGCGGGATCAGCCACTGTTAGTCTAACATGTATGGGGTTTTTACTCTCCTCTTCTAATTGAAAATAACTGTATACTGGTGACCAAACAAGCACGTCAAAGTAAACTAATCAACGTTGCTTAATTGTGGGCTACTAAACAGCTCATGTTGGCTTCTAGAGTACTCGTATAAACAGTGACCTTACCTGAGGCCTAAGGGCCCCGTCACACATAGCGACACACCAGCGATCCCGACAACGATATGAACTTGTCAGGATCGCTGGTGTGTTGCTACATGATCGCTGGTGAGCTGCCAAACAGGCAGATCTCAGCAGCGATCAGGACAGCGACTATGCGGGTAACAAGCGATGCACGCCGCTTAGTTACGCGCAGTGTACATTAGATACCAGCGAGCTGGTGCAGGGAGCTGGTAACCAAGGTACACATCGGGTTTCTAGGCACCGCGCGGCGCTTAGAGACCCGCTGTGTACCTTAGTTACCAGCTCCCCTGCACCAGCGCGCTGGTATCTAGCGTACACATCGGGTTTCTAGGCGCCGCCCGGCACCTAGAAACCCAATGTGCACCTTGGTTACCAGCTGATCGCTGGTCTCCTGCCTGCCACACGCAGCGATGTACGCTGGCCAGCGGGAGACCAACAATAAAAAAAATGTCCAGGACATTCAGCGACTATCAGTGACACCCAGCAGGGGGGCTGATCGTCGTTGAATGTCACACACAGCGATATCGCTGGGGAGATCGCTGTTGCATCACAAAACTTGTGACTCAGCAGCGATCTCGCTAGCGATCTCGCTATGTGAGACGGGGCTTAAAGCAGTGATTAGTCAATTAGATATTTTGCAGCCCAGGTCTGAATCTTGCAAGACTAGAAAATTTCAGCAAACATTTCTCAGTTCTTATGAAATCTCTGAAATGTTATATTACTCTTGTACAAACTTTACAGTATCGATTCCTAATTGTAATACTATAGGTGAATCATTAAAAAAAAACCCTGAACCAATCTCCAATTGTTACCTCAAAGAAGCCTGCTGTCGGGAAGTGTAAGGGCCCCGTCTCACATAGCGACACACCAGCGATCCCGACAACGATCAGGATCGCTGGTGTGTCGCTACATGATCGCTGCTGAGCTGCCAAACAGGCAGCTCAGCAGCGATCAGGACAGCGACACTGCGGGTAACGTCGCCTAGTTACCCGCAGTGTACGTTGGATACCAGCCCGCTGCTGCAGGGAGCTGGTAACCAAGGTACACTTCGGGTTTCCAGGCGCTGCGCGGTGCCAGGAAACCCGATGTGTACCTTGGTTACCAGCTGATCGCTGGTCTCCCGCCTGTCACACGCAGCGATGCGTGCTGGCCAGCGGGAGACCAGCGATCAAAAAAATGTCCAGGCATTTCTGACACGACCAGCGATTCACAGCAGGGGCCTGATCGCTGGTACGTGTCAGACATAGCAAGATCGCTGCTGAGATCGCTGTTTAGCAGCGATCTCGCTACGTGAGATGGGGCCTTAAAGCATTCTATCATTTTGCATTCTTGATAGGATTTGTTGACTGCCTTTCCTGCCCCACGTCAGTCAAGAGGACAGTTACCTATCCATGTTTACACCAGTATGCTAACCTACATGGGCCACCATATTCTTCAAGCCTTTTGAATTAGTAAAACAAATAAAAAATGTCACACTGATGCGCACTGGACTGTGACTATTCGTGATGCACAGAATTGTGCACATTCTTACAGCTACAGTCAGTAGATAGAAGTCAGAAATGGTTGAAGATAGCCAAGGGACATGGAGCAGGTGTATAATTCTGTTAGAACGTGAGAGGTTTACTGCAGCGGGAACATGGACTAGCGATGTGTATACCAATCATCTTATAAATATTTTAGTATCCACCAGTAAAGATATCTTATGGTAAAGCATGCATTAACTATAAATGATAACTACATTGCAGTATAGCAAGACCACATCTAGCAGTGCTGTAGGCTTTGCAAGAACTTCATCCTAAAGGCCCCAATACACATTAGACTAAAGCCAGCCAACACTGCCGCTAACAGCGAGATCAGCTAACAGTCTAATGTGTAGGGGGGTCTCCTGACTCCACCCCTCCCTGACAGATAATATATATGTCAAATTTATGTTGGGAGATTTGCTCTCTGGTAGATAAGCCACCACCTGAAGAGTCTGACAGCAACTCTCTTATAAAGAAAGCAGGAGTGCTTGGATGAGCATTAAGGCCCCCATATATATTAGACTAATATTGTCTGAACCCAGCGCTATCGACGGTCTAATGTGTATGGGGGTGCCAGCCGACTGATTGTTGGGAGAAATATCCATCACCCATGTCCTCCTGTGTATGGGAGAGTCAGCTGAGATATCTGGTGGCTGAACGACATTGTTTAGCAGACAGACACCTAACGTGTATGGCAAGCTTTTCTGTATATAGGTAAGTTGGGAGAGAGGCTCAACTGGCAGGGGGGCTATCAGACCACCTAATGCAGTGGTCCAAGAAGCCTCCCAAGTGTGGATTCAGCTGGTTTCAGATTTGGATTGTCAAACTGAGGGGAAATGTGTGAGGAGACAGTATGGGGTTAGGGGAGAGGTACATGTGTGAGCAGACAGTATGGGTGGAGGGGAAAAGTGTAAGGAGACAGTATGTGGGGGATATGTGAGGGGTCAGTAGGTGGAAGATGTGAAGGGACGGTATAGGGGGAGAAATGTGTGAGGGAGCAGCATGAGGAAGGAAAATCTGAGAGACAGTTTGGGGGAGAAAAGTGTGAGGGGGCACAGTATAGAGATTGGGTAAGGGCACAGTTTTTTGGAGGGAATGTGATGACGGGGCACAGTATAGAGACTGGGCAGTATAGGTGGGACACAGTGTGAGGGGACAGGGAGAAGAGGAAGCCCAGCATAGAAAAGAAAAGACAGTGTAGAGGCAATATTTTATAGCAGAGACCAGTGTAGAGGTCATGTACTATTGTCATGACTCAGGACGTGGTTGTTCTAGCCCCGTCCTGGTCAGGTTCGGGTTAAGGGTGTTCGTCTCTTTCTGGTTCTGGGGCGACTATTTAATGCTGGTAGTTCCTGGGTCCAGTGTCGGTAATACTTCTGTTTACTTGGTTAGAGATAGCTGACCCAGGTGACTCATCTGTAATTGTTGTGCCTCTGTGAGTGTGAGCTTTGCTGTGTATCACCCGGTTTGTCCCCTGACTTCTGCCTGTTTTCTGCTCGGTACTGTTTTGTCTTTCCTGGTTCTCTGACCCCTCGGCTTGTCTCTGTTTACTCTTTTGTCTTGCCCATTGTACTTCGCTCTCGGCTGGCTTCTGACCCTCGGCTTACTACTGACTACATTATTGTTTTTGCCCGGTACTCCGCGCTCTCGACGTGTCCTCCTTCCTCACGCACGGTGGCTCCACCCCCATCATCGCTCCTGCGATCACATGACTTTTTAGTCTCAGGTCCTGTGCACAATGCATGCCTTAATCTTTATACTCCCTGCGCACGGACCTGTGCCCCCAGCTAACGCTCCCTAGGCTTTCCTCAGTGACAATACCCGGTGTCATTACAACTACAAGAGGATAGTGTGGGGATCATATTTTATGCAGGGAGGACTGTGAGGGGCAAATATTCAGGGGAACAGAGTAGGGCAAATATTTTTTATTCAGGAGAATTATAACAACACTGTTATTTTTAAGGGCACTGAGTCAGGATGTGCAGCAGAAGACTGGATAAAAGAAAAGTCTGCACAAAGAAGCTCTGGATGTGAAAAGCCATCATGGCATCTGAACAAGATGGAGAAGTAAAGAAAGAGAATGACTCCAATCAGAGAAGATGTCACCTATAAAGAACCTGGATATAAATGTTTATTTGTGATAGTGACTGTGTCTCATCAGTACTGTGGTTCCTGTAAAGTTTGATGATGGCTGTTAACAACTGCCAGTATCTCCTTACATACAGTATCTCTCATACCATCTCTGTTATGTTACGGTAGCTGAGGAGTGCAGGTAAAAAAGGAAATACACCAGAGCAGTTGGAATCTATGAGATTGCAGTACCCTGACTAACCACCACAACTAGAGGCAGCCGTGGAGCGTTCCTACGTTGGTCCTAGACGCCTCGTCACAGCCTGAGAAACTAACTACACCTAAAGATAGAAATAGGAAAGCTATCTGCCCCGGAGCAGAACCCCAAAGAACATAGAAAGCCCCCAAACATGTAATGGCGGTTAGACAAGATGAAATACTGACACAGAAAGAAAATAGTATGAGCAAACGCTGGGGCCCAAACTATCTAAATAGAAAAGGACAGGAAGGGTACTTACTGCAATCCCAGAAAACCCTGAAAAACACCAACTCTACTAATTTCAAAATCACCTGAGATCACACGACCTCTACCACCTAAATTAGTTCTCTGGTGTAACAAAAACAGCAGCCACTGAAAAAACTGCAAAAAGCAAAAGTACAAAACACAGTGGCTGGACTAAACTGAGAGGGCAAAAGCCCCCAGAGGGGACCCAGAAGGCCCCCACAGAAGTGCAGGACAAAATGCAAAAATATAGCAAAAACACAAAATAAGAAATTGTCTTATCTGATAGCAGGAGATGCAGACACGACACAGCAGGCTACAAGGGAAACTGGAAAGAAGGATTCAGACCAGAACAATTGATCACCGGCAACCCTGATGGGAAAATGATTCCCTTAAATAAGACCAATCAGTAACACCTGATTCCCAATCCTCACTAGCACCGCTTGTAACCACCAGAGGGAGCCTCTGCTCAGAACTCATCTCAAACCCATTCACAACAGTACCCCCCCCTTGAGGAGGGTCACCGAACCCTCATTTGAGCAACCAGGTCGGTCAGGATGAGTTCTATGATACGCACGGATAAGTCTCCTAGCATGGATGTCCGAAGCAAACACCCAAGAATTATCTTCCTGACCATAACCTCTCCATTTAACCAAATACTGGAGTCTTCGTCTAGAAAAACGAGAATCCAATATTTTCTCAACCACATACTCCAGATTGCCCTCAACCAAAACAGGGTCAGGAGGCACAGCAGCAGGAACCACTGGCTCAACAAACCTCTTCAACAAGGACTTGTGGAACACGTTATGGATCTTAAATGTCCCTGGAAGAAGCAAACGAAAAGAAACAGGATTAATAATCTCCATGATCTTATAAGGTCCAATGAACCTAGGCTTAAATTTAGGAGATGCTACTCTCATAGGAATATTCTTTGAGGACAACCAGACCAAGTCCCCCACTTTAAACCGAGGACCATCAGTCCTATGCCGGTTAGCAAACCGCTGGGCCTTCTCCTGAGAGAGGGACAACCTCTCCACTACCTGGTCCCAAATCTGCTGCATACGCTCAACAACAGAGTCAACACCTGGACAGACAGAAGCCTCCGTCTGTCCTGAAGAAAATCGAGGGTGAAACCCAGAATTACAGAAAAACGGAGACATCAAAGTGGCAGAGCTAGCCCTATTATTAAGAGCAAACTCAGCCAAAGGCAAAAAAGAGACCCAGTCATCCTGATCAGCAGACACAAAGCATCTTAGATAAGTCTCCAATGTCTGGTTTGTTCTCTCAGTTTGACCATTGGTCTGAGGATGAAATGCCGAGGAGAAAGACAATTGAACACCCAGTTTAGAACAAAAAGTCCTCCAAAATCTGGAAACAAACTGGACTCCTCTGTCAGACACAATGTTCTCAGGAATGCCGTGTAAACGAACCACGTGCTGAAGGAACAACGGCACCAATTCAGAGGAGGAAGGCAACTTAGGTAATGGCACAAGATGTATCATTTTGGAAAACCTATCACAAATTACCCAGATGGTGGTCATTCTCTGAGAAACAGGAAGATCGGAAATGAAATCCATAGAGATATGGGTCCATGGTCTCTTGGGCACAGGCAATGGCATCAACAAACCACTAGAGCGAGAGCAAGGCTTGGAGCGAGAGCAAGTCCCGCAGGACTGCACAAATTCCCTGACATCGCGAGACAAGGTAGGCCACCAAAAGGACCGACTAACCAAGTCTCTGGTACCAAAAATTCCGGGATGCCCAGCCAATGCGGAACAATGAATCTCAGACATCACACTCTTTTTCCATTGGTCCGGGACAAACAATTTTCCAACAGGGCAGCGCTCGGGCCTATCCTCCTGACACCCCTCCAGAGCAAGTCTCAAATTAGGCGAGATGGCGGAAAGAACTACACCCTCCTTCAAAATAACAGAGGGATCAGATAGCTCAGGAGAGTCCGCAAGGAAACTCCTCGAGAGGGCATCCGCCTTAACATTCTTAGTGCCAGGAAGAAAGGAAACCACAAAATTAAAACGTGTGAAAAACAAGGCCCACCTGACCTGTCTAGGATTGAGTCGCTTGGCAGATTCCAGATAGACCAGATTCTTATGGTCCGTAAGGACCACCACCTGATGTTTGGCTCCCTCCAGCCAATGTCTCCACTCTTCAAAAGCCCACTTCATGGCCAATAACTCCCGATTACCCACGTCATAATTACGTTCAGTAGGAGAAAATTTTCGAGAGAAAAAGGCACAAGGGTTACTTTTAGAGGTCTCTGGATCTTTTTGGGACAAAACGGCACCTGCCCCAATTTCAGAGGCATCAACCTCCACCTGAAATGGCAGAGAAACATCAGGCTGCCGTAGAACAGGAGCAGAAGTGAATCTCTGCTTAAGTTCCTGAAACGCAGAGACTGCCTCAGGAGGCCAATTCACCACATCAGAACCCTTTCTGGTCAAATCAGTTAATGGTTTAACAATAACCGAGAAATTACCAATAAATTTACGATAAAAATTGGCAAAACCCAAAAATCTCTGAAGAGCCTTTAATGAAGTAGGTTGGACCCAATCACAGATGGCCTGAACCTTGACCGGGTCCATTTCAATAACAGATGGGGACAAAATGAATCCCAGAAATGAGATCTTCTGTACGCCAAAAAGACACTTTGATCCCTTCACATACAGAGCATTCTCTCTCAAAATCTGGAATACAGTTCGAACATGTTTCACATGAGAGTCCCAGTCATTAGAAAAAATCAAGATATCATCCAAATAAACAATCAGAAACTTGTCCACAAAATCCCTGAAAATGTCATTCATGAAGGACTGGAAGACGGAAGGAGCATTAGTGAGCCCAAAGGGCATCACAAGGTACTCAAAATGCCCTTCAGGGGTGTTAAATGCCGTCTTCCATTCATCCCCGTGCTTAATGCGAATAAGGTTATACGCCCCCCTGAGGTCAAGCTTGGTAAACCAAGTAGCGTTTTTCACCCTGGAAAACAGGTCAGAAATCAAGGGTAACGGGTATTGATATTTCACAGTAATATTGTTCAAGAGACGATAATCAATACACGGCCTTAATGAACCATCTTTTTTGGCCACAAAGAAAAAACCGGCACCTAAGGGTGAAGAGGATGGTCTGATATGACCCTTCTCCAATGATTCCTTGATATAAGACCGCATAGCGTCATGTTCAGGTACAGACAAGTTAAAAAGGCGACCCTTAGGGAATTTACTACCTGGCACTAATTCAATAGCGCAGTCATAGCTCCTATGGGGAGGTAAGGATGCAGATTTACTTTTGCTAAACACATCAGAAAAATCAAACAAAAAGTCAGGAACATCCTCAGCCTGGGGGAGGCAGAAAAAACAGGAGTGTTGGTATTAACACATTGGCAGCCCCAACTGGTTACAGACACAGATTTCCAATCCAAAACAGGATTATGAGACTGTAACCAAGGGAAACCCAGCACGATAATGTCATGCAGATTATATAGAACCAAAAATTTGCAGCACTCCTGGTGATCAGGTTCAACCCTCATTATCACCTGAGTAGAAAACTGGGGTTTATTCTCAGCCAAAGGGGTAGAATCGATCCCCAGTAGGGGAATAGACTTCTGTAGGGGTATCAAGGGAAATCCACAACGTTTAGCAAAATCATAATCCATCAGGTTAATAGCTGCTCCAGAATCAACGAAAGCCTGAGCAGAAAATGAGGACAGAGAGCATATCAGAGTGACAGTTAGTAAAAACTTAGTCTGAACACTACCCAAGACAACTGAGCGTGCAAAACGTCTTCCCCGCTTAGGGCAGACTGAAATAGCATGAGAGGCATCACCACAGTAGAAACATAACCCATTGCGCTTTCGAAACTCATGACGCTGTGCCCCAGACACCACTCCATCACACTGCATGGGCTCAGCAGCTGGCTCACAAGGCAACACCACTCCACGCATACTTCTCCGCTCACGCAAACGTCTGTCAATTTGAATCGCTAATGACATAGAATCATTGAGACCAGAGGGGACAGGGAATCCCACCATAACATCCTTTACATTATCCGACAGACCCTTCCGGAAAAGGGCCGCCAAAGTGTCGTCATTCCATTTGGTCAGGACTGCCCACCTACGGAATCTCTGACAGTATAACTCAGCGTCATCAAGCCCCTGATTTAATGCCAACAAGGCTTTTTCAGCTTGATCAGTGACATTAGGCTCATCGTACAATAACCCCAAAGCCTGAAAAAATGCATCAACATCACTCAAAACAGGATCCCCAGGTGTGAGGGAAAAAGCCCAATCCTGAGGATCGCCGCGCAGGAGAGAGATGACAATTTGAACCTGCTGCGCTGCGTTTCCTGAGGACTTAGATTTTAAGGCAAGAAACAATTTACAATTATTTTTGAAATTCTGAAACTTAGCTCGATCCCCTAAAAACAAATCTGGCATGGGGATCCTAGGTTCCACAACAGGCAACCTAGCAAGATATGCAGCAATACTCTGAACCTCAGTGGCAAGCTGATCCACACGGCCAGACAACTGTGCAAACTCCATTGGGAGAAAAGATCCTCCCCAGCACCCAGAGATACAGAGGGAAAAAAAAAAAAAAAAATATGCAACAAACAGAAAAATATCTCTGACAACTTTTCTTCCTTCAAAATATATTTTCCCTTCTGTGAGTACCATACAATTTTTATGGCCGGTGATACTGTTATGTTACGGTAGCTGAGGAGTGCAGGTAAAAAAGGAAATACACCAGAGCAGTTGGAATCTATGAGATTGCAGTACCCTGACTAACCACCACAACTAGAGGCAGCCGTGGAGCGTTCCTACGATGGTCCTAGACGCCTCGTCACAGCCTGAGAAACTAACTACACCTAAAGATAGAAATAGGAAAGCTATCTGCCCCGGAGCAGAACCCCAAAGATAATAGAAAGCCCCCAAACATGTAATGGCGGTTAGACAAGAGGAAATACTGACACAGAAAGAAAATAGTATGAGCAAACGCTGGGGCCCAAACTATCTAAATAGAAAAGGACAGGAAGGGTACTTACTGCAATCCCAGAAAACCCTGAAAAACACCAACTCTACTAATTTCAAAATCACCTGAGATCACACGACCTCTACCACCTAAATTAGTTCTCTGGTGTAACAAAAACAGCAGCCACTGAAAAAACTGCAAAAAGCAAAAGTACAAAACACAGTGGCTGGACTAAACTGAGAGGGCAAAAGCCCCCAGAGGGGACCCAGAAGGCCCCCACAGAAGTGCAGGACAAAATGCAAAAATATAGCAAAAACACAAAATAAGAAATTGTCTTATCTGATAGCAGGAGATGCAGACACGACACAGCAGGCTACAAGGGAAACTGGAAAGAAGGATTCAGACCAGAACAATTGATCACCGGCAACCCTGATGGGAAAATGATTCCCTTAAATAAGACCAATCAGTAACACCTGATTCCCAATCCTCACTAGTACCGCTTGTAACCACCAGAGGGAGCCTCTGCTCAGAACTCATCTCAAACCCATTCACAACACATCTCAGTATATTTCCTTACATATAGTATGTTAAAGACATACTGGGAATTGTAGGTGCATGCAATACAATTGTATATGGGGCTTACCTGACATTACAATTGATCGCTGTACTAAGCTTGGTGCTGTATTCATGTACTGATGGTGATTCTGTTGAAGAATTCATATACTGATGGTAGTTCTGGTGATGTGGTATTTCTGTTTTGTTGGAGGTTCTGGAGATGTATTCCTGTACTGATGGTGCTTCTAGTGATGTATTCCTGTTCTGATTATGTATTTTTGTACATTTGTATTCTAACCCTATACATATGTAACTATCAGTAACTTGTCAGATAACGTGATATATGGCTACGTTAATAAAGTACTGTGCCATCTGACAGTTAAGTATTACCACATCAGTATTTATGTTAGGAACATTAATTATAAAAAATTAAATACTGTAGCACGTCAAATCCTAAACGCGTGTAATACACTCTCTGTCAGGATTCTACTCTGATTGCTGGTTCCAGCAGTCATCACATGATCACACATGTGATTTTCATACTTTTCATACACTGGACACATGCCGTCTAGCTTCTCCTCTTGTTTCTCTCAATGAAGTCGATGATGCAGTATTTTACTGAACAATAAGAGAATTGGTAAGAGTAGCTTGCCGGCATGTTACTAAGTATGCAGATTGCTTATGAGTGGTCACATGATGTTCACTCAGTCTAAGCTGTGTATAAGAGGGGGCTCCTAACCGACTTTTTGCCTCAGGTGTCAGAAAACCTAGATTCATCTCTGCAGGCCAAACCTACAGTAATCTAATGAAACCTTTAGCCACCATGGCGCATTGCACGTAAAGCCCCCGTCTCACATAGTGAGATCGCTGCTGAGTCACAAGTTTTGTGACGCAACAGCGATCTCCCCAGCGATATCACTGTGTGTGACACTTATCAGCGACCGGCCCCCCTGCCGGGTATCGCTGATCGTGCTCGAATGCTCTGGACATTTTTTTGATCGTTGGTCTCCCGCTGGCCAGCACGCATCGCTGCGTGTGACAGGCGGGAGACCAGCGATCAGGAGCTGGTAACCAAGGTAAACATCGGGTTTCTAGGTGCCGTGCGGCGCTTAGAAACCCAATGTGTACGTTAGATACCAGCGCGCTGGTGCAGGGGAGCTGGTAACCAAGGTAAACAGCAGGTTTCTAAGCGCCGCGTGGCGCTTAGAAACCCGCTGCTTACCTTGGTTACCAGTTCCCTGCACCAGCGCGCTGGTATCTAACGTACACTGCGGGTAACTAAGCGACGTGCATCGCTTGTTACTCGCATAGTCGCTGTCCTGATCGCTGCTGAGATCTGCCTGTTTGGCAGCTCACCAGCGACCATGTAGCGACGCACCAGCGATCCCGACAAGTTCATATACTATAGTTGTCGGGATCGCTGGTGTGTCGCTATGTGTGACGGGGCCCTAACTGTGTGACCTGTGTGACCGGCATGTTAAACAAGCTTTATCTGTGTGTACTTATAATTCGAATAAATAACTATTAGTTAATTCTAACTATCTACCCCCTCTTATAGATGTGTGAGTTGGCTGAGCTGAGGGCATGTGTGTATGGAAGAATCTAGGGAGACAGCTTTTGGACAAGCAATCTTTTGGCCACATCTGATGTGTCTGATGTGTCAGGGCCTTTAGCTGAGCTTTGTTGTGTGGGCAAGTCAGGAGATACCTGTGAGAGCTATCTAAAGTGTATGCGCAATTTTAGTTTCATGTCAATGGTCTCTGCTCAAGTGATTCAGTGACTGTGTTGGGAGAAACTCCTCTCAGGTCCAATTGTGCCCACTGGTTCATGGGAACAATGCTCTATTCTAAAGAATACCAGGGTCAGGCTTTCATTAAAGTGGTTTCACCTCTCCCCTGTTCTCACTCACACCACCCATCCTAGAGTACTCAGCATCATCAAAGGGACTGAAACAGAGTATATAAGGAATCTTTATCTATTAAGTTTTGTGTCTTTTTAGATTATTTTAAAGATGCCCATAATGACTTGAAAGAAATGGGCTGACAGACGGTTGTTCATTGGTGAATAAACTGCATCCCGATGTACCGTATTTAGCAAGTGTTTACGACCAGCCAAAAAAATCTAACCTGCCTGATTGGTCTTATGAACAGTACTGTAGGTGATCAGCTGAAATGAACAATCGTTCATTTCAAAGAATGGAACAGACTAAAAAGAATGAAGAAAAGGAATGAACATAGTAACTTATAGGTCCAAAGATATGGGAGGTATTATAGATTTCTTATGTATCTTGGATATGAAATGAGCATGAATTATATTTAGACAATTAGGAAATCAACACAGATCCCATATAAACAGTTGTATATTATATTCCCTGAGCTTTATAGGTGGGGAATGAAGATGAAATATATGTAGATAATAGACGAATGAACACATATCCCATATAAACAGGTGTATATTATATTCCCTGAGCTTTATAGGTGGGGAATGAAGAGGTAATATATGTAGCTAATAGACGAATAAACACATATCCCATATAAACAGGTGCATATTATATTCCCTGTGCTTTATAGGTGGGGAATGAAGATGTAATATATGTAGATAACAGAGGAATGAACACATATCCCATATAAACAGGTGTATATTATATTCCCTGAGCTTTATAGGTGGGGAATGAACATGAAATATATGTAGATAACAGGAATGAACACAGATCCCATATAAACAGGTGTATATTATATTCCCTGAGCTTTATAGGTGGGGAATGAAGACGAAATATATGTAGATAATAGACAAATGAACACATATCCCATATAAACAGGTGTATATTATATTCCCTGAGCTTTATAGGTGGGAATAAAGATAAAATATATGTAGATAATAGACGAATAAACACAGATCCCATATAAACAGGTGTATATCATATTCCCTGTGCTTTATAGGTAGGGAATGAAGACGAAATATATGTAGATAATAGACAAATGAACACATATCCCATATAAACAGGTGTATATTATATTCCCTGTGCTTTATAGGTGGGGAATGAAGACGAAATATATGTAGATAATAGACAAATGAACACATATCCCATATAAACAGGTGTATATTATATTCCCTGAGCTTTATAGGTGGGGAATAAAGATAAAATATATGTAGATAATAGACGAATAAACACATATCCCATATAAACAGGTGTATATTATATTCCCTGAGCTTTATAGGTGGGGAATGAAGATGTAATATATGTAGATAATAGAGGAATGAACACATATCCCATATAAACAGGTGTATATATATTCCCTGAGCTTTATAGGTGGGAATGAAGATGTAATATATGTAGATAATAGAGGAATGAACACATATCCCATATAAACAGGTGTATATCATATTCCCTGTGCTTTATAGGTGGGGAATGAAGACGAAATATATGTAGATAATAGACAAATGAACACATATCCCATATAAACAGGTGTATATTATATTCCCTGTGCTTTATAGGTGGGGAATGAAGATGTAATATATGTAGATAACAGAGGAATGAACACATATCCCATATAAACAGGTGTATATTATATTCCCTGTGCTTTATAGGTGGGGAATGAAGATGTAATATATGTAGATAACAGGAATGAACACATATCCCATATAAACAGTTGTATATATATTCCCTGATGCTTTATAGGTGGGGAATAAGATAAAATATATGTAGATAATAGACGAATAAACACATATCCCATATAAACAGGTGCTATATATATTCCCTGTAGCTTTATAGGTGGGGAATGAAGATGTAATATATGTAGATAACAGAGGAATGAACACATATCCCATATAAACATTTGTATATTATATTCCCTGTGCTTTATAGGTGGGGAATGAAGATGAAATATATGTAGATAATAGACGAATAAACACAGATCCCATATAAACAGTGTATATCATATTCCCTGAGCTTTATAGTGGGGAATGAAGATGAAATATATGTAGATAATAGGAAATGAAACACAGATCCCATATAAACAGGTGTATATATATTCCCTGACTTTATAGGTGGGGAATGAAGATGAAATATATGTAGATAATAGAGGAATGAACACATATCCCATATAAACATTGTATACTATATTCCCTGTGCTTTATAGGTGGGGAATGAAGATGAAATATATGTAGATAATAGACGAATGAACACAGATCCCATATAAACAGGTGTATATTATATTCCCTGAGCTTTATAGGTGGGGAATGAAGATGTAAAAATATGTAGATAATAGAGAATGAACACATATCCCATATAAACATTGTATATTATATTCCCTGTGCTTTATAGGTGGGGAATGAAGATGAAATATATGTAGATAATAGACGAATAAACACAGATCCCATATAACAGGTGTATATCATATTCCCTGAGCTTATAGGTGGGGAATGAAGATGAAATATATGTAGATAATAGGAGAATGAACAAATCCCATATAAACAGGTGTATATTATATTCCCTGAGCTTTATAGGTGGGGAATGAAGATGAAATATATGTAGATAAAGGAATGAACACATATCCCAATATAACAGGTGTATATCATATTCCCTGAGCTTTATAGGTGGGGAATGAAGATGAAATATATGTAGATAATAGACGAATGAACACAGATCCCATATAAACAGGTGTATATCATATTCCCTGAGCTTTATAGGTGGGGAATGAAGATGAAATATATGTAGATAATAGAGAATGAACACAATCCCATATAAACAGGTGTATATTATATTCCCTGAGCTTTATAGGTGGGGAATGAAGATGAAATATATGTAGATAAAAGAGGAATGAACACATATCCCATATAAACAGGTGTATATATATTCCCTGAGCTTTATAGGTGGGGAATGAAGATGAAATATATGTAGATAATAGGAAATGAACACAGATCCCATATAAAAGGTGTATATTTATATTCCCTGAGCTTTATAGGTGGGGAATGAAGATGAAATATATGTAGATAATAGAGGAATGAACACATATCCCATATAACAGGTGTATATTATATTCCCTGAGCTTTATAGGTGGGAATGAAGATGAAATATATGTAGATAATAGACGAATGAACACAGATCCCATATAAACAGGTGTATATTATATTCCCTGAGCTTTATAGGTGGGGAATGAAGATGTAATATATGTAGATAATAGAGAATGAACACATATCCCATATAAACAGGTGTATATCATATTCCCTGTGCTTTATAGGTGGGGAATGAAGATGAATATATGTAGATAATAGGAAATGAACACATATCCCATAAAACAGGTGTATATCATATTCCCTGAGCTTTATAGGTGGGGAATGAAGATGAAATATATGTAGATAATAGGAAATGAACACATATCCCATAAAACAGGTGTATATCATATTCCCTGAGCTTTAAGGTGGGGAATGAAGATGAAATATATGTAGATAATAGAGGAATGAACACAGATCCCATATAACAGGTGTAATATATTCCCTGAGCTTTATAGGTGGGGAATGAAGATGAAATATATGTAGATAACAGGAATGAACACATATCCCATATAAACAGGTGTATATCATATTCCCTGAGCTTTATAGGTGGGAAATGAAGATGAAATATATGTAGATAATAGACGAATGAACACGATCCCATATAACAGGTTATTATATTCCCTGAGCTTTATAGTTGGGGAATGAAGATGAAATATATGTAGATAATAGAGAATGAACACATATCCCATATAAACAGGTGTATATCATATTCCCTGGCTTTATAGGTGGGGAATGAAGATGTAAATATATGTAGATAATAGGAAATGAACACATATCCCATAAAACAGGTGTATATCATATTCCCTGAGCTTTATAGGTGGGGAATGAAGATGAAATATATGTAGATAAAGGAAGGAACACAGATCCCATATAAACAGGTGTATATTATATTCCCTGAGCTTTATAGGTGGGGAATGAAGATGAAATATATGTAGATAATAGACGGAATGAACACAATCCCATATGAATAGTGTATATCATATCCCTGAGCTTTATAGGTGGAATAAGATGAAATATGTAGATACAGGAATGAACACAATCCCTATAAACAGGTGTATATAATATTCCCTGTTTATAGGGGGGAATGAGATGAAATATATGTAGATAATCAGAACAAGAAACAATATCCCATATAACAGTGATATATTATAAATTCCCTATTCTTTATATATAGTATGTAGTAAAGGAATGATCACTACCGAAGAAACAGTGTATTCTATTTGATGGTGGGGTATTAGAGTATTTTCTAGAATGAACACAATCCATATAAACAGGTGTATAACAATTCCCTGTGCTTTATAGGTAGGAATGAAGATTTAATATATGTGAATTAGAAATTGAACACATATCCCATATATACAGAGAAATATTTCCTGAGCTTTATAGTTGGGAATGAAATAATAATATGTAGATAAAGACGGAATGAACACATATGCCCATATATATACAGGTGTATATTACATATTCACTATGTTATAGTGGGAATGAAGATGATAATTATTTGTATAATAGAAGGATGAACATCATACCATAAAACAGAGTTATCAATTCAATATGCTTTATAGGTGGCTGAATGAAGATGTAATATATGTAGATAATAGGGAATGAACACATATCCCATTAAACAGGTGTATTCATAATTCCTGAGCTTGATACAGTGGGAAATGAACAGGAGGAAATGTATGTAGATAATAGAGGAGAACACAGGATCCATAACAGTGCTATTTAATTCCTGGCTTTACAGTGGGATGAAATGAAATATATGTAGATACAGGAGTAAACAGATTCCTAAAACAGGTGATATTTATATTCCTGAGCTTTAAGGTGGGGAAATGAAGATTTAAAATAAAATGTAGATAATGGGAATTGAAACAAGATTCCCATATAAACATTAATTATTATCCATTGCTTAAGGTGGGGAATGAAATGAAATATAAGTAATAATAGAGAATGAACACAATCCCTATAAACATGTTATATATATTCCAGATGCTTTATATGGGAAGAGATATAATAAGAGATAATAGAGAATGAACACAGATCCCATATAAACAGGTGTATATTATATTCCCTGGCTTTATAGGTGGGAATGAAGATGTAAATATATGTAGATAATAGAGAATGAACACAATCCCATATAAACATTGTATATTATATTCCCTGAGCTTTATAGGTGGGGAATGAAGATGAAATATATGTAGATAATAGACGAATAACACAGATCCCATATAACAGGTGTATATCATATTCCCTGAGCTTTATAGGTGGGGAATGAAGATGAAATATATGTAGATAATAGAGAATGAACACATATCCCATATAAACAGGTGTATATTATATTCCCTGGCTTTATAGGTGGGGAATGAAGATGAAATATATGTAGATAATAGAGAATGAACACAATCCCATATAAACAGGTGTATATCATATTCCCTGAGCTTATAGGTGGGGAATGAAGATGAAATATATGTAGATAATAGACGAATGAACACAGATCCCAAATAAACAGGTGTATATCATAATCCCTGAGCTTATAGGTGGGGAATGAAGATGAAATATATGTAGATAATAGACGAATGAACACAGATCAAATATAAACAGGTGTATATATATCCCTGAGCTTATAGGGGGAATGAAGATGAAATATATGTAGATAATAGACGAATGAACAAGATCCATATAAACAGGTGTATATCATATTCCCTGAGCTTTATAGGTGGGGAATGAAGATGAAATATATGTAGAATA
This sequence comes from Oophaga sylvatica, assembly GCA_033576555.1. Classification (NCBI taxonomy): domain Eukaryota; kingdom Metazoa; phylum Chordata; class Amphibia; order Anura; family Dendrobatidae; genus Oophaga; species Oophaga sylvatica. The sequence goes on along the minus strand of JARQOD010000004.1, from coordinate 333,699,636 downwards.
ACGAATGAACACATATCCCATATAAACAGGTGTATATATATTCCCTGTGCTTATAGGTGGGGAATGAAGATGAAATATATGTAGATAACAGGAATGAACACAGTATCCCATATAAACAGGTGTATATCATATTCCCTGGCATTATAGGTGGGAATGAAGATGAAATATATGTAGATAACAGGAATAAACACAGATCCCATATAAAGGTGTATATCATATTCCCTGAGCTTTATAGGTGGGGAATGAAGATGAAATATATGTAGATAACAGGAATGAACACAATCCCATATGAACAGGTGTATATTATATTCCCTGAGCTTTATAGTGGGGAATGAAGATGAAATATATGTAGATAACAGGAATGAACACAGATCCCATATAAACAGGTGTATATTATATTCCCTGAGCTTTATAGGTGGGGAATGAAGATGAAATATATGTAGATAACAGGAATGAACACAGATCCCATATAAACAGGTGTATATCATATTCCCTGAGCTTTATAGGTGGGGAATGAAGATGAAATATATGTAGATAATAGACGAATGAACACAATCCCATATAAACAGGTGTATATCATATTCCCTGAGCTTTATAGGTGGGGAATGAAGATGAAAATATATGTAGATAATAGACGAATGAACACATATCCCATATAACAGGAGTATATATATATCCCTGAGTTTATAGTTGGGGAATGAAGATGTAATATATGTAGATAATAGAGGAATGAACACATATCCCATATAAACAGGTGTATATCATATTCCCTATGCTTTATAGGTGGGGAATGAAGATGTAATATATGTAGATAATAGGAAAATGAACACATATCCCATAGAAACAGGTGTATATCATATTCCCTATGCTTTAAGGTGGGGAATGAAGATGTAATATATGTAGATAATAGGAAATGAACACATATCCCATAGAAACAGGTGTATATCATATTCCCTGAGCTTTACAGGTGGGGAATGAACATGAAATATATGTAGATAATAGAGGAAGGAACACAGATCCCTTATAACAGGTGCATATTATATTCCCTGAGCTTTATAGGTGGGGAATGAAGATGAAATATATGTAGATAAAGAGAATGAACACATATCCCATATAAACAGGTGTATATTATATTCCCTGAGCTTATAGTGTGAAAAGAAGATGAAATATATGTAGATAATAGACGAATGAACACATTCCCAATGATTATAATCCTCTAAAGAAAGTAAGTAATATAGAATATATCCCTATAAACAGGTTATATATACTGTTTATAGGTGGGAATGAAGATGTAATATATGTAGATAATAGAAAATGAACACATATCCCATAGAAACAGGTGTATATCATATTCCCTGAGCTTTACAGGGGGAATGAACATGAAATATATGTAGATAATAGAGGAAGGAACACAGATCCCTTATAACAGGTGCATATTATATTCCCTGAGCTTTATAGGTGGGAATGAACATAACATATATGTAGATAATAGAGGAATGAACACATATGTGGTATGTGTTCATGCCCCCTATTATCTACATATATTACATCTTCATTCCCACCTATAAAGCTCAGGAATATAATATACACCTGTTTATATGGGAATGTGTTCATTCCTCTATTATCTACATATAATTCATGTTCATTTCATATCCAAGATACATAAGAAAATCTATAATACCATCTCCATATCTTTGGACCTATAAGTTACTATGTTCATTCTTTTCTTCATTCCTTTTCTTCATTCTTTTTAGTCTGTCCCTCAAGAATTGTTCACTTTACCGACACAGCATACGATTATTCTTTGAGGTCAAAATGGGCGGTTTCAGGTGACTTTTCTCTGAAGTGAAATCATCTCATAAGTGGGTTGTCAAGCTCTCAGTTTAATAAAGCAAAGTCTTGTTTCTCTTAGCTGTACTATCAGGATGCATTTCTTATCTGTGAACTTTAAATCTATGCTTTGTCATTTCATTATATTCATGTTCACTCCAACCTTGAGCAAATGACTTGTGTTTCATGAGCGTATAACGTCTGGTCATGTTGATGTGAATAAAAATAGATTTTACAAAAAAAAGACGTGGTTCAATATAACTGCATCCCAGTATGGCATGAATTTCATGTATCATGGTGTATTCTTTAACATGCAATACAAGTTTCAATATCCAAGCACTCATTTTTTTGCTCATAGTAGCCCAAGGTAGTGGAGACATCAATGGACTCAAGACAACTGAGCTCCTGCAATAAAAATGTTCTGTCTGCACTGAATTAAATCATATACTGTAGCTGCTACTCTGGGCCACATTCACTATCGAGTTTATTTTCCATCTTTTTCGACACGTCACAGAGATGGATCTACCCTGGATCTAATCCTTATAAACAGGGAGGAAATGGTTGAGGAGGTAAGAGTGGCTGGGACCCTAGGAGGTAGTGACCATGCTATTTTAGAATTCTGGATAACAAGAGGAGGAAGACCTATGAAGACTCAGACGTCAAGGTTAGATTTCAGAAAGGCAGATTTTAAGGGACTCAGAAAGAGAATTGGAGGGATCCAATGGCAGGATATCCTTAAGGACAAAAATGTCCAGGAAGGATGGGACATCTTGAAAAATGAGATTCTCAAAGCACAATCGTTAACAATTCCGAAAAGAGGGAAGAATGGGAAGCATTTAAGGAAACCAGGATGGATGAACACAGAACTTAAACACATGCTAAAAAGGAAGAAAGAAATGTTTATCAAATGGAAAGAGGGAGGCATATCTAAAGAAGAATATAATGCCATCTGCAGAACCTGCAGGGCACAAATCAGATTATCTAAAGCTGACAATGAATTAAGGCTTGCAAGAGATGTCAAAAGCAACAAAAAAGGATTTTGGGGATACGTCAAAAGTAAAAAAAATGTCAAAGATGCTATAGGATTTTTACAGGATGAAAATGATGAAATGATAAGAAAGGATGTTGAGAAGGCTGAACTTTTAAATTCCTATTTTGCATCTGTTTTCTCTCAGAAAGGAAATGTAACATCAACTGATCTTCACTGTCCTATTAAAGGAATAGAAGAATCCAGGATATCTATAAACAGAAAGACAGTGAGGAAACACTTAGCTAACCTAAATGAATTCAAGTCTCCAGGTCCGGATGAATTACACCCCAGAATACTGAAGGAGATAGCAGAAGAAATTCTTGAACCACTGTCCATAATCTTTGAAAATTCTTGGAGAACAGGAGAAGTCCCAGAAGACTGGAGAAGAGCAAATGTTGTTCCTATCTTCAAAAAGGGGAAGAAGGTGGACCCAGGGAACTACAGGCCGGTGAGTCTGACTTCTATACCAGGAAAAATCTTTGAACAAATTATTAAAGAACATGTATGTAAGTACCTGCATAAGAATGAAGTGATTAAACAGAGTCAGCATGGGTTTGTAACTAATAAGTCATGTCAGACTAACTTAATTTCCTTCTATGACAGAATCACTGACTGGGTGGATCAGGGAAATGCTGTAGATATAGTATGTCTTGACATCAGCAAAGCATTTGACAAAGTATCTCACACAATCCTTATTGAAAAAATGACTAAGTATGGAATGGACAAGGCAACTGTTAGGTGGATTTATAACTGGCTTAGTGATCGGACTCAAAGAGTGGTCGTAAATGGCTGCACATCCAGTTGGAAGAATGTCTCAAGTGGGGTACCACAAGGCTCTGTTTTGGGCCCTGTATTGTTCAACATCTTTATCAATGATTTAGATGAAGGAATTGAGGGTAAACTGATCAAATTTGCTGATAACACAAAGCTAGGAGGGTAGCTAATACTAGAGAAGAGAGAGAGAGGATTCAAAAAGATATAAATAAACTGGAGCAGTGGGCAGCAACTAACAGAATGGTTTTTAACAGGGAAAAATGCAAAGTACTACATCTGGGCAATAAAAATGAAAAAAGCATATACAAAATGGGAGGAATAGGGCTAAGTAACAGCACATGTAAAAAAGACTTGGGTATACTAATTGATCACAGACTGAACATGAGTCAACAGTGTGATGCAGCAGCAAAAAAGGCAAATACAATTCTGGGATGTATCAACAGAAGCTTACAGTCTAGATCACGTGAGGTCATTATTGCCCTCTACTCCTCTTTGGTCAGACCTCATCTGGAATACTGTGTCCAGTTTTGGGCACCACATTTTAAAAAAGACATCAACAAACTGGAGCAAGTTCAAAGGAGAGCCACCAGAATGGTGACCGGTCTGCAAACCATGTCCTATGAGGAACGGTTGCAGGATTTGGGAATGTTTAGCTTGCAAAAAAGAAGACTGAGAGGAGACTTAATAGCTGTCTACAAATATCTCAAGGGCTGTCACATTGTAGAAGGATCATCTTTATTCTCATTTGCACAAGGAAAGACTAGAAGCAATGGGATGAAACTGAATGGGAGGAGACACAGATTAGATATTAGAAAAAAAATTTTGACAGTTAGGGTGATCAAGGAGTGGAACAGGCTGCCACGAGAGGTGGTAAGTTCTCCTTCAATGGAAGTCTTCAAACAGAGGCTGGACAGACATCTGTCTGGGATGATTTAAAGAATCCTGCTTTGAGCAGGGGGTTGGACCAGATGGCCCAGGAGGTCCCTTCCAACTCTACCATTCTATGATTCTATGTCAGGAATGATAGGGTTTACGAGACGACAAAGAGTCTAGATCACCGACAGCCAACCAAGAGTCTAGATCACTTGGATCGGAGCTTCAGAAAAGCCAAAAGGTGGAAGTGCACCAACGTGAGAATTATGTATCATCATGAATAGCTGCATAGGATGGTTCTCAAAGCTGAAGTGGTTGTATACTTGTATGACCTTCATAGGTAATACAGTGGCAAGGTGAAAGAATTACAATTTACCCTAGGGTGGAGCAAATATGCATGCACTTGGGGCCGACAAATCCAAGGAACCGGTGAAATTTTCCACTAGCATCTTTCTTTTAGTGACATTGATTCTGTTTTGCTGCGCCAAAAAACTGATAGATTTACTGTCTCCGAACATCTAGAGCAATGGTCCCCAATCTTGCTGACCTTGAGAGCCACATTCAGCTTAGAGACAGGGTCTCGAGCCACATCCAGCTCCCATGCCCCTCAAAGTAGTGTCAACCAAAGCCCCCATTGCAGGTATAATCATAGCCAAATCTTTTCCACATAAATCACTCCAAAGAAGTACACTGAGATCCAGGGGTTCCCACAATAGCCTCATTCATATTCCTCAAGGATCAAACCTGTCACATCCAGCTCAGAACTCTTCTAACAGTAGTACATCCCAGTGCACCATGCCTAAATCATTCTAAACCTAAGTACTGCCACACTAAGCAATCCGCTAGCGATCTCGTTAGCGTTGCATACTAATGAGATCGCTAGCGGATTGTTTCTATATCGCTAAATGCTGCCGCATTTAGCGATATAGTAACGACGCTACGCCGTTAGCGATCTTCTTAACGACTTAGCGTACAAAAGTACGCTAAATCCTAAGAAAAGTGCCACACAGCGATTAGATACTTACCACGGGAGCCAGCGATGAAAAGGCCGAACGTTTCCGCGCGAGCAGATCACAGCAGAAGCTCGTCGCTGGAAGCTGCCGCACTGAACAATATCGCAAACGATCGCTAAATGTGACGTTTAGCGATCCGTTAGCATATTGTTTAGTGTGCATACCTTAGACCAGATAGTGCATCAGATCTGCTCTCGTGCAGGGCAACTCAAAAAATTCACCATTTTGAGATGTTCTCTTCATACCTGTTTGCTAGACCTGGAGCTAATGCACCAAGCTGGCAGACAGTCGCGAGCCACAATTCATGGGACCGCGAGACACATGTGGCTCCTGAGCTACAGGTTGGGGACCCATGATCTAGAGTAATTTGTCCACCACTGCAGCGATACAACGGTCCATTAATGCACCTACCAAAACACCAGCTATTATACGACTGATATTATCCTATTGGCTCCACAGTAAGTGCCCACTTCTTGGTCATCTAATGGGCAAATGTATAATTTCATTCTTGTGTATTGGAAATCCATATGTAGTTGAGAATGTTTGGTTCTCGTAAATTGCAGCATTTTACTCAATCATCATAATAGTAAATTGCAGGGAAATATAAAACATCTGTGTCGAATGTAGCAGAGTCGTGTAAGGATACATCGTGTAAACTGTCAGACTAACACTGGCAAATAAATTTATGAGGTTAATTTGCCAACGTATCAAATGGGTTAACATGTACAGAGTGCACAATAAACGTAGTCCTATGTATACACCAGTAATGCCCCGCACAGCCATACTGATTTATGGAGAACGCTATTTATTTTCTAGAAGCAGGGCACTTTTAGTTGGATAAATAGGAAAAAATATGTGCAAATTGTACTTGTATCATCACATATCAAGAATCCACCAGTAGCATGTTCAATGCATCATTATCATTTATGACTTGTCGAATCTTCGGACACCATTAGTGGCAATATGAAGGATTTTAAAGGATTTTAACTGTTAGGATCAGTCGGTTCTGCAAAATGACTAATTATCATCACCCGTCGTCGTGATCTCATTATGTCTATGGCCAGTATGGTCTTCAGTATGTGAGGCAGAAGAAGAGCGCAGTGTGTATGAGACCCAGCCAGATCACTAGTAGCGACCACACATAACTACGCACTTGTGCTGTGCATGGGAGACGTGTCTGTGGATGTACACAGCTGCAGAACCCACAGCAGCTACGGATTGTAGAATGCAGCAAGGATGTGAATGTACACACACACATATAATATATATATATATATACATATATATACACACACATATATACAAATCCTGGTAAGTCACAGATAACACACTATAAGGTAAAACAAGTAAAGTCCTGACGGATACCCAGACATAACAGCCAACCGTGAGGAAGGCGGCATCACTTACCAGACCACATCCATGCTGAGCCCCTCAATGTGCTGAGCCCGCTCTCTGCTCTGCATCCCACCTCATCTCTTCTCAGTAATGCTTTCCATTACCAAACCAGCCCCATCTCTGAGTTTCTCCCTCCCCCATCCCACCTCACAGTCATCCCCCTCCTCCTCCTCCTCTCTGTCACTATATCTCCCTCCAGTTCCCCTCCCAGTCACTGTCTCTTCTGCCTATCATGTTGCAGATAGTGTATCCATGCCTGTGTTTTAATGTGTTTTAACATATATACCACTGTGCTGTAGTGTTTACAGTACCGGTAGTACTGTCGCACCGCGGCATTGATGACTGAGGGTGTCCCAAGCTTCCCAGCACCGGGACCCAGGAGCTGCAAGTTGTGCTCTGATGCCAAGGTTCCAAAATTCCTGGAGAGTCCATAAAACTGTAGCATTTTTTTCCACTGACTTAAAAAAATGTTTTTATGATTTTTGTGTAAAGTCGCACAGAGCGGAAGTCATGACTGAGCTTTTATCCAATTTCGTGTGCTGTAGGGTGTGGGGTGCAATCTTTCGTTCACTTGTGTGCAGCGGCCTCCAGGCTTCCGTCCTCAGGAGCACACAATGCATGCGACACCAAGTTCTTCGTAACAGTCAAACATTTACTAGACAGTTCAAGTTTATCAGGCAGGTACAAGTGGGATAGGGAGTAACAATTCACATTTTCATCCTTAGCACAACTCCTTTTCAGTCCTGTCGGTAGCTCATCCTGGAGTACCCCAAAGCCTACTGATTCTATCAGTCTCAGGAATTTCTCATCCACCTTGGTAGTGCACCCGAGACTGACACCACCTTCCGTCTATGTGGTTCCCTGTCCATCTTCCACTGTGCTTCAGAGGAAACAATGTGTCCAGCAGCCCCTATCAGGGCTGTCACCAGGAATTTCGGGGCCCCATACTGGCAAATTTTTTGGGCCCCCTTGAGACTCTACCTAGGGTTCACCCCAGCTCCGCATCCAACCTTCAAACTTTCCACAGTCCCACCGCCCACTCTTAGAAAAACTCCACATCTGCACCACGTACTCGCCAATTACACATTAACAGTTCACATTTAACACCAGCACGGTGGCTCAGTGGATAGCACTGCAGCCTTGCAGCGCTGGAGTCCTGGGTTCGAATCCCACCTAGGACAACATCTGCAAGGAGTTTGTATGTTCTTCCCATGTTTGCGTGGGTTTCCTCTGGGTACTCCGGTTTCCTCCCACACTCCAAAAACATACAGATAGGGAATCTAGATTGTGAGCCCCATTGGGGACAGCGACGAAAAATGTGTGCAAAACTGTAAAGCGCTGCGGAATATGTTAGTGCTATATAAAAATAAAGATTATTAAAAAAATAAAGATTATTAATAAAAATAAAGATTATTATTATAACACCAGATCACATAGATAGCCAGCAGCTTTCACTTTGGCTAAAAGATTTTTTTTAAGGCGCCACCACAACAAGGTAGACTCTTTTGGCCGGGCCGTACGCTAACCTATTAAACATTTGTTAAGATGTCCTGTACTCTTTTTAGGTATATTTTTATTTATGTTTCTTTAAGGAAATGTGTCACATACTGTCATGTGTGCATCGCCACGAAGATCGTCGCGGTTGCACATTCTGACTTCTCACAGCTGAGTTGCTGTTTCTTTGTGTTTGGCAGTTAGGGAGTTAATTCTGTCTGTGCTCAGTTCTGGGACTGGGTGCAGTTTCTTCCGGCTGCAATTAATTATTTGTTGATTGGTTTCCTTTAAATCTCTGGTTGTCTGTGTTGGGAGTTGCCAGTGAAATTCTTCATGCAGACCACAGATAGGATTGTATCTGTATAGACTTAAGTTAAAGAGCTCCTTAGTTGTTTTAAGCTCACCTTGCTTAGAGTTTAATATCCCAGATCATTTATGTTCCTTCTGTGTTTGAGTGTGTATGCAAGTCTGTGTTTTCTCCAGTCTGTCTTATATGTCTAATCTGTGTATTTAGCAGAGATCAGCCCATATCCCTTTGGTGGTAATCAGAATCCTTCTTAGGACTGATTACAGGGTTCAGGGACTGATAGGAGACAGGGTTAGGCTGGAGACTTGGACCTCTGAACCATTATCAGTACCTCCAAGGTGAGGGATTAGTTAGGACCCCAGTTTAGGGTCAGGTTAGACCCCCGGTCCTCCTCTTTCCTGTGACAGTGTATCAAGTCCTCAAGATTAACCCTGAGTTCAACGGATATCGTGTCAGGTAAATCTATTCTATATTTACATGCTGATGTTGCTAATCTATATGTTGTATAGAGTGTTGTTCTTTTAAGAATAGTTTACTGACATCGTACACATATCATAAGACCGCGTGACATTTTCACTGGCCTATAAAATTATTCCCAGTTGCCATGGATCCAGTAGCCCAGCTGGCTCTGCAGTTGCAGGGATTATCCATGGAGCTGACGGACATTAAGTCCAAAGTTTTGTCTCCCTCGGAGCAAACCAGATTTGAACCTAAAGTAGCTCTCCCGGACAGGTTCACTGGTGGGCGAGACAAATTTTTTACCTTCAGGGAAGCATGTAAATTGTATTTTCGGCTTCGGCCTCGATCATCAGGGAGTGAAGAGCAGAGAGTGGGAATTGTTATCTCGCTCCTACAAGGGGACCCTCAATCCTGGGCCTTCTCCCTTCCTCCGGGATCCCCGGCTCTACAGTCAGTAGATCGATTTTTTACTGCCCTGGGTTTGGTATATGATGACCCAGATCGGGTCTCTCTTGCTGAGACAAAATTACGTAAGATACAGCAGGGAGATCGTCCGGCGGAGGAATTTGCTTCTGAGTTCCGTAGATGGGCCACAGATACTCAGTGGAATGACCCAGCTCTTAGGAGCCAGTTTTGTCATGGGCTTTCTGACAAATTAAAGGACGTTTTGGCTCAGTATGATTCTCCTCCATCACTGGAGGCTGCTATGGCCCTAGCTATCCGTACTGATAGACGGCTCCGGGAGAGGTGCGAGGTAACTCCGCCCCCTGTTGTTACTCCACCTACTACTAAAGTCCCTTATGTTGAGGTTCCCCTTGTCTGTTCGGAGGAGCCTATGCAGTTGGGAGGGACATCATTTCGTAGGAGGGGATTGGCGGTACGCCGCAGGACTAGAAGGTGTTTCTTCTGCGGGAAAGAGGGACATTTTGTTGGGGGATGTCCATCCCGTGCCTTGTTGAGCAAAAAGTCGCCGGAAAACTGTTAATCCCAGGTTGTGTGGTGGACGACAACCTGGGAGTATGTATTTCGTCCGCTAGTTCTTCTCAGTTCCTTGTACCAATGGAGGTGGTGGTTGGTACGAGAGTGGAGAGATTTTCTGTTCTTCTTGATAGTGGGTCCGGGGCTAATCTGGTTGACGCTCAGTTTGCTCAGGCTCAAGGTATGCATCTGAGTGTATTGGTCAAACCGATCCCTATATTCTCCATTGACGCCAGGCCTCTCGGCCAAGGTAGCTTTGTTCATGAGGTTCATAACATTGACCTTCGGGTAGGGGCAATACATAGGGAACTATTATCTTGTTATGTGTTGGAGGGTCTACCTACTCCTATTGTGTTGGGACTTCCTTGGTTGGTTAAACATAACCCTGTGATTAATTGGCAGTCCAGAGATATAAGCCAATGGGGGGAGTTTTGCAAAAGTAACTGCATGAACACAGTCATCAGTGCGGTCGTGCCTAGTACTTTGCCTCCTTTTTTGGAGGACTTTGGGGATGTGTTCTCTGAGGAGGGGTGTCAGGAGTTGCCTCCTCATCGCGTGTATGACTGCTCTATTAATTTACTTCCTGATGCTAAGTTACCTAAAGCTAGGTTATATAACCTTTCTGGTCCTGAGAGGCAGGCTATGAAAGATTATATTTCGGAAAGTCTGGCCAAAGGGCATATTAGACCTTCATCTTCCCCAGTGGCCGCGGGGTTCTTCTTTGTGAAGAAAAAAGATGGAGGCCTACGCCCTTGCTTGGATTTCCGCGAACTTAATCGGATTAATGTTCGAGATCCGTATCCACTCCCTCTGATTCCTGATCTCTTCAATCAAATTGTTGGCGCCAAATGGTTCTCTAAATTGGATCTCAGGGGGGCGTATAATCTGATTAGGATAAAAGAGGGGGATGAGTGGAAAACGGCGTTTAACACGCCGGAGGGACATTATGAGAACCTTGTCATGCCTTTTGGTCTGACTACTGCACCAGCAGTATTCCAACATTTTGTTAATGACATTTTTCGTCATCTGGTGGGGCTGTTTGTGGTCGTATATTTGGATGACATTTTAATTTACTCACCAGATCTTGTGTCTCATCCAGGAGCATGTGAGACAGGTGTTGCAGATCTTGCGAGACAATAAACTATACGCCAAACTGGAAAAGTGTGTATTCGCCGTACAGGAACTTCAGTTTTTGGGTTTCTTGGTGTCAGCCTCCGGTTTCCGTATGGACCCTGAAAAGGTGAGAGCAGTGCTTGAATGGGATCAGCCAGAGGATCTTAAGGCTCTGCAGCGTTTTCTGGGGTTTGCTAACTACTACCGGAAATTTATTTGTAATTTCTCATCTGTTGTCAAACCTCTCACTGACATGACAAGAAAAGGGACGGATTTTTCTAAATGGTCGGACAAAGCTTGCCAAGCTTTTTCCTCTTTGAAAAAATGTTTTGCTTCGGCACCCGTTCTCATCCAACCAGATGCATCACAGCTGTTCGTTGTGGAGGTGGACGCGTCTGACGTAGGGGTGGGTGCAATATTGTCCCAGGGTCCGTCCCCTGGTAAATGGCATCCGTGCGCTTTCTTTTCTAAAAAATTGTCGTCCGCCGAAAGGAATTATGATATCGGCAATAGGGAACTTTTGGCCATTAAGTTGGCTTTTGAAGAATGGCGTCACTTTTTGGAGGGGGCAGTCCACCCGGTCACCGTCATTACTGATCACAAGAACCTGCTGTATTTGGAATCTGCTAAGCGTCTGAATTCCAGACAAGCTCGATGGTCGTTGTTTTTTACCAGGTTTAATTTTGTTGTCACTTATCGCCCTGGATCTAAGAATGTTAAGGCGGATGCCTTGTCTCGCAGTTTCCCAGGGGCCAGGAAAATGGATGACCCGATTCCTATCCTTCAGGAGGGGGTGGTAGTGTCGGCTGTATGTTCTGAGCTTGAGGAGGAGGTGTTAGAGGCTCAGGGGGACGCCCCTGCAGGACCTCCAGGGAGACTGTTTGTCCCAAATCAGTTGAGACAAAAGGTTATTGAGGCACATCATAATTCTGCTTTAGCAGGACATCCAGGGAGTAAGGCTACTTTCGATCTCCTTTCTCGCCGGTTTTGGTGGCCTAACGTTAATAAAGATGTTTTAACTTTTGTCGCGTCCTGTGGGGTTTGTGCTCGCTCTAAGACCCCTCATACCCGTCCGTCTGGGACCCTCTTACCCTTGAAACTTCCGGAGCGTCCATGGACTCATTTGTCTATGGACTTCATCACGGACCTTCCTCAGTCGTCAGGGAAGACTGTCATACTGGTGGTTGTTGACAGGTTCAGTAAGATGGCACATTTCATTGCTCTTCCTGCCCTCCCTAATGCTAAAACTCTGGCGCAGGTGTTCATTGGGGAGATTGTGAGACTTCATGGGTTGCCTTCTGATGTGGTGTCAGATAGGGGGTCTCAGTTTGTGTCCAAGTTTTGGAGGGCATTTTGTTTACGTCGGGGGATGCAATTGTCATTTTCCTCGGCTTTTCATCCGCAGACCAATGGTCAGACAGAGCGTCTGAATCAAAGCCTAGAGACTTATCTTCGGTGTTTTGTCTCAGAGAACCAGGAGGACTGGTCTTCTTTCTTGCCTCTGGCAGAGTTCGCTCTTAACAACAGGCGGAGCGAGTGCACTGGTAAGTCCCCGTTTTTTTGGGGCATATGGTTTTCATCCCCAGTTTTGTACATTCAATGGGGGGGGCCCTTCTGGGGTTCCTGAGGAGGAGCGTTTCTCGTCGTCACTTGCTTCAGTGTGGAGAGGTGTATTGAATAATCTGAGTGCTATGGGGAACCGTTATAAACGTATGGCTGATAGGAGGAGAGTTTCTGGTCCAGATCTTAATGTGAACGATCTGGTATGGTTGTCTACCAGGAATATAAAACTTAAAGTTCCCTCCTGGAAGCTGGGCCCCAGATTCATCGGGCCGTACAGGATCAGTTCCATAATTAATCCTGTGGCATTTCGTCTGGACCTCCCTCCTACGTTTAAAATTCATAATGTGTTCCACAAGTCATTACTTAAGAGGTACGTGGCACCAGTCATACCATCACCTCTACCTCCTCCTCCAGTGGTGGTCAATGGTAACTTGGAGTTTCAAGTGTCAAAGATCATTGACTCACTCTGAATCGCCGGTCCCTTCAGTACTTGGTGCATTGGAAGGGGTATGGTCCAGAGGAGAGGACGTGGGTTCCTGCGTCTGACATTAACGCAGATCGTTTGGTGCGGACCTTCCACAGAACTCACCCGGGCAAACCTGGCCCTGAGGGTCCGGAGGCCCCTCGTAGAAGGGGGGGTACTGTCATGTGTGCATCGCCACGAAGATCGTCGCGGTTGCACATTCTGACTTCTCACAGCTGAGTTGCTGTTTCTTTGTGTTTGGCAGTTAGGGAGTTAATTCTGTCTGTGCTCAGTTCTGGGACTGGGTGCAGTTTCTTCCGGCTGCAATTAATTATTTGTTGATTGGTTTCCTTTAAATCTCTGGTTGTCTGTGTTGGGAGTTGCCAGTGAAATTCTTCATGCAGACCACAGATAGGATTGTATCTGTATAGACTTAAGTTAAAGAGCTCCTTAGTTGTTTTAAGCTCACCTTGCTTAGAGTTTAATATCCCAGATCATTTATGTTCCTTCTGTGTTTGAGTGTGTATGCAAGTCTGTGTTTTCTCCAGTCTGTCTTATATGTCTAATCTGTGTATTTAGCAGAGATCAGCCCATATCCCTTTGGTGGTAATCAGAATCCTTCTTAGGACTGATTACAGGGTTCAGGGACTGATAGGAGACAGGGTTAGGCTGGAGACTTGTACCTCTGAACCATTATCAGTACCTCCAAGGTGAGGGATTAGTTAGGACCCCAGTTTAGGGTCAGGTTAGACCCCCGGTCCTCCTCTTTCCTGTGACAGTGTATCAAGTCCTCAAGATTAACCCTGAGTTCAACGGATATTGTGTCAGGTAAATCTATTCTATATTTACATGCTGATGTTGCTAATCTATATGTTGTATAGAGTGTTGTTCTTTTAAGAATGGTTTACTGACATCGTACACATATCATAAGACCGCGTGACACATACATTTTTTTTTTAAATGAACAATAATATCACATACAAGAAACAAATACGACCACACCATAGCTGGACCACATAGTATTACCCCATAGTGACCAATAATACCACATACAAGGGACAAATACCGCCACACAATGGCCGAACCACATTACCACCACATAGTGACCGAACAATTCCACATACAAGGGACAAATAACACCACACAATGACCAGACCACATAACACCACCACATATTGACCGAATGCTACAATACTTATAATTAATAAAAAAAATACTAATTTTACCAAATGTGCCATTATACACAGGATCTTTGTGTATAGTACGCAGTGTATAGTGTCAGTGTACACTTAATACAGTGATCACCGGTGATATTATACACAGGAGCTCTGTATATAGCATATAGTGTACAAGTAATACAATGTTCAACAATGACATACACAGGATCTCTGTATATAGTGTCAGTGCACAGATAATACAGTGATCACCAGTGACATATACAGGACCTCTGTATATAGTATACAGTGTATAGTGTCAGTGTACAGGAAACACACTGACTCACCGCTAATGTCTCTAGTTGAAGTCCTTCATCTTCATCCAGCAGAGTCCACCATCACTTCTTCCAGCCAGGACTCGTCTCTGCCGAAAATAACACACTTATCTAGAGCACATTAATCAATTTTTCCCCAGCGTCTACACTACGCCAGATGAAAAAAAAAAAGCGACCGTGTTGCCCTGCACAGTAGCAGGACCTCCCTTCCCCCACACTGAAAACAGTATCCACAAAAAATAATATTCTTTAATTAGCCCCTAAAGTGATAATGTCCCACATTCTGGACCCCACTTCTCCTCCCATTCTGGACCCCACATGTCCTCCCATTCTGCCTCATGTCTCTCCAGACTGCCCCATGTATCTCTGTATTGCCCCAATGTCTCTCCATACTGCCTCATAGTCATTCATAGTAGTATAATACACCTCGTAGTCATCCATAACAGTATAATGCACCCCCATAGTCATATATAATAGTATAATGCACCCGATAGTCATATATAGCAGTATAATGCACCCAAAAAGTATATAATGCACCCCTATAGTAGTATAATGCACCCCCATAGCAGTATAATGCACCCCATAGCAGTATAATGCACCCCATAGTAGTATAATGCACCCCCATAGCAGTATAATGTACCCCCATAGCAGTATAATGCACCCCCATAGTGATATAATGCACCCCATAGCGGTATAATGCACCCCCATAGTAGTATATTGCACCCCCTACCAGTATAATGCACCCCCATAGCAGTATAATGCACCCCCATAGTGATATAATGCACCCCATAGCGGTATAATGCACCCCCATAGCAGTATAATGAAGCCCCATAGCAGTATAATGCACCCCCATAGCAGTATAGTGCACCTCCATAGCAGTATAGTGTACCCCCATAGCAGTATAATGCAGCCCCATAGCAGTAGAATGCACACCCATAGTAGTATAATGCCTTTCCCATAGCAGTATAATGCACCCCATAGTGCAGCTTTACAAAAAAAAAAGTTTCTCCTTACCTGGCCAAGGTCCAGCGGTGTCCTCTGCTAGATTCATTTGAGATACGGATCGGCACCTCGGCATATGGCAGTGATGTCATACTCCAGCGATGTGCGTGCTGACGTCAGCTGCTGGTCTGTCATTGGCTGGCGGACGTAAACTGATGCCGAGCGGCAGGATATCCTCCTCCATGGCAATAGATTTTAACTGAATGTGCTTCTGAGGAAGCACGTTCAGTTACTGCAGCAACAGAATCCTGCCGCTGGGCCCTGATGAGCAGAAAAGAGGGGGCCCGCGGCTAGCCCACTCTGCTCGCCGGGCCCCATACACCAGTAAGGGCAGTAATGCCCTGATGGTGGCCCTGGCCCCTATACCAGACCATGGGCTCTGGAAGTGACTGCTTGGAATCCCAGTAATGACTCCCACTTCCTGGAACAAGCGACACATGCTGCCCCTAGCAGCCCACCGCACATGAACCTGAACTTCACTACCTCTCACTGAACTCTCTCTAACCAGGAAGTGAACCCCTTTTATTAACACTAGTGCCCACCTACTGGGCTAGTTTTATCCTTAACCATTTCCTATCCCATGCAAAACCTATTATCCTGATTCTATGTATTATGCTATTCTAAGCTTATCCTATACTATACTCATATTATGCATTAACATGTCACATGCTGTACATCACCATAATACAAACACATGAGCAATGCACACAGTGAACAAACCAGTAAGGACATTGTTCAAACCATCAGAAGACTGAAACACAAAAAAGCACAGGAAAACAAACGTATAAAAATACTCTGTTGTAAAAAAAGTAACAGTAGACAGCAAGTGCTGGTTAAAAGATGATAAAACACAGGGTATTTGGTTGGTATATTTTTTGCAAAAAATGTATACTAAGCCGCTCTACCAAACGTCAAGGTATACCCGTATCAGAGCAGTCCCTGACTAATGTATTTTTATACGTTTGTTTTACTGTGCTTTTTTGTGTTTCAGTCTTCTGGTGGTGTGAACAATGTCCCTACAGGTTTGTTCACTGTGTGCATGGCTCATGTGTTTGTATTTAACTTGTTTCTTGTTTCTGCAAGATCAGGGAGGTATTCCACCCTTCCTTTGTGAGACATGCACATAAAGGCCGTTCACCACATTGGACATTACCTTTCTGAATCCTGCTCATATAGGTACTATACATATGACCAGGTTTTTAAATACATCAGTTAGGGATTAAATACATTAGTCAGGGACTGCTCTGATACGGGTATACCTTGACGTTTGGTAGAGCAGCTTAGTATACATTTTTTGCAAAAAACGTATCAACCAAATACCCTGTGTTTTATCATTTTTTTTACCAGCACTTGCTGTCTGCTGTTACTTTTTTACAACAGAGTATTTTTAGACGTTTGTTTTACTGTGCTTTTTTGTGTACCACCATAATATATTACATAAAAAACACATCACTTTTACATATAAAACTGCACAACAGTAATCACATGATACGTTTGTTGTCTTCAGGTGTAGGAACAGGGAAAGACAGTAAACGTCCCTACAGTACTCCCTTCTTTAAATATGGTCGGCCTCAACAATTCTGGAAGCTGGAAGACAACACACAGCCTATAACATTCACAGAAAACATCTAAAACCGTTAGTCTCCTCTATTCTGGGGTATAGAGTGTCCATTGCCGGTGAGAGCACTGACCTCAAAATCAAAGAGCACAAGTTCCCTTTGCCCATAAGCCAACATAACAAAAGCCCTAGAGTCCTAGGGCACATACCATGTCCTTCTACTGCACAAAATTTTAAGTAGGCGGTCCTCTCAGTCAGAATGGCCCTTAGGCCCACACATTAACAGTTGCCTGACAGTCTATGGGCATAGTCCAGTTTCTTCATGGGTCCGCATGACCCCAGTCTCACCAATTTGGACACCATGACACAGCGTTTCTAAGTTCTTTGTAGTCACAGGCACGGCCAACACATCAACAGCTCCAGCAGTTCTGGAGCACAGTCCATACAGCGCAGACCCGGCTCGAATCTTCGGGTTGTCCTTTTCTTCCCCTCTCCTTTTGTTAACAACGGTTCCTTCAGGTTACCGAGTCCATAATGCAGAAAGGGTTTGAGGCCCTTAATGGTTCACAATCCCTTAATCCAGCAGGGGGGTACGCAAAAAAGTGGGAGGGGGAGAAAAACACACAAAAACTTTGGCCGTCCTGGCTTTCTGCCCTTCTGGAACGCTGAACAGTTCCTCAGTGGTTTCTTTTTTAGTGCAACAGGCACAACTGAATATTTTTTTCGGGCTGCATTTTCACTTATACCAGGGTTTTCCATGCTCCAGCCTGCCTGACATAGGTAGTTGAGTGGGGGCTTTGAGAGATAATCATGATGGCTGCTGTTCTTTCGGGTCCGCTTGTTGGTGCAGGAAAGTGTGGGACTAGGAGGCACTGGAGCCTTGGTTCTGGTCTCTACCGTTCACAGTTGAGCAGCCTCTTGGGGGCTCACGTTTTCTGGCCACATTGCCCGGGGGTCTCCTTCATCTTGAGGGATCATGGTCACTGCTACCGCATACCACAATCGCGTACCACCTTAAGGAAACCAAGGTGGTCTCCTGGCCTCAGGATAAGTGCCAATACGGCAATGACCAGGCGTTCACATAAACTTTGTTCCCAGTGACCACCTCCTAAATAAATCCATAGCCCTTCACGAAATTGTAGCGCTGCACGACTCCTTGTGTCAGCCAGTGGCCGACTTCGCCGCCTCTGGGGAGCCATAATTGGGCCTGTACTAATTTTTCCCTCTCCCTCTTCCCTTGGATCACCCGTGACACCCAACGGGCATTCTTGGGGGCTGGGTTTTCCTCCAAGTACATCCGTGGAAAGTGATTGGGGGCTGCCTTCTGGGCTGGGGCTATGGTAGGGGTTCTAGGTGTAACTACGACCGCCACTACCACCGGGGCCTTCAATCCTGCTGCTCGGCCCCAGGGCTTCGGCCACACAAACATGGCCACTTCTTTTCAGAGGTTAGGCTTTGGTTCGGGGACCAGCCAGGAAATTTCGGCCTTGAGGTCTGGTTTCGGGTGCTGGAGTTCTTTAGCGGGCTCGATCATATCCAGCAGGAGCCACAGTCCTCCTGGCCGCATCTCCTGCTCCCACATTTTTTGCTGCCATTCAGCCTATCTGGGCCTACCACGGAGCGCAGCATTATAGAACCGCTCCATATCTCCTTGCTCTTCTCTCTCTCACCAACAATGGCAGCTGTCAGTTCTCCTCAGGGTGTACTTTTCCAGAACCCCACCCTTCCTTGGGTGTGGCTACTTGCGTATTGCCGTTTTCTGGCAGTCTCTGCTCGTTCTCAATTAATTTGCTTTAATGGGCTTGGTTTCTTTTTCTTTTGGTGCACCCATTGGGGCGGGCACTGCTCACCATAGTGATAAAAACGAACCAGCACAAAGAAAGGGCATATATCATGTGTACAAATGTACCTATAACATGTGCCCCAATATAAAGGACTCTATAAAAGAGTGTACTCCCAATATACGAGAACCAAAGCAACAAGAAAAAGGAGTAAAAAAAACCACTTAGATTTTACCAAAATAACATCATTTATTTAGAAAAATACACGTGTACATAAAAATCACTCAATGGTGATAATGACCCTAATATAAAAGTTAATACTATACACGTGGGACCAGAATATTTTGTTAAGAGCAGCTAGGGAAATGCACTGGTATTATAACAAATATATATCTCTCATCATAAGAACATTTTAGACAGCACTGATATTATAACAAATATATATCTCTCATCATGAGAACATTTTTAGACAGCATAAAGACCCATATACATCAGTAATGAACGCACCAGCGTATGTAGTATACAATGTAAATCTATCTAATAACGTGCCATGAATATAAGCTGCCTTACTAAAAAAGTTGCTTACCCCTTGAATGTTTGAGCCGCTTAGTCTGGACCCACGTGTGACCCTCTGACGCGCGTTTCGCGTTTGCTTTATCAAAAAGAGAGTCTGCTCACCATAGGCCTGACTGATTTTCACGCGGTTTCTGTTCTGGTACACTCACGATGGGTGGGTCTGTCTTGCCATTTCGCAAAACTCATTTCCTTCTTGTTGTCGGTATTCAGTGCCATCTTTTTTTCCGCTGGATCTTTCCCACATCTGTCAAGTTTTCTTGATGCATAGATCGATCCTGTCAACTACGCCAAATGTAAAGTGGCACAGAGCGGTAGTCGTGACTGAGCTTGTGTTTGGTTTTGCTCTGGCACTTTACAGACAAGGGGTCTCCCATTCCCTGTGTGCTGTAGGGTGTTGGTTGCATCACACTCACTTGTAGGTCGCAGGCTCAGCTGACTGCAGACTAAACATATTATCCTGATCGTATGTCTTATTCTATCCTAAGCTTATCCTATACTATGTTCATATTATGCATTAACATTTCACATGCTGTACATCACCATAACACATCCATTACATAAGACAGTCCACAAACCTACACTTGTGCAGAATATCATGATTGTAATAAGGGCTGCCACTAGGAATTTCAGGGCCCCAAACTGGCAAAATTTTCGGGCCCTCATGAGACTCCGCACAGGCTCCACCCCAGCTCCACCTCCACCTTTCGAACCTTTCACAGTCCCACCGCCCACTCTTGGAAAAAGTCCTTCCACCACGTCCTCACCAATCAGATATTAACAGTTCCCATCAAACACTAGATCACATTCATAACCAGCAGCTATTGTTCTGGCCAAAAAATTTTTAAGCCACCACCATGACACAGTAGACTCTTTTGGCCGGGCCCTACACTACTTTAACCTGTTAAATATAAATATATTTTTATGTATTTTTCTTTAAGGGAATGAGTCACATACATTTTTTTTAAATGACCATTAATACCATATACAAGGGACAAATATCTTCACTCCATGACCAGACCACATATTACCACTACATAGTGACTAAATAATACCACATACAAGAAATAAATACCACCACACCATGATCTGATCACATATTACCATCACATAGTGACTGAATTCTACAATACTGATCATTAATTGTAAAAAAAAACAAAAACACAATACTTAAGCCCCCGTCATACTAAGCGAGATTGCTAGCGAGATCGCTGCTGAGTCACAAGTTTTGTGACGCAACAGCGATCTCAGCAGCGATCTCGATATGTGTGACATGCAGCGACGATCAGCCCCCCTGCTAGGTATCGCTGATCGTCGCTGAATGTCCTGGACCTTTATTTGATCGTTGGTCTCCCGCTGGCCAGCGCGCATCGCTGCGTGTGACAGCGGGAGACCAACGATCAGCGAGCTGGTATCCAATGTAAATATCCGGTAACTAAGCACCTAGTTACCCGATATTTACCCTGGATACCGGCTCTCAGCGCCTGCTGTAGAGCGCTGAGAGCCGGTATCCAATGTAAATATCGGGTAACTAAGCACCGCGAGGCACCTAGTTACCCCATATTTACATTGGATACCGGCTCTCAGCTCGCTACAGCAGACGCTGAGAGCCGGTATCCAGGGTAAATATTTGGTAACTAGGTGCAGCGCGGCTTTTAGTTACCCGCTGTTTACACTGGATACCAGCGTGCTCGCTGGTTCTAATCGCTGGTGAGTCTGCCTATGTGACAGCTCACCAGCGACCACAAAGCGACGCAGCAACGATCCCTGCCAGGTCATATCGTTGTCGGGATCGCTGCTGCGTCGCTGAGTGTAACGGGGCCCTTAGTGACATCTTACAGATGAACTCTGTATTTACTGTCAGTGTACAGGTGATACAGTGATCACCAGTGACATTATACACAGAGCTCTGTACATAGTATACAGTGTCAGTGTACAGGTAATACAGTGATCACCAGTGACATTATACACAGGAACTCTGTATTTACTGTCAGTGAATAGGTAATACAGTGATCACCAGTGACATTATACACAGAAGCTTTGTACATAGTATATAGTGTCAGTGTACAGGTAATACAGTGATCACCGGTGACATTATACACAGGAGCCCTGTATATAGTGTCAGTGTATAGGTAATATAGTGATCACCGATGACTTTATACAAAGGATCTCTGTATATAGTGTCAGTGTACAGGTAATACAGTGATCACCGGTGAAATTATGCACAGGAGCTTTGTATATAGTTCACAGGTAATACAGGGATCACCAGTGACACTAAACACAGTAGCTCTGTATACAGTGTATAGTTTACAGATAATACAGGGATCAGCAGTGACATTATACACAGTAGCTCTGTATATAGTGTCAGTGTACAGGTAATACAGTGATCACTGGTGAGATTATACACAGGACCTCTGTATATAGTGTCGGTGTACAGGTAATACAGTGATTACCGGTGACATTATAAACAGGAGCTCTGTATATAGTGTTTAGTGTACAGTACAGGTAATACAGTGATCACCAGTGACATTACACACAGGAGCTCTATATATAGTGTCAGTGTACAGGTAATACAGTGATCACCGGTAACATTATACACAGGACCTCTGTATACAGTGTCAGTGTACAGATAATGTAGTGATCACTGGTGACATTATACACAGGAGCTCTGTACATAGTGTACAGAATGTTTTAGAATGTTGTGAATGTTTTAGAAATGAATTCTGAGCAGAAGCTCCCTCTGGTGGTGACCGCAACAGTGTGGAGCCAGAAGACCTCAGCATCTGATTGCTCCTACTCCGGCGCTAAGAAGAAGCTCTTCTCCTTCATTTTAAATGTGTTTATTTCTTCTGGCAGAACAGGAGTTAATCGGCCATGTTGGAAATCCTTGTGCTCACAGCTGAGCTCTGTTAGCCAATCCTGTCGCCTTTATAATCTAGGCTCTGTTACTAATCCTCATTAGAGCTAGAATTTGCTGCATGGCTATCGGTGAGAGAGGAGTACATATGAGAAGGCGAGTTGAAGAAATTATTAGTGACTGTTGCTTGGTTTGTATGCGTGGTAATTCCTTATCCTTCTCTATTTTGGTTTATTCCCTTATCTTCTCACCCCGGTGCATTCCTCTGTTACATGTGATTGAATATTTTGTTTGCCTTGAGTTTTCAGTTATTCCTTTTCTGTGTAGCCTTGTTTGTTGGGTTGGGGTACTACCGTGCACAGTAGTGCCCCCTCTTCCCAGGGTGGGGGAAGACAGCAGATGGAGGGCTAACTTAGGAGATAAGGCAAGGACGGAGGCCCCGGCATCTTCGCCATCTGAAGTATCCCGGGGAGCAGGGTGAGCTAGGGCGCCCCCTAGACTGAGTAAAGGTACTGCCACACTAAGCTATCCCGCTAGCGATCTCGTTAGCGTTGCATACTAATGAGATCGCTAGCGGGATTGTTTCTATATCGCTAAATGCTGCCGCATTTAGCGATATAGTTAACGACGCTATCGCCGTTAGCGATCTTCTTAACGACTTTAGCGGTACAAAAGTACCGCTAAATCGCTAAGAAAAGGTGCCACACAGCGATTAGATACTTACCCAGCGGGAGCGCCAGCGATGAAATAGGGTCCGGAGCGATTCCAGCGATGAGCGAGATCACAGCAGGAAGCTCGTCGCTGGAAGCTGCCGCACTGAACAATATCGCTAACGGGATCGCTAAATAGTGACGTTTTTTAGCGATCCCGTTAGCGATATTGTTTAGTGTGGCATACCCTTAAGTCTCCATCTGCTGAGTTGGCTCTAGTAAAAGAGATGTAGCTCCCCAATATACTATTTCTACTCTGGTGAAATTGATGCCACTTTGGTAGTGTCTGCCACTAATATTTAGAAATGTGTACACTCCTGGTTGGGTCTCCATCTGCTGGGTTGGCTGTAGTGGAAGAGGTGTCGGTCCACATTATACTAGTTCTACTCTATTGAAATTGATGCCACTTTGGTGGTGTCTTCCACTAATTTTTAGAAATGTGCAGACTCCTGGTTGGGTCTCCTTGATGTGTTTAGCCTGTTGCAGGAGGCCTCTACTTCCTTTGAGTCAACTATCCGTGTTACTATCCTTACATTTTTCTGACAATAGTGGTTCACAAAACTGATATTTGTGCCACCTGAGTGTGGCTGAGCATCAAAGCAGGTTGACCTGTTGCATGTGGTATCAGGGCTCCCAGCACAGCAGACCCACACCGATCCCTCACCCACCTCATGTTAATTTGACATTCAATTCAAAACTATAAATGCTGGCCCAGACTCTGATACCTCATGCATTGCTGATTACTGCTGTGCCATTCAAAAATTTGTACTGTGGGTGAATTGAGGCTACTTTCCTGGTGTCTGCCCCTAATTTGATGTGTTTTGGCAGCTTTTGGGCCCATTTGAAGGTGTTGTGTATGAGTTTATTTTTGCCTCCCATTGACTTCAATGACATTTGGCTATGTTTGGTGAATATTTGACGAATAAATTGACAAATATTGCAAAATTGGCGATCGTAATCCAAACCGAACACTGAAATTTTTGCTCATCTCTAGTGCCTAGGCAATTACTTTTGCAAAAATCACTCCTCTTAATTATCTCTTTGACCTGCAAGTCTATGACCGGATTATGATTAGTCAACCAGGGAAGACCCAACCCAAAAGAAGTAGGAAGGCCTTCCAGAACGTACCAAGAAAGGAGCTCCCTGTGAAGATGTCCTACATGAAGGTTCATCTTGTGCGCTATTTGCGTAACTCTTCCCTGGCCCAGAGGTGCAGAGTCTATCGCAAATATTGAAATGGACTTTGCCAGTTTACTACTGGAAAGACCATGGGTCTGAGCAAACCGAACATCCACCATGTTGACTCCTGCCCCACTATCCAGGACAGATATTTTCTCAGTTTCTATACCTATAAACACTTCTGCAGGTAGCATAAACTAAGATACACATGGGGAGGAGATATATACGCCCAGGTTATAATTCTCCACACGACCTGGAGTCAGAGGTTTTCTAACGGTTTCTGGTGTTTAGTTATAGATGAACAAACCCCAATGAAATGATCCTTTTTGCCACAGTAAAAGCACACCCTCATTTTGCGATGAACCACAAGAGACCCATAACAGGGGGAAGCTATCCTAACTACATAGGTTCTTCAGAGATCACAGGTAGAACTTCAGCTTTAGGAAGTACCATGGGTGGGTGTGGCCACTACAGTTCTATTACCGAGGTGTCTATCAATATGTATGGCAATAGCCATGGCAGTCCTTCAACGACGCTAGAGTTCAGTATTACGCCAATGCATCCTTTAACCGTTCAGACAGACCCTGAAAAAACTGACTAATAAGGGCAGGATCACTCCACTTGGTGTCAGTGGCCCATCTACTTAATTCTGAGCAAAATTACTCTGCTGTTTGGTCTCCCTGCTGGATCTTATGAAGTTTAGACTCCACTAGGTAGACCCAGTCAGGGTCATCGTAAATGGCCAAGAGCCACGAAAAATCCATCTACCAACTGGAGTGACAATGAGTCAGATGGGAGTGAGAAGGCCCAGGATTGAGGGTCTCCTTGAAAAAGGGAGACAACAATTCCCTCCCTCTACCCTCTCAAATAAAGCTTGCAGGCTTCCCGGAATGCAACATATTTATCCTGACCCCTAGAAAACCTATCCGCGAGTACCACTTTATGTCCTGTTCTGTTGTGACAACATCTTAGACCGTAGGTTGGACCGTCGGACAGACCCTGCAGCTGTCTTGCAAGGTTAGCAGCGGAATCCATGTCAAGATCCAGAAAAATGTGGGGCCAGTGAAAATGTCAAGCAGTGACAGGGAAAGGGGTTCTGAATTGTCTCTTGGACTGGGGCCTTAGCTATCCCTGCTCCCAAAGGCACCTTTAAAGGTGAGGAAGTTTGGGCCACCAGCCTTACTGTTCTCCTGTTATTCCCTAACTTGTCCATTCCCCCTACCTCAGGAGGCCTGGGACAGAAATGCTAGTGTATTAACACGTAAGACAGACAGGGATAACAAAAAGCAACAAACATACACTTATCAAAGGTAGAGAGTTATATAGGGAGGGATATGAATGTACCAACTAAATGGAAATAGGAGAATGAGGAAAGCATGCACCCAAAAACAACACGCACCAATCTCCAGTAGCAACAATGATCTCCAATTCAGCACAGCATCTCCAAGGAGCTAGGAAGCAAAGCTTTCACTGGCAAGGAACAGAAGGTCTGACCAGATTTAATAGATAGAGGAAATGACCAATCAGGAACAGCTGTGAGATGGAGCTGCAAGTTTCTAACCAGCATAGAAAGGGTTTTTAACCTCTTCAGCACCAAAGGAGACTAAATCCATTTAATATGAAACACAAACACATCAGCTAAATGGAAGATCTGTGGTTGTTATGTCCCATGAATGAGACATTTTACAGACTGTCCTGTGTATTTTACATTCTGTATTGCAGTCTCTCATATTGTTTACTGTTGCTATGTGTCCCTGTGTTTGCATAGCTGAAATCCTCCCTTTACATCAAGTTTGTCCCTTCTGTCTCTCTGTCTCCCTCTTCTGGTGTGATGTCATTTCCTTCTTCTTTCTCCTATGTTTCATTCTCCATCTTGATTTTATCAGAATCACATGTGTTTTCAGTCTGTCTGAAGAAAGTCTTTTTTACCTGCTGCTGTTTGTATGCATTCAACAAGAATTCTTAAAGAAATCAAAGTCTCTTCTGGATTCTTCATAACATGCGTGCCGGCAGCTGAGTTAAGCTATCTGCGATCGTCGCCAATTGTAAGTAGGGTGAAAGAGATCCGGCATCTCACAGAGCCATATTTACAGCCACAGGCCCGGGAACAGAATAGTAAAAAAGACTCTTCAGATTCATCTGTAAAACCCACAGCTTCTATAAAGCTACAGAACTTCCTGCAGAGCATCCGCTCTCAACATATAAGAGTCTATACAGCTCTCCTTCTCCCTGTGAATCAGGATGGCTGAAGGAATGACTACACGGTCTCTGCCAGACCCATTGTCAGAGGAAGAGTGCATAGACCCTGATCCACCATTTAGTGAGAAGGCTAGACGTGTCACAAAGCCAACTTGGAAAATAAGGGAGAATCTAGAATCCAGTAAACATGATCTTCTCCGTGCAACAGCAGAGCTATGGCAAAAACTCTTATGCCACATAAATAGCCTATCTCAGCCTGCTTCTCTCCAACGACCACTGGAGGGAGCTCTCGCACAACTGTGTTCAGATTATCAATGTTATGCAGAAATAACAGACCAATATATCGCAGTGTTAAAAAGACTTAACCCATCAGTTACCTGCAAAGAGCTGCAAGCTTTCCAAAAACTTAACTCTGAGAGAGAAAGCATGGTGCTGATATAAAAGCCAAAACAGAGGCAAGAATCGCACTAATAGCCGAGATGTCATCTTGCATTTCTGGCTCTGCCAGACAGTCAAAGCGAACATCTAAGTCACGCTCTTCAAAATCCTCAACCCTCAGCGAACAGCTCATAAAAGCACGTGCTGAAGCTGAGGCCACTAAAATACAAGCTGCCTTTGCTCAAAAGGAAACTGAAATGAAAACTGAGGCAACTAAAATACAAGCTGCCCTAGAGGCCACTAAAATACAAGCTGCCCTAGAGGCCCTAGAGAAGGAAACTGAGGCCACTAAAATACAAGCTGCCCTAGAGGCCACTAAAATACAAGCTGCCCTAGAGGCCCTAGAGAAGGAAACTGAGATGAAAACTGAGGCCACTAAAATACAAGCTGCCCTAGAGGCCCTAGAGAAGGAACGCCAACACGCCATAGCCATGGCAAAGTTAAAGGTCCTGGAACAAGCCATCAGTGGGAGCCAAAGAGACAGCATCAGTTTAAGTGTTTTTGATACTGAAGACCCTCTTAAGCGTACTAGAGACTATGTACAAAGCCAACACAGTGCTATCCCTGCTCCTGCAATCCTTCCTGACCACACAGATGCTCCCCTGAAACAACAGGGTTTTGATACTGAAGACCCTCTTAAGCGTACTAGAGACTATGTACAAAGCCAACACAGCGCTATCCCTGCTCCTGCAATCCTTCCTGACCACACTGATGCTCCCCTGAGGCAACAGGACACAGAGCGTTTATTCCCATCCTGCACCCAAGGTCAGTACAATTACAATACGCTGCCAATCTTGTATCCTGATCCACCTCTGTGCACAGAAATGTACCAGAAACCTGCAAATCACCAAATCTTATACTCAGAATCCTACGTACAGGCCAATATGCAGGCCAGTCACCACACTCCGGTCAATCACACAATTCCAGTCCCATGTGTAGCAGAAACTAAGCTCATTAAGCCAGTTAATGGACTGAACGCCTACGCTGCCCCATACGTACCTGCATTCCCAGGTCAAATCACAGACTGTATGAACAAAGCTATCCAGCCAGCATCGGTCCTTCCAAAATCTGAGAATGCTGATATGACTGGCCTCGCAAGGTACATGATTCGGCGCGATCTAACTAAGACCGGTCTTACAGAGTTTGACGATAAACCTGAGAACTACAGGGTTGGAAGTGTACCTTTGAAACCACGATCAGTGATCTTGGCATCACCGCCGCTGAAGAGCTAGACCTGCTAATCAGGTGGCTTGGGCCACAATCCACGGATCGGGTCAAGAAACTTAAATCTGTCCACATCAGTAATCCCATTGCTGGTCTCACTGCCGCATGGAAAAGACTAGAAAGAAGCTATGGCAGTCCTGAGGTCATAGAAAGGGCCCTGTTCAAACGACTAGAGGATTTTCCAAAGGTATCTAATAAAGACAGTACAAGGTTCCAAGAGCTCAGCGACCTCCTGTTAGAGCTTCAGCTGGCCAAAGCAGACCCGTACCTTCCTGGCCTCAGCTACCTGGACACTGCTCATGGGTAACCCCAAGAGTTTCCAAGCTGCCGTCCAATATCCAAAATAAGTGGGCCATGCTTGGATCAAAATACAAAAGGGAAAACCAAGTCTCCTTCCCTCCATTTTCCTACTTCTGCGAGTTCATCGAAAATATCGCAGAGTGTAAGACCGATCCAAGTTTTTCCTATGGAGAACACAGCGACCCTGTTTCATCTACAAAACACGACAGTCCACGTCTTAACTACAGGAACCACCAAGCTCCAATGTCCATCAAGAAGACTGATGTTCTTCCGGCACCTTCAGTATCACAAGATAAGAGCGACAAAGGTGAGAAGGTTGAGAATCCTAATCGCCAGTGTCCAATTCACAAACTACCACATCCCCTGAAGAAGTGCATCGGCTTCAGGAAGAAGCCCCTTCAAGAACGAAAGGAGCTCTTGAAGAAGTTTGGAGTATGCTTCAGGTGCTGCGCCTCTACCGAACATCTTGCTAAGGACTGTGTCATCCCCATCAAGTGTCTAGAGTGCGACAGCGAAGACCACGTACAGGCGCTCCATCCATCACAGCCTGACTCTGCGTCTTCACCTTCTCCCACCACAAGCCATGGCGGGGAGAGTACAGACCAAGTGACAAGCCATGTTGCAGTATCTTCCTCATGCACCGATGTCTGTGGAGAAGGTCTTCGAGACAAGTCCTGTGCGAAGATTTGCCTGTCATGGGTGTATCCCAAGGGCCATCCAGAGAAGGCAGTCAAGGTGTACGTTAGCCTGGATGACCAGAGCAACAAATCATTAGCCAGGTCAGAACTCTTTGACTTGTTTGACTTAAAAGGAGACGTCTATCCCTACACCTTGGGCACCTGCAGCGGCGTTTTACAAACCTCTGGAAGAAGGGCCAGTGGCCTCATAATAACTTCTCTTGAGAAAGGCGCCACGGAGATACCACTACCCACGCTTGTAGAGTGTAACCAAATACCATTCAATAGGGAAGAAATCCCAACACCAGAAGTCGCTCTTCAGCATCCTCATCTCAGAATGATAGCCAAAGAGATGCCACCCCTGGACGATAAGGCAGACATCCTAATTCTCCTCGGCAGAGACATTATACAACTGCACAAGATGCGTCAACAAATCCACGGACTACTCAATGAACCATATGCCCAGCGCCTCGAGCTGGGCTGGGTCATCATTGGCAATGTCTGTAGTGACCAGACAAAGAATCAGAACGACATCTCCTCTTACAAAACCGTTATCACGTCGGATGACAACGACTTGTCCTCCCTGTCATACTCACGTCACCAATGGATGAAGGAGAAGTCAAACGAAACTACGTGTCAACGGCAACCATCCAATATTTCAAGTCCGCTTTATCCTCGAGACTACAACCTCGAGATAACAGCATTCGATCCTTCAACCAAGGACAACAACTCACTACCTACAGAGGGAGACAAAGTGATCATCAGGGTCATGAGCGTCAAACCCACCGAAGACAACTATAACAGCTGGGTAGCTCCCTCACCTTCTCTTCCAGCAAAGACTAAGTTGCCAAAGGATCCACAGCAAGTAACTGCTAAGTTCCCAACCTTTGATACCCATCTCCATCACAAGCCTGGTCAAACCGAAGCCATGCTAGACTTCAGTGCTCAAAGTGAGAGCCCCTCTCTCAACAGCCTACCTCTGACCGATGGTGCCAGCGTTTTCCCCACGCAATTCAGCCTCAGCTCACTGGCGGATGTTGAACAAGATACGTTCACTTCCCAAGCATCACCCTGTAAGGAACTTGCTATCGAACGAGGAGACTCGCTTGTTGAAAACAGCATCGACGGTCCTCTCGGGTTTAAGACACCCATCGCAGTTCTAGGCAGGGTACCACTGAGACAGCTTGCTACTCCGGATATCAACAGGAACACTATGTTACCATCTCAGACACAGCAAAGATGGGAGACGGCGAAGAAGTCTCTAAAGGCCTTACAACAAGTCCTGCCCCGTAGTTCTGTAAAGACTCTTTCAACCGTCATCAAGAGACAAGTCTACCTTTCCTATGACGTGTCTAAGAAGACTACAGCTGCAGGAGCCTCTCCCAGCGCTTCAGAAACCGGCAAAAAGGTACAGAAGCTGAGCTCTCTTTACCCTGGACATCCTTTCAGCTGGTCAGCCATCCTATCTGCTGACATACATTTCAGGCAAATCATCTGCTGGCTCCTTCGAGCAGGAGTCACATGATCTTAGCTTCGTCTCTGAACTCAGCTCACGGCGGGGAGCCTACCGCCATATACTCCTCCAGCTGTGTTGGAACATTGTAATATTTTAACTTTCTCCAGCGGATTATTGGGTTGGTGGAAGTGTTTGCACGTTGCGGCTTCCCCAATCCGAAGATCGGTTTTCGTTTGGACTCGGACTATTCCGCTGTTGAGGACTTCATGCCTCCAACTGAACATTGGACCATGCCAATTAGACTTCAACTGTTGTTGTTATTACCTGCATGCTTGTTTTTTCCTTTTGTCTTTCAGGTCTACAGTGACATCTCCAGTGGACATCATAAAATTATGAAATCTATAGATTTCAGACGGGGAGTGTTATGTCCCATGAATGAGACATTTTACAGACTGTCCTGTGTATTTTACATTCTGTATTGCAGTCTCTCATATTGTTTACTGTTGCTATGTGTCCCTGTGTTTGCATAGCTGAAATCCTCCCTTTACATCAAGTTTGTCCCTTCTGTCTCTCTGTCTCCCTCTTCTGGTGTGATGTCATTTCCTTCTTCTTTCTCCTGTGTTTCATTCTCCATCTTGATTTTATCAGAATCACATGTGTTTTCAGTCTGTCTGAAGAAAGTCTTTTTTACCTGCTGCTGTTTGTATGCATTCAACAAGAATTCTTAAAGAAATCAAAGTCTCTTCTGGATTCTTCATAACATGCGTGCCGGCAGCTGAGTTAAGCTATCTGCGATCAGTCGCCAATTGTAAGTAGGGTGAAAGAGATCCGGCATCTCACAGAGCCATATTTACAGCCACAGGCCCGGGAACAGAATAGTGGTTTACAATACGTAGTGACTTTCTAACCCCAGATCTCCCAGAATGACGTGACCCGCTTATGACACCCAATGACGTGATGTGGCTAGCCTCACAGTAATGTCAGTATCCAACATGGCTACGGCACTACCGCGATTGGCAGGTAATTTCCGCATGTTTAGTGGATGAAAAATAGCTGCGAAACATGTGGGGCATGGCGAGAAAGAACCCGAATATTCAATTGAGTATCGAGCGTCTTGAGCACCATGATACTCGATCGAGTAACGAACAGAGTCGAGCCTGTTCGCCCATTACTAGTGGTCACACAAAATATTGATTTGATTTAGGTTTCTCTTTTGCTCATTCACTTTGTATCTTGTTAATTGATAAAAACTCAACTACTAATATTTTATATTTTTGAAAGAGTTTTTACTTTGCAGCATTTTATTTCCACACTTGCATAAAACTTTTCTATAATACTGTATGCTTTTTCATGTTACTTATATTAAAATAATACTAATGCATAGTCCATATAAGGGTTAACTGACCACATTATAGTAAAAGCAATTTTATTTAACACATCTCATGTCACAACCGCCTCCCTAAACTCCTCTCAAACTTCACTCAGTTCTGGACTCCCTGGTGAATAACAATACGGTTGTGGTTACACCTCAATGAGCATTTTATTCATAAGTTACAACAGAGCTAAATACAAGCCCTGGGAAAACAGTGCGCAGAAATGACAGAGTGGTGAATGGGGTGACATCAACTTCTCCCTCCACACTGATTCCCTCCAAAAACCACTCCCTGAGCACACACCCATTCTGCAAAATCATCACATTCCTATTCACATGAACTGGGATGAGGTCATTGCTCAGAGAGGAAGAACACACAACATACAGCCACACACACAACCACACACACACACACGATATACAGCCACACACACAACCACACACAACACACACAACATACACAACACACAAACACTCTGGGCCTTATTGTTTGTATTGCATTCTTAAACAGGTATTCAGCATTTATCACCTTTACTTGAGGGCATAGATGGCGATTTAAAGGGTTTTCCGGACTCTACATGACTGCAGAAGCACACTGTCACAATTCTGTGATACTGTAAAGGTAGGCCAAGGCCGTAGTCATGGCCAAGGTCACCTGGGCACCTGAGCTCTGGCCTCCCTTCACAGAAACACTACATTTCTCTTGCACTTTACTTGCCTCTTCATTCCTGATGCCAACGTGGCCCACCCTCCTTTTCGTGGGGTCGCCCCTGGCTTGATGTGATTGAACAGAGACAGAGTCCAAGTATAACTCAAAATGCAAAACTTTACTTTCAGATCTTCACAGCACATCCAGATATAGTCCATCATCAACATCAGTTTCCACGTTACTGCATCTTTCCCTTCTCTTCTCTCTCTGTCACACGGCTCGAGATCGGGTCATACCGTACTGTATGTTTTCCCGGTGTCCTCATAGTCTAAGCTCACAGCGTCCTGGGGTCCCGCATTCATTTCGCCACGGCACCAAGGGAGTCCACCCATGCTAGCAAGCTCCACATCCTGAGTGACCCGCCCGTCTGTCCTGCCGCGTTCTCAACCGCAGTATTCTTCCTGGGAAACTGAATCTCCTGCTTCGGGGGAACTCAATCCCCTATATCTTCAGCTATTCACTAGCTGGCACACTGACTTTGGATGGCTGGGCACTTTGTTTAATGTTGCGGGGTGTTGGGTAGCTAGGGCATATTGCCCACCCGAGCACTAAGGGCTACCCACCCTGACTGAACTAAACCAGGAAAATCCTGCTACCTTATTCCCAGCCAACCCCTCCTGTAGTTAACTCTTCCCTAACACTGGTTCCTAGTTCTATTATATACAAATTAATGAACTCTGTGCCCCCATCTAGTGGCTTAAGCACTAACTGCACTGTCCCTATAATATACATTGTGCAGCAAGAAGATAAATATATAAACATATATACATACAGCAGCATGAAAGATACAGTATAAATAAAGACAAGTTGAAGGAGTTAGGGGTGCAACATAGCATAGTACTTGTAGACCTTTACATTCCCCCTTCCTTTAACCATTGTCATCCCCGACAATATTATACCTACTAAAAATGTTAATATTACATTAAGTACTCCACACAGAGAGAACACTCATATACAGCAGCTCAACGTGAGCCAGGTCTACTTAGAATCATAGAATGTGTTATGTTTCGGTAGCTGAGGAGTGCAGGTAAAAAAGGCAATACACCAGAGCAGTTGGAATCTATGAGATTGCAGTACCCTGACTAACCACCACAACTAGAGGCAGCCGTGGAGCGTTCCTACGTGGGTCCTAGACGCCTCGTCACAGCCTGAGAAACTAACTACACCTAAAGATAGAAATAGGAAAGCTATCTGCCCCGGAGCAGAACCCCAAAGATAATAGAAAGCCCCCAAACAAGTAATGGCGGCTAGACAAGAAGAAATACTGACACAGAAAGAAAATAGTATGAGCAAACGCTGGGGCCCAAACTAACTAAATAGAAAAGGATAGGAAGGGTACTTACTGCAATCCCAGAAAACCCTGAAAAGCACCAACTCTACTAATTTCAAAATCACCTGAGATCACACGACCTCTACCACCTAAATTAGTTCTCTGGTGTAACAAAATCAAAACAGCAGCCACTGAAAAAACTTGAAAAAGCAAAAGTACAAACATCAGTGGCTGAACTAAACTGAGAGGGCAAAAGCCCCCGAAGGGGACCCAGAAGACCCCCAAAGAAGTGCAGGACAAAATGCAAAATATATAGTACAAAAACAAAAAGAAGAAAATGTCTTATCTGTTAGCAGGAGATGCAGACACGACACAGCAGGCTACAAGGGAAACAGGAATGAAGGATTCAGACCAGAACAACTGATCACCGGCAACCCTGATGGGAAGGTGACTCCCTTATATAAGACCAGTCAGTAACACCTGATTCCCAGTCCTCACAATCTTCACTGAACAGACCAGTACCGCTTGTAACCACCAGAGGGAGTCTCTGCTCAGAACTCATCTTAAACCCATTCACAACAAGAATGGTAGAGTTGGAAGGGACCTCCTGGGCCTTCTGGTCCAACCCCCTGCTCAAAGCAGGATTCTCTAAATCATCCCAGACAAATGTCTGCCCAGCCTCTGTTTGAAGACTTCCATTGAATAAGAACTCACCACCTCTCATGGCAGCCTGTTCCACTCATTGATCACCCTAACTGTCAAAAAGTTTTTTCTAATATCTAATCTGTGTCTCCTCCCATTCAGTTTCATCCCATTGCTTCTAGTCTTTCCTTGTGCAAATGAGAATAAAGATGATCCTTCTACAATGTGACAGCCCTTGAGATATTTGTAGACAGCTATTAAGTCTCCTCTCAGTCTTCTTTTTTGCAAGCTAAACATTCCCAAATCCTGCAACCGTTCCTCATAGGACATGGTTTGCAGACCGGACACCATTCTGTGGCTCTTCTCTGAACTTGCTCCAGTTTGTTGATGTCTTTTTTAAAATGTGGTGCCCAAAACTGGACACACTATTCCAGATGAGGTCTGACCAAAGAGGAGTAGAGGGCAATAATGACCTCACGTGATCTAGACTGTATGCTTCTGTTGATACATCCTAGAATTGCATTTGCCTTTTTTGCTGCTGCATCACACTGTTGACTCATGTTAAGTCTGTGATCAATTAGTATACCCAAGTCTTTTTCACATGTGCTGTTACTTAGCCCTATTCCTCCCATTTTGTATATGTTTTTTTCATTTTTATTGCCCAGATGTAGTACTTTGCATTTTTCCCTGTTAAAATCCATTCTGTTAGTTGCTGCCCACTGCTCCAGTTTATTTATATCTTTTTGACTCCTCTCTCTCTCTCTTCTCTAGTATTGGCTACCCCTCCTAGCTTTGTGTCATCAGCAAATTTGATCAGTTTACCCTCAATTCCTTCATCTAAATCATTGATAAAGATGTTGAACAATACAGGGCCCAAAACAGAGCCTTGTGGTACCCCACTTGAGACATTCTTCCAACTGGATGTGCAGCCATTTAAGACCATTCTTTGGGTCCGATCACTAAGCCAGTTATGAATCCACCTAACAGTTGCCTTGTCCATTCCATACTTAGTCATTTTTTCAATAAGGATTGTGTGAGATACTTTGTCAAATGCTTTGCTGAAGTCAAGATACACTATATCTACAGCATTTCCCTGATCCACCCAGTCAGTGATTCTGTCATAGAAGGAAATTAAGTTAGTCTGACATGACTTATTAGTTACAAACCCATGCAGACTCTGTTTAATCACTTCATTCTTATCCAGGTACTTGCATACATGTTCTTTAATAATTTGTTTAAAGATCTTTCCTGGTATAGACGTCAGATTCACCGGCCTGTAGTTCCCTGGGTTAACTTTCTTCCCCTTTTTGAAGATAGGAACTGTTAGAACTCTCCTGTTAGGTTTTTTCTATCTTGCTGGTCACATGACCTTTGTTGCCTATTTAATCCTGCTCCGCCCTTCTGGCTTTGCTGGACTTCATTGTAATTTCTACTCTTAAGCTAGCCGGGTGCTTTGTTACCTTTCTACATTAGTTTTGCCTGGTCTTTTGACCTCTATGTTCTATATTGTTTGTTTTTTTCTTTTTACTGCTACAACTTCTGTTAGGAACTTAGGAAGTGTCCATCTTTTCTCCCAGTCCCTAGTTCTTGTAGGGATCCCTCCCTCGCATCTATAGGTCTTCGTACAGACTAGCTGAGGACTTTAGCGGGTCTGATCGCAGGATCAGGTTTCCCGTTACATCGTAGGGATCGAGCTTAGTTCTAACATAGGGACAGATATCCCTTTCTTTCCTTAGTGCTTGTAGCAGAACATAACAGGAACAACATTTGCTCTTCTCCTGTCTTCTTGGACTTCTCCTGTTCTCCAAGAATTTTTAAAGATTATGGACAGTGGTTCAAGAATTTCTTCTGCTATCTCCTTCAGTACTCTGGGATGTAATTCATCTGGACCTGGAGACTTGAATTCATTTAGGTTAGCTAAGTGTTTCCTCACTGTCTTTCTGTTTATAGATATCCTAGATTCTTCTATTCCTTTAATAGGACAGTGAAGATCAGTTGATGTTACATTTCCTTTCTGAGAGAAAACAGATGCAAAATAGGAATTTAAAAGTTCAGCCTTCTCAACATCCTTTCTTACCATTTCATCATTTTCATCCTGTAAAAATCCTATAGCATCTTTGACTTTTCTTTTACTTTTGACGTATCCCCAAAATCCTTTTTTGTTGCTTTTGACGTCACTTGCAAGCCTTAATTCATTGTCAGCTTTAGATAATCTGATTTGTGCCCTGCAGGTTCTGCAGACGGCATTATATTCTTCTTTAGATATGCCTCCCTCTTTCCATTTGATAAACATTTCTGTCTTCCTTTTTAGCATGTGTTTAAGTTGTGTTCATCTATCCTGGTTTCCTTAAATGCTTCCCATTCTTCCCTCTTTTCGGAATTGTTAACGATTGTGCTTTGAGAATCTCATTTTTCAAAATTTTCCATCCTTCCTGGACATTTTTGTCCTTAAGGATATCCAGCCACTGGATCCCTCAAATTCTCTTTCTGAGTCCCTTAAAATCTGCCTTTCTGAAATCTAACCTTGACGTCCTCCTCTTGTTATCCAAAATTCTAAAATAGCATGGTCACTACTGTTATGTTTCGGTAGCTGAGGAGTGCAGGTAAAAAGGCAATACACCAGAGCAGTTGGAATCTATGAGATTTCAGTACCCTGACTAACCACCACAACTAGAGGCAGCCGTGGAGCGTTCCTACGTTGGTCCTAGACGCCTCGTCACAGCCTGAGAAACTAACTACACCTAAAGATAGAAATAGGAAAGCTATCTGCCCCGGAGCAGAACCCCAAAGATAACAGAAAGCCCCCAAAAATGTAATGGCGGTTAGACAAGAGGAAATACTGACACAGAAAGAAAATAGTATGAGCAAACGCTGGGGGCCCAAACTATCTAAATAGAAAAGGATAGGAAGGGTACTTACTGCAATCCCAGAAAACCCTGAAAAGCACCAACTCTACTAATTTCAAAATCACCTGAGATCACACGACCTCTACCACCTAAATTAGTTCTCTGGTGTAACAAAATCAAAACAGCAGCTACTGAAAAAACTGGAAAAAACAAAAGAACAAAACTCAGTGGCTGAACTAAACTGAGAGGGCAGAAGCCCCCGGAGGGGACCCAGAAGGCCCCCAAAGAAGTGCAGGACAAAATGCAAAAACACAGCAAAAACATAAAAGAAGCAAAAGTCTTATCTGTAAGAAGGAGATGCAGACACGACACAGCAGGCTACAAGGGAAACTGGAATGAAGGATTCAGACCAGAACAATTGATCACCGGCAACCCTGATGGGAAAATGACTCCCTTATATAAGACCAGTCAGTAACACCTGATTCCCAGTCCTCACAATCCTCACTAGCACCGCTTGTAACCACCAGAGGGAGCCTCTGCTCAGAACTCATCTCAAACTTATTCACAACAGTACCCCCCCTTGAGGAGGGGTCACCGAACCCTCATTTGAGCAACCAGGTCGGTCAGGATGAGTTCTATGATACGCACGGATAAGTCTCCTAGCATGGATGTCCGAAGCAAACACCCAAGAATTGTCTTCCTGACCATAACCTCTCCATTTAACCAAATACTGGAGTTTCCGTCTAGAAAAACGAGAATCCAATATTTTCTCAACCACATACTCCAGATTGCCCTCAACCAAAACAGGGTCAGGAGGCACAGCAGCAGGAACCACTGGCTCAACAAACCTCTTCAACAAGGACTTGTGGAACACATTATGGATCTTAAATGTCCCTGGAAGAAGCAAACGAAAAGAAACAGGATTAATAATCTCCATGATCTTATAAGGTCCAATGAACCTAGGCTTAAATTTAGGAGATGCTACTCTCATAGGAATATTCTTTGAGGACAACCAGACCAAGTCCCCCACTTTAAACCGAGGACCATCAGTCTTATGCCGGTTAGCAAACCGCTGGGCCTTCTCCTGAGAGAGGGACAACCTCTCCACTACCTGGTCCCAAATCTGCTGTATACGCTCCACAACAGAGTCAACACCTGGACAGACAGAAGCCTCCGTCTGTCCTGAAGAAAATCGAGGGTGAAACCCAGAATTACAGAAAAACGGAGACATCAAAGTGGCAGAGCTAGCCCTATTATTAAGAGCAAACTCAGCCAAAGGCAAAAAAGAGACCCAGTTATCCTGATCAGCAGACACAAAGCATCTTAGATAAGTCTCCAATGTCTGGTTTGTTCTCTTAGTTTGACCATTGGTCTGAGGATGAAATGCCGAGGAGAAAGACAATTGAACACCCAGTTTAGAACAAAAAGTCCTCCAAAATCTGGAAACAAACTGGACTCCTCTGTCAGACACAATGTTCTCAGGAATGCCGTGTAAACGAACCACGTGCTGAAGGAACAACGGCACCAATTCAGAGGAGGAAGGCAACTTAGGTAATGGCACAAGATGTATCATTTTGGAAAACCTATCACAAATTACCCAGATGGTGGTCATTCTCTGAGAAACAGGAAGATCGGAAATGAAATCCATAGAGATATGGGTCCATGGTCTCTTGGGCACAGGCAATGGCATCAACAAACCACTAGAGCGAGAGCAAGGCTTGGAGCGAGAGCAAGTCCCGCAGGACTGCACAAATTCCCTGACATCACGAGACAAGGTAGGCCACCAAAAGGACCGGCTAACCAAGTCTCTGGTACCAAAAATTCCGGGATGCCCAGCCAATGCGGAACAATGAATCTCAGACATCACACTCTTTTTCCATTGGTCCGGGACAAACAATTTTCCAACAGGGCAGCGCTCGGGCCTATCCTCCTGACACCCCTCCAGAGCAAGTCTCAAATTGGGCGAGATGGCGGAAAGAACTACACCCTCTTTCACAATAACAGAAGGATCAGATAACTCAGGAGAGTCCGCAAGGAAACTCCTCGAGAGGGCATCCGCCTTAACATTCTTAGTGCCAGGAAGAAAGGAAACCACAAAATTAAAACGTGTGAAAAACAAGGCCCACCTGGCCTGTCTAGGATTGAGTCGCTTGGCAGATTCCAGATAGACCAGATTCTTATGGTCCGTAAGGACCACCACCTGATGTTTGGCTCCCTCCAGCCAATGTCTCCACTCTTCAAAAGCCCACTTCATGGCCAATAACTCCCGATTACCTACGTCATAATTACGTTCAGTAGGAGAAAATTTTCGAGAGAAAAAGGCACAAGGGTTACTTTTAGAGGTCTCTGGATCTTTTTGGGACAAAACGGCACCTGCCCCAATTTCAGAGGCATCAACCTCCACCTGAAATGGCAGAGAAACATCAGGCTGCCGTAGAACAGGAGCAGAAGTGAATCTCTGCTTAAGTTCCTGAAATGCAGAGACTGCCTCAGGAGGCCAATTCACCACATCAGAACCCTTTCTGGTCAAATCAGTTAATGGTTTAACAATAACCGAGAAATTACCAATAAATTTACGATAAAAATT
This sequence comes from Oophaga sylvatica, assembly GCA_033576555.1. Taxonomy (NCBI): domain Eukaryota; kingdom Metazoa; phylum Chordata; class Amphibia; order Anura; family Dendrobatidae; genus Oophaga; species Oophaga sylvatica. Next base: position 333,659,475 of record JARQOD010000004.1, on the reverse strand, counting down.
GGCAAAACCCAAAAATCTCTGAAGAGCCTTTAATGAAGTAGGTTGGACCCAATCACAGATGACCTGAACCTTGACCGGGTCCATTTCAATAACAGATGGGGACAAAATGAATCCCAGAAATGAGATCCTCTGTACGCCAAAAAGACACTTTGATCCCTTCACATACAGAGCATTCTCTCTCAAAATCTGGAATACAGTTCGAACATGTTTCACATGAGAGTCCCAGTCATTAGAAAAAATCAAGATATCATCCAAATAAACAATCAGAAATTTGTCCACAAAATCCCTGAAAATGTCATTCATGAAGGACTGGAAGACGGAAGGAGCATTAGTGAGCCCAAAGGGCATCACTAGGTACTCAAAATGCCCTTCAGGGGTATTGAATGCCGTCTTCCATTCATCCCCGTGCTTAATGCGAATAAGGTTATACGCCCCCCTGAGGTCAAGCTTGGTAAACCAAGTAGCGTTTTTCACCCTGGAAAACAGGTCAGAAATCAAGGGTAACGGGTATTGATATTTCACAGTAATATTGCTCAAGAGACGATAATCAATACACGGCCTTAATGAACCATCTTTTTTGGCCACAAAGAAAAAACCGGCACCTAAGGGTGAAGAGGATGGTCTGATATGACCCTTCTCCAATGATTCCTTGATATAAGACCGCATAGCGTCATGTTCAGGTACAGACAAGTTAAAAAGGCGACCTTTAGGGAATTTACTACCCGGCACTAATTCAATAGCGCAGTCATAGCTCCTATGGGGAGGCAAGGATGCAGATTTACTTTCGCTAAACACATCAGAAAAATCAAACAAAAAGTCAGGAACATCCTGAGCCTGGGGGGAGGCAGAAAAAACAGGAGTGTTGGTATTAACACATTGGCAGCCCCAACTGGTTACAGACACAGATTTCCAATCCAAAACAGGATTATGAGACTGTAACCAAGGGAAACCCAGCACGATAATGTCATGCAGATTATATAGAACCAAAAATTTGCAGCACTCCTGGTGATCAGGTTCAACCCTCATTATCACCTGAGTAGAAAACTGGGGTTTATTCTCAGCCAAAGGGGTAGAATCGATCCCCAGTAGGGGAATAGACTTCTGTAGGGGTATCAAGGGAAACCCACAACGTTTAGCAAAATCATAATCCATCAGGTTAATAGCTGCTCCAGAATCAACGAAAGCCTGAGCAGAAAATGAGGACAGAGAGCATATCAGAGTGACAGTTAATAAAAACTTAGTCTGAACACTACCCAAGACAACTGAGCGTGCAAAACGTCTTCCCCGCTTAGGGCAGACTGAAATAGCATGAGAGGCATCATCACAGTAGAAACATAACCCATTGTGCTTTCGAAACTCATGACGCTGTGCCCCAGACACCACTCTATCACACTGCATGGGTTCAGAAGCTGGTTCACAAGGCAACACCATTCCACGCATACTTCTCCGCTCACGCAAACGTCTGTCAATTTGAATCGCTAATGACATAGAATCATTGAGACCAGAGGGGACAGGGAATCCCACCATAACATCCTTTACATTATCTGACAGACCCTTCCGGAAAAGGGCCGCCAAAGCGTCGTCATTCCATTTGGTCAGGACTGCCCACCTACGGAATCTCTGACAGTATAACTCAGCGTCATCAAGCCCCTGATTTAATGCCAACAAGGTTTTTTCAGCTTGATCAGTGACATTAGGCTCATCGTACAATAACCCCAAAGCCTGAAAAAACGCATCAACATCACTCAAAACAGGATCCCCAGGTATCAGGGAAAAAGCCCAATCCTGAGGATCGCCGCGCAGGAGAGAGATGATAATTTGAACCTGCTGCGCTGCGTTTCCTGAGGACTTAGATTTTAAGGCAAAAAACAATTTACAATTATTTTTGAAATTCTGAAACTTAGCTCGATCCCCTAAAAACAAATCTGGCATGGGGATCCTAGGTTCCACAACAGGCAACCTAGCAAGATATGCAGCAATACTCTGAACCTCAGTGGCAAGCTGATCCACACGGCCAGACAACTGTGCAAACTCCATTGGGAGAAAAGATCCTCCCCAGCACCCAGAGATACAGAGGAAAAAAAAAAAAAACGCAACAAACAGAAAAATATCTCTGACAACTCTGACAACCTTTTTTCTTTCACAATATTTTTTTTCCTTCTGTGAGTACCATACAATTTTCAATTTTTTGGCCGGTGATACTGTTATGTTTCGGTAGCTGAGGAGTGCAGGTAAAAAGGCAATACACCAGAGCAGTTGGAATCTATGAGATTGCAGTACCCTGACTAACCACCACAACTAGAGGCAGCCGTGGAGCGTTCCTACGTTGGTCCTAGACGCCTCGTCACAGCCTGAGAAACTAACTACACCTAAAGATAGAAATAGGAAAGCTATCTGCCCCGGAGCAGAACCCCAAAGATAACAGAAAGCCCCCAAAAATGTAATGGCGGTTAGACAAGAGGAAATACTGACACAGAAAGAAAATAGTATGAGCAAACGCTGGGGCCCAAACTATCTAAATAGAAAAGGATAGGAAGGGTACTTACTGCAATCCCAGAAAACCCTGAAAAGCACCAACTCTACTAATTTCAAAATCACCTGAGATCACACGACCTCTACCACCTAAATTAGTTCTCTGGTGTAACAAAATCAAAACAGCAGCCACTGCAAAAACTGGAAAAAGCAAAAGAACAAAACTCAGTGGCTGAACTAAACTGAGAGGGCAGAAGCCCCCGGAGGGGACCCAGAAGGCCCCCAAAGAAGTGCAGGACAAAATGCAAAAACACAGCAAAAACACAAAAGAAGCAAAAGTCTTATCTGTAAGAAGGAGATGCAGACACGACACAGCAGGCTACAAGGGAAACTGGAATGAAGGATTCAGACCAGAACAATTGATCACCGGCAACCCTGATGGGAAAATGACTCCCTTATATAAGACCAGTCAGTAACACCTGATTCCCAGTCCTCACAATCCTCACTAGCACCGCTTGTAACCACCAGAGGGAGCCTCTGCTCAGAACTCATCTCAAACCCATTCACAACACACTACCTCCTAGGGTCCCAGCCACTCTTACCTCCTCAACCATTTCCTCCCTGTTTATAAGGATTAGATCCAAGGTAGCAGATCCCCTTGTTTTTTCCCCTACCTTTTGGAAGATAAAGTTGTCAGCAAGAGAGGATAAGAATTTCCTGGACCTGTTAGTTTTGCCTGAGAGAGATTCCCAACAAATGTCTGGATAGTTGAAATCTCCCATGACCACTATGTCATATTTTTTGGAGAACTTGGCCATTTGATGCATAAAGAGTTCATCCATATCTTCAGCTTGCACAGGCGGCCTGTAGTAAATGCCTACAATGGTGTCCTTTCCATTGTTCTGTCCTTGTATTCTTACCCAAACAGTTTCCACAGAACTCTCAGTTTCTGAAGCGTCAATCTCTGTGCAGATATACGCTTTTCTAACATACAATGCGACACCTCCTCCTCGTTTATCAAGTCTGTTTCTTGCAAATAAGTTGTATCCTTCTAGCCTTGTATTCCAATCATGTGTATCGTCCCACCAAGTCTCAGTGATTCCAATGACATCATATTTCTTCTCCTGCGTTAGTAGTTCCAGTTCTCCTTGTTTGTTGCCCATGCTTTGTGCATTCGTATAGAAACACTTTAGTTTGTGATTGGTTTCTCTTTCTTCAATATTTTTATTATGTAGATTTTTTTGTCTTTGTTCTTCCCCTTCACTTCTAATAGCAGAAATCTCAATAGTATTTGTCAGGTGTATGGCTTTTGCTGGCGTTTTGCTTCCCTTCCCACATTGTTCTAGTTTAAAGCTCTGCTGATGAGTGTAGCAAGGCGACTTCCAAATACATGTTTTCCAGTCTTCGTAAGGTGCACCCCATCTCTAGCAAGTAGTCCATCGTATAGGTAATTCACTCCGTGATCCAAAAATCCAAATCCTTGCTGACGGCACCATCGACATAGCCAGTTGTTCACCTGCAGAATCTTATTCCACCTCCTTGTTCCATGGCCATCCACTGGAATGATGGAAGAGAAGACCACCTGCGCTCCCAGTTGTTTCACTTTCTTACCTAAGTTTTCAAAGTCACTGCAGATGGTTTCCAGTGACTTGAAGCAAATGTCCATTACTTCTTTAGAACACATGCCTGTCTAGACAGTCCTTGAGAGCGAGCCCCTGCCTTGGAGGGGAGCACTGGCTTCTGCTGATATAAACAAGCGGGTGCGCAGATACAGTCCATCCGTAGGCACCGTCAGTTTGAAAACAACACTGTACAAGCAAGCACCTTTTAGGTACTCTATAAGGGAGGTGTCCCCCTCCCTTTGTGGATAGCACAGTCCCGTTCTCCACGTGCAGGCTGTCTGGTCCTAAAACACAGTCCGTTGCTGCAGCCGCACCCAGTCCATCAGTCTATGGACCCATAGTTCGACAACAAACAAGTCCTGCTATTCAGCAGAAGGGGCACAACGGGTGCAACAAAACGTATTTACAGATTAACGTACATTTTAGGCCGTACCGGCCGCATTGCTCCTGGCTCTAGGAGCGTATCAGGGATCCTTGGCCTGCTAGGACGCGGACCAGTCCCGAGTGCAGATCCTTCTTTAATAGTGCAACTTTTTCAGTTACCGTTTAACACATACGCAGTTCAATGGCATGCGTCCCGTGCCGCTTTCTCATCAGGGCTCCATGCCCGCGTGCGTATGGACAAGGACTCTGAAGCTGCAGAGTCTATGTGCTACTCAGGAGTTGCAGTAGCAGTGGTGGGGGCAGCCAGTGGACCCGACTGTCTCGATCTTGGGCTCAGAGATTTCTCGAGGAGGTCATCCTCCGTACACACGGTCACCGCTACTGCATAATATCCTCTCGGACATTCCTCTCTGAAGAAGGAGACCCAATCCCTCTCCACCAGGGGTCTCCCATGTTTCACGGAGACAGCATTAATATATATTTTGGCATCTGTGCCTGTCTCCCGTATAAAGCCATAACCTTTTTCGATGTTGGCATATACCAGCTGCCCATCAGAGCGGCGTTTAGCCATGGCGGCCTCTCCCCGCTGATGCAATTGAGCCCAAATTTCTTTCTCCCGTACTTTCTTTTGGGCAATGATGTCTGCTATCCAAACAGACTGTCCCATTCCATGGGACGGAGCTGACACTGCCTGCTGCGCGGGATTTGTAACTGACACTGGAACCGGGGTCGATGTGGGCCTATCCTCCTGCTCCTGGAGGCTGCGGGACGACACAAGCGGCTCATCCCTCCTGACAGAGGGCCGTGAGTCAGACCAGACTGACGGGGTAGAGGGTAGTGGTGATATGGAAATTTAATTAGGATAAAAATATCCTTCAGTGTTGCTGCTTGCCATGTCCAAATCTCTATATTATGTCTTCTTTGAGCGCTCAGAACGAAATGAAAACTGTCCACAACACAAGTGTCAGTATAACAGTTCGTCAAAGACATACATTTATTATTCATTCAAGGTTTTATACATTTACAAAAAGGGGCTGGTTAGTCAATTAACATACAATTAAAAGCTGCTAGATTATTGGCTGTTCTAGTGTAAATATGATAATTATGATAATCATGGCAAAAGAGCTGAAGTTGCAGAATTATTGTTTTATATTCTTGTGACCTAGTTGTCTTGCATAACTATAATGTAAACAACAGATATCTAATAAGACTTTTTGTACGTTCCTTATGAAGGCCTTATGAAGGCCAGATTTCTTTAAAACGACTGATTATAGCTGGCCTAGAAATATGTGAGCACAGGGTTTTTTAGCAAGTGAGATCTATCTAACTGTGAACTGTGAATACATATATGTGAATATACTTTGAATATATGGAATACATATATATTTCCATGACAGTCCCCCCTTAGATACCACTTGCCCTAAAAACCTGCTCCTGGCCCAAAGCGCTGCAACTCTTTTGTGCTGCCGGCGGGTTGAGAATATGCCTAGCGCATGTCTCCCCCACCGAATACAGACTTTTCGCAAATGGGCGGTCAGGAGGACTGTCCCTGTCGGGGGTTTATGTGTTTGCAATCATAATCTCATAGTTGATAGGATGTTTCATCAAGGATGTGTATTCTCAGTCTGGAGGTAGTTCGGAGATCTGGTCATGCCAGGCAGTTCCATCCGGACTGGTGTGAGGTCCAAGATGGTGAGTGGCATCAAATTGGTTGTCTCCTGAACAGTTTTTTCCATTATCCTGCGGATACAAGGAATTACACAGCAACCAGTAATTAATGCAAAAATGAGAACTCCCATAATAGCTGTGCCAACCTGTGCCAACATTTTCTGCCACCCACTCATCCACCCAAAGTATCGATCCCATGGGTCAGTGACACCTGAGTTCTGTTTCAGTTCCTCTGATAACTCAGTAAGTTTCTGTATTGCCATTGTGACTTTACCATTTGGGCCAGTGTTGTCTGGGATGTAGGTGCAACAGGTGTCTTTGATCATTTTGCAAACACCTCCTTTCTCAGCTAGAATCATATCCAAAGCCATTCTATTCTGGAATGCCATAATGGAAGTGGGGCCTAACTGTGCTGCCAAACCTTTTACAGCATCTATGGTGAAGTTAACGAATCTCTGCTGGTTATAATAGATGTAATTTATCCAATCAACATTTTTGTTTATAGTTACTAGTGGCAATAGTGACTCAAATCCTGCTTTAACTTGGTCTCTGGCCTTGAACTCATCAAGTAGGTCATCTGTCTGGTCAGTCAGAGCATCCACGACATCCTTCATGGCTTAGGTGTCTCTCCTGGTACGGGAGCTTCCTTGCAATGCGATACGTGGATCCAAACAGGCTTTCCCTCTAGTTACACAGAGGTTGGTGTCATCTGGGGCTCTTGGACAGGATCATCAAATCTGGCAGTGAAGAGAAAAACTCGAGAATGGACATTAGTTTTTGACCAATTCAATTACATAAGTGTTATGATTTGGTAGCTGAGGAGAGCAGGCAAAAGAGGCAATACACCAGAGAGGTTGGAATCTATGGGATTGCAGTACCCTGACTAACCACCACAACTAAAGGCAGCCGTGGAGCGTTCCTACGTTGGTCCTAGACGCCTCGTCACAGCCTGAGAAGCTAACTACACCTAAAGATAGAAAAAGGAAAGCTATCTGCCCCGGAGCAGATCCCCAAAGAACATAGGAAGCCCCCAAACATGTAATGGCGGTTAGACAAGAGGAAATACAGACACAGACAGAAAATAGTATGAGCAAACGTTGGGGCCCAAACTTCCTAGATAGAAAAGGATAGGAAAGGCACTTACTGCAACCCCAAAAAAACCCTGAAAAGTACCAACTCTACTAATTACAAAAACACCTGAGATCACACGACCTCTACCACCTAAATTAGTTCTCTGGTGTAACAAAAACTAAACAGCAACCACTGAAAAAAACTGGAAAAGGCAAATGAACAAACAACAGTGGCTGAACTAAACTGCAAGCACCAAAAAACTAAAAGAAGAAAATGACTTATCTGTTAGCAGAAGATGCAGGCACGAAACAGCTTTTCTGGGTCTCTGGGAGTGTGCCTTACGCTAAACAGTGCAATTAGGAGTGTGTCATGCCATGGTTTGCGTGTCTCTTGGGCAATTTTTCAGCATTCTATTCTTAAGTGTTTCGTTCAGTTTTTTCTACCTTCCTGCTGCTCTGGGGGTGGTAAGGAGTGTGTAGGCCTAGGTCTGACCCTACTGCTAATCGGGTCTCGTGTGTCAGATTTGCTGTGAATGCGGGTCCCTGATCACTTTCTATCATTTCTGGAGCCCCGTATCTGCACACTATTTTCCGAAAGTAGCTTCGTTGCAGTAGTCTTTGCTGACTTGGAAGGCTTCTGTTCATCTTGACAATACTTCTTTTGACCACAATGGCGTATTTGAATTCTTCACTTGGCGATATCTGGATGTGGTCTATCTGGATCCTTTGAAGCTGGTAGAGTGGTCTTTCCAGATAAGGTGAGGGGGACTTTCTTCCATACGTCCAGGCTTGCATTTGCCGCAGGTCAGACAGCTGCTGATGAATTTGGCTGTTAGGGTGGAGATCCCTGAAGCGAAACAGTAAGCACCAATCAGATATTCATCTGTGTCTTTGATATGTGGATGTGGGTCCATGTACCCATTGGACCACCATAGGGTGCATACTTTGTGGTAGGCAGAGTTTGAAGTCTATTATTGATAGCCTTCCTTCTTCACGTGTTGCTTTTTTCCCATTCAGCTCTTTTTCTCCTTTTGGAGCTTGGTCTTGTAACTTCTTGAGCAGATTCCAGGACGTCTCTTTGTCAGGTTTCTTGTCTTCAGTCGTCATGTAGTAGCCGTCCGGCTCTACGACCTCTCCCACTTCTCCATGTTGTCTTCCTTTGGCTGCTGTCATGGGTGCATCGCCACGAAGATCGTCGCGATTGCACATTCTGACTTCTCACAGCTGAGCTGCTGTTTCTTTGTGTTTGGTAATGAGAGAGTTAATTTTATCTAGCTCTTTGCTAAGACTAGGTCCAGCCTCGCCCGGCTGCTTTGGATTATGTTCTAATTAGTTTCCTTTATATTCCTGCCAGTCTGGGTGTTGGATGCCGGTGAAAGCATTCATATAGTTTAGCAGACTGGATCGGTTCTGGGAATACTTAAGCTAAGAGCTCCTTAGTTGTTTTTACTCTTACAGCTTATAGTTTATCTCTGAGACCTAAGGTGTTCCTACTGTGTGTGAGTGTTGTATGTAAGACTTTATTTACTTATCTTATTTTCTTATCTTTCTGTTCATTAACCGTTACCTGGTCATTCCCTTTGGTGGTATTCAGGGTCCTTCTTAGGACTAGAATACAGTTGGCAGGGATTGATAGGAGACAGGGTTTACGCTGGTGGCCTGGACCTCTGTACCTTTAACAGTACCTCCAGGTTGAGGGATAAGTTAGGACCCCAGTTAGGGTCAGCTTAGACCCCGGTCACCCTCTAGCCGGAGACAGCGTATAACGGATTCCGTTTTGACCCACTGGACTTTCTGTCAGGTAAATCTATGTTATCATACAGCTATGCGCATGTTATATAGTATGTTGCCCTTTTGATATAGATTATTGTCATCACATATATATATCTGCTATACAGCGTGACATTTTCACCGGCCCATACTAAAGATTCTCCCCAGCTGTCATGGATCCAGTAGCCCAGTTGGCCCGGCAGTTGCAGGGATTGTCCATGGAGTTGGCAGACATTAAGTCCAAGGTTTTGTCCCCCCGGAGCAAACCAGATCTGAACCTAAGGTTGCTCTCCCAGACAGGTTCACTGGTGGGCGGGACAAATTTTTTACTTTCCGGGAGGCATGTAGATTGTACTTTCGGCTGCGGCCTCGGTCATCTGGGAGTGAAGAGCAGAGGGTGGGAATTGTTATCTCGCTCTTACAAGGGGATCCTCAATCTTGGGCGTTCTCTATTCCTCCAGGCTCCCCAGATCTCCAGTCAGTGGATCGATTTTTTACTGCCCTGGGTCTGGTATATGATGATCCGGATCGAGTCTCCCTTGCTGAAACAAGGTTACGTAAAATATGGCAAGGAAATCGTCCAGCGGAGGAATATTCTTCTGAGTTCCGTAGATGGGCAACAGATACTCAGTGGAATGACCCAGCTCTTAGGAGCCAGTTTTGTCAAGGGTTGTCTGACAAATTAAAAGATGTGTTGGCTCAGTATGATTCTCCTCCATCACTGGAGGCTGCTATGGCCCTCGCTATTCGCATTGATAGACGTCTTCGGGAAGACGCGAGGTAACTCCACCCCCCGTGATGACTCCACCTACTACTAAAGTCCCTTATACTGAGGTTCCCCTGGTCTGTTCTGAGGAACCCATGCAGTTGGGAGGGACATCATTTTGTAGGAGGGAATCAGCGGTGCGCCGCAAGACTAGAAGGTGTTTCTTTTGCGGGAGAGAGGGACATTTTGTTGGGGGTGGTCCATCCCGGACCTCTTTGAACCAAGGAGTTAACCTGGGAGTGTGTATTTCGTCCCCAAATCTCTCTCAGTTTCTCGTGCCTGCGGAGGTGGTGATTGGTACTAGAACTGAGAGGATTTCTGTTTTTCTTGATAGTGGGTCCGGGGCTAATCTGGTGGACAGTCGGTTTGCCCAGGTGCATGGTATGCAACTGAGTGTATTGGCCAAACCGGTCCCTATACTCTCTATTGATTCTAGACCTCTTGGTCAAGGTAGCTTGGTACAAGCTGTTCATAACATAGATCTTCGAGTAGGGGCAATACATAAAGAGCAATTGTCTTGTTATGTGTTGGAGGGTCTGCCTGCTCCTATTGTGTTGGGACTTCCTTGGTTGGCTAAACATAACCCAGTGATTGATTGGCAATCCAGAAAGATAAGCCAGTGGGGTGAATTTTGCAAGAATAACTGCATGAGCACGGTCATCGGTGCGGTTGTGCCTAGGACTTTGCCTCCTTTTCTGGAGGACTTTTGGGAGAAGTTCTCAGAGGAGGGGTGTAAAGAGTTACCTCCTCATCGCACATATGACTTCTCAATAAAGTCGCTTCCTGATGCCTTATCTCGTACTTTCCCAGGGGTCGGGAAGACGGATGATCCGGTTCCTATTCCTCAGGAGGGAGTTGTAGTGTCAGCTGTATGCTCTGAGCTTGAGGGGGAGGTATTGGGGGCTCAGGGGGACGCCCCTGTGGGACTTCCAGGGAGACTGATAGTTCCAGATCGCTTAAGACTGAAGGTTACGGAGAACCCTTACAAACGGATGGCTGATAGGAGGAGAGTTTCTGGTCTAGATCTGAGGGTGAACGATCTGGTGTGGTTGTCTACCAGGAATATAAAACTTAAAGTTCCCTCCTGGAGGTTGGGTCCCAGATTCATCGGGCCATACAGGATCAGTTCCATAATTAATCCTGTGGCATTTCGTCTGGACCTCCCTCCTACGTTTAAAATTCATAATGTGTTTCACAAGTCATTACTTAAAAAGTATATGGCACCAGTCATACCGTCACCTCTACCTCCTCCTTCAGTGGTAGTCAATGATAACGTGGAAGTTCATTGGAGGGGGTATGGTCCTGAGGAGAGGACGTGGGTCCCTGCGTCTGATGATAACGCAGATCGATTGGTTCGGACCTTTCACACAATTTACCCGGACAGACCTGGTCATGAGGGTCCGGAGGCCCCTCGTAGAAGGGGGGGTACTGTCATGGGTGCATCGCCACGAAGATCGTCGCGATTGCACATTCTGACTTCTCACAGCTGAGCTGCTGTTTCTTTGTGTTTGGTAATGAGAGAGTTAATTTTACCTAGCTCTTTGCTAAGACTAGGTCCAGCCTCGCCCGGCTGCTTTGGATTATGTTCTAATTAGTTTCCTTTATATTCCTGCCAGTCTGGGTGTTGGATGCCGGTGAAAGCATTCATATAGTTTAGCAGACTGGATCGGTTCTGGGAATACTTAAGCTAAGAGCTCCTTAGTTGTTTTTACTCTTACAGCTTATAGTTTATCTCTGAGACCTAAGGTGTTCCTACTGTGTGTGAGTGTTGTATGTAAGACTTTATTTACTTTATTTCTTATCTTTCTTGTATGTCTTTCTGTTCATTAACCGTTACCTGGTCATTCCCTTTGGTGGTATTCAGGGTCCTTCTTAGGACTAGAATACAGTTGGCAGGGATTGATAGGAGACAGGGTTTACGCTGGTGGCCTGGACCTCTGTACCTTTAACAGTACCTCCAGGTTGAGGGATAAGTTAGGACCCCAGTTAGGGTCAGCTTAGACCCCGGTCACCCTCTAGCCGGAGACAGCGTATAACGGATTCCGTTTTGACCCACTGGACTTTCTGTCAGGTAAATCTATGTTATCATACAGCTATGCGCATGTTATATAGTATGTTGCCCTTTTGATATAGATTATTGTCATCACATATATATATCTGCTATACAGCGTGACAGCTGCTTCTTTGGCTGCCATGTCCGCCATGTTATTGCCTCACGCCTCTTCTGTTCTCAGTTTTCCATGCACTTTGATTTTTCAAATTGCCACCATTTTGGAAGTTGGAGTATACCCAGTAGGTCCCTGAAGGCTCCATGATGCTTCACGGTTGTCCCGTTTGCTGTGATGAAGTCCCTTGTAGCCCAGATGGGTCTAAAGTCGTGTGCTATGCCATGCGAGTAACTGTAGTCCGTGTAGATGTTTGCAGTCTTGCCTTCTGCCATCTGGCAGGCCTTCGTCAGCGCTATCAGTTCTGCTTCCTGGGCTGACAGGCTAGGTGACAGACTTCTGGACCACAGGATTTCTTGATTGCTGGTCACTGCACTTCCTGTGTTGAAACTTCTTCATCATCTGCAAATCTGGAGCCATCCAAGTATCCCCCCTTGGGAGTGGGAGTAGAATGGCCGGGCTGAGGACTGTAGGTCTGGAGACGGTGACATTATGAGACAAAGGCAATAGAGGCGCCACAAAGATGCCTGGCGGCAGGGAATTACTGTTGGTTGAGCTTGATTGAAGATTGCCAAGATGTCATGTGGAGTGAGAGTTTCCAGTGGCTGTCCAAGAGTGATTTCAGCAACCTTGTCCAGGAGGGTGTGTGCTGCGGATACTGCCATCAGGCAGGAGGGTGCTCTTCTTGCAACTGGATCCAAGCGGGCTGAGAGGCAGCCTGAAAGTCTCTGTTTTCCCCCGTGAATCCGTGCCAGGACTCCAGTAGCATGACCTTCTTTCTTCCATCAGGTAGACGGAAAGACTTTTCATAGTCAGGTAGGCCTGGTATTGGCGCTGAGACTGTGGAGTTCTTCCAATCTCCTGAATGGGTTGAAGGCTGCGTCTGATAGAAGGAGCGGGGTTGCGTTGATGCAAGCGCACAGAGGCTGCATTAGGACTGAGGCATCAGGGATCCAGGTTCTGCAATATGACACTAGACCAGGGAAAGCCTGCAGCATTCTTGGAGTTGTTGGGGGAGCCATCTTCTCCACAGTGGTCTTCCAGTCTTTTGACATGTGTTTCGTCTGGTGGGCAATACAGTGTCCCAGGGATGTAACTTGCTTCTGGCATCACTGGACTTTGTTCTTCCAGACCTTGCGTTGCTGTTCTTCCAGGTAGAGTAGGAGAGACAAGGAATAGACTGTGCAGGTGTCGATGTCAACCACACAAAAGAGAAAGTCATCCACGTGTTGTAGAAGAGTGACTCTTGCATATTCTGCAATCCAGTTGACGAGGATGGAGGACATTGTCTTGGTGAAACTTGAAGGGCTTGTTTTGAGCACCTTGAGACAACACTGTCCATATGCACTGCACTGGTGCGTGAAAGCAGGCCTCCAGGTGGAGGGGAAACACTGAAGAAGGTACTGGCCAGGTTGATCACCGTGAATACCGTTGCGGTGACTGGGACTCTTGAGAGCAGAGTGTGATGGTTCAGCACTGTTGGGGTTTCAAATACCGTAGCCTCTTTCGCGGCCTCCAGGCCTTGCACCATTCTGAACTCAGTGGGGTTTACAGTCTTTTTCTTCACTGTGGAAAGCTGGGATTGATTCCGATGGGCGAGGCAGCCCAGTTTGGCCTTGTCCTTCAGTATGCGGCAGGGGACTCCCATCTGCTGGTGCTGAGCTGGCGGGAAAACAAGCCGTCTACTAGGATCCACATCATGAGAGATGACGACCAGCTGGCTTTCTTGTTCTCCACCAAGACAGTCACTGTGTTAGCACCTGCTCTGGTCACAGGGGGTCTTCTTGTTGGGACGTCTCCTTAAACGGCTGCTTTTTTTCTCAGCACGGGCCATCAGTAGTTTCTTTTTCTCCAGCTCGGTCTCAGGTCAGTATTTGTGCACAAGTTTGAAGAGCTGAGTGGCCTTTTTCCGGTCTAGGGCCTGGGTGAACTGGTTGATTGCTGGGGGCACCTCCTGGTGCTTGCAAAAGATGAACCTCTGGCGTTAGAGCTGGATGAGGTGTTGCCATTCCATGAAGCGAGTAGGGTCCTTCTTGAGTTGAAATATCCTGGCCAATGTCAAAGTTCTCAGGCCGTCTTCTTAGGCGAGTTCACTTAGATCTTGAGTTGGTCAGAGACATCTTGACTCTGGGTGATGGAGTGGCTTTTCTGGTACTATGTCCAGCACCTCCTGTGATAGGTCTGCAGTGTGGTTGTTTGAGGTTCCTGTTTCTTCTTGGGTCAGGGGTGAAGAAAGTGTCATGGTCCCATCTTCCTGGAACACTCTGGTTGCTTTCAGCTTCTGCAGTAGGTCCACTCCCAATGGGTTGAGGGTGCAGGTTTTTTACACAACAAACTGGGACATGATGGAGTGTTCTGGCTGAGTCCACACGCTCAGGGCTTCATAATCTGGAAATATCTGACTTGACCATCAATTCCCATGCAGGAAGCAGAAGATTCTGATAGGTAGGTGAGGTTGCGGAGTTCCACAAGAAAAGATCTGACTACGCCATCCATTCTCAGGATATTGGTCCCACTGGTGGGGTTCCCTGTGGACTTGGTGTGCTCTTGTCCTATGGACAGGGTTCTTCACTGCTTTCTTTGTTTTCTCCTTGGCTTGCTTCTCTAGACAAAGTGGTGGGTCGTTGTAATGTATGTAGTACAGTTCATATAGCGTCTTGTGCTTGGGTGCGATGAAAACACAGGAGTCACAGGTTTGATATAGAAAAGTCCTGTATTACTTCATACAAGTTGGCAGAAATAGTCACACAGTTTGCAGACACAAACAGGAGACACAGCAGGCCAGAGTAATCCAAGCTCAGCAATCACTCTCCAATACAGATTCAGGATCTTCTTCTCTGTTACCGTAAGTCCATGCAAACGTGGGTCTTTCAAAGAGCAGGGTTCAGAGTCCACAAGTGCTTCAGAGTTCCTCAGTAGGAATAGCTGGAGTACAAGGTCCAAGGCTTACAGGAGTCAAGTCACAGGTTCACTGCAGGCTAGATTCTGAAGCACTGATTGCTCAGCTGTGGCTGCTTAAGAAGCAAGGAGAGAATCAGGGCGGGAACATGCAAGCTGGAAACTCCATTTTGACTGAGGGCAAGATAGCTGCAGCAAGACAGAAAGTAAAATGGCTGACGAACAAACTGAGTTTCAGGAATATATACATAGAACCTTACATTACTCCCCCCTTAAGGACAACCTCCGGATGACCTCAGACCAGGCTTGTGTGGGTACCTCTGATGAAACTGACGGAGCAAGCGAGGAGCATTAACGTTATTGACCGGTTCCCATGAGTTGTCCTCCACTGGGTAGCCCTGCCATTTAATCAGATATTGTAACTGATTTCTATACAACCTGGAATCTAAAATCCTTTCCACCACAAATTCTTCCTGACCATCGACTAGCACTGGGTCAGGGCAAGGAGAGGAACGTCCAGGAAACGTATTGGGTGTCGCAGCCTTTAGTAGGGATACATGAAAGACAGGGTGGATTCTCATAGTTCTGGGCAGTTGAAGACGACAAGCAACGGCACTTATAATTTTACTGATTTTATAGGGTCCAATGTACTTATGTTCCAACTTAGACGATGGAATCCTTAACTTATGATTTCTGGTTGACAGCCAGACCAAGTCTCCTACCTTGAAAGCTGGTGCAGGTTTACGAAATTTATCTGCTGCTTTCTTGTACCTTTCTTGAGCCGATTCCAGATTTTCCTTTAGAAGATCCATATTCTTCTGTAAAGACGTGATTCTTTCAGCCACTGCTGGTAAAGGCGTTTCTATGGGCAATCGTGGTAGAATGTTAGGATGATAACCTAGATTAGAGTAAAAAGGAGACTGTTTAGTGGAGGCACTCTGAGAGTTGTTATACGAGAACTCAGCTAATGGAAGTAGATCCACCCAATCATCCTGTAGGTGGCAGATAAAGCAGCGGAGATACTGCTCCAGGGTTTGATTGGTTCGTTCGGTCTGTCCATTAGTCTGGGGATGAAAAGCAGAAGAAAGGTTTACTTTAATGTCCAATGCTGCACAGAAATTTTGCCAAAACCTAGAAGTGAATTGCACCCCTCGATCCGAAATAACCTCATCCGGTACTCCATGTAAGCGAAACACATCTTTAATCATCAAATCTGATGTCTGTTTTGCAGTGGGTAAGCCGACACAAGGGATAAAATGAGCTGCCTTTGTTAGACGGTCAACCACCACTAGAATGGTGTTCTTCCCCTGAGAGGTTGGTAACTCCACAATGAAGTCCATAGAAATGGATCCCCACGGGCGGGACGGGGTGGGAAGAGGCTGTAACAGACCAGTTGGTGAGGAGCGAGGTGTTTTGCATCTTGCACAGACCTCACATGAAGTGACATAATTCAAAACATCCTTCCTGCAAGTGGGCCACCAAAAGAAACGAGAAAGAAATTCCTGTGTCTTTAGAATTCCTCTATGCCCAGCTATCTTGGAATCGTGAATGAGTTGCAATACTCTTAATCTGATTGTTTCAGGAATATACAGACGTCCCTGAATCCACACACCATTCTTAAAGACAAGACTTACGTCCCTTGGGGGTTGTGCCAAAAAGGAATCCGCATGGTATGCTTCCTTGATGTCCTTAAGTAGGTCTTGATTATGAATTACTCCTAGGAATCTAGAGTCAGGAAGAATAGTCTTAGGAGGAGTAATTGGACGTGTCTCTGCTGAGTAAATCCTAGAGAGTGCATCAGCCTTTCCATTGCGTGATCCTGGTCTATAAGAGATGATAAAATTAAATTGGTTTAAGAAAAGATTCCAGCGAGCCTGGCGAGGAGTCAGGCACTTAGCCAACCTGATAAACTCAAGGTTACGATGGTCTGTCAGGACGACTATTTGCTGTGCAGCTCCCTGAAGAAGGTGTCTCCATTCTTTGAAGGCGGCAATAATGGCCAACAACTCTCTATTGCCCACATCGTAGTTCCTCTCAGCCGAAGACAACTGCTGGGAAAAGAAGGCACAGGGATGCAAGACATTCTTCTCACCTGTTCTCTGAGAGAGTATAGCTCCAACGGCACAGTCTGAAGCATCCACCTCTATTATGAAGGCAAGCTCGGGGTTGGGATGTACTAGGATAGGTGCAGTGGTAAATTTATCTTTTAGACGGGAAAATGCTTCCTGGGCTTGGGGAGTCCAGGAAAACCTAGACTCTTTCCGGGTAAGTTGAGTGATAGGTGACACTACCTCAGAGAAATTTCTAATGAAACGTCTATAGAAGTTGGCAAACCCGATGAAGCGCTGTACCTCCTTCACATTTCTAGGACTTGGCCAATCCTTGATGGCTTGGGTTTTGCTTCCATCCATACTAATTCCTTGTGTAGACAGTACATACCCCAGAAATTGAATTTCGGTCCTATGGAATTCACACTTTTCAAGTTTGATGTAAAGATGATTTTGTCTTAGACGTTCAAGACCATTCTCACATGTCCATGATGTTCCTCTGTGGAGTTAGAAAAAATTAGAATATCATCCAAATAAATTACCACGAATGTATCTAGGAGATCCCTGAAGATGTCATTCACCAAGTGTTGGAAAGTGGCTGGGGCGGTACTCAGACCAAAAGGCATAACTAGATATTCAAAGTGTCCATAGCGTGACCTGAATGCAGTCTTCCATTCATCCCCAGGTCTAATACGGACTAAGTTATAGGCCCCACGAAGATCTAGTTTAGAAAAAATTTTGGCATGTCGCACTCTCTCCAATAACTCAGGGATTAAAGGCAATGGATAACGGTTTCTAATAGTAACCTTATTGAGTTCCCTATAGTCTACGCATGGTCTCAGAGATCCATCTTTCTTCTTTACAAAGAAGATGGGTGCACCTGCAGGAGATGAAGAGGGGCGTATGAAGCCCTTGGCTAGATTTTCATCTATGTAATCCTTTAAAGCCTTTAGCTCGGGCCCCGCCAGGGGGTAGATCTTACCAAAAGGTATCTCTGCTCCAGGCAATAATTCAATTGGACAATCATATGGACGGTGAGGAGGAAGCTGGTCAGCGTTCTTCTTGTCACATAAATCCACATAGTCCTGGTATACAGCTGGTAGTTCAGGGACTGACATGATTCCTTTAGGAACAGAGCAAGCTGAAACTTTTGGACTCATCTGTTTCTCTGGAAAGTGTAATTCCTTGGTCTCCCAGTTAATGGTAGGATTCTGAGCCTGCAGCCATGGTAGCCCTAGAATAATGGGAAAGTGGGGAGAAGAGATAAGCATAAAGGACAGTTTCTCTTGATGATCTTTACCCATAAGAACCCTCAAAGGCTCTGTTTCCTGATCCACTGGTCCAGAGGTCAGCAGGGAGCCATCCACAGTTTCCATCTGTACTGGAGTAGCCTTCTTCACTGAACGTATTCCCTGTTTCAGAGCAAAGGAGACATCCATAAAATTTCCACTTGCCCCTGAGTCGATCATAGCAGAGCTAGACACCCAAGCTGAGTCAACCCAGAGTTTGATGGAAAGAAAGCAATGAGAATTGTTTTTCTTACAACTCAGCTGGGACACCGCTGAGGAAACTTGAAAAATGGCAGCGTTTACACAGTCAACGTCCTCAGAGGTAACGGAGTTTAAGTCCGAGAAATCAAGATCTGTTGCTGCAGATCTCTCTGGAGCCTGAGGCTCGGACCTGACAGATCCCCTCTCGCAACACTCACAATGAATGAGTGCTGCAGTAGTCTTACGAGAACGGCTGGGGCAGTTTATAATGAAGTGCCCTGACTTACCACAATAGAAACATAGATTCTCCTTAAAACGATGTTCCTTGCGTGCATCACTAACCCGTCGTTGTAAAGAGTCTACCTGCATGGGTTCAGGTTCAGGTTCCCGTGTAATCCTACTCAAAGGTTCCTTAGCTGGAGAGGAAGGTAGGAAAAGGTTAGTACGATTGCTTTCGAACCATCTCTCTTGCCTGCGTTCAGTCAGACGAGTATCAATACGGATGCAGTAGTTAATAAAGTCACCTAACGCAGTGGGAGGGTCGGCACGAGCAAGTTCATCCTTAATCAGTGGAGATAACCCCTTTCGAAAAATAGATTTTTTGGCGGAACTGTCCCAGGTGGTATCAAGGGCCCATCTCCTGAAATCCAAGGCATATTCAGCTACCGAGTGCTTACCTTGGCGCAAAGCTAACATGGCTGCTTCAGCTGTTGCACCTCGATTGGGGTCATCAAACACCTGCCCCATGGCTGAAATAAAATCATCAAGGTGATTCAAACAATCATCCTCAGTCTCAATCAGAGGGTTTGCCCACATTAAAGCCTTGTTGGTAAGCAACATAATTATAGTAAGCACCTTAGATCGTTCAGTGGGAAATTGTGAAGCATGTGCAGAAAAAAAAAGATTGCATTGATTAATAAATCCCCTGAATTTCTCACGTTCACCGCCAAAACGAAAAGGGGGCAACTTGGGAATCCCAGCACTCGGGGCTACGGCAGGAGCCTGGACTCGCCCCTCTAGAACCTCAATCCTGGCTCGCAAATCCTGGGTAGTCTGTCCAACCACTTGCAAATTGTGATTATTGAGGTCCTGTAGATTTGTAAAACGGGTCTTTATATTCTGCAAATCTGCAAGGATATTATCAGTCACTCCGCAAAGTTCCTTTATGCGGGCCTCCATTTTCCAGATCTTTTAAGACAGGATTACTGGAAGAAGAGGAGAGAAAAAAAAAACAATAGTGTTCACCTGTGGCAACACTGCAAAAAGAAAAAAAAATTAAGGGAACTGCTCACCTGGAATGGTTGTGAGAAGTCACAAGCACTATCATCACAGAAAGTTTCAACCAGACATCTGATATCCAGAGTTACAGCAGACAAAAAAGAGAAAAGAAAGGAAAAAAAAACAAACAATAGTGTTTACCTGTGGTAACACTGCAAAAAGAAAAAACTTAAGGGAATTGCTCACCTGGAATGGTGGTGAGAAGTCACAACCACTGTCATCACAGAAAGTACAACCGGACGTCTGATATCCACAGTACAGCAGACATAGCCTTCCAGACCCAGCAGACACTAACGTTTTGGCTTCAGAATCTTGTAATGTATGTAGTACAGTTCATATAGCGTCTTGTGCTTGGGTGCGATGAAAACACAGGAGTCACAGGTTTGATATAGAAAAGTCCTGTATTACTTCATACAAGTTGGCAGAAATAGTCACACAGTTTGCAGACACAGAAACAGGAGACACAGCAGGCCAGAGTAATCCAAGCTCAGCAATCACTCTCCAATACAGATTCAGGATCTTCTTCTCTGTTACCGTAAGTCCATGCAAACGTGGGTCTTTCAAAGAGCAGGGTTCAGAGTCCACAAGTGCTTCAGAGTTCCTCAGTAGGAATAGCTGGAGTACAAGGTCCAAGGCTTACAGGAGTCAAGTCACAGGTTCACTGCAGGCTAGATTCTGAAGCACTGATTGCTCAGCTGTGGCTGCTTAAGAAGCAAAGGAGAGAATCAGGGCGGGAACATGCAAGCTGGAAACTCCATTTTGACTGAGGGCAAGATAGCTGCAGCAAGACAGAAAGTAAAATGGCTGACGAACAAACTGAGTTTCAGGAATATATACATAGAACCTTACAGTCGTAGGGGTTCTCTGCAGCGGTTCCGGTAATGGCCAAGCTTGCCACAGTTGTAACACTTGACATTTCTTCTGTCTTTAAAATGTGGTTGGCCATCTGGCTCTGAGACCACCATCAGGGGAGCTGTTTTACGCACTCCTGGCTGGGATTCTATCCCTTTTGCGGCTGTGAGCAGGGTGTCCATTGCTATTGACCTGTACTCAGGCCTAGCTACTATCAGTGGCTTTCTGATTGGTTCTCTCAGTCCATGCACAAAGGCCTGTGCCAACATCCGTCTGTGTGTCTGATCATGGGTAATGAGGCCCAAATCTTGAAACACTTGCATTACTCTGTCATGGAACTTCTCCACAGACTCTGTCTTGTCTTGACTCGTGACATGTAGGCTGAGAGCTTGTCCTGTCAGTCTGCTTTTGGCCCATTCTCTGAGTTGCTCAATTAGCTTTGGTCCTGTCTCCCAGGCATACGCATCTAACTCTGCTGGAAGCTTGAAGTGTTCTCTCATAATTGACCAGAATGCATCACCTGCTTTTATTTCCATTTCGGTCCAGAGATCAATCCAGGCTGCTTTCTGCTGGATCTGCTGCATTTTTTGGCAAAATAGCATGGGGTGTATCCCTGGGTCTGGCAGCATACTGATCACCTGGCTTGGGATGAAGGGCTCATAGGATGGTGCCTCTACCTCTCCCTGCTCTATTGGTGCTTGTGTGTTTTCTTCCCTAGTATTGGGCAGCATGTGTGACGTTGCATCTTCATCTTCATCAGATAAGAAGTGACATGGTGTACTTGGTGCATACACTGGGTGAGATTTGGGCTTTAAAGTTGTCTTGCTGCATGGGAATTTCCCACTTCCTTGCTGAGGCTGCGGTGGATCAGTGTCATGGTTCCATGCTAGCAGCCCTGTAGCTATACCACCCCCTGTGAAGCCCTAGCTGTGGGCTGTTGCGTCTGGGGGCTACATGTAGCGTTTTGTGTAGGGAGATTTGCACTTTCTTCTCCTGATATAATGACTGGCAATGTTTGTACTGTGCTTGGGATAGACAGGGTGCCCTGTGCTGGAGACACAGAGAGAGAGAAAAGTCTGAAGAAGGAGAAAGGGACTGGGAGAAGAGAAAGGAGAGGGTGTCCCCCCTGTGACTCTTGAGAGGGGATGTTGAAACAAAAATGCCTTCTCCCTGTGGAGAGAGGCGGGGAGCGTTTTTCCCTGTACAAGGCTCCTTACTCAATGAGAGCAGCCTACACCTGTCCCGTGTCTCCACATGATGGACATGTGATGTGTGTGACTCTGAATTCTGCTCTTGTGACATGTCAGTGATCTTTTTCTCACAGATGATTTAACACCTTTTCAAACTTATTCACATAAAAAAAAAATCACTTCCTGGTCCGTTCAAATTAACTTGCTGTATCTTTTACACGATGCACCGCTGCTCTTTTATAGCAGATGGTAATCTATTAACAAATTTTCCCGTTACCTTTCAAATAACAAAAAACAAGAAAAAACATTTCATTATGCAGCGTAAAGGCTGCCTGTCTATTTGCTTCTCACGTACTGTGTCTATTCCAAAAACCTATTCAACAAAGGTGATTTAAAAATCTGAAAACTGCTGCACTCTGGTTCTGTTTGTCAACGCCGAATGCCCGACGGGAGGGGCTACTCAAACCGCTGCGTAGTTTGTGTCTGCTCTCTCCCTCAGCCTGTAATTTTCCTTATCTGTTGAGTGACCTTGTTCTAAAGCAAGCTTGTAGAAAAAAAAATGGCTGGAGAAATAAAACTCTAAAATAAATTGCTTAGAGAAAAAAATCTCTCCAAAATCATTTAAAAATGTACTTAAAAGAAAAATTTTAAAACAAAAGTTAGATTAGTAAAAAAAACCTCTAGAAAAAGAAAAAATAAATAAATTCACCAAAAAGGGGAGAAAAGAAAAAACCGTATTACTCATAAAACTCTGAAAAACAACCCTTGTTACTAAAACAGCTAATCAAAAAAAAAAACAACAGAAAAGAGGTGGAAAAAAAAAACTGATTGTAAAATGATAAAAACAAAAAGAAAAGTGCTTTAAAACTTCTGTCTGGTAGCGTAGTTTTTTTTTTTTTCCCTACCGCTCTCTGGAATGTCAGCTGGCTGCTGCCAGCACTTCCCCCCTCCCTTCTACCTCTGCTTGCTGTCTCTCCAGACACTGAAATCACGTAAAAAAAAAAAAAAAAATATTATTATTCCTCAGAATAGCAAAAAAAAATGAATATAGTTCAGTCTGAATGCCTGATAATTTTCACGTTAAAACCTGTAGCCAAAAAACTAGCTTAAAAAAATAAAAATCAAAGCCAAGAAACAGATGTGACAACGTGATTAGCAGAGGAGGGGGAGGTCAAAGGGGTTTTCTCGCTGCTGCAGGAAGCACACTGCTCTGAATGAGATACTGACAGAGCGCACGGAGATGTGATTTAAAGCGACAGTACCTGATACAGACAGTTGACACGTACAAATGAGACAGACACCCGGGAGAATACGAATCCCTCTTTTGATGATCTGTGACACATACAAGCTGCTCTGGTAACTGATAACTCACCAATTGCACTGAGCGCGGTGAGGCTCAAGGTTCTATCGCTCTCTGTACCGTACGCCCTGGCCGGTGCGCCGGTCACAATAATCTGCAATAGCCTTCATCAAAATTCTCACTATCCACGTCTGATTTGACTGGGATGGCCTCCGGTGCGTGGACGATTATTGAGAACTTATCCAAACAAAGCTTCTGCCCTTCACGTCTGATTTGACTGGGATGGCCTCCCGATGCGTGAAAGTTTACTGCAGAAACTTAACCGAACAAAGCCCTCGCTTCCACAACTGGATTTTTTGGGATAACTTCCCTCCAATGTGTGAAGAATATCTGCGTGGACTTATCCAAAACAAAGCTCCCGCCCTCCACATCTGATTTGACTGGGATGGCCTCCCGGTGCGTGAAAGTTTACTGCGGGAACTTATGCAGCAATTTGTCTTTTGCTATACAGCCCCCAGAAATCAGCAAGCAAAAACACAGTCACCGTTCCAACTTTCTCCCGGTTCACATAAAACATGAAACATATACAGCACAGCAGCAAACAACTCGGCTTATATCCCAGGGCTTTTGGATAAGGGTATGGACTTTTTACACAACCTGGGAATGCGGTGATGACCACGTCCGACCGGCTGGAAGTGTAGGCTAGGACTAGGCACAGGGAACATTCAGGTAAGATGACAAAGTTTTCTTACCTTACTGATGGAGCTGCAGTCTCCGTCCCGTGTGCCAAGGCCAGGGCCAACACCCCCGTCTCTCCGGTCGGCCGGGTCCTCGTGCGTTTCGTCCAATGCCCCGCGTGCAGGCGCCAACTGATATGGAAATTTAATTAGGATAAAAATATCCTTCAGTGTTGCTGCTTGCCATGTCCAAATCTCTATATTATGTCTTCTTTGAGCGCTCAGAACGAAATGAAAACTGTCCACAACGCAAGTGTCAGTATAACAGTTCGTCAAAGACATACATTTATTATTCATTCAAGGTTTTATACATTTACAAAAAGGGGCTGGTTAGTCAATTAACATACAATTAAAAGCTGCTAGATTATTGGCTGTTCTAGTGTAAATATGATAATTATGATAATCATGGCAAAAGAGCTGAAGTTGCAGAATTATTGTTTTATATTCTTGTAACCTAGTTGTCTTGCATAACTATAATGTAAACAACAGATATCTAATAAGACTTTTTGTACGTTCTGTGAGACAGTGAAGGAATATGTGGTGAATGAGGTGTATATTTCACCAAAGTACCTTGCTGACTGGTATGAGCGAAATGTGTGGCTTTGTAAACCTGGTGGTAAAGAAAGGTCACTACACCTGCCATTCAGTACACGCTTGCAGCTCAGACCTGAATCCACTCAGGTGTTGATTAGGAAGCCAGAAGTAGGTGCTTGGAGCACAGTCAGGGAGCTCATTCAGTCTGGACAGGAGTCCAGGCACGGAAGGAGACTCCGGGAGGTGGGCTCTCTCTGTCTGGGTGCTCGAGGTACCCCGGACACAAAGAGGAGACTCTGCGACACTCCATGCTGGTGACTACTGAATAGGAGGTGACCTCTCTCAAGTCTGGACGTTGGAGTTGCCTTCAGACATAAAGAGGAGTGTCTGTGAAACTCCATACTGGTAACATATGTGATATGTGTTGTTTTGGGCACAGACTGGTAGAGTCTGGGTCCCGGATAGAGAGGGCCATCTATCTAAGTGTAATTAGAGGCTAGACAAGCCTAGGTCTTTTTTTTATGCTTTGTTTTTATCTGTGTGCTGTGGACTTTAATAAAACTGGTTGCGGCCAGTTTTCACCAAACTGCTGTCTGAATGAACTGTTTCCGTGCCATTCTGTCTACCCAGACAGCGATCCTAGAGCTAAATACCCCTGGAAATGTTACAATTGGCGGAGAATGCTGGGGCAGCGCAGTGCCTGATACAGTTAGTGCTGGAGTGTGTATGCAGCACAGTGGCGAGAGACAGCATTAAAGGTGAAGTCTATTGAAATAGCAGCAGAAAAAAAAAAAAAGTGTGTCAGCAGAAACGTCTGTTTGGAGCAGTCTTGGAGAGACAGTGGCCCTGATAGGGTCTGCAGAGAGAAAATGTATGCACAGCAAAGCTGAACTTGTTGTGAAAATGACTGTGGAATGTGCAGCAGCAAAAGAAAAGTTTGTGGAGCAGTCTTAAAGAGACAGTAGCCTTAATAGACTTTGCAAAGGAAAAAAAAAAAAGAAAAAAAGTGTTTGCACAGCAAGGCTGAATTTTTCTGTGGAAAAAAAAAAAGCTGTGTAGTGTGTATGTCTTGAGTGAAGACTACAGTTGTGAAGACAGAGAAGTCTGACAGCATGGATGACAGCATGGAGGCGCTGTTTGAACAAATGGCGAAAGTTAATGTGCAACATAAGACTGCTGTGATTGAGACAGATGAGTCCGGCAGTATGGAGGAGCTCATTGAGTACATGGTGCAGGCCCAGCGAAGCATGCAGCAGAGCATGGAGCAGCAGCGCCTGCAGCACCAGCAGCACATGCAGCAGGCCCAGCAGCAATTCCTGCAGCAGCAGCAGGAGAATAACCGGTTATTTGTTGAGCAGATGACAGCACCAAAAAAGGATTTCGGTGCCGCGTCCCGAAGTAATGTTGTGAAGGCACCGGCGTTGTCCGCTATAAAGAAGGCGGTAAGACGGTCCTTGAGAAAAATGACACCTCGTGATGATGTGGAGGTATATCTTACTAGGTTTGAGAGACTGGCAGAGAAGGAGAATCTGCCACTATCTGAATGGGCCATGGCGGTCGTACCCTATCTGATTGGGGAACCCCAAAAAGTCTGGGCTGACCTGAGCAAGCAGGACAGCGAAGACTATGCCAAGTTGAAAGCGGCGATTCTTACCCGGCTGGGTGTTACGGTTGCAGCCCGTGCCAGGAGAGTCCATGACTGGAGATACAGTTGGGAGTCTGCCGTCAGCAACACTGCCCAAAGGGTCGAAGAGGTGACAGTGGACCGTTACACCCGAGCACTTCCTCCTGAGGTACAGAGAGAAAGGTACTTTGGCCCCAAAGACTGCCTCCGTGACAGCCATCTGAGCGGACGTCACTTCAGAGTTCCCGGACGCTGAACTCTCGCGGTAAGAGCGTTCCAGCTGTTGGGGACATGGGGTATGCTGATAAGCGGGTTCAGGCCCGAGGGGACATGTGGGTGGGAGAGTGTGATGGACAGTGTTGGAGCTGGCATGAAATTGCAGCGAACTGTCCAATAGAGGGGGAGCCTATGTGCCGTGATGTTGGCAGGTCCCTCTCTCTCTGCGCAGAACCTGTGTGTGTGTCCACCTCAGCCGAAGAGACTGGACCACAGGGGTCCCCGGTGGTTGTAGATGGCTGCCCAGCGCAGGCCCTCTTGGACTCAGAGAGTCCAGTGACTTCCGTATGTGACAGCCTGATTGATAGGGACTTCATCCCTGATAAGCACCTGAGTATGGTGTGCATCCATGGAGACACCAAAGTCTACCCAGAGACTGCCGTGGACTTGGTCCCTAAACTCGGGGAGGTTTCATATGAAGTGGGGGTAGTGAAAAACCTGGTGCACCCTGTCATATTGGGTAATGACTTTCCCCGGTCTAAGGATCTCTGGGGGAAAAATGTTTCTGATGGACAGTGTGATGAAGCTCCTACTGGGGGTGCGCAGTCCCGAGGGGCGGAACAAGACTGAAGATGTGGGGAATGACTCTGCCCCGGAATATGTTTCTGCCGGAGACAGCGGCGTGGACGGTGTACTGTCCGGATCCGTGGCTGCGACTCGCGAAGCTCGGGCCGGAAGTTCGGCGCCCGGTGCGCCATCGGAGTTCCCGAGCGACCCAAAGGATCTGGATAAATCCCAAGATGAGATTTTGAGACCTCGGGTTGGCCTTGGTGAGCTCAGGCGCATTTTCATGGAGTCTACACTTGAACCACGTCCCAGTGAGTGGGAGGGGCGATGTGTCGCTCCGTTGCCGCTGCCGATACACGGGAGCTCAGATGGGATGCAGAACGTGGTGGAAAAGAAGACTGATGGTAGGGCTTCTGAGCATGTCCTACCAGAAGAGCCTGAAGAAGGGGCCGAAGACGTAAAGGACATCCAACAACTACAGGAGAAGATGCGTAGCCATGAGGATCTCCTGGAGAAAGAAGTAAGAGCTCTGAGTCTTATGCAAAGTGAGCCTGTACCAGAAGAGGATAAATTATGTGTACCGACCAAGAAAAACGATCAGCTCCCTCTACAGTGCCAATCGTTTGAACAGTGTGGCTCGGAATGGTCAGAGACCATGACAGAGGCGCTTGGGTTCTGTGAGATAGAATTTATGAATCAGCTGATATTTAAGAAAGTAGATGTGCTAAAGAAAGTTCAGGGGGAATTAGAGAAAACCCCTATACCTCCTGTGACAGTTGGTGACACAGGGTCAGTGCCCCAAAAACAGGAGGTACGAAAGTTTCTGAGGAAGAATCAGCAGAGCTGTTCTGACGTGCCTGGTCGTACTTATCTGGTGAGCCACTATACCGAGACTGAGGCTGGCACTAAAGTCAAGCTGAAACCGTGCAGGACACCCGAGGCCCGCAGAGAGCATAGGCCTGGGACGGTACAGCGTAGTGCGGTTGCTTTAAGTGAAGATACAGATGACAATGGTGAAGATGAACTTGGTGTTGGACATAACTGGTCCGGAGTTCACTGTCTCTTTAGGATTGTTGACCAGCCCTCCGGTCTGGATGACCAGCCCTCCGGTCTGGATGACCAGCCCTCCGGTCTGGAGAAGAGGGGGGGGATATGTGAGACAGTGAAGGAATATGTGGTGAATGAGGTGTATATTTCACCAAAGTACCTTGCTGACTGGTATGAGCGAAATGTGTGGCTTTGTAAACCTGGTGGTAAAGAAAGGTCACTACACCTGCCATTCAGTACACGCTTGCAGCTCAGACCTGAATCCACTCAGGTGTTGATTAGGAAGCCAGAAGTAGGTGCTTGGGAGCACAGTCAGGGAGCTCATTCAGTCTGGACAGGAGTCCAGGCACGGAAGGAGACTCCGGGAGGTGGGCTCTCTCTGTCTGGGTGCTCGAGGTACCCCGGACACAAAGAGGAGACTCTGCGACACTCCATGCTGGTGACTACTGAATAGGAGGTGACCTCTCTCAAGTCTGGACGTTGGAGTTGCCTTCAGACATAAAGAGGAGTGTCTGTGAAACTCCATACTGGTAACATATGTGATATGTGTTGTTTTGGGCACAGACTGGTAGAGTCTGGGTCCCGGATAGAGAGGGCCATCTATCTAAGTGTAATTAGAGGCTAGACAAGCCTAGGTCTTTTCTTTATGCTCTGTTTTTATATGTGTGATGTGGACTTTAATAAAACTGGTTGCGGCCAGTTTTCACCAAACTGCTGTCTGAATGAACTGTTTCCGTGCCATTCTGTCTACCCAGACAGTGATCCTAGAGCTAAATACCCCTGGAAATGTTACAGTTCCTTATGAAGGCCTTATGAATGCCTTATGAAGGCCAGATTTCTTTAAAACGACTGATTATAGCTGGCCTAGAAATATGTGAGCACAGGGTTTTTTAGCAAGTGAGATCTATCTAACTGTGAACTGTGAATACATATATGTGAATATACTTTGAATATATGGAATACATATATATTTCCATGACAGTGGCAGGGAGCAGCCCTCAGCGGTCAGGGGTTGTGAGGCACTCACAGCTCTTATTCGTGAAGTGCCGTCCATGCCCGTCCCGCTCGGGTTGCATCCTTCCCGGTTCAGGAGTCGCCGTGCCCATGCTTCTGGAGGTTTTGATGGTTCAGCCGCTTCCATCCCACAGGTATCAGATCCCTCTGCGGGTGCAGCTGCACCCTGCAGCTCCTGCTGACGATGTCCCAGCTTGGCCTGTACTTCCGTTTCAGGGTCCTCAGTGGTGGTCATCACTTCTGGTCCCCACTGCGGAACGGTCTCAGGTGACAACGGTTCTGCCTGCTGATAATGTTCCAGCTCCTGCTCCAGTCGAAGAGGAGGTCGCGGCTTAATGTCCTGTGGCTCCGGTATGGCATGCTTTTCCAGCAGGTGTTCCGACGAGCCAGTCGCTGGTTCTCGCTCCGGTGGATGGTGTTCCTGCTTCATGAGACGTGTTGATTCAGGCCCTGACAGCCACCAGGGATCCTTCTGTGCAGGTAACGAGTCTTGTTCAGTCACTTCGTCCCATCTTCATGCAGGCCGTATTCTTTCCTCCTCCCGCTGCCACTTCCATTCCACTTAGCCAATGCCTTTACAGTGAAGGGTGCAGGAGTGGTGCATCGCTGCTGGCGCCGTGTCACGCAATGATGCCGGGCAGCTGCACACAAGTTTTTCTTCTGGGCCCCACCGTTCCAGGGTGGGATCGCTTCCTGTCACTCCACCCATTTTCTGGTAACTTGCTGTAGGGGGCAAGTTCTTCTTTTTCTTCGTCGCACCCACCATGGGGGACCAGGGTGTACTGACAGTCAGCTTTTGGTGCCATTTCTGCGCCGTTACGCCCACGAAGGGTGTCATCATGGTAGTAGTCTCTCTCTTTTGGAGCCAAAGTTCTCCATCTTCATGGCCGCCATCTTGTTACAGTATCAGTCCAAATCACAGCTTTAGACAAATTCAGTCCTTTAGTCACATCCGGTAGTTTACTCACAGGTACAAAATCTTTAACCCGCACTCCTCGGGTTAGATCCATCACATTTGTATCATCATGGCCGAGGTCACCGGGCACCCAAGCCCTGGCCTCCCTTCACAGAAACACTACATTTCTCTTGCACTCTACTTGCCTCTTCATTCCTGGCGCCGACGTTACCCACCCTCCTTTTCGTGTGGTCGCCCCTGGCTTGATGTGAATGAACAGAGTCACAGTCCAAGTATAACTCAAAATGCAAAACTTTAATCATCATCAACATCAGTTTCCACGTTATACGTTACTGCTTCTTTCCCTTCCCCTCCTGTCACACGGCTCCAAATCGGGTCATAACATACTGTACGTTTTCCTGGCGTCCTCATAGTGTAAGCTCACAGCGTCCTGGGGGACCCTCATCTGCTTCGCCCCGGCACCAAGGGAGTTCACCCATGCTAGCAAGCTCCACATCCTGAGTGACCCGCCCGTCTGTCCTGCCGCGTTCTCAACTGCAGTATTCTTCCTGGGAAACTCAATCTCCTGCTTCGGGGGAACTCGATCCCCTATCTCTTCAGCTATTACTTCACTAGCTGGCACACTGACTCTGGATGGCTGGGCACTTTCTTTAATGTTGCGGGGTGTTGGGTAGCTAGGGCATATTGCCCACCCGAGCACTAAGGGCTACCCGCCCTGACTGAACTAAACCAGGAAATCCTGCTACCATATTCCCAGCTAACCCCTCCTATAGTTAATTCTTCCCTAACACTGGTTCCTATTTCTATTATATACAAACTAATGTACTCTGTGCCCCCATCTAGTGGCTTAAGCACTAACTGCACGGTCCCAATAATATACATTGTGCAGCAAGAAGATACATATATAAACAAATATACATACAGCAGCATGACAAATACATTATAAATGAAGACAAGTTGAAGGGGTTAGAGGTGCAACATAGCATAATCCTTGTAACCCCTTACAATACGCCAAGTGGGCAGTCAACTGCATGCATGCGATTTACATACTTGTGGCCATGTCCTGACTAGTCACTCCTGGCTTCTCTCAAGGCGCTGAAAGTCACAAAACTCATGTGTATGTATGAAATTCGCAAATACCCCAGGGCGTAATAACATGATTAGTGGGACCAACATTCCCTTGATTAGTCTGACGCTAATTAACATATCGCTAATGGATTTATAAAATTATTTTTTTACATATACTGCAATCAAATATACTATACAAGTGGTGTGTTAAGAAGAGTGTTAACATAAGGATAAATACATGGTGGCAGTTTGGGGGGCATGGGGGAGTTTTCAGGTTCACTTTAATATTAGATCTGAAAGGCTTAAACTGCTAGGAACCCCACAGATTGCTCAGCAAACCTTCATGGACTGTCAAAAATGTTAGGCTGAGTTTAAAGATAATACTCTAGTCCATGACCTCCTTGGTCGTCACCCAGACTCAGACATTCTCCCGATGGTTTTCTAGTCTGAGGACGAGTTGGACAATTCCTGAGAAAATGTCCAGATATACCACAGTACAGAGTCAAAGATCTTGTCTACATCTTTTCTCCACAACACAAAGACTGACAACTCTAAGCTCCAATGGCTCCACCTCCGGTACATGGATCCGCTCCAGGGAAAGATAAGCCAGCTGTTCAACACGTCTCTCACGGATTATGTGGTCCATTTGCATGTAATACGTCGGCCGGGTGGTGATCATGTCCCCATTCTCAGGGCTCCGCTTACTCCGACTCTTCTCCTCGGACAGACAGGGTCTCTCCGTCATATCAGCACAACCTGTACTCACTGTGCTGGCAGCTACTTCTTCACTGCTGTGTCCCCCATTCTTCCCGGCATTCCAAGGACAGGAGGCAGAGTCCAAAGCAACTTTAAACAAAACAGGTTTATTGTCTTCAGGACACAGCACATCCATTACACTTCCATCACATTCTTCACAATACCAGCAGCACATTTCTGTCTTTCCCTGCTTCTTCCTCTATGTCACAGAATAAGCCACAAAGATATAGCGGAACGAGGTGCCTGGTGAAAACGCCACTGCCAAATATCTCCTTTCAGCCTGCTTCACCTCAGACTCAGAAATACTGACTACAGGGTCGTCCACCACATCAAAGGTTAACCTGCCCATGCACTTTTATGGTGACTATCTTCTTCTGCTTCTCACTTCACTTTCCACTCTGTTGCTGCGCATACTGTGCTCTTTACTCTTCTCTTCCTTTCTCACTCTTCTAATGCACTCCAAGGATGGCTGGGCTTCTGCTTATAAAGTTACGAGGCAGCCAAGCAGTCCAGGACATAGGCACACACAGCAGTCTACCCCTGACTGACTATAACCAGGAAATCTCACTACCTTATTCCCCAGCTACCCCTCCTAGAATTATATGTAGTAGCAGATTTGGTAAAACTTAACTTTTATTTGGATAAATAAATTGGAAATAGTGCTAATGTGCAAGTGACACAAAAAAACCCGAAGAGTGTAGGTGAATAAAGAGGGGAAAGAAAGACGTAAAAGACCACTGATTTTGTTTTGTGGCTATATGTATGTATATGTATAGCTCACTGTATTTTTATCCTATAAATGAACCTAAATTGTACTATCAAGCACAATAGGAACAATTTGTGCTAGATATCGTTAATATCAGAATGCACCCAGAAGGATAAATTATTTATATATTGTATATTAAATCACAATTCATTCTCTATGTGGATACTATCCTAATATTGATACCCTGTGTTGAACTGGACAGGGGGTACCATATTATACATAGGAGTACCTTATTGCACGCATTAACTTGCTATATGTCATGCGGTCTCTGACCCCTAGGGCTCTCCCAACGCGTTTCATCTGTCTGGAATCATCAGGGGAGATATGACGCTCTCTGTAAAAAAGACAGGGACGATGGAATGAACTAATCTCCTTTTTATAATTACCGGGTATGTGTTGTAAGGCGGAATTTCGGACGCCAAATGCGTCACTTCCGGACTTTCAAGCGCGTCATCGCGCCCATAGGGCGCATGCGCTGTTGATACTGGGCGTGTCTTTCTCTCGGAACGTAACTTCCGGTTTCCAGAGAAGATCGCCTTTTGACAGAGACATGATTAATGTCTGCAATTGATGCAGTATAATCGGTTATGTTCTTTTCAAGGAATACACACATCTGTTTCATAACTTTAGTATAAGAAACGATATAGTGCAATCGAAGGTAATCTCTGATGATAACATTATCTTAATATCAAAGAGTTCAAGCCTAATTAGTGTGTATGTGCAGATGATTCCAAAAATCCTATATTGGATACATTATCATTGGGCTAGACATATTAGTTATAATAAAATATCACAAAGAAATCATATTAGATGTTGTTGGTTGATAAATTATCGAAATAGATATGGGAAACTCAGATTCTAAGTATGATGTTGAATGTATGGGTTAGGACACAACCGACCAACTTTGGAATGATAGAAAGGGTGCGTACTGTATATTACCCTATTGTACCCTATCTAATATATCCCTACCTCACGCGGAGGTTGGCACCTAAAACCTGCGCAGTGGCGCCCCCACTCGACGGCGGCTCACCCTATTCTAGACGCCCTTTGGGTCCTGCACTACAGGAAGGAAGAAAAGGTAAGAATTTCATTTAGACCCATAGGGTGAGTGGTTTGGAGATGGAAAATCCAGAAGGTTTCCTTTTGTAGGATTTTCTTGTCCCAATCTCCTCCCCTTTGATGTTTATTAATTTTCTCAATCCCCATGAAGGAGAGAACTTTAAGGTCACCTCCGTGTGCATGGTTAACGTGGTAAGCAACAGCGGTGTCTCTCTTATGGATGGTGTCTCTATGATGCTCTCCTATTCTTTTCTTTAATTCTCTTCTGGTTTTCCCTACATATTGTACGCCGCATCTGCAGGTGATGTTATAGATGACTCCGGTGGATTTACAATTGATAAATTGATTGATGGAGTAGGTTTTTTTAGTGTTAGTGCTTGTGAATTCCTTCCCTTGTTTCAAAGATCCGCAGTATTTACAGCTCCCACATCTGTAGCAGCCTTTTGGTTGGTTGCCTAGCCATGTGGAGCTAATCGATTCCGAGGGTACATAATGGCTGCGTACTAGTCTGTCTTTAATGGATCGTCCCTTTCTAAAGGTAATTTGTGGGGTGTTCAGAATCACATTGGACAAATCCTTATCCATACATAAAATCGGCCAGTGTTTTGTAATGATTTCTCTCAATTCTTTCGACCCATTTGAAAATTTTGTTATGAATCGTACAGTTATATCCTCTTCTGGCTTAGTTATAGGGGTAAGGAGATCCCTCCTTCCCGAGATAGAGTTGTCTTATAAGCATTTTTTAGGACATGGTCAGGGTACCCTCTCTCTCTGAATCTTTGTCTTAGATCATCAGCTTGTTCTTTAAAGCTGTTGATACTAGAGCAGTTCCTTTTAATTCTGAAATATTGACCCTTCGGAATGCCTTTTTTGAGGGGAATAGGGTGATTGGATTCCCATCTGAGTAGAGAGTTTGAGGAGGTTGGTTTCCTGTATGTTTTGGTAGCCAACTGCCCATCTTTGCCTCTCTCAATCTGGATGTCCAGAAAAGAAATACTCTGAACATCAGCCTCAAAAGTGAAGTGGAGGCCGATGTTATTAGAATTGAGACCTTTGACATAGTCCCCGAAACTCTCCACATCACCCTCCATATGACAAATACGTCGTCGATATATCTAAGCCAGAGTACAATTCTATCTTCCACTGTATCTCCAAAGACCACATTTTCTTCCCACCAGCCCAGGAGCAGATTTGCGTAGGAGGGTGCGCATGGGCTGCCCATGGCTGTGCCCTGAGCTGTGGAAGTACTTATTGTTAAACAAAAAATAATTTCTTGTCAGACAGAATTCTAGGGCTTTAAGAACAAATTGATTATGTTCATTGAATTGTAGACCTTAGTTTTGAGGTAGTACTCTGCAGCCATGATGCCCTTCTCGTGTGAATCGATGAATACAGAGCCTCGACATCAACTGATCCTAAGATCATATCGTCACCCAGCTCTATATTCTCTATTTTTAGAAGTAGGTCGGATTGTCCCTGACAAGGAGCTAAGAGAGGAGACAAATGGCCTCAAAATTTTGTCTATATACAGGCCTAAATTTTGGGTGAGGCTGTCAATGCCCGACACTATCGGTCTTCCTTTTAGTGGGGAAAGACCTTTATGCACTTTCGGTAAACAATAGAAAGTAGCAACCATGGGGTGTATGGGAATCAAAAATCTTTTTCATCTCGCGTGATTAATTTGTTATAAAAAGCGTCATTGACAAGATTCTTCAGTTCCGCGAGGTATTGATTTGTAGGGTTACTGTCCAGTTTATCATATCCCATATCTTCCCTAAAAGGGAGCAACAAAGTGTTTTGTATTGCGATTCTTCCATCACCACAATGTTGCCCCTTTATCTGAGGGTTTTATTACTATATTTTTGTCTTTCTCAAGATCATTTAGCGCTTTCATTTCTCTTTGTGAGAGATTATGGAACCTATTCTTGTTATATTTCTCTAGTTCCAGAAAGTCTTTCGCAACTAAATTAGAAAAGACATCTATAGCACCCACATCAGTGATTGGTGGCATTCGTTTGCTCTTGTTTTTAAGGTTAGTGAAAGGGCCTTCTCCTTGCTCATTGGGAGGGTCTCCTAGATGGTATAAAAAATCTCACATTGCCAACATATTTTCATCAATACCTAATTCAGCGCAGCTTTTTTTGTCAAGATTGGCAAAATATTTTTTCCACTTGAGTTTTCTAGTGAAAAGATGCAAGTCCTTTGTGGCTTCAAAGCATTCAAAGTCTGAGGTAGGGACGAATGACATTCCTTTGCTTAGGACTGTCATTTCTTCGTTTGTTAGAGGTCTATTAGATAAATTAACAATAGTTTTATTTAAACTGGATTCCTTGTGCCGAATCTGTTCCGGAGGTGGTACCCTGAGTCTAAAAATGTTCCCTTTGGGGTGGACTCCGGTTAGATCCTCTACCTCCTCTAGTACCCCCTTTCCTCTACCTCTACCTCTCGTGTTTTTAAATCTCGTATCTGAGTCAGAGAACTCAGCCTCTGAAGATGAGTGATATCAGTATCTGGTGGGCGATGTACTTTAATATTGTTGATAGAATAGGCTTTATTTTCGCGAAATTCTTGTAGATCTCTAATGAAGTATTTGTGTTTTCTCTCCTTCAAATGATATTGAAATTTTTCTATTGTGTTTTGAAGGTTAGTCTCTTTAAGAGCAAACTCAGGTTCGGATGAGAATTTTTTTGTAATCTCTATTTGTTCCTTGAGTTTCTCATTCAGGGAGTTAAGTATGGTTTTTTCTTCTTCAAGAAGAATCTTCATAAGTTTTAGAGAGCTCTCAGTGGCTTCTTTTTCAAGTTTGGCAAAAGAGCTGTATTTTTGTACCTATACCCAAAAGATAGTGATATTCTAAGGTGTCTTGGTACAATGCCTGCTTTTATGTAATTATCAAGACTTTGTACTTCCCACCATGAGGTGACTTGCTCTTTGTATACTTTAGTCAGTTCTTTAAACGCTGCACTAAATGAAGGTATATATTTTTTCTGAGTGAAAACACCATCTGAGAATATATCTTTAGCCTCATTGATCCATTGATTAGTATCTATACCTGTGGATAAGAATCCTGCCATACCCCTTTTGTATATTTAGATAAGCGGAGGCTAAGGTATCAAATCAATATTGCATATATGTAGTAGCAGATTTGGTAAAACTTAACTTTTATTTGGATAAATAAATTGGAAATAGTGCTAATGTGCAAGTGACACAAAAAAACCGAAGAGTGTAGGTGAATAAAGAGGGGAAAGAAAGACGTAAAAGACCACTGATTTTGTTTTGTGGCTATATGTATGTATATGTATAGCTCACTGTATTTTTTTCCTATAAATGAACCTAATTGTACCTATCAAGCACAATAGGAACAATTTGTGCTAGATATCGTTAATATCAGAATGCACCAGAAGGATAAATTATTTATATATTGTATATTAATCACAATTCATTCTCATGTGGATACTATCCTAATATTGATACCCTGTGTTGAACTGGACAGGGGGTACCATATTATACATAGGAGTACCTTATTGCACGCATTAACTTGCTATATGTCATGCGGTCTCTGACCCCTAGGGCTCTCCCAACGCGTTTCATCTGTCTGGAATCATCAGGGGAGATATGACGCTCTCTGTAAAAAAGACAGGGACGATGGAATGAACTAATCTCCTTTTTATAATTACCGGGTATGTGTTGTAAGGCGGAATTTCCGGACGCCAAATGCGTCACTTCCGGACTTTCAAGCGCGTCATCGCGCCCCTAGGGCGCATGCGCTGTTGATACTGGGCGTGTCTTTCTCTCGGAACGTAACTTCCGGTTTCCAGAGAAGATCGCCTTTTGACAGAGACATGATTAATGTCTGCAATTGATGCAGTATAATCGGTTATGTTCTTTTCAAGGAATACACACATCTGTTTCATAACTTTAGTATAAGAAACGATATAGTGCAATCGAAGGTAATCTCTGATGATAACATTATCTTAATATCAAAAGAGTTCAAGCCTAATTAGTGTGTATGTGCAGATGATTCCAAAAATCCTATATTGGATACATTATCATTGGGCTAGACATATTAGTTATAATAAAATATCACAAAGAAATCATATTAGATGTTGTTGGTTGATAAATTATCGAAATAGATATGGGAAACTCAGATTCTAAGTATGATGTTGAATGTATGGGTTAGGACACAACCGACCAACTTGGAATGATAGAAAGGGTGCGTACTGTATATTACCCT
Organism: Oophaga sylvatica; assembly: GCA_033576555.1. Lineage (NCBI taxonomy): Eukaryota > Metazoa > Chordata > Amphibia > Anura > Dendrobatidae > Oophaga > Oophaga sylvatica. The sequence goes on along the minus strand of JARQOD010000004.1, from coordinate 333,621,964 downwards.
ATTGTAACCCTATCTAATATATCCCTACCTCACGCGGAGGTTGGCACCTAAAACCTGCGCAGTGGCGCCCCCACTCGACGGCGGCTCACCCTATTCTAGACGCCCTATTGGGTCCTGCACTACAGGAAGGAGAAAGGTAAGAATTTCATTTATGACCCATAGGGTGAGTGGTTTGGAGATGGAAAATCGATGTAATACGTCGGCCGGGTGGTGATCAATGTCCCCATTCTCAGGGCTCCGCTTACTCCGACTCTTCTCCTCGGACAGACAGGGTCTCTCCGTCATATCAGCACAACCTGTACTCACTGTGCTGGCAGCTACTTCTTCACTGTTGTGTCCCCCATTCTTCCCGGCATTCCAAGGACAGGAGGCAGAGTCCAAAGCACTTTAAACAAAACAGGTTTATTGTCTTCAGACACAGCACATCCATTACACTTCCATCACATTCTTCACAATACCAGCAGCACATTTCTGTCTTTCCCTGCTTCTTCCTCTATGTCACAGAATAAGCCACAAAGATATAGCGGAACGAGGTGCCTGGTGAAAACGCCACTGCCAAATATCTCCTTTCAGCCTGCTTCACCTCAGACTCAGAAATACTGACTACAGGGTCGTCCACCACATCAAAGGTTAACTGCCCATGCACTTTTATGGTGACTATCTTCTTCTGCTTCTCACTTCACTTTCCACTCTGTTGCTGCGCATACTGTGCTCTTTACTCTTCTCTTCCTTTCTCACTCTTCTAATGCACTCCAAGGATGGCTGGGCTTCTGCTTATAAAGTTACGAGGCAGCCAAGCAGTCCAGGACATAGGCACACACAGCAGTCTACCCCTGACTGACTATAACACAGGAAATCTCACTACCATTATTCCCCAGCTACCCTCCTAGAATTAACCTCTAAATGTCCTAGAACTAAACCTTACTATGCAGTGTACTCAGTGCCCCATCTAGTGGCCCTTTTCCATAACTGCACTGTCCCTAGCTTACATATAGAATAATGTAACAATATTAAAACAGATATACGAAAATATCTCACAAGGCAAAAATATTACAATAACATACAGGTACATAGCAGCATAAACATTAAAGGGGCTAAGCCCTGACCCCCTTACATGTATGGTCTGTGTCATGGCCTCCACCAGAGAACAAGGGCGTCATGAAGTAACAGAGCATCCTTAAGGGTTTCGGAAAGGCCTTTGTGGAACTGGCACCTGAGAGCTGCATTGTTCTACAGAACTTCAGTGGACCACTGCCGGAACTCAGTACAGTAGTCCTCAGCTGTGTGACATCCCCTTGTGCCAGGTACATTATTTTTGCCTCAGTGACCTGGATTCTGTTGGATTCGTCATATATCGAACCTAAACTGTCAAAAATTCGTCAACAAAAAATGTTCTGGGGCTTGTGGGGACAAGAAAATGCCCAGGTCTGAGGACCCCTTGCAGTAGGGACATGATATGTCTATTCAGAAATCCATGTTTTTCTGATATGTAAATGAGCTGTTCAGGGCTATGGGCAGGACACTGATCTGCATGAGAATCTGCCTCCAGAGATTTTTTATGAAAGGGGGCGAGGCAGTGCACATCTAGTTGTAATATGGCCAGGAGCAGACTCGGACTGCCCCATAGGAGAAAAGGAGGATCATACAGTGGGCCCCCATGCAGGGATGGGCTCTCCACACTGCTTATATGAGAAGCAGTTGGCACAATACATGTTTCACTATATACAAAGGCATCATCTCAACATTCATTTAACAAACTACCCTGTTTATTATTATACTAGATGGTGGCCCGATTCTAACGCATCAGGTATTCTAGAATATGTATGTAGTTTATTTATGCAGGGCTCCGCTCCCACCCTCCCATCCTTGTATGCATGGCTCCACTCCCACCCTCCCATCCTTGTATGCATGGCTCCCTCCTCACATCCTTGTATACATGGCTACCCTGTCCCATCCTGTATACATGGCTCCGCTCCCACCTCCACTCCTTGTATGTATGGCCCGCTCCACCCTCCAATCCTTGTATGCATGGCTCCGCTCTCACCCTCCAATCCTATATACATGGCTCCGCTCCCACCCTCCCATCCTGTATACATGGCTCCGCTCACACCCTCCCATCCTGTATACATGGCTCCGCTCCCCCCTCTCATCCTGTATACATGGCTCCGCTCCCACCCTCCCATCCTATATACATGGCTCCGCTCCCACCCTCCAATCCTATATACATGGCTCCGCTCCCACCCTCCCATCCTATATACATGGCTCCGCTCCCACCCTCCAATCCTATATACATGGCTCCGCTCCACCCTCCCATACTTGTATACATGGCTCCGCTCCTACCCTCCCATCCTGTATACATGGCTCCGCTTCACCTTCCCATCCTGTATACATGGCTCCGCTCCCACCCTCCTATCCTTGTATACATGGCTCCGCTCCACCCTCCCATCCTGTATACATGGCTCTGCTCCCACCCTCCCATCCTATATACATGGCTCCGCTCCCACCCTCCCATCCTATATACATGGCTCCGCTCCCACCCTCGCAATCTGTATACATGGTTCCGCTCCACCCCCCCATCCTATATACATAGCTCCGCTGGGCTCCCCGTCCTCCCCCATCATACTTACCCTGACACCGTCGCTGCACGTCCCTGCATCTCTATCCCGGCGTGTCAGCTTCTTTCCTCTGTGGTGCGGGCACGTGGTACCGCTCAACACAGGAAGAAGCAGACGCGCCGGGACAGGGATGCAGGGACGGAAGGTGAGTTATGCAGGGACGGAAGGTGAGTATTGCTGCAGGAGATGACCCGCGGCTACCATCAGGAGATCTCCCGACGATAGCGGTGGCGTGCGTGGTTGAAATCCTGCGCCAATTCGCAGACGGACTGTGCCTGTCGCTGATTTGTTGCGTCTGGCCGGGCCCGACCAATCAGCAACGCAGGATTTCCGTTACAGACAGACATCTAGATAGACAATTATATAGTAGATAGAAATAAAGACAAATTTGTGAGTGAGGTATTTGCATGTAGCTGAACAGTGAGCTACCGGACTCAGTGTTACTTGTGGGCCCTTGGCATCCCAGTCAGGCACTGGCCGGGAGTATGCATATTGCATACTTGTGGTCACATGACCCCCCACTCCCAACATCAGAGAATCCTGACACAAATAGAGTGTCTGCAGACTTTTGTGCCAAACCTGGACAACCCCTTTAATGTCTATATAAAATAGATCTGCAAATTCGCCATCCATTTTGCTTTCTTGTAAAGAGAACGGATGAATGCTGGACATATGAACTCAGCCTTATCTGCATACAACTCTGGAGCATGTGTAAAGCCCCAGTCACACTAAGTGAGATCGCTAATGAGATCGCTGAAGCGTCACCGATTTTGTGACGCAACAGCGACATAGCCAGCAATCTCGCTTAGTGTGACACGCAGCGACGATCAGCCCCCCTGCTGGGTATCGCTGATCGTCGCTGAATCTCCTGGACCATTTGTTCATCGTTGGTCTCTCGCTGGCCAGCGCGTATCGCTGCGTGTGACAGCGGGAGACAAATGATCAGCGAGCTGGGAGCTGGTATCCAATGTACATATCGGGTAACTAAGCACCGCGAGGCACCTAGTTACCCGATTTGTACCCTGGTTACCGGCTCCCAGCTTCTGTTGTAGAGCACTGAGAGCCGGTATCTAAGGTACATATCGCGTAACCAGGTGCCGCGCGGTGCTTAGTTACCCAATATGTACCCTGGTTACCAGCTCTCAGCTTCTGCTGTAGAGCGCTGAGAGCCAGTATCTAGGGTACATATAGGGTAACTAGGTGCCGCGCGGTGCTTAGTTACCCGATGTGTACATTGGATACCAGCGTGCTCGCTGGTACTGATCGCTGGTGAGTCTGCCCATGTGACAGCTCACCAGCGATCAGCTAACGATGTCCCAGCGATCCCATCCACGTCATATAGTTGGTGGGATCGCTGGGACATTGAAGAGTGTTATGGGACCCTTAGGCAATGTGGCGCCCTGAGGGTCCAGTCGCCACAGAGATGTTGCATCGCACCCAGGGGTGTGACACCTGACTCTCAGGTAAGGAGGAAGCACCCCATTGACTCCATCACCGCATCCACACACATCATGCCAGTGCTGAGCTTCAGGCTGGTTAGTAAAGGGTGTAGAGTTGGGTGGGTGGAGTCAGTTGCAGCATTAGGCTGCAGCGTGTTAGATTAGAGTTTCAGTCAAAGACAGGCAGGCAGTGTGTGGGTACTGCCTGGCCTGCAGCTCCTCTGAGTTCATCTCAGGGAGCCGAGCTGAAGAGAGCGAAGGGGTCCTGGGCTGAGACAGCAATTGAAGCTGTGCCCCCATCCTTGGAGAAGGAAGGACCAGGCACATAACGGGAAACGTTTCCCAGACTAGTGGGTCAGTTCATCGCCATTAGTAACACTGCGTCTAGTGGGACTCTTCAAGAGCCACTAGCTACCATAATCTCATCCGGAGGCAGCTAGGGATCAAGTACGTCCAGGCATCCGACGGTGTTCCGGTCTCCGTGAAGAGGAGAGCAGTGCACCGGGACATCGGGTCGTACCTGTAAACTGAAAGGATCCAATACTACCTTGTCTGAGGCTCTGTGGTAGGGAGGTGCAGAGAGCAGTAAGGAGTATAGCACAAGAAGCCGGAAAGGAACATAAAGGGAGTCTTTGGAAGTGTGACCAATTTACCTGAGGGTTACTGGACTACTCACTGGAAGGACACAGTGCCCGGCTGGAATCTGTATGTACAACAGACTGTGAGTAAACCCTTGAAACTGCAAAAGAACTGTTTCCTGCATTATTACTCCGTTGCACACTCCACTCTGCTACATCACTCTGCACCATTGCTGTTACCTTACATCTATCTGCCCTGGGAGGACACAGTCTTACCTGTAGGAGACTTTACACCAAGCTGCACAACACCATCCCTCCCAGAGGAACTGCACAGCAGGGCTGGTCACCCTGACCAGGTACTACAGGTGGCGTCACGACAAACTACACGAACATTTAATCCCCTGTAAATATCCCCATTTCAGTGAGCGCCCAGGGCACGGACCGAGCTGTGCTACCCGTGACATTCCCCATAGAAATCAACGGGCTCGGTGCCGAGTACCCCCAAAGCCCTGGTACGTGCGGCTCATCTTTGGCGTCACGAACAGGATTCTGAAGCTCGCTATAAGCGAGTCCTGTGTGCCTGAATTGGACTGTTTTTGTGCTAAAGACTGTATCTGCCATCTTTGTGACTTTGCCGCCATTTACCGCCGTTGGCCGACATTTTGCCGCCATATTCGTGCCCTGAGGCGCTGGTGAAGAAGGAGGGCGTGCTTTCGTGGGCGTGTGCTCACTCAGTGGCGCGAAAGAAATGTCCGCCTACCCTAAATGTTACTGCAATCTCCGGACATGTCCATCAGCGATGGAGTTCCGCCTCCTAATTCCCCATGGTGGAGAAGAAGGGAGAGAAAATCCCGCCTCCATACCAAAGAACGGGCCTCTCCTGATGAAGAGATCCGTTGTGACCTGGAGAAGCTGATCCTCTCCATTGAAGAAGAAGTGGATGCTGCCCTGCTGTATCTGGCCCGGCACCGCGCTGAAGTGGAGAAAATGGAGCGAAGCTGGAGGGCTCTGGAGCTGCGGCTGCAGCAGAGCCGACCGCTCCCTACACCGCCCGCGCGTCTGCCACCGGCGCCACCTGAAGCAGAGTCTGAGATCTGGCCGAAGGCTGATCCGGAAGGAGCCATACCTGACCCCGCTGAGGAAGCGGCGACAGGAGAGGAGGCTGCGGAGGCCTCACCCGGACAAGAACGCCGGTCCACCCTGGAACCAGACACCGTACCGGTAGCAGAGGAAAGCTGTCCCCCGGCAGGGATGAAGGAGGAAGACAGGCCCTGCGGCCTAGACGACCGGAGTGAACCGGCACTGCAGGTAACCAGCGATGATATCCCTGCTGCAGATGATGACATCCTGCTGGAACCCCTGACACCCCATACCAGCCCAGTGTGCACCAGTCATACGGACACCAGCGGTGGAGTCAATAACCCTGGTGCTAGGCACTGTGCCCATGAATAGGAATGGTCCTGTGCTTGCACAGCCACCAGGTGTCGCTACTACCAAGTAAATGAGAAAAACAGGACAGGTTCTACAAATGTATATAGTGTAGTAATGTATATAGTATGCAAATGTTGCCATAACCAGAGAGGTGATTGCCTTTGATATTGCTTTTCTGAACTGGTGGCTGAGGACTCTGCCAGCCCAAAAACTGTCCTTGTATATAGTTAGCACTTCGGTGCCTCATCTTGGTTTCACTTAATTACCTCAGAAGTTTAAAACCCGTTTGGTGTGGCCGAATGTGAGGACTGCTGGAAAAGTCAGTTATGTCTTGCAGCCCACCCAAGACCACCGTTGGAGGTTTGGAGCGGGTCCTCCACAAGTATATGTTTACTTGAACTGTGAAGTAAATATTAAAAGTGTTTTCTTGCAACGTTTAACCTGAAGTGCCTCCCATAAAGGGATGATGCGTTTGAGAATGTTATACTGTTTTGCTAAGCATTTATAAAAATTTTGTATGTTTCTTATGTAACATCTTTACTCTATTACAGCCCAGGAGTGCTGTGTTTAACCAGGGGGGAATGTGGCGCCCTGAGGGTCCAGTCGCCACAGAGATGTTGCATCGCACCCAGGGGTGTGACACCTGACTCTCAGGTAAGGAGGAAGCACCCCATTGACTCCATCACCGCATCCACACACATCATGCCAGTGCTGAGCTTCAGGCTGGTTAGTAAAGGGTGTAGAGTTGGGTGGGTGGAGTCAGTTGCAGCATTAGGCTGCAGCGTGTTAGATTAGAGTTTCAGTCAAAGACAGGCAGGCAGTGTGTGGGTACTGCCTGGCCTGCAGCTCCTCGGAGTTCATCTCAGGGAGCCGAGCTGAAGAGAGCGAAGGGGTCCTGGGCTGAGACAGCAATTGAAGCTGTGCCCCCATCCTTGGAGAAGGAAGGACCAGGCACATATCGGGAAACGTTTCCCAGACTAGTGGGTCAGTTCATCGCCATTAGTAACACTGCGTCTAGTGGGACTCTTCAAGAGCCACTAGCTACCATAATCTCATCCGGAGGCAGCTAGGGATCAAGTACGTCCAGGCATCCGACGGTGTTCCGGTCTCCGTGAAGAGGAGAGCAGTGCACCGGGACATCGGGTCGTACCTGTAAACTGAAAGGATCCAATACTACCTTGTCTGAGGGCTCTGTGGTAGGGAGGTGCAGAGAGGAGTAAGGAGTATAGCACAAGAAGCCGGAAAGGAACATAAAGGGAGTCTTTGGAAGTGTGACCAATTTACCTGAGGGTTACTGGACTACTCACTGGAAGGACACAGTGCCCGGCTGGAATCTGTATGTACAACAGACTGTGAGTAAACCCTTGAAACTGCAAAAGAACTGTTTCCTGCATTATTACTCCGTCGCACACTCCACTCTGCTACATCACTCTGCACCATTGCTGTTACCTTACATCTATCTGCCCTGGGAGGACACAGTCTTACCTGTAGGAGACTTTACACCAAGCTGCACAACACCATCCCTCCCAGAGGAACTGCACAGCAGCGCTGGTCACCCTGACCAGGTACTACAGGTGGCGTCACGACAAACTACACGAACATTTAATCCCCTGTAAATATCCCCATTTCAGTGAGCGCCCAGGGCACGGACCGAGCTGTGCTACCCGTGAAATTCCCCATAGAAATCAACGGGCTCGGTGCCGAGTACCCCAAAGCCCTGGTACGTGCGGCTCAGCTACGTTCACACTATCAGTATTTGCTCAGTATATTACATCAGTATCTGTAAGCCAAAACCAGGAGTGGAACAATCAGAGAAAAAGTATTATAGAAACACGTCATCACTTCTGTATTTATCACCCACTCCTGATTTTGGCTTACAGATACTGATGTGAAATACTGACCAAATACTGATAGTGTGAACATGGCATAAGGCAAAGTGTAAATTACATTTACAATAAAAATAGTGTAAAAATATTTAACAATAACATAATTATTACAATTTCCAAGTTATTCGGCTCTGCTTATATAACTTGTCTAATTTCGGTTCTCGGTTATATTTTTAAGGTGTCAAAAAGAGATAAAGAGAAGCGACATTATAAATTAAAGCTGTTAAAAAATCTTCCAACTCATAAAGGGATTAATTTAGGTAATATCCGTATGATAAGAGCTCCATGATGGTGTTGATGTTTTGAAGCTTTACTTTACTCTTTACAAGCCAACTTGCAGAAATTCTGTGAGCCAGATGTCAGGAACTACTTATCTTGTTGAATCTACTGCCACCTAGTGAAAAACCACATTATATGCAGAGGTATGGCTGTTTTAAAAAAATATTTAAAAGGGAACCTGTCACCCCCCAGGACCTTTTTAAGTAAAAGAGCCACCTTCAGCAGCACTAAGGCTGCATTCTGTGATGGTGTCTCTTAGGTTTCTGATTGCTAGGAACGGTGAAATACACAGTTTTATAACTTGTCCGTCATACCGCTATTGTGTCAGGGAGCGATGTCTTCTCCCCCTGTGTCAACGGCCTCAGAGGTGTCAATCACCTTCCCTCTTGCGTCTATGCGCCGCCTCCTGTGTTCCAGTTACATGCCCAGCGCCTGCGCTCTGCCAACATTTCTCTAGCATGCGATGTGCGCGCTTGTCCAGGAACTTACATCAGGCGATGTAAGGGAGAAGACATACCTTCCTGACATAACAGTGGTATGTCAGACAAATTATAAAACTGTATATTTCACCATTCCTAGCGATCAGAAACCTAAGAGACACCTTCACAGAATGCAGCCTTAGTGCTGCTGAAGGTGGCTCTTTTACTTAAAAAGGCCCTGGGGGGTGACAGGTTCTCTTTAAAGGGAACCTGACAGGTCCCCTGTGCTCCCTAACCCATCAGCAGTTGTGTACTGTTGTTGCCTAATCAGTCCTTTATAGTGATTATCATATAAATACATGTTTAAAAAAGTTTTTATATAGTTCAGTTTTCCTATGCTATTTACACTGTGCATGTCTGGAAGTGAAGAAGCAATCTTACTCACTTCTGCCTATGCACAGTGCACCTCTGAGCTCAGAAAGTGTACACCTGGCTTCCAGAGAAGTAAGGAAGATACTGAGAAAGTTCAGGAATCAGCCCAGAACCACATGGGACGACCTGATCAATGGCCTGAAGAGAACTGCGATCACAGTCTCAAAGCACGTAAGGTCTCAATGCTCATGTCAGCACATGTCCAGGCCCATTTAGGTTTTCCAATTACCATCTGGATGATTTAGAGGAGGCATCAGAGAAGGTCATGTGGTCAGATGAGACCAAAATAGAACTTTTTGGTATCAACTCCATTCGATGTGTTTGGAGGAAGAAGAAGGATGTGTGTAACGAATGGAAGCGGAGGCAGAGATGGTGAAGTTCACATTCGTCTTTATTTTTTAACCCTTCCCGACCTTTGACACAGCGTATGCGTCATGAAAGTCGGTGCCAATCCGACCTATGACGCATACCCTGTGTCATGAAAGGATCGCGTTCCTGCGGGCCGGGAGACCGGGGTCACTCAAAGGTCACCCGACCCGCAGGCACAGGACCCTTTGTGCTTCACCACAGGGGGGTTGGCTTAACCCCCCCGTGGCCACGATCGCTCTGATTGGCTGTTAAAAGTGAAACAGCCAATCAGAGCAATCTGTAATATTTCACCAATTTAATTGGTGAAATATTACAATCCAGCCATGGCCGATGCTGCAATAGCACTGCCATGGCTGGACACCGAGCCCTGACCCCCCCCACACGTAGTCACGGCAGCGATCGGCCGCCGCCACCGAAAAATGGCAGTGATCGGTTTCCGCCGTCACTAACAGCTCCCCTGCTCCTGCGATCCGCTGCCCCCACCTACCGATCCCCCCCCTCACCTTCCGACACCCCCTACTCACCTCTCCCAGTCCACCGATGTCCCTGGATCCGTCCCGGCGGCTGCCTGGGATTCTTCATGGGCGCCGCCATCTTGGAAAATGGCGGGCGCATGCGCAGTGCGCCCTCCATTGTACAAAAATTTATTTTGATCACTGTGATAAACTGTCACAGTGATCAAAATAAAAAAAAGTAAATGAACCCCCCCTGTCATAGATAGGGACAAATAATAAAATAGAGAATTTTTTTTTTTTTTCCTAGTGGATTTTGCTGCTGATCCGCAGCTGATTTTGCTGCGGATCCGCGGCGGATATTGCTGCTGATCCGCGGCGGATTTTGCTGCTGATCCGCGGCGGATTTTGCTGCGGATCCGCGGCTGATTTTGCTGCGGATCAGCGGCGGATATTGCTGCGGATCCACGGCTGATATTGCTGCTGATCCGCGGCGGATTTTGCTGCGGATCAGCGGCGGATTTTGCTGGGATCCTCGGTGGATTTTGCTGGGGATCCTCGGCGGATTTTGCTGGGGATCCGCGGCGGATTTTGCTGGGGATCCGTGGCGGATTTTTCTGCTGATCCGCCAGAGATTTGGCGCTGCGGATCCACAGCAGATTTGGCGCTACAGTACAATGCAAATAAATGGTTAAAAAAAACGCTGTACACATGCGGATTTGCTGCGGTTTTAAATCCGCAGCATGTCAACTCTTTGTGCGTATTCCGCAGAGGTTTTACACCTATTCCATTATAGGTGTAAAACCGCAGGGAAAAACCCAACAAATCCGCGCTAAATTCGCAGGTAAAACGCAGGTCATTTTACCTGCGGATTTAAGAAAAATCCGCAAGTGAATCCGCAACGTGTGCACGGGGCCTCAGGGTTAGGGTTAGGCTGGGTTCATATTGCATTATGGCAGTCCGTTAGATGCACTGCGTTTCACCGTGGTATAACGCGGTGTAACGCAGTCCGTTAACGCTGCCATTCACCCCATTTGTGTGCGCATCGCAACGCATGCCGTAAAGTGGCATGCGTTCGCGACGTGCCGTCATTCAGTGACGGAGCCTCGGACACGGGCTGCAGCATCTGGGATCCGTCACCGCTAGCACAGATGAATCATCTGCTGATTCATCTGCGCTAGCGGGTATAGCATAATGCGATCGCGTTATGCTATACCGTTACCAGCCGGTCAACGCTACGTGTTGAACGGGTGTCACGCTGTTACTGCATACAGGAGGTCTGGGGTCTATGCTGACCCTAAGCTGGGTCCTGAGTAATCCCTCTACCTGGAGGTACTGTTAATGGTACAGAGGTCCAGGCCACCAGCGTAATCCCTACCTCCTGAGGATCCCTGAACCTCAGTGATCCAGTCCTGAGAAGGACCCTGATCACACACCAGGGACTGGTAGGTATATGCCTAAACACAGTAATAAACGAACGAGACAGTACAAGGGGTAAACTAAAATCCACCTTGCATACAAAAATCACACCACAGGAAACAGAGGGGACACCAACGGGTACGGAGATAAATGATAAAGCGAGGAGGGGGAAAAGACCACACAGGTACTCTTAACTTCAGCCTTCACCATACAACGATCCGCTCTGCTGGTCTGCATGAATGCTTTCACCGACACTTCCCAGCAGACAGGCAGGTATTTGAAGGAAACCAATTATCACAACATTAATTGCAGCTGAGCGAGGCTGGTCTAGTCCAGCACAGAGAGAGGAAGAATTAACTCCCTCTCTGCCGAAAAACACCCAGCACCGGAAACTCAGCTGTGAGAAGTCAGGGTGTGCAATCGCGACGATCTTCGCAGCGACACACCCGTGACAGTACCCCCCCTTCTACGAGGGGCCTCCGGACCCTCAGGGCCGGGTTTATCTGGGTGAGTAGTATGGAAGGCCCGAACCAATCGGTCTGCGTTAATATCCGACGCAGAAACCCACGTCCTCTCCTCAGGACCATACCCCCTCCAATGAACAAGGTACTGAAGGGACCGGCGATTAAGACGTGAATCGATGACTCTCGACACCTGGAACTCCAAGTTACCATTGACCACCACAGGAGGAGGAGGTAAAGGTGAAGGTATCACCGGCGCCACATACCTCTTAAGCAACGATCTGTGGAACACATTATGAATTTTAAATGTAGGAGGGAGGTCAAGACGGAATGCAACCGGATTAATTATAGCACTGATCTTGTATGGCCCGATGAACCTGGGACCCAGTTTCCAGGAGGGAACCTTAAGTTTTATATTTTTGGTAGACAACCATACCAGATCGTTCACACTTAGGTCTGGACCAGACACTCTCCTCCTATCAGCCATACGTTTGTATCGGTTCCCCATAGTACTCAGATTATTCAGCACTCCTCTCCACACTGAAGCAAGTGACGACGAAAATCGTTCCTCCTCAGGAACCCCAGAAGAGCCCCCCCTATTGAAAGTACAAAACTGGGGTGAAAACCATATGCCCCAAAAAACGGGACTTACCACTACCAGTGGACTCGCTCCGCCTATTATTTAGAGCAAATTCCGCCAGAGGCAAGAAAGAAGCCCAGTCCTCCTGGTTCTCTGACACAAAACACCGGAGATATGTCTCCAAGCTCTGGTTCAGACGCTCTGTCTGACCATTGGTCTGCGGGTGAAAAGCCGATGAAAATGACAACTGCATCCCCCGCCGTGTACAAAATGCTTTCCAGAATTTGGACACAAACTGAGACCCCCGATCCGACACCACATCGGGGGGTACCCCGTGAAGCCTTACAATCTCCCCAATAAACACCTGCGCAAGAGTTTTAGCATTAGGAAGAGCAGGAAGAGAGATAAAATGTGCCATCTTGCTGAACCTGTCCACTACAACGAGTATGACTGTTTTACCCGAAGATGGCGGGAGGTCCGTAATGAAGTCCATAGACAGATGAGTCCACGGACGCTCCGGAATCTTCAAAGGTAAGAGGGTCCCCGACGGACGGGTATGTGGGGTCTTAGAGCGCGCACAAACCTCACAGGACGCAACAAAAGTTACCACCTCCCTATGTAAGTTAGGCCACCAAAACCGGCGCGAGAGGAGATCCTCAGTTGCTTTACTCCCTGGGTGTCCTGCCAAAGCAGAATTATGGTGTGCCTCGATCACCTTTTGTCGCAACTGATTTGGAACAAACAGTCTCCCTGGAGGTCCTACAGGGGCGTCCCCCTGAGCCTCCAATAACTCCTCCTCAAGCTCAGAGCATACTGCCGACACCACCACCCCCTCCTGAAGGACCGGAACCGGGTCCTCCGTATTCCCAGCCCCTGGGAAACAGCGAGATAAGGCATCCGCCTTAACATTTTTTGACCCAGGACGATATGTGACGACAAAATTAAACCTGGTAAAAAACAACGACCACCTAGCTTGTCTGGGATTCAGACGTTTAGCGGACTCTAAATATAGCAGGTCTTTGTGATCGGTAATGACGGTGACCGGGTGGACTGCCCCCTCCAAAAAATGACGCCACTCCTCAAAAGCCAACTTAATGGCCAAGAGTTCCCTATTGCCGACATCATAATTCCTCTCAGCGGACGACAATTTTTTAGAGAAGAAGGCGCACGGATGCCATTTACCAGGGGACGAACCTTGTGACAATACTGCTCCCACCCCTACCTCGGAAGCGTCCACCTCAACAATGAACGGCTGTGACGCATCAGGTTGAATAAGTATGGGTGCTGAAGCAAAACATTTTTTCAAAGAGGAAAACGCTTGACAAGCCTTGTCAGACCACTTTGAAAAATCCGTCCCTTTTTTAGTCATGTCTGTGAGAGGTTTAACTATGGACGAAAAATTACGAATGAACTTCCGGTAGTAGTTAGCAAACCCCAGGAAACGTTGTAATGCCTTAAGATCCTCTGGCAGATCCCACTCAAGAACTGCCCGCACTTTCCCAGGGTCCATACGAAAACCGGATGCTGACACCAGGAACCCTAAAAACTGAAGTTCCTGTACGGCGAACACACACTTCTCCCATTTGGCGTACAGTTTATTATCCCGCAAGATCTGTAACACCTGCCTAACATGCTCCTGATGAGACACAAGATCCGGCGAGTAAATTAAGATATCATCCAGATATATGACCACAAACTGTCCCATTAGGTGGCGAAAGATGTCATTTACAAAGTGTTGAAACACCGCCGGGGCAATACTCAGACCAAATGGCATGACAAGGTTCTCATAATGCCCCTCCGGAGTGTTAAACGCCGTCTTCCACTCATCCCCCTCCTTCATCCTAATCAGATTGTACGCCCCCCTGAGATCCAACTTAGAGAACCATTTGGCACCCACGATCTGATTGAAGAGATCGGGAATAAGTGGGAGCGGATACGGATCTCGGACCGTAATCCGATTAAGCTCACGGAAATCCAGGCAAGGGCGTAGGTCTCCATCTTTTTTTTTCACAAAGAAGAACCCCGCGGCCACCGGGGAAGATGAAGGTCTAATATGCCCCTTAGCCAGACTCTCTGAAATATAATCCTTCATGGCCTGTCTCTCAGGACCAGAAAGGTTATACAACCTAGATTTCGGTAACTTGGCCTCAGGGAGCAGGTTAACAGAACAGTCATACTCGTGATGAGGAGGTAGTTCTTGACACCCTTTCTTCGAGAATACATCCTCAAAGTCCACCAGAAATGGAGGTAAGGCCCTAGGAGCGACCGCCCCAATGAAAGTATTCATGCAGTTTTTATTACAGAATTCACTCCATTGGCTTATCTCTCTGGATTGCCAATCAATAACCGGGTTATGCTTAGTTAACCAAGGAAGGCCCAGCACTATAGGAGTGGGAAGACCCTCCAACACATAACAAGACAAGAGTTCTTTATGTAACGCCCCCACTTGAAGATCTATGTTATGCACTGCTTGCAAAAAACTTCCCTGACTGAGAGGTCTGGCGTCGATCGAGAATATGGGGACGGGTTTAGTCAACACACTCAATCGCATACCTTGAACCCGGGCAAAGCGAGCATCCACCAGGTTAGCCCCGGAACCACTATCCAGAAGAACCGATATCCTCTCAATTCTCGCACCCACCACCACCTCCGCCGGTACGAGAAACTGAGACGAACTTAGGGACGAAATACTTACTCCCAGATTGCCGTCCACCACAAAATCTGGGATCAATAGTTTTCCGGCGACTTCTCACTCTGCAAAGGACGGGATGGACACCCCCTAATAAAATGTCCCTTTTTTCCACAGAAGAAACAACCTCCTGTTTTGTGGCGCCCCACCGATCCCCTCCCCCGGAATGATGTCCCTCCTAATTGCATAGGCTCCTCTGGACTGACCAGGGGAAGCTCCATATAAGGGACCCTTGAGGAAGGTGGAGTCATCACAGGGGGCGAAGTTACCCCGCACCTCTCCCGAAGACATCTGTCAATACGAATAGCAAGGGCCATAGCGGCTTCCAGTGACGTGGGAGGGTCATACTGTGCCAGCACATCCTTTAATTTGTCAGATAAACCTTGACAAAACTGGCTCCTAAGAGCCGGGTCATTCCACTGGGTGTCCGTGGCCCATCTACGGAACTCCGAACAGAATTCCTCTGCCGGACGATCTCCCTGCTGGATCCTACGTAACTTAGATTCAGCAAGGGAGACCCGATCCGGGTCATCATACAGAAGACCCAGAGCCGTAAAAAACCCATCCACTGACTGGAGAGCTGGGGAGCCCGGGGGGAGAGCGAACGCCCAGGATTGGGGGTCTCCTTGTAGGAGCGAGATGACAATCCCCACCCTTAGTTCCTCACTCCCAGATGACCGGGGTCGCAGCCGGAAGTACAATTTACATGCTCCCGGAAAGCAAAAAACTTGTCCCGCCCCCCAGTGAATCTGTCAGGGAGAGCTACTTTAGGTTCAGGTCCGGCCTGCTCCGGGGGGTACCAAACCTTGGACTTAACGTCCGCCAGCTCCATGGACAGACTCTGCAACTGCCGAGCTAGACTGACTACTGGATCCATGGTGACTGGAGAAAATCTTTAGTGGGTCGGTGAAAATGTCACGCTGTTACTGCATACAGGAGGTCTGGGGTCTATGCTGACCCTAAGCTGGGGTCCTGACTAATCCCTCTACCTGGAGGTACTGTTAATGGTACAGAGGTCCAGGCCACCAGCGTAATCCCTACCTCCTGAGGATCCCTGAACCTCAGTGATCCAGTCCTGAGAAGGACCCTGATCACACACTGGGGACTGGTAGGTATATGCCTAAACACAGTAATAAACGAACGAGACAGTACAAGGGGTAAACTAAAATCCACCTTGCATACAAAAATCACACCACAGGAAACAGAGGGGACACCAACGGGTACGGAGATAAATGATAAAGCGAGGAGGGGGAAAAGACCACACAGGTACTCTTAACTTCAGCCTTCACCATACAACGATCTGCTCTGCTGGTCTGCATGAATGCTTTCACCGACACTTCCCCAGCAGACAGGCAGGTATTTGAAAGAAACCAATTATCACAACATTAATTGCAGCTGAGCGAGGCTGGTCTAGTCCAGCACAGAGAGAGGAAGAATTAACTCCCTCTCTGCCGAAAAACACCCAGCACCGGAAACTCAGCTGTGAGAAGTCAGGGTGTGCAATCGCGACGATCTTCGCAGCGACACACCCGTGACAACGGGCTGGTAAAACGCAATATGAACCCAGCCTTAGGGTTAGAACTAGGGTTAGGGTTAGCATTAGGGTTAAGGTTAGAATTAGGGTTGGAATTTGGGTTAGGGTTGGAATTAGGGTTAGGGTTGGAATTAGGGTTAGGCTTGTGGTTAGAGTTGGGATTAGGGTTAGGGGTGTGTTGGGGTTAGGGTTATGGTTAGGGTTTGTATTAGGGTTAGGTGTGTGTAGGGGTTAGGGTTGGGGTGTGTTGGGGTTAGGGTTGGAGTTAGAATTGAGGGGTTTCCACTATTTAGGCACATCAGGGGGTCTCCATACGCGACATGGCGCCACCATTGATTCCTGCAAATTTTGCGTTCAAAAAGTCAAACAGTGCTCCCTTTATTCCAAGCCCCGACGTATGCCCAAACAGTGGTTTATCCCCACATATGGGGTATCAGCGTACTCGGGAAAAATTGCACAACAACTTTGGGGGTTCTAATTTCTCCTGTTAACATTGGGAAAAAAATTGGGGACTAAAAAATTATTTTTGTGGAAAAAAAATGATTTTATATTTTCACGGCTCTGCGTTATAAACTTCTGTGAAGGACTTGGAGATTCAAAGTGCTTATCACACATCTATAGGAGTTCCTTGGGGGATCTAGTTTCCAAAATGGGGTCACTTGTGGGGAGTTTCTACTGTTTAGGCACATCAGGGACTCTGCAAACGTAACATGACGCCCGAAGACCATTACATCAAGTGGGCATTTCAAAACGTCACTACTTCCCATCCGAGCCCCGACGTGTGCCCATACAGTAGTTTTCTCCCACATATGGGATATCAGCATACTCAGGACAAATTGGACAACAACTTTTGGGGTCTAATTTCTCATGTTACCCTTGGGAAAATAAAAAAATTGGGGACTAAAAGATCCTGATTGTGGAAAAAATATGATTTTTTTATTTTCATGCCCGGCGTTATAAACTTCTGTGTAGCTCTTGGGGGTTCAAAGTGCTCACCACACATCTAGATAACTTCTTTGCGGGGTCTAGTTTCCAAAATGGGGTCACTTGTGGGGAGTTTCTACTGTTTAGGCACATCAGGGGCTCTGCAAACGTAACAAGATGCCGCAGACCATTCCATCAAGTCGGCATTTCAAAGCGTCACTACATCCCTTCCGAGCCCTGACGTGTGCCCAAACAGTGGTTCCCCCCCACATTCAAAAAGTCAAATGGCGCTCCTTCCCTTCTGAGCCCTGCCGTGCGCCCAAACAGTGGTTTATGACCACATATGAGGTATCTGTGTACTCAGGAGAAATTGCCCAACAAATTTTAGGATCCATTTTATCCTGTTGCCCATGTAAAAATGAAAAAATTGATGGTAAAAGAAAATTTTGTTGGAAAAATTAAAATGTCCATTTTTTCCTTCCACGTTGCTTTAGTTCCTGTGAAGCACCTGAAGGGTTAATAATCTTCTTGAATGTAGTTTTGAGTAGCTTGAGGGGTGCAGTTTTTATAAAGGTGTCACTTTTGGGTATTTTCTGCCATATAGACCCCTCAAAGTGACTTCAAATGTGAGGTGGTGCCTAAAAAAAATGGTTTTGTAAATTATGCTGTAAAAATGAGAAATCGCTGGTCAACTTTTAACCCTTATAACTTCCTAACAAAAAAAAAAAGTTGTTCCCAAAATTGTGCTGATGTAAAGTAGACATGTGGGAAATGTTATTTGTTAACTATTTTGTGTCACATAACTCTCTGGTTTAACAGAATAAAAATTCAAAATTTGAAAATTGCAAAATTTTCTAAATTTTCGTCAAATTTCCATTTTTTTCACAAATAAACGCAAAAATTATCGACCTAAATTTACCACTAACATGAAGCCCAATATGTCACGAAAAAACAGTCTCAGAATTGCTAGGATCCGTTGAAGCGTTCCTGAGTTATTACCTCATAAAGGGACACTGGTCAGAATTGCAAAAAATGGCAAGGTCTTTAAGGTCAAAATAGGCTGGGTCATGAAGGGGTTAATGTGGAACCTCGAGACCGCGGTCCGGGGGGCTCCGAAGGGGGCGTGACTAGTGAGCCCCGGGTACCCGTAGTAAGGCCCCTCGAACAGGACCAGAATGGAATACCCGGAGGACACAGGTGCTACCTCCAGTTAGACCCCGGACACGTGGCAGCTGTCCCAGAGGGACCAAAAGGGTAACAGGTATATAACAGAAACCGTGGAGGGTTTGACGGAGATGAGGAAGGTCCTGGTCCAGAGTGGATGGTAGCAGGCTGGCTCCAGTGACCTTGTCACAGTCCACGGATATGGATGGCTGATGGCGGAACGGGATGACACTTGCGCCAGTAATAACCGAGGTTGACCAAGTTAGCCGGATACGGGTTAGCAATGATCTGTGGAGACAAATAGTATGAGCGAAGCACAGAGACTGCAGACGCAGCGCAGACAGATCAGGGACAGAACCGGATGTAGCAATGATAGAACACGTTGCTCCGGCACTCCCCATATGGTGGAGTGACCAGATATAGTACTGAGTGCGCTGCCATTGGTTAATTGACTATTTAAAAAAATGCACGCTGCCCCTTTAAGAGAGACGGTGGGCGCGGCCTCGCGTCCTAAGCAATCTTCCTGGAGACCTGCTGGCAGCGTGCCAGGAACTGGAGGACGCAGGACGCGGAGGAGCAGGAGACCCCAGCCTGCGCACAGACTGCTGCAGAGGGACAGCCAGAGGAGCAGGAGGTAAAAGACCGGGAGAGAGTGCAGAGCCAGCACAGAGACCGAGTGTAACAGTATCTCCCTCTTTACCCCCCCTCTTTTTCAAGCCTGCGTGAAATCTTTTAAGAAGAATGGATCCTGGATGTTCTCTTTAGGCTCCCAAGACCTCTCCTCAGGACCAAAACCTTTCCAGTCCACCAGGTAATAGATCCTACCTCTTACTTTCTTAGAGGCCAAGATATGTTTTACCTCAAAAACATCATCCTCAGAAACCGGATCTGGACTGGTACCCGGGTCCTTAAAGAAGGAGCTCAACACTACTGGTTTGAGGAGGGAAACATGAAAGGAGTTAGGCACACGTAGAGAATTAATCAATTTCAGTTTGTAAGAGACCGGGTTGATTTGTCTCAAGACTTCAAAGGGACCAATGAAACGGGGACCCAATTTGTACGATGGTAACTTCAAACGGATGTACTTGGAGGAGAGCCATACATTGTCTCCGGGACGAAAGATGGGAGCCTCCAAACGTCTTTTGTCCGCATTCCTTTTCATACGTTGAGAGGCTTTCTCCAAAGCAGACCTGGTATCTCTACAAATGTTCGAGAAATAGGTATCGACTGCCGGAACATCAGACGATCCAGAGATAGGAAGAGGAATTCCGGGTTGGAGTCCAAACACAATCTGAAAGGGAGATTTTCCAGAAGATTCACTTACTTGGTTGTTGTAGGAGAATTCCGCCCAGGACAGTAATTCTACCCAGTCGTTATGATGAGCGTTGATGAAGTGACGCAGGTATCCAGCCAGGGTTTGATTGATCCTCTCCACCTGCCCATTGTACTGGGGATGGTATGCAGAAGAAAAATCTAGTTCAATTTTTACCATTTTACAGAGTGCTCTCCAGAACTTAGTGGTGAACTGGACGCCCCTGTCGGACACAATGTGGAGAGGAAATCCATGTAGACAGAAGATGTGCTGAATGAAGTGAGCGGCCAGTTCTGGAGCAGACGGGAGACCAGATAGCGGAACGAAGTGGGCCATTTTAGAGAAGCGGTCCACCACAACCCATATCACTGAGCAGCCAGAAGAAATGGGAAGATCCGTGATGAAATCCATCGCGATGTGCTGCCAGGGAGCGGACGGGATCGGAAGAGGCAGAAGCCTGCCGGCTGGTAGATGTTTATCAGTCTTGTTACGGGCACATGAAGGACAGGCTGCGACGAACTCCTGGATATCCTTGCCCATGGTAGGCCACCAGTAGTAACGGGAGATGAGTTGCTGAGTCTTTTTCTGACCAGCATGGCCAGCCAACTTAGAAGAATGACCCACCGCAGAACACGATTATGATCAGAAGCGGACACGAGAGTCTTCCCTGGAGGAAGCCGGGCAAGATCAGTGGAGGCAACAGAGACTAACCTAGAAGGTTCAATAATGTGCTGAGGTTCTTCCTCCAGTTCAGGAGGCAAAAAGGCTCTGGAGAGTGCGTCTGCCATGATGTTCTTATCAGCTGGG
Source organism: Oophaga sylvatica (assembly GCA_033576555.1). Taxonomy (NCBI): domain Eukaryota; kingdom Metazoa; phylum Chordata; class Amphibia; order Anura; family Dendrobatidae; genus Oophaga; species Oophaga sylvatica. Next base: position 333,601,174 of record JARQOD010000004.1, on the reverse strand, counting down.
CGGAAATGAAGTACAAAATTGAAACGGGCAAAAAACAATGCCCAGCGGGCCTGACGGGGATTCAGCTGTAGAGCAGATTGGAGATAGGCAAGGTTTTTATGATTGGTGAATATGACTACCTGGTGATGAGCTCCCTCAAGAAGATGTCTCCATTCTTGCAGAGCCAATTTGATAGCCAACAGTTCACGATCACCGATAGAGTAGTTTCTTTCTGCAGGAGAAAAAACCTTGGAAAAAAAACCACAAGAGAACATCCGCCCGGTAGATGACTTCTGGGTGAGAACTGCTCCTGCACCTAAGGAAGAAGCGTCTACCTCAAGAAAAAATTGCTCATTAGAATTTGGACGATGGAGAACGGGTGCGGAAGCGAAGGCTTTTTTGAGAGAAACAAAGGCCTCTTCTGCCTCGGAGGACCATTCCTTAGAGTTTACACCTTTCCGGGTTAAGGCTGTGAGAGGAGCCACTCGGGTGGAAAAGTGTGGGATGAATTGCCGGTAGTAGTTGGCGAACCCCAGAAACTGTTGTATGGCTTTTAGCCCAGATGGACGAGGCCACTTGAGAACAGCAGACAACTTCTCCGGGTCCATCTTTAATCCTGTGGAAGATACAATGTACCCAAGGAAAGGCAAGGAAGACTGCTCAAAGAGGCATTTCTCATATTTGGCATATAGCCTGTTCTCTCTCAGTCTTTGTAAGACCAGGCGTACTTGCCTCCGGTGTGATGCCAAGTCTGCAGAGAAAATCAAAAATTGTCCAGGTAGACCACGACACAAGTATAGAGCAGGTCCCTGAAAATGTCATTAACAAATTCCTGAAAGACCGCAGGTGCATTGCTTAGGCCAAATGGCATTACCAGGTATTCATAGTGGCCGTCACGGGTGTTGAAGGCTGTTTTCCACTCGTCTCTTTCTCTAACTCGGATCAGGTTGTAGGCCCCTCTGAGATTCAATTTGGTGAAGATCTTGGCCCCTCGGAGACGATCAAACAGCTCTGAAATAAGAGGTAATGGATACCTGTTTTTTACCGTGATCTGATTTAGACCCCGGTAGTCGATACAGGGCCGCAAGGATCCATCCTTCTTCTTCACAAAGAAGAATCCAGCTCCTGCCGGTGATGATGACTTTCAGATAAATCCTCTTGCCAGATTCTCTTGGATGTAGTCCAACATAGCCTGAGTCTCTGCCTGCGAAAGAGGATAGACTCTCCCGCGAGGAGGAGATGCTCCAGGAAGAAGCTCTATCTCACAGTCATACGACCTGTGTGGAGGTAGCCTCTCAGCCTCCTTTTTCCCAAAAACGTCAGAGAAGGACCAATAGGAGGAAGGCAACCCTGGCAGGGTATCAGGCTGGACTGGAGGCGAAACAGGTTGAATCCGGGTTAAGCAACGATTCATGCAGGTATCTCCCCAACGCAGAACTTCTCGTTTTCCAATTTAGGACTGGTTCATGCATCTGGAGCCAAGGTAAACCTAAAAGCAAGGGATGGGACAAACCGGGATATACATAAAATCGCATTCGTTCAGCATGCATTAGACCTACCCGGAGTTCCACCAACTCGGTTTGAAACTGGACGGACTCGGTCAGTGGTTTGCCATCTACGGCGGTCACCCGCAACGGATCAGGAAGACGCTGGACTGGTAAGCGGTAATGATCCACAACCGCCTGCTGGATGAAGTTCCCTGCAGCTCCAGAATCCAGTAGACAATGTTCGGAGAATTTTATTGCTCCATAGGACACGGAGACTGAGATTTGTAATGAGGGAGAGGACTGTTCTCTACCTAGGTTGGCCCCTCCTACCGAACCTAGGCACTGGAGTTTCCTGACTTTTTTGGACAGAAATGGATCTGATGCTCAGAACTACCGCAGTAGTAACAACTTCCCTCCTTGCGACGTGCCTCCGGCGGCGGGTGGCCAAACTTACACGGTCTACCTCCATGGCCTCGGAGGAGGAAGGCGAGGTACCTGTTTTGAACAAACTAGAGTCCAGGTGATAGGACCTTTTGTCCCGCTTGATCTCCATGGAACGCTCCTGAAAACGTAGGTCAATTCGGGTTGCCAAGGATATTAGCTCTTCCAAGATGGTAGGTCTGTCCCGTCCCGCCAGCTCATCCTTGATTCTTCCGGATAGGCCTTCCCAGAAGTTAGCTACCAAGGCCTCATTCTTCCACGACAATTCAGACGAGAGGGTGCGGAATTTAACAGCATACTGAGCCACCGTGAGAGTACCTTGGCGCAGGCGAAGCAAGGCAGAAGCGGTCGACGTGGTGCGACCAGTGTCATGTATAGTGTACAGTTCCTATAGCGTCTTGTGCTTGGGTGCGAGGAAAACACAGGAGACATAGGTTGAAATGAAATGACTTGTATTACTCCATACAAGCATGCTGAAAAGTTCACACAGTTTGCAGGAACAGCGACAGGAGACACAGCAGGCCAGAGTAACTTCAAGCACTACAATAAATCTCCAAAGCAGGTTCAGGATCTCTTCTCTGTACCGTAATTCCTCTGCAAACATGGATTCACCAAACAGCAGGTTTCCAGAGTCAAAAGTGTTCCAAGGTTCCTCAGTAGGGAATAGCTGGAGTACAAGTCCAAGGCTTCCAGGAGTCAGGTCACAGACTGACTGAGGCTTGATTCAGGAGCACTGATTGTTCAGCTGAGGCTGCTTAAGAAGCAAGAGGGAAGAATCAGGGCGGGAACATGAAAACTGGAAACTCCATATTAACTGAGGGCAAGAGCTGCAGAAAGACAGAAAGCAAAATGGCCGACGGAAAACTGAGTTTCAAGGAACATGTCAACAGAGACAAAGAACCTTACATTACTCCCCCTTAGGGACAACCTCCGGATGACCTCAGACCAGGCTTGTCAGGGTACCTCTGATGAAACTGGCGGAGCAGGCGAGGAGCATTTACATTATTGACTGGTTCCCATGAGTTGTCCTCCACTGGGTAGCCCTGCCATTTAATCAAATATTGCAACTGATTTCTGTACAACCTGGAATCTAGAATCCTTTCCACCATAAATTCTTCCTGACCATCGACCAGCACTGGGTCAGGGCAAGGAGAAGAACGTCCAGGAAACGTATTGGGTGTTGCAGCCTTTAGTAGGGATACATGAAAGACAGGGTGGATTCTCATAGTTCTGGGTAGTTGAAGACGACAAGCAACAGCACTTATAATCTTATTGATCTTATAAGGTCCAATGTACTTATGTCCCAATTTAGACGATGGAATCTTTAATTTAAGATTTCTGGTTGACAGCCAGACCAAATCTCCTACCTTGAAAGCTTTTAGCTCGGGCCCCGCTAGGGGGTAGATCTTACCAAAAGGTATCTCGGCTCCGGGTAATAATTCAATTGGACAATCATATGGACGGTGAGGAGGAAGCTGATCAGCGTTCTTCTTGTCACATAAATCGTCATAGTCCTGGTATACAGCTGGTAGTTCAGGGACTGACATGGTTCCTTTAGGAACAGAGCAAGCTGAAACTCCTTGACTCATCTGTTTCTCCGGAAAGTGTAATTCCTTGGTCTCCCAGTTAATCGTAGGATTCTGCGCCTGCAGCCATGGTAGCCCTAGAATGATGGGAAAGTGGGGAGAAGAGATAAGCAAAAAAGACATTTTCTCCTGATGATCTTTACCCATAAGGACCCTCAAAGGCTGTTTCTTGATCCACTGGTCCAGAAGTCAGTAGAGAGCCATCCACAGTCTCCATCTGTACTGGAGTAGCCTTCTTCACTGAATGTATCCCCTGTTTCAGAGCAAAGGAGATATCCATAAAATTTCCACTTGCTCCTGAGTCGATCATAGCAGAGCTAGACACCCAGACTGAGTCAACCCAGAGTTTGATGGAAAGGAAGCAATGAGAATTGTTTCTTTTACAACTCAGCTGGGACACCGCTGAGGAAACTTGAAAAATTGCAGCGTTTATACCGTCATCGTCCCCAGAACTAACAGAGTTTAAGTCCGAGAAATCAAGATCTCTTGCAGCAGATCTCTCTGGAGCCTGAGGCTCGGACATGACAGAGCTCCTCTCGCAACACTCACAGTGAATGACTGCTGCAGTAGTCTTACGAGAACGGCTGGGGCAGTTTATAATGAAGTGCCCTGACTTACCACAGTAGAAACATAGATTTTCCTTTATACGATGTTCTTTGCGTGCATCACTAACCCGTCTTTGTAAAGAGTCCACCTGCATGGGTTCAGGTTCTGGTTCCCTTGTGATCCTACTCAAAGGTTCCTTAGCTGAGGAGGGAGGTAGTAAAAGGTTAGTGCGATTATTTTCGAACCATCTCTCTTGTCTGCGTTCAGTCAGACGAGCATCAATACGGATACAATAGTTAATAAAGTCACCTAACGCAGTGGGAGGGTCGGCACGAGCAAGTTCATCCTTAATCAGTGGAGACAACCCTTTCCGAAAAATAGATTTTTTAGCGGAAGTGTCCCAAGTGGTATCAAGAGCCCATCTCCTGAAATCCAGGGCATATTCGGCTACTGAACGCTTACCTTGGCGCAAAGTTAACATGGCTGCTTCAGCTGTTGCACCTCGATTGGGGTCATCAAACACCTGCCCCATGGCTGAAATAAAAGCATCAAGGTGATTCAAACAATCATCCTCAGTCTCAATCAGAGGGTTTGCCCACATCAAAGCCTTATTGGTAAGCAACATGATTATAGTAAGCACTTTGGATCGTTCAGTGGGAAATTGTGAAGCATGTGCAGAGAAAAATAAATTGCATTGATTAATAAATCCCCTGAATTTCTCACGTTCACCGCCAAAACGAAAAGGAGGTAATTTGGGGATCCCAGAACTTGGGGTTATGGCAGGAGCCTGGGCTTGTTCCTCTAGAGCCTCAATCCTGGCTCGCAATTCCTGGGTAGTCTGTCCAAACACTTGCAAATTATGATTAGTGAGGTCCTGTAGGCTTGCAAAACGGGTTTTTAAAGTCTGTACATCTGAAAGGATTGTATCAGTCACTCCGCAAAGTTCCTTTATGCGGGCCTCCATCTTCCAGATCTTTTAAGGCAGAGGTGCTGGAAGGAGAAGAGGAAAGGAAAAAAAAAAAAAACAATAGTGTTTACCTGTGGTAACACTCCAGAGTAAAATTTTAAGGGAATGCGCTCACCTGGAATGGTTGTGAGAAGTCACAACCACTGTCATCACATAAGGTATTAAACGGACATCTGATATCCACAGTCACAGCAGACACGGCTTTCCCAGACCCAGCAGACACTAAACATTGGCTCCTGAATCTTGTCATGTATAGTGTACAGTTCCTATAGCGTCTTGTGCTTGGGTGCGAGGAAAACACAGGAGACATAGGTTGAAATGAAATGACTTGTATTACTTCATACAAGCATGCTGAAAAGTTCACACAGTTTGCAGGAACAGCGACAGGAGACACAGCAGGCCAGAGTAACTTCAAGCACTACAATAAATCTCCAAAGCAGGTTCAGGATCTCTTCTCTGTACCGTAATTCCTCTGCAAACATGGATTCACCAAACAGCAGGTTTCCAGAGTCCAAAAGTGTTCCAAGGTTCCTCAGTAGGGAATAGCTGGAGTACAAGTCCAAGGCTTCCAGGAGTCAGGTCACAGACTGACTGAGGCTTGATTCAGGAGCACTGATTGTTCAGCTGAGGCTGCTTAAGAAGCAAGAGGGAAGAATCAGGGCGGGAACATGAAAACTGGAAACTCCATATTAACTGAGGGCAAGAGCTGCAGAAAGACAGAAAGCAAAATGGCCGACGGAAAACTGAGTTTCAAGGAACATGTCAACAGAGACAAAGAACCTTACAACCAGGTTCATCGAAGGTCCTGCGAAAAGCCTCTAGGAAAGATTGAAGATCATTAACCTGCGGATCCCCTCTCTCCCATAGCGGGTTTAGCCAGGCGAGGGCCTCTCCTCCCAGGTGTGACATGATGAAGCCCACCTTGGCTCGGTCAGAAGCAAACATATGCCCCAAGATTTCGAAGTGTAGAGTGCACTGATTGAGAAAACCCCGACACTGAGTAGGATCACCCTGGAAACGGGTAGGAGCCGCCAGGCGGGGACCTTTACTTGCCATGGGAACTGGTACCTGAGTATTGATAGATGAGTCAGGTGCAGATGAGGACCCCAAGGAATCCATGCGGGTAGACAAGCTGCGTAGATAAGTCGTGATCTTGTCCTGTTGAACTCCTAAACGGGCCACCTCCTGGCACAGATCCGTGGTCGGAGGTCTCTGGGATCCAGCGGGTTCCATGGCCGGAGCAATCTGTAACGAATGTAAGCGGAGGCAGAGATGGTGAAGTTCACATTCGTCTTTATTTTTTAATGTGGAACCTCGAGACCGCGGTCCGGGGGGCTCCGAAGGGGGCGTGACTAGTGAGCCCGGGTACCCGTAGTAAGGCCCCTCGAACAGGACCAGAATGGAATACCCGGAGGACACAGGTGCTACCTCCAGTTAGACCCCGGACACGTGGCAGCTGTCCCAGAGGGACCAAAAGGGTAACAGGTATATAACAGAAACCGTGGAGGGTTTGACGGAGATGAGGAAGGTCCTGGTCCAGAGTGGATGGTAGCAGGCTGGCTCCAGTGACCTTGTCACAGTCCACGGATACGGATGGCTGAACGGGATGACACTTGCGCCAGTAATAACCGAGGTTGACCAAGTTAGCCGGATACGGGTTAGCAATGATCTGTGGAGACAAATAGTATGAGCGAAGCACAGAGACTGCAGACGCAGCGCAGACAGATCAGGGACAGAACCGGATGTAGCAATGATAGAACACGTTGCTCCGGCACTCCCCTTATGGTGGAGTGACCAGATATAGTACTGAGTGCGCTGCCATTGGTTAATTGACTATTTCAAAAAATGCACGCTGCCCCTTTAAGAGAGACGGTGGGCGCGGCCTTGCGTCCTAAACAATCTTCCTGGAGGCCTGCTGGCAGCGTGCCAGGAACTGGAGGAGGACGCAGGACTCCGAGGAGCAGATGGAGCAGGAGACCCCAGCCTGCGCACAGACTGCTGCAGAGAGACAGCCAGAGGAGCAGGAGGTAAAAGACCAGGAGAGAGTGCAGAGCCAGCACGGGGACCGAGTGTAACAGTGTGTACTACCCCAAGATCACCGTCCAAACCGCAAAGCATGGTGTGGAAAATCTCATACTTTGGGGGTGCTTTTCTGCAAAGGGGGCAGGACAACTGCACCGAATTGAAGGGAGGATGGGTTGGGTTATGCATCATGAGATTTTGGCCAACAACCTCCTTCCCTCAGTAAGAGCATTGAAGATGGGTTGTGACTCGGTCTTCCAGCATGACAATGACCTGAAACACACAGCCAGGGCAACTAAGGAGTGGCTCCATAAGAAGCATTTCAAGGTCCGGGAGTGGTCTAGCCAGTCTCCAGACCTGAACCTCAATGTTGCTCAGAAACAACCCAAAACCTGAAATAGCTGGAAATAATCTGTATGGAGGAATGGGCTAAAATCCCTGCTGCAGTGTGTGCAAATTTGGTCAAGATCTACAGGAAACCTCTGACCTCTGTAATTGCTAACAAAGGTTTCTGTACCAAGTATTAACCCCTTAGGAGAGGAAATGAGAGGAGCAGTCCAGCTTCTGTAGAAAGTGCAATTCTTTATTCAATCCAAAATAAAATCGTCACATAACGGTGTCCTCCAAAAGCAAAAAGCGGAGAGTATGCACTACTAGCTGTACCAGCAATGCGTTTCGACCTTAGATGGTCTTTGTCAAAGCTTTGTGCTTTGACAAAGACCATCTAAGGTCGAAACGCGTTTCTGGTACAGCTAGTAGATAGTGCATACTCTCCGCTTTTTACATTTGGAGGACACCGTTATGTGACGATTTTATTTTGGACTGAATAAAGAATTTCACTTTCTACAGAAGCTGGACTGCTCCTCTCATTTCCTCTGCTGCTGCATGTCTTGGTCCAGACTTTCAGTCTCGTGCTCCGGTGGTGGTTGGTGAGCTGGTATAGGGTTAATACCCTTAACTTTCTTTTACATTAACCCCTTAGGTCCTGTGCACACGTTGCGGATTTACCTGCAGATTTTCCGCACAGAATCCGCACCTCTTGGCAGAAAACGCAGGTGCGGTTTTGACGTGGTTTTTGTGCGGATTTGCCCTGCGGTTTTACACCTATAATGGAATAGGTGAAAAAACGCAGCGGAATCTGTACAAAGAATTGACATGCTGTGGTTTTAAAACCGCACCAAATCCGCACGGAAAATTTCGCATCATGTGCACAGCTTTTTTTTTTTCCATAGATTTACATTACACAGTGCCCTGCCTGCGGAACTGCAGCGGAACCGCAAGGCAAAAACAGCTGTGGAACAGCAGGCAAATCCGCAACATGTGCACAGGCCCTTACCCTCAAGGGTGGTTTGCATGTTAATGACCGGGCCAATTTTTACAATTCTGACCACTGTTCCTTTATGAGGTAATAACGCTGGAACTCTTCCATGGATCCTGGCGATTCTGACATTGTTTTCTCGTGACATATTGTACTTCATGATAATGGTAAAATTTCTATGATATGACTTGTGTTTATTTGTGAAAAAACTGAAATTTTTTGCAAATTTTGCAATTTTCCAACTTTGAATTTTCATGGCCTTAAATCACAGAGATATGTCACACAAAATATTTAATAAGTAACATTTCTCACATGTCTACTTTACATCAGCACAATTTTGGAACCAAAATTTTTTTTATGTTATGAAATTATAAGGGTTAAAAGTTAAACAGCGATTTCTCATTTTTACAACACCATTTTTTTTTTAGGGATCACATCACATTTGAAGTCACTTTCAGGGGTCTATTGTTGTGAATAGGCTGGAAATGAGTTCTGAGCAGAAGCTCCCTCTGGTGGTTACAAACGGTACTGGACTGTCCAGTGAAGATATTGAGGATTGGGAATCAGGTGTTACTGACTGGTCTTATATAAGGGAGTCGCCTTCCCATCAGGGTGACCGGTGATCAATTGTTCTGGTCTCAATCCTTGATTCCTGTTTCCTTGGTAGCCTGCTGTGTCGTTTCTGAATCTCCTGCTAACAGATAAGACATTTTCTTCTTTTTGTTTTTGTGCTTGATTTTTGCATTTTGTCCTGCACTTCTGTGGGGGCCTTCAGGGTCCCCTCTGGGGGCTTTTGTCCTCTCAGTTCAGTTCAGCCACTGATGTTTGTACATTTGCTTTTTCCAGTTTTTTCAGTGGCTGCTGTTTTGTTTTTGGTTACACCAGAGAACTAATTTAGGTGGTAGAGGTCGTGTGATCTCAGGTGTTTTTGAAATTAGTAGAGTTGGTGCTTTTCAGGGTTTTTTGGGATTGCAGTAAGTGCCCTTCCTATCCTTTTCTATTTAGTAAGTTTGGGCCCCAACGTTTGCTCATACTATTTTCTGTCTGTGTCAGTATTTCTTCTTGTCTAACCGCCATTACATGTTTGGGGGCTTTCTATGTTCTTTGGGGATCTGCTCCGGGGCAGATAGCTTTCCTCTTTCTATCTTTAGGTGTAGTTAGTTTCTCAGGCTGTGACGAGGCGTCTAGGACCAACGTAGGAACGCTCCACGGCTGCCTCTAGTTGTGGTGGTTAGTCAGGGTACTGCAATCTCATAGTTTCCAACTGCTCTGGTGTATTTCCTTTTTTGCCTGCTCTCCTCAGCTACCAAATCATAACAGTCTATATGATAGAAAATACCCAAAAGTGACACCATTCTGAAAACTGCACCCCTGAAGGTGCTCAAAACCACATTCAAGAAGTTTATTAACCCTTCAGGTGCTTCACAGGAATTTTTGGAATGTTTAAAAAAATGAACTTTTAACTTTTTTCACCAAAAATTTACTTCAGATCCAATTTTTGTTATTTTCCCAAACGGTAACAGGAGAAATTGGACCCTAAAAGTTATTGTGCAATTTTTCCTGAGTATGCTGATACCCCATATATGCAGAAAAAACACTGTTTGGGCGCATGGCAGAGCTCGGAAAGGAAGGAGCGCCGTTTGACTTTTCAATGCAAAATTGGCTGGAATTGAGATCAGACGCCATGTCGCGTTTGGAGAGTGCTTGATCTGCCTAAACAGTGGAAACCCCCACAAATGACACCATTTTGGAAACTAGACCACCCAAGAAACTTATCTAGATGTGTGGTGAGCACTTTGAACTCCAAAGGGCTTCAGAGAAGTTTATAACGTAGAGCCGTTAAAATTAAAAAATCATATTTTTTCCACAAAAATGATCGTTTCACCCCCCCAATTTTGTATTTCCCAAGGGTAACAGGAGAAATTGGACCCCAAAACTTATTGTGCAATTTGTCCTGAGTAACTGCGATGACTTCGGTGAGATCCCTGCTAGCACCGTGAGCACTCACGATGCTAGCGGGGATCTCACCACAGCTCATCCCGCTGGGAACGGAGCCCAGTGACCGGCGGTAACCTCTATGATATCACCCCAGTTACTGACGCTGCATTACCAGCAGCTCATTCACCAGTGGTTCTCATGAATGGACAGTCGCATCTTGGCACCGTCCAGGTTGAAAACTAATGTTTTTATGTTTGGCAGCTGTCACATGCTAAAAGACGCTTTTTATTGCAAAAAATAGTTTTTGCATCACCACATTTTGAGAGCTATAATTTTTCCATATTTTGGCCCACAGAGTAATGTGAGGTCTTATTTTTTGCAGGACGAGTTGCCATTTTTATTGGTACCATTTTTGGGCACATTATGTTTGTTGATCGCTTTTTATTACGATTTTTGTGAGGCAGAATGAACAAAAACCAGCAATTCATGAATTTCTTTTGGGGGGTGCTTTTATACCGTTCCGCGTGTGGTAAAATTGATAAAGCAGTTTTCTTTGGGTCAGTACGATTACAGCGATACCTCATTTATATAATTTTTTTATGTTTTGGCGCTTTTATACAATAAAAACTTTTATAGAAAAAATCATTGTTTTTGCATCACTTTATTCTGAAAGCTATAACTTTTTGTCACGCTGTCTAATGATATGAATACAATGTCAGTAAACTATTTATACAGGAACCACACTCTATACAACATATAGTTTAGCAACATCAGAATGTAAGTATAAAATAGGTTTACCTGACACGATATCTGCAGAACTTAGGGTAAATCTTGAGGACTAGATGTGCAGAAACGATTTCTGTTTACTTCAGGGTTAATCTTGAGGACTTGATGAGCTGTAACAGGAAAGAGGAGGACCGGGGTCTAACCTGACCCTACACTGGGGTCCTAACTAATCCCTTACCTTGGAGGTACTGATAATGGTTCAGAGGTCCAAGTCTCCAGCCTAACCCTGTCTCCTATCAGACCCTGAACCCTGTAATCAGTCCTAAGAAGGATCCTGATTACCACCAAAGGGATATGAGCTGATCTCAGCTAAATACACAGATAAGACATATAAGACAGACAGGATAGCACTCACTTGCATACACACTCAAACACCGAAGGAACATAAATGGTCTGGGAAATAAACTCTAAGCAAGTTGAGCTTAAAACAACTAAGGAGCTCTCAACTTAAGTCAATACAGATTCATTCCTATCTGTGGACTGAATGAAGGATTTCACTGGCAACTCCCAAAGCAGACAACCAGGAATTTAAAGGAAACCAATCAACAAATAATCAATTGCAGCCGGGAGAAACTGCACCCAGTCCCAGCACGAGCACAGACAGAATTAACTCCCTAGCTGCCAAACACAAAGAAACAGCAACTCAGCTGTGAGAAGTCAAAATGTGCAACCGCGACGATCTTCGTGGCAATGCACACATGACAGTACCCCCCTTCTACGAGGGGCCTCCGGACCCTCAGGGCCAGGCCTGCCCGGGTGAGTTCTGTGGAAGGTCCGAACCAAACGATCTGCGTTAACATCAGACGCAGGGACCCACGTCCTCTCCTCCGGACCATACCCCTTCCAATGCACCAAGTACTGAAGGGACCGGCGATTCAGACGTGAGTCAATGATTTTTGATACTTGAAATTCCAAGTTGCCATTGACCAACACTGGAGGAGGAGGTAGAGGTGACGATATGACTGGTGCCACATACCTTTTAAGTAATGACTTGTGGAACACATTATGAATTTTAAACGTAGGAGGGAGTTCCAGACGAAATGCCACAGGATTAATTATGGAACTGATCCTGTACGGCCCGATGAATCTGGGACCCAGTTTCCAGGAGGGCACTTTAAGTTTTATATTCCTGGTAGACAACCATACCAGATCGTTCACATTCAGATCTGGACCAGAAACTCTCCTCCTATCAGCCATACGTTTGTAACGGTTCCCCATCGCACTCAGATTATTCAATACACCTCTCCACACAGAAGCAAGTGAAGACGAGAAACGCTCCTCCTCAGGAACCCCAGAAGGACCCCCCCCCATTGAAAGTACAAAACTGGGGATGGAAACCATATGCCCCAAAAAACGGGGACTTACCAGTGGACTCGCTCCGCCTGTTGTTAAGAGCGAACTCTGCCAGAGGCAAGAAAGAAGACCAGTCCTCCTGGTTCTCCGAGACAAAACACCGGAGATATGTCTCTAAACTCTGATTCAGACGCTCTGTCTGACCATTGGTCTGCGGATGAAAAGCCGAGGAAAACGACAATTGCATCCCCCGACGTAAACAAAATGCCCTCCAAAATTTGGACACAAACTGAGACCCCTATCTGACACCACATCAGAAGGCAACCCATGAAGTCTCACAATCTCCCTAATGAACACCTGCGCCAGAGTTTTAGCATTAGTGAGTGCAGGAAGAGCAACGAAATGTGCCATCTTACTGAACCTGTCAACAACCACCAGTATGACAGTATTCCCTGACGACGGAGGAAGGTCCGTAATGAAGTCCATAGATAAATGAGTCCATGGACGCTCCGGAAGTTTCAAGGGTAAAAGGGTCCCAGACGGACGGGTATGAGGGGTTTTAGAGCGAGCACAAACCCCACAGGACGCGACAAAAGTTATAACATCTTTATTAGCGTTAGGCCACCAAAATCGGCGAGAAAGGAGATCTAAAGTAGCCTTACTCCCTGGATGTCCTGCTAAAGCAGAATTATGATGTGCCTCAATAACCTTTTGTCTCAACTGATTCGGGACAAACAGTCTCCCTGGAGGTCCTGCAGGGGCGTCCCCCTGAGCCTCTAATACCTTCTCCTCAAGCTCAGAACATACAGCCGACACTACCACCCCCTCCTGAAGGATAGGAATCGGGTCATCCGTTTTCCCGGCCCCTGGGAAACTGCGAGACAAGGCATCAGCCTTTACATTCTTAGACCCCGGGCGATAAGTGACGACAAAATTAAACCTGGTAAAAAACAACGACCATCGAGCTTGTCTGGAATTCAGACGCTTAGCGGATTCTAAATACAGCAGGTTCTTGTGATCAGTAATAACGGTGACCGGGTGGACTGCCCCCTCCAAAAAGTGACGCCATTCTTCAAAAGCCAATTTAATGGCCAAAAGTTCCCTATTGCCAATATCATAATTCCTTTCGGCGGACGACAATTTCTTAGAAAAGAAAGCGCACGGATGCCATTTACCAGGGGACGGACCTGGGACAATATAGCACCCACCCCTACGTCAGACGCGTCCACCTCAACAATGAACGGCTGAGATACATCTGGTTGGATGAGAACGGGTGCCGAAGCAAAACATCTCTTCAAAGAGGAAAAGGCTTGGCAAGCCTTGTCCGACCACCTAGAAAAATCCGTCCCTTTTCTCGTCATGTCAGTGAGAGGTTTGACGACAGACGAGAAATTACAAATAAATTTACGGTAGTAATTAGCAAACCCCAAAAAACGCTGCAGAGCCTTAAGATCCCCTGGCTGATCCCATTCAAGCACTGCTCTCACCTTTTCAGGGTCCATACGGAAACCGGAGGCTGACACCAAAAAACCCAAAAACTGAAGTTCCTGTACGGCAAAAACAAACTTCTCCAGTTTGGCGTATAGTTTATTGTCTCGCAAGATCTGCAACACCTGTCTCACATGCTCCTGGTGAGACACAAGATCTGGCGAGTAAATTAAAATGTCATCCAAATATACGACCACAAACAGCCCCACAAGGTGACGAAAAATGTCATTAACAAAATGTTGGAATACTGCTGGTGCAGTAGTCAGACCAAAAGGCATGACCAGGTTTTCATAATGTCCCTCCGGCGTGTTAAACGCCGTTTTCCACTCATCCCCCTCTTTTATCCTAATCAGATTATACGCCCCCCTGAGATCCAATTTAGAGAACCATTTGGCGCCAACAATTTGATTGAAGAGATCAGGAATAAGAGGGAGTGGATACGGATCTCGAACAGTAATCCGATTAAGTTCGCGGAAATCCAAGCAAGGGCGTAGGCCTCCATCTTTTTTCTTCACAAAGAAGAACCCCGCGGCCACAGGGGAAGATGAAGGTCTAATATGCCCTTTGGCCAGACTTTCAGAAATATAATCTTTCATAGCCTGCCTTTCAGGACCAGAAAGATTATACAACCTAGCTTTAGGCAACTTAGCATCAGGAAGTAGATTAATAGAGCAGTCATACACGCGATGAGGAGGCAACTCCCAACACCCCTCCTCAGAGAAAACATCCCCAAAATCCTCCAAAAAAGGAGGCAATGTACTAGGCACGACCGCACTGATGACTGTGTTCATGCAGTTGCTTTTGCAAAACTCACCCCATTGGCTTATCTCTCTGGACTGCCAATTAATCACAGGGTTATGTTTAACCAGCCAAGGAAGTCCCAACACAATGGGAGTAGGTAGACCCTCCAACACATAACAAGATAATTGTTCCCTATGTATTGCCCCTACCCGAAGGTCAATGTTATGAACCTCATGAACAAAGCTACCTTGGCCGAGAGGCCTGGCGTCAATGGAGAATATAGGGATCGGTTTGACCAATACACTCAGATGCATACCTTGAGCCTGAGCAAACTGAGCGTCAACCAGATTAGCCCCGGAACCACTATCCAGAAGAACAGACAATCTCTTCACTCTAGTACCAACCACCACCTCCACTGGTACAAGGAACTGAGAAGAACCGGCGGATGAAATACATACTCCCAGGTTGTCGTCCACCACACAACCTGGGATTAGCAGTTTTCCGGCGACTTTTTACTTAACAAGACACGGGATGGACATTCTCCAACAAAATGTCCCTCTTTCCCGCAAAAAAAACACCTTCTAGTCCTGCGGCGTGCCGCCAATCCCCTACTACGAAAAGATGTCCCTACCAACTGCATAGGTTCATCCGAACAGACAAGGGGAACCTCAACATAAGGGACTTTAGTAGTAGGTGGAGTAACAACAGGGAGTGGAGTTACCTCACCCCTCTCCCGAAGCCGTCTATCAGTACGGATAGCTAGGGCCATAGCAGCCTCCAGAGAAGGAGGAGACTCATACTGAGCCAAAACGTCTTTTAATTTGTCAGAAAGCCCATGACAAAACTGGCTCCTAAGAGCTGGGTCATTCCACTGAGTATCCGTGGCCCATCTATGAAACTCAGAAGCAAATTCCTCCGCCGGACGATCTCCCTGCTGTATCTTACGTAATTTGGTCTCAGCAAGAGAGACCCGATCTGGGTCATCATATACCAATCCCAGGGCAGTAAAAAATTGATCTACAGACTGTAGAGCCGGGGATCCCGGAGGAAGGGAAAATGCCCAGGATTGAGGGTCCCCTTGAAGAAGTGAGATAACAATTCCCACTCTCTGCTCATCACTCCTGATGATCGCGGCCGAAGCCGAAAATACAATTTACATGCCTCCGGAAGGTAAAAAATTTGTCTCGCCACCAGTGAACCTATCTGGGAGAGCTACTTTAGGTTCAACTCTGGTTTGCTCCAGGGGAGACAAAACTTTGGACTTAATGTCCGTCAGCTCCATGGATAATCCCTGCAACTGCAGAGCCAGCTGGGCTACTGGATCCATGGTAACTAGAGATAATTTTTAAGGCCAGTGAAAATGTCACGCTGTCTAATGATATGAATACAATGTCAGTAAACTATTTATACAGGAACCACACTCTATTCAACATATAGTTTAGCAACATCAGAATGTAAGTATAAAATAGATTTACCTGACACATATCTGCAGAACTTAGGGTAAATCTTGAGGACTAGATGTGCAGAAACGATTTCTGTTTACTTCAGGGTTAATCTTGAGGACTTGATGAGCTGTAACAGGAAAGAGGAGGACCGGGGTCTAACCTGACCCTACACTGGGGTCCTAACTAATCCCTTACCTTGGAGGTACTGATAATGGTTCAGAGGTCCAAGTCTCCAGCCTAACCCTGTCTCCTATCAGACCCTGAACCCTGTAATCAGTCCTAAGAAGGATCCTGATTACCACCAAAGGGATATGGGCTGATCTCAGCTAAATACACAGATAAGACATATAAGACAGACAGGATAGCACTCACTTGCATACACACTCAAACACCGAAGGAACATAAATGGTTTGGGAAATAAACTCTAAGCAAGTTGAGCTTAAAACAACTAAGGAGCTCTCAACTTAAGTCAATACAGATTCATTCCTATCTGTGGACTGAATGAAGGATTTCACTGGCAACTCCCAAAGCAGACAACCAGGAATTTAAAGGAAACCAATCAACAAATAATCAATTGCAGCCGGGAGAAACTGCACCCAGTCCCAGCACGAGCACAGACAGAATTAACTCCCTAGCTGCAAAACACAAAGAAACAGCAACTCAGCTGTGAGAAGTCAAAATGTGCAACCGCGACGATCTTCGTGGCAATGCACACATGACACTTTTTTATTTTTCCGCTGATGGTGCTGTATGACGGCTCGTTTTTTGCGGGATAAGATGACGTTTTCAGCGGTACAATGTTCATTTATATCCATCTTTTTGATCGCGTGTTATTCAACTTTTTGTTTGGTGGTATGATGGTATGATGGTTTTTTGCCTTGTTTTTTTTCATGGTGTTCACTAAAGGGGTTACCAAATAGGTGTACTTTTATTGTTTGTTTTTTTTCATTCAAATATTTATTTAGAGATAGAATATACAGTACAGACCAAAAGTTTGGACACACCTTCTCATTTAAAGATTTTTCTGTACTTTCATGACTATGAAAATTGTACATTCACACTGAAGGCATCAAAACTATGAATTACCTTAACACATGTGGAATTACTGTATATACTTAACAAAAAAGTGTGAAACAACTGAAAATATCTATTTATATAATCGTCTTATCCTGTCTGTCCAGGAAATCCCGCGTCGCTGATTGGTCCGGCCGCGGCCAATCAGCGACGCAGGGCTTTCTCTGCCCATGTGGCCATGTGACTCACCAACTGCCCATGATGTACTGAACATGTTTTGTCAGTTACAGTGACTGATGTACTTCTGTCACGTTTACTGAACACGGGTAATGCACAATGACATGAGGTAATACACAGGTGACATGAGGTAATACATAAGTAACATAAGGTAATACACAGTAAAATGAGGTAATATACAGTAACATGAGGTAATACACAGTAATATGAGGTAATACACATTAATATGAGGTAATACACAGGTAACATAAGGTAATATGAGGTAATATACGGTAACATGAGGTAATACACAATTATATGAGGTAATACACAGTAATATGAGGTAATACACAATGACATGAGGTAATACACAGTAACATCAGCGACGCAGGGCTAACTCCTCCCATGTGGTCATGTGACTCACCAACTGCCCATGATGTACTGAACATGTTTTGTCAGTCACAGTGTCTGATGTACTTCTGTCATGTTTACTGAACACGGGTAATGCACAGTGACATGAGGTAATACACAGGTCACATGAGGTAATACATAAGTAACATAAGGTAATACACAGTAAAATGAGGTAATATACAGTAACATGAGGTAATACACAGTAATATGAGGTAATACACAGTAATACACAGGTAACATGAGGTAATGAGGTAATATACGGTAACATGAGGTAATATACGGTAACGAGGTAATACACAGTAATATGAGGTATAAAATACACAGTAATATGAGGTAATACACAGGTAACATGAGGTAATATACGGTAACATGAGGTAATACACAGGTAAAATGAGGTAATATGAGGTAATACACAGTAACATGAGGTAATACACAGTGACATGAGGTAATACACAGGTAACATGAGGTAATATATAGTAACATGTGGTAATATACAGTAACATGAGGTAATACACAGTAAAATGAGGTAATATACAGTATCATGAGGTAATACACAGTAACATGAGGTAATACACAGGTAACATGAGGTAATATGAGGTAATACACAGTAATATGAGGTAATACACAGTGACATGAGGTAATACACAGTAACATCTATCTAATATATATAATCGTCTTATCCCGTCTGTCTGTCTGTCTTTCTGTCCAGGAAGTCCCGCGTTGCTGATTGGTCAGGCCGCGGCCAATCAGGATGCGGGATTTCAGAAAAAAGATGGCGGCCGTTAGCGGCTTATCTGCCGCATGGAGGTCAGTGGCGATGCAGCCGGGAGATGACCGGCGCCAGCCGGTCATCTCCCGGCTGCTCGCAGCAGAAGTACCCTGACCGGCGGTGCCGCTGACCTCCATGCGGCTACTGTCGGCAGATCAGCGGCTAGGGCCGCTGATCTCCCGACGACAAGGAGGACCGGGGAGCAGAGCCGCCGGTCGGGATACTTCTGGTGCGAGCAGCCGGTCATCTCCCAGAGAGAGTGTATCATCTCCCGGAAAGCGTGTTTAAATTTGGCGCCAAAATCGCTGATTTTGATCTTAAATCTTCATAAATAAACTACATACATATTCTAGATTAATACCCGATGCTTTAGAATCAGGCCACCATCTAGTCTACTATGTAGTCATCTAATTCTGTCTGTCTATAATGGAAATCCCGCGTCGCTGATTGGTCGCGCCCGGCCGGACGCGACCAATCAGTGACAGGCGCAGTACGGCTTCGAATTGGCGCAGGATTTGAACCACGCACGCCACCGCTATCGTTGGGAGAATAGCGGCACTGATCTCCCGATGGTAGCCGCGGGTCATCTCCTGCTGTATGGAGGTCAGCGGCGACGCAGCCGAGACCGGCTGCTCGCAGTGGAAGTACCCCGACCGGCAGCCTCCACGTAAACCCCAGCAGCAGCAGCCTCCACATATACCCCAGCAGCAGCAGCCTCCACATATACCCCAGCAGCAGCAGCCTCCACATATACCTCAGCAGCAGCCTCCACATACACCCCAGCAGCAGCCTCTATATACACCCCAGCAGCCTCTATATACAACCCAGCAGCCTCTATATACACCACAGCAGCCTCTATATATACCCCAGAAGCCTCTATATACACCTCAGCAGCAGCAGCCTCTATATACACCCCAGCAGCCTCTATATACAACCCAGCAGCCTCTATATACACCCCAGCAGCCTCTATATACACCCCACAAGCCTCTATATACACCCTAGCAGCAGCCTCTATAAACACCCCAGCAGCCTCTATATACACCCCAGAAGCCTCTATATACATCTGTTTAATAATTTCGTTCAGTTGTATTAAGTTCTATGAGCAATAACACTTAATGATAATGTATGAATTTTACCTGGAAAATCCTGTGTACTCATTGCATTATCTTAAATCTTCATAAATAAACTACATACATATTCTAGAATACCCGATACGTTAGAATCGGGCCACCATCTAGTTTATATATAAAAAAACAAAGAAAGTAAACAGGATGTGTGCAAATAATGCTCAAAGGAGTGACAGTATGGGAGTCTCAGACATATGCCACACTAAACAATATCGCTAACGGGATCGCTAAAAAACGTCACTATTTAGCGATCCCGTTAGCGATATTGTTCAGTGCGGCAGCTTCCAGCGACGAGCTTCCTGCTGTGATCTCGCTCGTCGATGGAATCGTTCCGGACCCTATTTTCTCGTCGGCGCTCCCGCTGGGTAAGTATCTTATCGCTGTGTGGCACCTTTTCTTAGCGATTTAGCGGTACTTTTGTACGCTAAAGTCGTTAAGAAGATCGCTAACGGCGATAGCGTCGTTAACTATATCGCTAAATGTGGCTGCATTTAGCGATATAGAAACAATCCCGCTAGCGATCGCATTAGTATGCGTCGTTATAGTGATCGCTAGCGGGATTGTTTAGTGTGGCAGTACCATCACAAAGGGAAAATAAAGCCTGTACAAACAAATGAGCAGACCAAGGTGCAAAATCAAATAACAACCACACATAAACATAATATGTTTAATGCACCTTTAAACAATGCAGAAGAATAGTTACCATATGAATGTGCCCCAGGGGGCATTTGACTCTCATATTGACACGGAGGCCAATTAGGTTATCATTACTTATTTCTATAGCATTCACTGCTGTCTAAAAACGCATACAAAAACACTACAAAAAAGCGGCAAATATGCAATAATTTTTAGACCTACGTTTTAGAGTGTTTTTGACTGACTTCATTAAAGTCAATGGGTGAAAAAACGCTGCAAAAATGCATACCAAACCTGCAAGTCACAAATAAGCAACGTGTGCATGAGACTTCTGTATTCTCATTCACTTTACTGGCATCAGGATTCCTTTCAGGTTTTCTCACAAATCAATTTGGCAAAAACACGATGTGTGCACACAGCCTAAAGGTCCAGGAGTTCTGTCAGGCACGTCTTGCATCTGGACTTTCGATCACACCCCTCTATGTATGCAGTTTATTCTCTGCTGGTATATTATGTGTGAAATTTATTCACTGCAGGTATATATTTATACTTACAGCTCAGAGGGATATTCAAGTTAAGCATTAGAAATGCAATTTTAGATTTTATTTATTGATAATAGTGGAACGTCTCACGTGGCCCTGGCAATTATATTGCATCCCAAAAATTTGTGATGGCAGCCATTGGTAGAGGAAAATTATGGCAGTGATCATTAGATTATTTACATGTTACAGCAAAACCAAAGAAATAAGCCGGTGCAAAAATTGGTATATGTGCAATACATAAGAGAACGTTCACACTGTGGCCATTTCAAAGACAAAATCCAAGTGAAAAAGAAAAATCAAATTGAGCATACACCCTATAGTAAGTAAATAATTAATAAGTAGGCACCTTAATTTTTTCAAAATTCTTTTTTCGAAATGCAAGGTGCCTACAATGAAACATGGTGGTGGCAGTGTCTTTATGAGGGGCTGCATGAGCGCTGCTGGTTTAGAGGAGCTATATTTCATTGATGGCATAATAAATTCACAGATGTACTGTTTTATAGTGAAAGAGAAGATGCTGCCATCACTCTGTGCCATTGATAGACGTGCAGTTTTCCAACATGATAATGATCTAAAACGCACATCTGTTACATTTCTGAAAAACAGGGTGGAAATAATTCAGTGGCCAAGTGTCTCCTGATCTGAACCCAAACGAACAATTCTGAAGACACAAGTTGTCATCACTCTCCATCCAGCATTCAGGATCTAAAAGAGCTCGTTCTTGTGTAAGGGGGTGACAGGGACTGTCACGAATCTTCTTTCCTGAAAGACAATGTTTCCAAAATGGTTGTGACGCAATTTTGTTGTATTTTTATGTCTATGATAATATGCGAAAATGCATAGCACTGTATAGGAACTAATTGATGAGGATATTCTAATGCAACTAATGTATAATGTACAATGAATAGGGAAAGTAGAGAGTTAGGTTTAGAACATAAGGTATAGTGTAGAGCTAAAAGGTTAGATTAAAAAAGGGAAATATGCAGCGGTGCGCATATTAGTTAAGTAGGTGAAAAGTTATGTTTCCCCAGGAACAGACTGCCGAGGGTAGACACAGTAGGTTAGGATACAGTTAATGTGTTTGGGACCAGCCCAGCATGGGGAAGGGTAAGTTGAAAAGAGAGCATTTCCTGATTTAGGCAGTTGGGGTCTAAGACAGTGAGAGGTTCACTACTGAGAGTGGCCACTACCAGTACATATAGATTGGGCAGTTTGAGGTCTCACCAGAAGTCTTGAGGAAATCCCTGTGAGGTTCGGGACTTGTGGCTCGGAGTAGGCACTGGAATGAGTGTCTTATTCTCTATGATGTAGTAGAGGCCGGACAGGCAAAAGCGAGAGGGAACGGTAGAGGATCTCAGAAAAGCTGCATTGCCGGATGGAAAGTCCCTGGTACCAACAGAGTCTGTTGAGGTAGACACAGCCTATAAGTGGAATGTAGGCAAAGCCTTGCAATGTACTGTGTAAGTGGAACAACTGGAGGGTGCTGTGCCTCATACCGCATAATGCAGACTATGTATCTGAACTGTCCAGTGAAGTTAAACTTGTTGAAACGAGCCAGGTGGCTCCTAATGTATGTGTGGCTGATTCTGGACCCAGGGACACAGATGTAGCGGAGGCTTCTGGCCTACAAGTAAGTGCAGAGTGCACTTCATTAGGATTACAACAGTTCACAGCAGCCAGGTCAAACAGAGGGCGGCACGAGAGCCAAAATGATGAGCGGTGATGTCACTGCTCATCATTCCGGCTGCACAGAAAAAACGAGGCACAAAACTATGCTTTTTCACCATACCACCAAACAAAAAGTGGAAAAGAACACGCTCAAAAGACATATAAATAAAAATTGCATTGCTGAAAACATCATCTTGTCATGCAAATAACAAGCCACCATACAGCGCCATCAGTGGAAAAATAAAAAAGCTACAGCTCTCACAATACATAGATGCAAAAATTAATTTTTTTCTAGAAAATAGTTGTTTTTGTGTAAAAGCACCAAAATATAAAAAAATGTTATAAATGTGGTATCGCTGTAATCGTACTGACCTGAAGATTAAAACGGTCATCAATTTTACGACAGGCATAAAGGCATTAAAAAAATGATTCCTGAATTGCTGATTTTTTTTCATTCTGCCACCCAAAAATCAAATGGAAAGTGATCAAAAGCGTTATATGCCAAAAATGGCACCAATAAAAAGTCAACTCATCCCACAAAAAAAATCTCTCACATGACTATGTTGGCAGAAATATGGAAAAATTATAGCTCTCAAAATATGGCGCTGGAAACACTATTTTTTTGCAAAAAAAAAAGTGTCTTTAAGTGTGTAATAGAATCCAAACATAAAAAAATATATACCGTGTATACTCGTGTATAAGCCGACCCCCCTAATTTTGCCACAAAAAACTGGGAAAACGTATCGACTTGCGTATAAGCCTAGGGTGGAAAATGCAGCAGCTACTGGTAAACTACAAAAATAAAAATAGATACCAATAAAAGTAAAATTAATTGAGACATCAGTAGGTTAAATGTTTTTGAATATCCATATTGAATCAGGAGCCCCATATAATTCTCCATACAGTTAATGATGGGCCCCATAAGATGCTCCATACAAAATACTCCGCATATAATGCTCCATAAAGGTTAATAATGGCCCATAAGATGCTCCATAGAATAATATGCCCCATATGCTGCTCCATAAAAGTTATGCCCCCATAAGATGCTCCATATATTTTATGCCCCATATGATGCTCCATAGATTATGCCCCCATATGATGCTCCATAGATTATGCCCCCATATGATGCTCCATAGATTATGCCCCCATATGATGCTCCATAGATTATGCCCCCATATGGTGCTTCATAGATTATGCCCCCATATGATGCTCCATAGATTATGCCCCATATGATGCTCTATAGATTATGCCCCCATAAGATGCTCCATAGATTATGCCCCATATGGTGCTCCATAGATTATTCCCCATATGGAGCTCCATAGATTATGCCCCCATAAGATGCTCCATAGATTATGCCCCCATATGATGCTACATAGATTATGCCCCCATAAGATGCTCCATAGATTATGCCCCATAAGATGCTCCATAGATTATGCCCCATATGATGCTCCATAGTATAGGTCCCACATGCTGCCGCTGCTGCAAAAGAAAGAAAAAAATGACATACTCGCCTCTCCTCGCTGGGGCCAGGTGCCGATGTCCTGAGCAGGCAGGGACACCGGCGCACTATGGGGGACAGGTGCCGGTGTCACCGCTCGCTCAGGGCCCCGGCATATTCACCTGTCCCCAGTTCACCGCTGCGCACCGCTGTCTTCCGGGTCCTCTGGCAGTGAATGCTCAGGCAGAGGGCGCAGCGTGCACTAACTACGTCATCGCGCCCTCTGCCTGAACATCACAGCCAGAGGACGAGGCGGTCAGAGGGGCGCGCAGCGGTGGACCGGGGACAGGTGAATATCGCATATACTTACCCCTCCTGGCGCGTCTCTGCAGCCCCCCTGCTTCTCCCGCGGTCTCCGGCAGCTATTTCTTCCTACAGCAGTCACGTGGTACCGTTCATTAAAGTCACTTTAATGAGCGGTACCACGTGACTGCTGCAGAAAGGAGCCTGAGATCGTGGGAGAAGCAGGGGGCTGTAGAGACACGCTGGCGGTGGGGTAAGTATGATCTGACATCTCCGCCGACCCCCCGGTATATGACTTGTGTATAAGCCGAGAGGGGGACTTTCAGCCTTAAAAAATGGCTGAACATCTCGGCTTATACACGAGTATATACGGTAAATTTGGTATCGCTGTAATCACACTGACCCGCTTGATAAAGTCATCTAATCACTTATACTGCAAGAGGAACGGCATACAAAATAAATAAAACCAATTCTTCACATGCTGTTGATTTGTTCATTCTATCTCCCAAAGATCGCAGTAAGGCTCGGCTCACATTGCTCTACGATGAGCGCTTACACCAGGGTTTCTGTATAAATCTCTGAAATATATAATTCAGACGGAACCCCCAGTGGAAGATTCCTTATAAAGAGGCAAGAGTCACTGTGAAAGTTGTCTGACCTGTGATCCGGCGGTGTACATCTTTTTAGGCGAACATAAAAGCGCAGTCCGCCACAGTTTTGTGCATTACTAAAAAGGACACCGCTGAACGGAAGCCAGACGGAGTCCAGAGTAACTCTGCGGTCTCATTATAGTGAATGGACCTGTCTGGCGTGTCCTCTGAATTATGTCATTCTGAGATTTAGGCCGGCGTCACACTGGCGAGTTTGATGCGAGTAAGTCGCACGACTTTCTCGCATCAACACCCAGGACGGCCGCCCGCTCTCAGACCCGAGTGCGCGGCTGCATAGAAATACATGTATACATTATAACAAGTCAGAAACAATTGGATGCTGGAGGCAGAACAGATGTAAGTGCTCAGAGTAGATAAATTTGATCCCAAATGTTATATAAAATGTTCCTAATAAAAGATTCAACTCAATCCGCAAAAAAAGCTAGCCCTCACTCAGGTCCGTCATCTGTTAATGGAAATAAAGGGGATTTCCACATTACTGGTAGCACAAAAGCTCTGGAAAAGCGCTATGGTTTCTCGCCCCCCAAAATAAATTTAGTGATTTCTGCACTTCCAAATCCAAATGCCCCCTCCCTTCTGAGCCCCACAGTGTTCCTAAACCACATTTAGAGTCCACATGTTTGGCATTTCTGTAGCGTTGAGAGACCGCCTAATTTACAAGAGCATGTCTCCAGAAGAACAAGGTGTGCACAATGTATGGTCACTACAATGTACGGGCACTGCAATGTATGGGCACTACAACATACTGGGCACTAAAATAGCAATTTTCACTCAGCAACAGCCACTACTGCCATTTTCTGGAAAACACTTATGGAGTCAGATCATTACTAGACCTGTAGATAAATTCACAAAGGGGTATAATTTCCAAAATAGGGTAACTTAAGGTGGCATTCTGCTCTTCTGGCATTTAGGGGCTCTGTATATAGAGTCTAAATTATTCTAGGAAAATCTGTGCTCCTGGAGGCAAATAGCACTCCGTTCCTCCTGAATCTCGCCGTGTGGCTAAGCAGTACTGTACAGCCACATATGGGGTATTTCTACCTTTAGCGGAAATTGTGTGACAAATTTTGGTGCCATTTTTACCTATTTACCCATATGAAATTGTAAAATCTGGGGCTAAATCAAAATTTTAGTGGTAAAAATACAGTGCCTTGCGAAAGTATTCGGCCCCCTGGAACTTTTCAACCTTTTCCCACATATCATGCTTCAAACACAAAGATACCAAATGTAAATTTTTGGTGAAGAATCAACAAGTGGGACACAATTGTGAAGTTAAACGCAATTTATTGGTTATTTTAAATTTTTGTGGAAATGCAAAAACTGAAAAGTGGGGCATGCAATATTATTCGGCCCCTTTACTTTCAGTGCAGCAAACTCACTCCAGAAGTTCATTGTGGATCTCTGAATGATCCAATGTTGTCCTAAATGACTAATGATGATAAATATAATCCACCTGTGTGTAATCAAGTCTCCGTATAAATGCACCTGCTCTGTGATAGTCTCAGGGCTCTGTTTGAAGCACAGAGAGCATCATGAAGACCAAGGAACACAACAGACAGGTCCGTGATACTGTTGTGGAGAAGTTTAAAGCTGGATTTGGATAAAAAATTATTTCCAAAACTTTAAACATCCCAAGGAACACTGTGCAAGCGATCATATTGAAATGGAAGGAGTATCATACTACTGCAAATCTACCAAGACACGGCCATCCCTCTAAATTTCATCTCAAACAAGGAGAAGACTGATCAGAGATGCAGCCAAGAGGCCCATGATCACTCTGAATGAACTGCAGAGTTCTACAGCTGAGGTGGGACAGTCTGTCCATAGGACAACAATCAGTCGTACACTGCACAAATCTGGCCTTTATGGAAGAGTGGAAAGAAGAAAGCCATTTCTCAAAGATATCCATAAAAAGTGTCGTTTAAAGTTTGCAACAAGCCACCTGGGAGACACACCAAACATGTGGAAGAAGGTGTTCTGGTCAGATGAAACCAAAATCGAACTTTTTGGCAACAATGCCAAACGATATGTTTGGCGTAAAGGCAACAAAGCTCATCACCCTGAACACACCATTCCCAGTGTCAAACATGGTGGTGGCAGCATCATGGTTTGGGCCTGCTTTTCTTCAGCAGGGACAGGGAAGATGGTTAAAATTGATGGGAAGATGGATGGAGCCAAATACAGGACCATTCTAGAAGAAAACCTGTTTGAGTCTGCAAAAGACCTGAGACTGGGACAGAGATTTGTTTTCCAACAAGACAATGATCCCAAATATAAAGCAAAATCTACAATGGAATGGTTCACAAATAAACGTACCCAGGTGTTAAAATGGCCAAGTCAAAGTCCAGCCCTGAATCCAATCGAGAATCTGTGGCAAGAGCTGAAAACTGCTGTTCACAAACGATCTCCATCCAAACCTCACTGAGCTCGAGCTGTTTGCCAAGGAAGAATGGGCAAGAATTTCAGTCTCTCGATGTTCAAAACTGATAGACATACCCCAGCAAAAGGTGGAGCAACAAAGTATTAAGCGAAAGGTGCCGAATAATATTGCACGCCCCACTTTTCAGTTTTTGTATTTCCACAAAAATTTAAAATAACCAATAAATTTCATTCAACTTCACAATTGTGTCCCACTTGTTGATTCTTCACCAAAAATTTACATTTGGTATCTTTATGTTTGAAGCATGATATGTGGGAAAAAGTTGAAAAGTTCCAGGGGGCCGAATACTTTCGCAAGGCACTGTATGATACTTTTTCCTTTACTGCCTAATGGTATAAAATTCTGTGACACACCTGTCACTATGATCATTGCACCCCTAGGTCAATTAATTTAGGGGTGTAGTTTGTAAAATGGGGTCAATTATGAGGCGTTCTGCTGTTCTGGCACCTCATGGGCTCTCCCAGTGGGTCATGGAACCTGCAAACCATAACAGTAAAATCTGCACTATAATATGGCGTTTCTTCCCTTCTGAGCTTTGCATTGTGCCTAAAAAGTAGTTCCGGATTACATGTAGGATATTGGCGCAATCATGAGAAATTGCACAAGACACTAACATGTCCATTTTTTCCTAGTTAGCCCTTTGAAAAAATTAAAAACTTGGGGCTAAAACAAAAATGTAGTGGTAAAAATGTAATTATTCTTTCTTCACCGCTCAATGGTATAAATTTCAGAGGCGCATGTGGTGTCAAGATGCTCAATGCCCCCTTAGATGAATTCATTGGAGGTGTAGTTTGTAAAATAAGGTCACTTATGGGGGGGTTTCTGCTGTACTGGCACCTAAGGGACTCTGCCAATGTGACATGGCACCCTCAAACCATTCCAGCAAAATCTGAACTCAAATATGGCGCTTCTTCCCTACTGAGATTTGCACTGTGCCTGAAAAGTAGTTTTCGACCACATATGGGGTAACGGTGTATTTAGGAGAAATTGCACAACAAATTTTGGGGTCCATTTTCTCCTGCTATCCTTGTGAAAATAAAAACATGGGGCAAAAATAACTTTTTTTTTCTATTTCCACAGTTCAACATTGTAAAATTCTGTTAAGCAGCTAAAGTTTCAAGGTGCTCACTACACATTTAAATAAATTCATTGAGGGGTCTAGTTTCCAAAATGGGGTCACTTGTTTCCACTGTCTGTCACGCTGTTACTGCATACAGGAGGTCTGGGGTCTATGCTGACCCTAAGCTGGGGTCCTGACTAATCCCTCTACCTGGAGGTACTGTTAATGGTACAGAGGTCCAGGCCACCAGCGTAATCCCTACCTCCTGAGGATCCCTGAACCTCAGTGATCCAGTCCTGAGAAGGACCCTGATCACACACCGGGGACTGGTAGGTATATGCCTAAACACAGTAATAAACGAACGAGACAGTACAAGGGGTAAACTAAAATCCACCCTGCATACAAAAATCACACCACAGGAAACAGAGGGGACACCAACAGGTACGGAGATAAATGATAAAGCGAGGAGGGGGAAAAGACCACACAGGTACTCTTAACTTCAGCCTTCACCATACAACGATCCACTCTGCTGGTCTGCATGAATGCTTTCACCGACACTTCCCCAGCAGACAGGCAGGTATTTGAAGGAAACCAATTATCACAACATTAATTGCAGCTGAGCGAGGCTGGCCTCGTCTAGCACAGAGAG
This sequence comes from Oophaga sylvatica, assembly GCA_033576555.1. Classification (NCBI taxonomy): domain Eukaryota; kingdom Metazoa; phylum Chordata; class Amphibia; order Anura; family Dendrobatidae; genus Oophaga; species Oophaga sylvatica. The sequence continues at coordinate 333,572,193 of JARQOD010000004.1, read as the reverse complement.
AGGAAGAATTAACTCCCTCTCTGCCGAAAAACACCCAGCACCAGAAACTCAGCTGTGAGTCAGGGTGTGCAATCGCGACGATCTTCGCAGCGACACACCCGTGACAGTACCCCCCCTTCTACGAGGGGCCTCGGACCCTCAGGGCCGGGTTTATCTGGGTGAGTAGTATGGAAGGCCCGAACAAATCGGTCTGCGTTAATATCCGACGCAGAAACCCACGTCCTCTCCTCAGGACCATACCCCCTCCAATGAACAAGGTACTGAAGGGACTGGCGATTAAGACGTGAATCGATGACTCTCGACACCTGGAACTCCAAGTTACCATTGACCACCACAGGAGGAGGAGGTAAAGGTGAAGTATCACCGGCGCCACATACCTCTTAAGCAATGATCTGTGGAACACATTATGAATTTTAAATGTAGGAGGGAGGTCAAGACGGAATGCAACTGGATTAATTATAGCACTGATCTTGTATGGCCCGATGAACCTGGGACCCAGTTTCCAGGAGGGAACCTTAAGTTTTATATTTTTGGTAGACAACCATAACAGATCGTTCACACTTAGGTCCGGACCAGACACTCTCCTCCTATCAGCCATACGTTTGTATCGGTTCCCCATAGTACTCAGATTATTCAGCACTCCTCTCCACACTGAAGCAAGTGACGACGAAAATCGTTCCTCCTCAGGAACCCCAGAAGAGCCCCCACTATTGAAAGTACAAAACTGGGGTGAAAACCATATGCCCCAAAAAACAGGGACTTACCAGTGGACTCGCTCCGCCTATTATTTAGAGCAAATTCCGCCAGAGGCAAGAAAGAAGCCCAGTCCTCCTGGTTCTCTGACACAAAACACCGGAGATATGTCTCCAAGCTCTGGTTCAGACGCTCTGTCTGACCATTGGTCTGCGGGTGAAAAGCCGATGAAAATGACAACTGCATCCCCCGCCGTGTACAAAATGCTTTCCAGAATTTGGACACAAACTGAGACCCCCGATCCGACACCACATCGGAGGGTACCCCGTGAAGCCTTACAATCTCCCCAATAAACACCTGCGCAAGAGTTTTAGCATTAGGAAGAGCAGGAAGAGAGATAAAATGTGCCATCTTGCTGAACCTGTCCACTACAACGAGTATGACTGTTTTACCCGAAGATGGCGGGAGGTCCGTAATGAAGTCCATAGACAGATGAGTCCACGGACGCTCCGGAATCTTCAAAGGTAAGAGGGTCCCCGACGGACGGGTATGTGGGGTCTTAGAGCGCGCACAAACCTCACAGGACGCGACAAAAGTTACCACCTCCCTATGTAAGTTAGGCCACCAAAACCGGCGCGAGAGGAGATCCTCAGTTGCTTTACTCCCTGGGTGTCCTGCCAAAGCAGAATTATGGTGTGCCTCGATCACCTTTTGTCGCAACTGATTTGGAACAAACAGTCGCCCTGGAGGTCCTACAGGGGCGTCACCCTGAGCCTCCAATACCTCCTCCTCAAGCTCAGAGCATACTGCCGACACCACCACCCCCTCCTGAAGGACCGGAACCGGGTCCTCCGTATTCCCAGCCCCTGGGAAACAGCGAGATAAGGCATCCGCCTTAACATTTTTTGACCCAGGACGATATGTGACGACAAAATTAAACCTGGTAAAAAACAACGATCACCTAGCTTGTCTGGGATTCAGACGTTTAGCGGACTCTAAATATAGCAGGTTTTTGTGATCGGTAATGACGGTGACCGGATGGACTGCCCCCTCCAAAAAATGACGCCACTCCTCAAAAGCCAACTTAATGGCCAAGAGTTCCCTATTGCCGACATCATAATTCCTCTCAGCGGACGACAATTTTTTAGAGAAGAAGGCGCACGGATGCTATTTACCAGGGGACGAACCTTGTGACAATACTGCTCCCACCCCTACCTCGGAAGCGTCCACCTCAACAATGAACGACTGTGACGCATCAGGTTGAATAAGTATGGGTGCTGAAGCAAAACATTTTTTCAAAGAGGAAAACGCTTGACAAGCCTTGTCAGACCACTTTGAAAAATCCGTCCCTTTTTTAGTCATGTCTGTGAGAGGTTTAACTATGGACGAAAAATTACGAATGAACTTCCGGTAGTAGTTAGCAAACCCCAGGAAACGTTGTAATGCCTTAAGATCCTCTGGCAGATCCCACTCAAGAACTGCCCGCACTTTCCCAGGGTCCATACGAAAACCGGATGCTGACACCAGGAACCCTAAAAACTGAAGTTCCTGTACGGCGAACACACACTTCTCCCATTTGGCGTACAGTTTATTATCCCGCAAGATCTGTAACACCTGCCTAACATGCTCCTGATGAGACACAAGATCCGGCGAGTAAATTAAGATATCATCCAGATATATGACCACAAACTGTCCCATTAGGTGGCGAAAGATGTCATTTACAAAGTGTTGAAACACTGCCGGGCAATACTCAGACCAAATGGCATGACAAGGTTCTCATAATGCCCCTCCGGAGTGTTAAACGCCGTCTTCCACTCATCCCCCTCCTTCATCCTAATCAGATTGTACGCCCCCCTGAGATCCAACTTAGAGAACCATTTGGCACCCACGATCTGATTGAAGAGATCGGGAATAAGTGGGAGCGGATACGGATCTCAGACCGTAATCCGATTAAGCTCACGGAAATCCAGGCAAGGGCGTAGGCCTCCATCTTTTTTTTTTCACAAAGAAGAACCCCGTGGCCACCGGGGAAGATGAAGGTCTAATATGCCCCTTAGCCAGACTCTCTGAAATATAATCCTTCATGGCCTGTCTCTCAGGACCAGAAAGGTTATACAACCTAGATTTCGGTAACTTGGCCTCAGGGAGCAGGTTAACAGAACAGTCATACTCGCGATGAGGAGGTAGTTCTTGACACCCTTTCTCCGAGAATACATCCTCAAAGTCCACCAGAAATGGAGGTAAGGCCCTAGGAGCGACCGCCCCAATGACCGTATTCATGCAGTTTTTATTACAGAATTCACTCCATTGGCTTATCTCTCTGGATTGCCAATCAATAACCGGGTTATGCTTAGTTAACCAAGGAAGGCCCAGCACTACAGGAGTGGGAAGACCCTCCAACACATAACAAGTAGTGTTGAGCGATACTTTCCGATATCCCTAAGTATCGGAATCGGAATGGTATCGCCGATACCATTAAAATATCGGCGATACCCGATACCGATACCGGAAGTCCCATGTAAGTCTATGGGAACAAAATATCGGAACTAAAAAAAACCCATTCTTTCCTTGTAAACACTAAATATACACACATAGAATACATATATATATATATATACATGTCATTGTGACATATATATATACATATATGTATAGTTTATACACTTCTACATAGTAAAATATCCTCTGATTCAATTGCCGGGTAAAGCCGGCTTCAGTGAAAAGACAGAAGCACCCGACATGAAATGACACTTGGTGTACATAGGGTTAACCATGTCTTTTCATGTCGTTTGCTATCTGATTTGCACAAACAATTAAATCAGTCTATGTTTGCAAAATTTCACACCTGTAGGGGTTAATTAAAGGTGTAAATTCGTTGTAAAAAAACCGGACTTTTTTGCTACGAATTTACACCTTTAATTAACCCCTACAGGTGTGAAATTTTGCACACATAGACTGATTTAATTGTTTGTGCAAATCAGATAGCAAAGGACATGAAAAGACATGGTTAACCCTATGTACACCAAGTGTCATTTCATGTCGGGTTCTGCATTTTCACAAAAGCCGGCAATTGAATTAGCGGCTATTATACTATGTAGAAGTGTATGAACTAAATAAATATATATATATATATATAATGTGTCACAAACTCAATGACATGTATATATATATATGAGGTGTAAAATTGCTGAAAAAAAATGCGTGGGCTCCCGCCCTATTTTCGCAACCAGACAGACAAAGCCAGTGAGTGGGGCAGATAATAATAGCCCAGAGAGGGACCATTATTTTTGGCCCCCCCGGCTACTAACATCTGCCCCCAGACACTCCAGAAAGGGCAAATCTCTAATTAGATTTGCCCTTTCTGGCACTTTGCCCGTCTATTCCCATTGCCCTGTAGCGGTGGCGAATGGGTTAATAAGGGGTTAAAATGACCTTGCAATTGAAAGGTCACTTTAAGCCAGGTTAATAATTGAGAGCTGTCAATTAGACAACTATCAATTATTAATCCTATCGTATGAAAGAAAAATCAAACACACACACTTTAATAAAAAAGAAGTTTAATGAAATAATCACACAGTTTTTGACCATATTTTATTTACCTGCTAAAACCATTTCCTGTAATAAAAATAAAATAATAAAGCAAAATTATTCTTACCAATCCGATGCACAGTCAGGTCCCACGGTGTAATCCTTCAGAAAGGGTTAATGTTTACTGCAGGGACCGCAGCTAATGCTGCAGCCTCACAGTAAACCCCCAAATGAATGAGTTCCTCTCCTGGCTGACAGGAGAGGAAGTGGAAAGCTTAATTGATTGCTTTCCACTTTCACTTCAGGTCAGCCAGGGACACCATCAGTGATGTCAGAGGGAACTGATTAACAAAAATAGGGGTTCCCTTCGAAAAAAAAATGGCGTGGGGTCCCCCCTATTTTTGTTAACCAGCCAGATGAAGCAGACCGCTGAGGCCTGGATTTTCAGGCTGTTAAGGAGCCAAGATCCATGGACCTTGCCAGCCTGATAATACCAGGCCACAGCAGTCTGCATATCTTGGCTGATTAATAAAAATAGGGGATCCCCTCGAAAAAAATTAGCGTGGGGTCCCCCCTATTTTTGTTAACCAGCCAGATGAAGCAGACCGCTGAGGCCTGGTTTTTCAGGCTGGTAAGGATCCAATATCCATGGACCTTGCAAGCCTGATAATACCAGGCCAAAGCAGTCTGCTTAGCTTGGCTGGTTAACAAAAATAGGGAATCCCCTCGAAAAAAAAACGGCGTGGGGATCCCCCTATTTTTGTTAACCAGCCAAGTAAAATGCAGACTACTGCGGCCTGGTATTAAAAGACTGTCAAGGCCCATGGATTTTGGCCCTCAACAGCCTGATAATACCAGGCTACAGCAGCCCCACATTTGGCGCATCAAAAGATGTGCCAATTGTGGCACTTTACCCGGCTTTTCCCACTTGCCCTGTAGCGGTGGCAAGCGGGGTAATAAGGGGTTATTGTCACCGTTGATTGCACGGTGACAATAAGCCCGGTTAATAATGGAGAGGTGTCAATAAGACACCGATCCATTATTAATCCCAAAGTTATTAAATGTTTAAAAAAAAGACACAGCAAGAAAAAAGTCTTTTAATGAAATAAAAGAGACAACACAGTTTTCATTTTTTTTATTACTCTCTCATTCCTGCGACGCCATCGATCTCCTGTAAAAAAATAAAAAAAACAAACCAACAGTATACCACCTGTCCGACGCAGTCCATTGTAACGATTGTCCCACGACGATCCAGCTCTGCTACATCGGAATGACAGGCAGAGCCTGACATCCCGGCGCAGCACAGCTGCTTACCAGCTTCCCCGGCGGTGACGTCATCGGACTGCTTTACGGCCGCAATTACCCAGCAGTCACTGCAGTTATCGCGAGATACTGCATGTGATCGCCGGGGAGAAGAGGATGGCGGCCATTAAGCAGCCCGGGATGTGACCGCCAGAGATCTTCTGCCGGGTAAGTGCCGCTGACTCCTGACAGACCCGACCGACGGACACTGACAGTGACAGTGACAATTCCGATTCCGGTATCCGATATGACGAAAATATCGGAACTGGGATCGGAATTCCGATACAGCCAATATCGGCCGATACCCGATATTTGCAGTATCGTATCGCTCAACACTAATAACAAGACAACAGTTCTTTATGTAACGCCCCCACTTGAAGATCTATGTTATGCACTGCTTGCAAAAAACTTCCCTGACTGAGAGGTCTGGCGTCGATCGAGAATATGGGGACAGGTTTAGTCAACACACTCAATCGCATACCTTGGACTTGGGCAAAGTGAGCATTCACCAGGTTAGTGTCACGCTGTCTAGCAGATGTATAAATATATAATGTCAGTAATCTATCAAGTGGGACAACATTCTATATAACATATAAATAGGTAACATTAACATGTATATATAGCATAGTATTACCTGACATAATATCCTGTGGATCAATACTGAATCCTTTTCACGCTGTCTCTGGCTAGAGGTGGACCGGGGTCTATGCTGACCCTAAACTGGGGTCCTGACTAGTCCCTCTACCTGGAGGTACTGTTAATGGTACAGAGGTCCAGGCCACCAGCGTAAACCCTGTCTCCTATAAATCCCTGACCACTGTAATCTAGTCCTTAGAAGGACCCTGATTACCACCATAGGGAATGGACAGGTAAAGGTTAACAAACAGTATAGACAAACGAGACAGACAGGGGATAAAGTAAATACTGTCTTGCATACAACATTAAAACACAGAGGGAACACAAAGGTCTAGGAGATAAACTATAAGCAAGGTGAGGAGAAACAACAAAAGAGCTCTTAGCTTAAGTCTTCTCAGAACCGATCCTATCTGCAGTCTGTATGAATGCTTTCACCGGCATCTAACCAGCAGACTGGCAGCTATATAAAGGAAGCTAATTAGAACATAATCTAAAGCAGCCGGGCGAGGCTGGACCTAGTCTTAGCAAAGAGCTAGGTAAAATTAACTCCCTCATTACCAAACACAAAGAAACAGCAACTCAGCTGCGAGAAGTCAGAATGTGCAATCGCGACAATCTTCGTGGGATGCACCCATGACAGTACCCCCCCTTCTACGAGGGGCCTCCGGACCCTCAGGGCCAGGTCTGTCCGGGTAAGTCGTGTGGAAGGTCCGAACCAATCGATCTGCGTTAATCTCAGACGCAGAGACCCACGTCCTCTCCTCAGGACCATATCCCTTCCAATGAACCAAATACTGAAGGGACCCGCGATTCAGACGTGAGTCAATGATCTTCAACACTTGAAATTCTAAGTTACCATCGACCACCACTGGAGGAGGAGGTAGAAGTGACGGTATAACTGGCGCCACGTACCTCTTAAGCAACGATTTGTGGAATACATTATGGATTTTAAACGTAGGAGGGAGGTCCAGACGAAATGCCACAGGATTAATTATAGAACTGATCCTGTATGGACCGATGAACCTGGGACCCAGTTTCCAGGAGGGAACTTTGCGTTTTATATTCTTGGTAGACAACCACACCAGATCGTTCACACCTAGGTCCGGACCAGACACTCTCCTCCTATCAGACCTCCGCTTGAAACAGTTCCCCATAGCACTCAGACCATTCAGCACTCCTCTCCAAACTGAAGCAAGTGACGACGAGAATCGTTCCTCCTCAGGAACCCCAGATGGACGGGTATGTGGGGTCTTAGAGCGAGCACAAACTCCACAGGACGCGAGAAAAGTTATTACCTCTTTATTTAAGTTAGGCCACCAAAACGGCGAGAAAGGAGATCCACAGTTGCTTTACTCCCTGGATGTCCTGCTAAAGCAGAACTATGATGTGCCTCGATAACTTTTTGTCTTAACTGATTAGGAACAAACAGTTTCCCTGGAGGTCCTACAGGGGCGTCCCCCTGAGCCTCCAACACCTCCTCCTCAAGCTCAGAGCACACAGCCGACACCACCACTCCTTCCTGAAGGATAGGAACCGGGTCATCCGTCTTTCCGGCCCCTGGGAAACTACGAGATAAGGCATCAGGAAGCAATTTTATTGAGCAGTCATACGTGCGATGAGGAGGTAACTTTTGACACCCCTCCTCTGAGAACATCTCCCCAAAGTCCTCCAGAAAAGGAGGCAAAGTCCTAGGCACGACCGCACCGATGACCGTGTTCATGCAGTTATTCTTGCAAAATTCACCCCACTGGCTTATCTTTCTGATTGCCAATCAATCACTGGGTTATGTTTAGCCAACCAGGGAAGTTCCAACACAATAGGAGTAGGAAGACCCTACAACACATAACAAGACAACTGTTCTTTATGTATTGCCCCTACTCGAAGGTCTATTTATGAACAGCTTGTACAAAGCTACCTTGACCGAGAGGTCTGGCGTCAATAGAAAGTATAGGGATCGGTTTGGCCAATACACTCAGTTGCATACCTTGCACCTGGGCAAACCGAGCGTCCACCATATTAGCCCCAGACCCACTATCAAGAAGAACAGAAATCCTCTCAACTCTCGCACCAACCACCACCTCCGCAGGCACGAGAAATTGAGACGGACCTGGGGACGAAATACCTACTCCCAGGTTGTCGTCCACCACACAACCTGGGATTAACAGTTTTTCGGTGACTTTTTTGCTCAATGAGGCACGGGAGGGACACCCCCCAACAAAATGTCCCTCTCTCCCGCAGAAGAAACATCTTCTTGTCTTGCGGCGCACCGCCGATTCCCTCCTACAAAATGATGTCCCACCCAACTGCATAGGTTCCTCAGAACAGACCAGGGGAACCTCCATATAAGGGACTTTAGTAGTGGGTGGAGTAATAACAGGGGGCGGAGTTACCTCGCACCTCCCCCGAAGCCGTCTATCAATACGAATAGCAAGGGCCATAGCAGCCTCCAGTGACGGAGGAGAATCATACTGAGCCAAAACATCTTTTAATTTGTCAGATAACCCTTGACAAAACTGGCTCCTAAGAGCTGGGTCATTCCACTGAGTATCTGTGGCCCATCTACGGAACTCAGAAGAAAATTCCTCCGCCGGACGATCTCCCTGCTGTATCCTACGTAACTTCGTTTCAGCAAGGGAGACCCGATCCAGGTCATCATACACCAGCCCCAGGGCAGCAAAAAATCGATCTACTGACTGGAGGGCCGGGGAGCCCGGAGGAAGAGAGAACGCCCAGGATTGAGGGTCCCCTTGTAAGAGCGAGATGACAATTCCCACCCTCTGCTCCTCACTCCCCGATGACCGAGGCCGTAGCCGAAAGTACAATTTACATGCCTCCCGGAAGGTAAAAAATTTGTCCCGCCCACCAGTGAACCTGTCCGGGAGAGCAACCTTAGGTTCAGATCTGGTTTGCTCCGGGGGGGGACAAAACCTTGGACTTAATGTCCGTCAGCTCCATGGACAAACTCTGCAACTGCAGGGCAAGCTGGGCTACTGGATCCATGGTAGCTGGGGAGAATCTATAGTTTGGGCCGGTGAAAATGTCACGCTGTCTAGCAGATGTATAAATATATAATGTCAGTAATCTATCAAGTGGGACAACATTCTATATAACATATAAATAGGTAACATTAACATGTATATATAGCATAGTATTACCTGACATAATATCCTGTGGATCAATACTGAATCCTTTTCACGCTGTCTCTGGCTAGAGGTGGACCGGGGTCTATGCTGACCCTAAACTGGGGTCCTGACTAGTCCCTCTACCTGGAGGTACTGTTAATGGTACAGAGGTCCAGGCCACCAGCGTAAACCCTGTCTCCTATAAATCCCTGACCACTGTAATCTAGTCCTTAGAAGGACCCTGATTACCACCATAGGGAATGGACAGGTAAAGGTTAACAAACAGTATAGACAAACGAGACAGACAGGGTATAAAGTAAATACTGTCTTGCATACAACATTAAAACACAGAGGGAACACCAAAGGTCTAGGAGATAAACTATAAGCAAGGTGAGGAGAAACAACAAAAGAGCTCTTAGCTTAAGTCTTCTCAGAACCGATCCTATCTGCAGTCTGTATGAATGCTTTCACCGGCATCTAACCAGCAGACTGGCAGCTATATAAAGGAAGCTAATTAGAACATAATCAAAAGCAGCCGGGCGAGGCTGGACCTAGTCTTAGCAAAGAGCTAGGTAAAATTAACTCCCTCATTACCAAACACAAAGAAACAGCAACTCAGCTGCGAGAAGTCAGAATGTGCAATCGCGACAATCTTCGTGGCGATGCACCCATGACAGTTAGCCCCGGAACCACTGTCCAGAAGAACAGATATCCTCTCAGTTCTCGCACCCACCACCACCTCCGCCGGTACGAGAAACTGAGACGAACTTAGGGACGAAATACTTACTCCCAGATTGCCATCCACCACACAATCTGGGATCAATAGTTTTCCGGCGACTTCTCACTCTGCAAAGGACGGGATGGACACCCCCTAATAAAATGTCCCTTTTTTCCACAGAAGAAACAACCTCCTGTTTTGTGGCGCCCCACCGATCCCCTCCCTCGGAATGATGTCCCTCCTAATTGCATAGGCTCCTCTGGACTGACCAGGGGAAGCTCCATATAAGGGACCCTTGAGGAAGGTGGAGTCATCACAGGGGGCGAAGTTACCCCGCACCTCTCCCGAAGACGTCTGTCAATACGAATAGCAAGGGCCATAGCGGCTTCCAGTGACGTGGGAGGGTCATACTGTGCCAGCACATCCTTTAATTTGTCAGATAAACCTTGACAAAACTGGCTCCTAAGAGCCGGGTCATTCCACTGGGTGTCCGTGGCCCATCTACGGAACTCCGAACAGAATTCCTCTGCCGGACGATCTCCCTGCTGGATCCTACGTAACTTAGATTCAGCAAGGGAGACCCGATCCGGGTCATCATACACAAGACCCAGAGCCGTAAAGAACCCATCCACTGACTGGAGAGCTGGGGAGCCCGGGGGGAGAGCAAACGCCCAGGATTGGGGGTCTCCTTGTAGGAGCGAGATGACAATCCCCACCCTTTGTTCCTCACTCCCAGATGACCGGGGTCGCAGCCGGAAGTACAATTTACATGCCTCCCGGAAAGCAAAAAACTTGTCCCGCCCCCCAGTGAATCTGTCAGGGAGAGCTACTTTAGGTTCAGGTCCGGCCTGCTCCGGGGGTACAAAACCTTGGACTTAACGTCCGCCAGCTCCATGGACAGACTCCGCAACTGCCGAGCTAGACTGACTACTGGATCCATGGTGACTGGAGAAAATCTTTAGTGGGTCGGTGAAACTGTCACGCTGTTACTGCATACAGGAGGTCTGGGGTCTATGCTGACCCTAAGCTGGGGTCCTGACTAATCCCTCTACCTGGAGGTACTGTTAATGGTACAGAGGTCCAGGCCACCAGCGTAATCCCTACCTCCTGAGGATCCCTGAACCTCAGTGATCCAGTCCTGAGAAGGACCCTGATCACACACCGGGGACTGGTAGGTATATGCCTAAACACAGTAATAAACGAACGAGACAGTACAAGGGGTAAACTAAAATCCACCTTGCATACAAAAATCACACCACAGGAAACAGAGGGGACACCAACGGGTACGGAGATAAATGATAAAGCGAGGAGGGGGAAAAGACCACACAGGTACTCTTAACTTCAGCCTTCACCATACAACGATCCGCTCTGCTGGTCTGCATGAATGCTTTCACCGACACTTCCCCAGCAGACAGGCAGGTATTTGAAGGAAACCAATTATCACAACATTAATTGCAGCTGAGCGAGGCTGGCCTCGTCTAGCACAGAGAGAGGAAGAATTAACTCCCTCTCTGCCGAAAAACACCCAGCACCAGAAACTCAGCTGTGAGAAGTCAGGGTGTGCAATCGCGACGATCTTCGCAGCAACACACCCGTGACACTGTCTAGGCACATCAAGGGCTCTCCAAACACGACATGGCACTTGCAGACCATTCCAACAATGTTTGCGTTCAAAAAGTCACTCCTTCCTTTCTGAGCCCTGCTGTGCGATAAAAAAGTAGTTTTCCTCAGATATGGGGTATCGGCGATATGGGGTAGCAGCATGCTCAGAAGAAACTACATAACACATTTTGGGATCCATTTCTCCTTTTACCCTTGCGAAAATAAAAAATTGGGGGCTAACAAAACTGTTGTGAGTGGGCTTGGGATGAGTTCTGAGCAGAGGCTCCCTCTGGTAGTTACAAGCGGTGCTGGTCTGTCCAGTGAAGATTGTGAGGATTGGGAATCAGGTGTTACTGACTGGTCTTATATAAGGGAGTCACCTTCCCATCAGGGTTGCCGGTGATCAATTGTTCTGGTCTCTATCCTTGATTCCTGTTTCCCTTGTAGCCTGCTGTGTCGTGTCTGCATCTCCTGCTAACAGATAAGACATTTTCTTCTTTTTGTTTTTGTGCTTGATTTTTGCATTTTGTCCTGCACTTCTGTGGGGGCCTTCAGGGTCCCCTCCGGGGGCTTTTGCCCTCTCAGTTTAGTTCAGCCACTGATGTTTGTACTTTTGCTTTTTCCAGTTTTTTCAGTGGCTGCTGTTTTGATTTTGTTACACCAGAGAACTAATTTAGGTGGTAGAGGTCGTGTGATCTCAGGTGTTTTTGAAATTAGTAGAGTTGGTGCTTTTCAGGGTTTTCTGGGATTGCAGTAAGTACCCTTCCTATCCTTTTCTATTTAGTTAGTTTGGGCCCCAACGTTTGCTCATACTATTTTCTGTCTTTGTCAGTATTTCTTCTTGTCTAACCGCCATTACATGTTTGGGGGCTTTCTATTATCTTTGGGGTTCTGCTCCGGGGCAGATAGCTTTCCTATATCTATCTTTAGGTGTAGTTAGTTTCTCAGGCTGTGACGAGGCGTCTAGGACCAACGTAGGAACGCTCCACGGCTGCCTCTAGTTGTTGTGGTTAGTCAGGGTACTGCAATCTCATAGATTCCAACTGCTCTGGTGTATTGCCTTTTTTGCCTGCACTCCTCAGCTGCCGAAACATAACACAAAACATTTTTTTGGGAAAAATTTAAGTTTTGGTTTTCACAGCTTTACAATATAGAATTCTATGAAGCAGTTCAAAGTGCTCATCACACATCTAGTTAAATTCCTTGAGGGGTCTAGTTTACAAAATGGGGTCAGTTGTTCTGGGTTTGTACTGTTTAGGCATATCAAGGACTCCGCGATCAAAAATTCAAAAGTAGCTGCTACTTACATTCCGAGCCCTGCCATGTGTCCAAACAAGAGTTTTCACCCACAATTTGCACAAGAAATTTTGGGGTCCATTTTTTCCTGTTACCCTTGTGAAAATAAAAAAAAATGGGGTTATAGTGAAATTTTTGTGCAAAAAAGGTAAAATGTTCATTTTTTACGTCCACGCTGCAACAATTCCTGTTAAGCACCTGAAGGGTTAATAAAGTTATTGAATATGGTTTTGAGGACTTTGAGTGGTGCAGTTTTTAGAATAGTGTCACTTTTGGGCATTTTTTTCATATAGGCCCCTAAAGTCACTTCAAATGTGATGTGGTCCCTAAAAAAAATGGTTAAATTTTGTTGGAAAAATAAGAAATTGCTGGTCAACTTTTAACCTTTCTAACTTCCTAACAAAAACTATGCAAATGTAAAGCAGACAAGTGGGAAATGTTATTTATTAACTATTTTGTATGACATAACTCTCTGTTATAAGGGCATAAGAATTAAATTTTTAAAATTGGAACATTTTCAAAATGTTTGCCCAAAGTTCTGATATTTTCACTAATAAATGCAAGTCATAACGAATACATTTTTACCACTATCATGAAGTACAATATGTTATGAGAAAACACCCTCAGAATCAGTGTTCCAGAGTTATTACCACATAAAGTGACACTGGTCAGAATTGCAAAATTTGGCCAGGTCGTAAAGGTGAAAACAGGCTTGGGGTAAAGGGGTTAAAAAATGTTCTATGAAACTGTCTTGTCAAACTTTTGGAAATTCTTCTTGTATACAGTGAGATATTGATTAAAATATTACTTTTTAAAGGGGTGTACTCATTTATGTTGTGCACTATATATATGTACATATGTGTATGGATACATACACAGCTCTGATAAACCCATGGCGTGAAGGGGTTAACAGGTATTATCACATCTAAAAGATTATCCTTTTGAATCTTTTCTCAAAGTTAAAGGAGTTGTCCACTACTAGGACAACCCCTTATTGATCAAAATGTTTATCCCCATAAAAATAAAACCTATACTCCCCTCCCGTGCCAGCGTCACTCCGCCGTCCCAGGGCTCTAATGCGGTTGTTGTGACACATGACGCTGGTGCCCAATCAGCGTTGGCATCACTGTCTCCGCCTTCAGACAAATCAAACATGAAGAGGAAGGCTGGGCTGCAGCCTGAAACCGCGAGTGCAGACACCGTGGGAACGGTGACAGAGGTGAGTATAAGCTTTATTATTTCATGAGGGCCAAGCGTGGGGTATGAGAAGTCTTCCAAGTAGTGGACAACTTCTTTAACATTTTCACGACCTATGATGTATAGGGACGTCATAGGTTGTGTCCCTGCACTCCGTGTGGGCTCTGGCATTGAGCTCACTTGTTTTCCTGCACATGACAGCTGATCTGATCAGCTGTCATGTGCCTCTAACAGCCGCGGGTGGAATCATGATCCACCCACAACTGTTAACATCGTAAATTCTGCTGTCAATCTCCAACAGCGGCATTTAGCATGGCAGAGTCGTAAGTGCGTTAGTAATCCCGCCACTAATCCCGCTGAAGCCCTGCTGTGTGTAGCACAGGAGATAGGAAGAGCGCTGCTTCTAGTCTCCCATGGAGACTATTGATGCATGAGAAAAGTAAAAAAAAGTTTTTATTTTTTTTTTAAATATAAAAGTTCAATTCACCCCTATTTGCCCCATTAAATATAAAACAATAAAAAATCAATATATAGAAAGAATTAATGCATTCGGTAAACGGCGTAAAAAAAAAAAATCAAAACTCCAAAATTAGTTTTTTTGGTCGCCGCAACATTGCAACAACAAGCGATCAAAATATCGTATCTACCCCAAAATGTTATCAATAAAAATGTCAGCCCTCAAAAGTAAGCCCTCACCCAGATCCCGAAAAACGGAGAGGCTACTGGTCTCATAAATTTGATTTTTTTTCCATCACTTAAATAAAAAAGAACCTATATGTTTGGTATCAGTGAACTTGTAATGACCTGTAATGACTAGTATTTAGTGAACATGGTAAAAAAAAAAAACAACTGTGGAATTGCACTTTTTTGCAATTTCATAGCACTTTGAATTTTTTTTTCCCGTTTTCCAGTACAGTCATGGCCAAAAGTTTTGAGAATGACACAAATATTATATTTTCACATGATCTGCTGCCCTCTGGTTTTTATGTGTGTTTGACAGATGTTTTTATCACAGACAGAAATATAATTGCAAACATATGAGTAACAAAAGCTTATATTGACAGTTAGGCTAAGTGCACACGATCAGGAATAATTGCGTTTTTTTCGCGGTTTTTCCGCGGTAAAAACGCGATAAAAACGCAAGCATTAAGCATCCTATACATGTTAATTGATTCCGCATGTTTTGGCCACATGTTGCGTTTTTTTCCGCGAAAAAAACGCTTCGCGGAAAAAATAGCAACATGTTCATTAATTTTGCGGAATGTAAGCGGTTCATGTGCGGTGGTACCCAGGGTCTGGAGGAGAGGAGACTCTCCTCCAGGCCCTGGGTACCATATCCCTGGTAAAACAATAATTAAAATAAAAAATAATGATATTCTCACCTTCCGGCGGCCCCCGCAGCCTTCCCGCCTTCAGCGATGCTCCCGGCAACTCCCGGTCCCAAGAGTCCTTTGCGAGAATCACCCAGATGGCATAGCGGTCTCGCGAGATGCTACGTCATCGGTGTGATTTGTCGCAAAGCACTCCTGGGACCGGAGTTGCCGGGAGCGTCGCTGAAGGCGGGAAGGCTGCGGGGGCCGCCGGAAGGTGAGAATATCATTATTTATTATTTTTTTTATTATTTTTACATTAGATCTTTTTACTATTGATGCGGCATAGGCGGCATCAATAGTAAAAAGTTGGTCACACGAGTCAAACACTATGTTTGACTCGTGTGACCAACCTGTCAATCAGTTTTCCAAGCGATGCTACAGATCGCTAGGAAAACGCTAGCATTCTGCAAGCTAATTACGCTTGCAAAACGCTATTATTCTGGCGGAAATCAGCATGCAAAAAACGTGCGTATTTCCTGCGGGAGAAGTGCGGGATTGCCGCGGAAATTTCCGCGGCAATTCCGCAACGTGTGAACTTAGCCTCAGAATGAGTTAATGCAGCAAGTCAATATTTGCAGTGTTGACCCTTCTTCTTTAGGACCTCTGCAATTCTCCCTGGCATGCTCTCAATCAACTTCTGGACCAAATCCTGACTGATAGCAGTCCATTCTTGCACAATCAATGCTTTCAATTTTGTCAGAATTTTTAGGTTTTTGTTTGTCCACCCGTCTCTTGATGATTGACCACAAGTTCTCAATGGGATTAAGATCTGGGGAGTTTCCAGGCCATGGACCCAAAATCTCTGTTTTGTTCCCTGAGCCATTTAGTTATCACCTTTGCTTTATGGCAAGGTGCTCCATCATGCTGGAAAAGGCATTGTTGATCGCCAAACTGCTCTTGGAGGGTTGGGAGAAGTTGCTCTTGGAGGACATTCTGGTACCATTCTTTATTCATGGCTGTGTTTTTAGGCAAGACTGTGAGAGAGCCGATTCCCTTGGCTGAGAAGCAACCCCACACATGAATGGTTTCAGGATGCTTAACAGTTGGCATGAGACAAGACTGGTGGTAGCGCTCACCTTGTCTTCTCCGAATGAGGCGTTTTCCTGATGTCCCAAACAATCGAAAAGGGGATTCATCAGAGAAAATAACTTTACCCCAGTCCTCAGCAGTCCACTGCCTGTACCTTTTGCAGAATATCAGTCTGTCCATGATGATTTTTCTGGAGAGAAGTGGCTTCTTTGCTGCTCTCCTTGAGACCAGGCCTTGCTTCAAGAGTCTCCGCCTCACAGTGCGTGCAGTTGCACTCACACCTGCCTGCTGCCATTCCTGAGCAAGCTCTGCACTGCTGGTAGCCGATCCCACAGCTGAAACACTTTTAAGAGACGTCCTGGCGCTTGCTGGTCTTTCTAGGGCGCCCTGGAGCCTTTTTGGCAACAATGGAACCTCTCTCCTTGAAGTTCTTGATGATGCGATAGATTGTTGACTGAGGTGCAATCTTTCTAGCTGCGATACTCTTCCCTGTTAGGCCATTTTTGTGCATTGAAATGATGACTGCACGTGTTTCTTTAGAGATAACCATGGTTAACAGAAGAGAAACAATGATGCCAAGCACCAGCCTCCTTTTAAAGTGTCCAGTGGTGTCATTCTTACTTAATCATGACAGACTGATCTCCAGCCATGTCCTCATCAACACCCACACCTGTGTTAATGGAGCAATCACTGAAAAGAGGTTAGCTGGTCCTTTTAAGGCAGGGCTGCAATGATGTTGAAATGTCTTTTGGGGGATAAAGTTCATTTTCTAGCCAAATATTGACTTTGCAAGTAATTGCTGTTAAGCTGATCACTCTTTATAACATTCTGGAGTATATGCAAATTGCCATTAGAAAAAGTGAAGCAGTAGACTTTGTAAAAATTTATATTTGTGTCATTCTCAAAACTTTTGTCCATGACTGTACATTATATGGTAAAACTAACGTTGAAAAGTAAGAGTGGTCCCACAAAAAACAAGCCCTCACATGGCCATATTGACAGGAATATAAAAAAAAGCTATGGCTCTGAGAAGAAGAGAAGCAAAAAACAGAAACGCAAAAGGTCTGCTCTGGTTTCCAGTAGGTGTCTCTATACAAGTGGAACAATGCATGAAAAACACTTCTGAACAAAAAAAGAAAAAAACTGAAAAAAGTGAAACTTGCGGCGTTTTTTCAGGCTTCAAAAAAGTTTTTCTTTTTTTTTCAGTAAACTCAAATTCTGCTTATTTCTTGTATTCAGCCACTGTGCGTTCACCTTGTCTAGCACATTGAATTGCCTTCAGTGTACAAGCACCACCCTGCATACAGTGTACAGCCCTCACCCTACCTCCACTGTATATCCTCCACTCCGCCTATAGTGTACAGCTTTCACTCTACCTCCATTGTACATCCCCCAATCTGCCTATAGTGTAGAGCTGTCACTCTACCTCCATTGTACATCCCCCACTCTGCCTACAGTGTACACCCCTCTTCCTGCCTCCACCCTGCCTATAGTGTACACCCCCCACTCTGCATAGTGTACAGGCCTCACCCTACCTCCATTGTACATCCCCCACTCTGCCTACAGTGTACACCCCCCTTCCTGCCTCCACTGTACACCCCCCACTCTGCATAGTGTACAGGCCTCACCCTACCTCCATTGTACATCCCCCACTCTGACTACAGTGTACACCCCCCTCCCTGCCTCCACTGTACACCGCCACCCTGCCTATAGTGTACACCCCCCTCTCTGCATAGTGTACAGCCCTCACCCTACCTCCATTGTACATCCCCCACTCTGCCTACAGTGTACACCCACCTTCCTGCCTCCACTGTACACCCCCACCCTGCCTATAGTGTACACCCCCCACTCTGCATAGTGTACAGCCCTCACCCTACCTCCATTGTACTTCCCCCACTCTACCTAGTGTATACCCCCTTCCTGCCTCCATTGTACACCCCCACCCTGCCTAGTGTACAGCCCTGACCCTACCTACAGTGTATACCCCCCTTCCTGCCTCCATTGCACACCCCCACCCTGCCTACAGTGTACAGCCCTCACCCTGCCTCTATTGTACACCCCCTTTGCTTCCATTGTACACCACCCACCCAGCCTACAGTGTACACCCCATTTGCCTCCATTGTACACCCCACCTGGGAGAAAAAGCTACTTACCAATGGACACAGATCAGAGGGGTGCCCATCAGGTTATATTTGATAAAGGATTTGGATCCTCACATCCTATCAATGATGGTGCAAAAAATCTGGGGGACAAAGGTCCTCAAGAACCTGGTGAAGTAGTTGTTCATGGAGCTGATAATGTGCTGAAAGTTATGAAACCCTGGCAAGAGAACTGGGAACACGTCCCAACTGACAGGCGTTATCTCAGAGAATAATATATACCGTATTTTTTGGACCATAAGACGCACTTTTTTCCCCAAAAATTTTGGGGGAAAATGGGGGTGCGTCTTATGGTCGCAACATACCGGAAAGTTCAGTGGCGGCGGCGCTCCCAATGCAGCTTGGCTGCGATGCGGTGGTGGTGTCCGGGCAGCAGCGGGCCTCTGGGCTGTGTGGGGGGCTCCGACGGCATCTCGTCCCAGCCGGAAAGCCCCCCCGCAGCTGCGACCTGCGGTGCCCCGGGGTATGGGGAATCGGCCGCCTAGGGGCCCGCCTCACCGGCAAGAGTCGGCAAGGCCGCCGCATACTCTCGTTCAAATCTCGGCAACGAGATCTCTTCCCGAGATCTCAGGACAAGATCTCGTTGCCGAGATTTGAACGAGAGTATGCGGCGGCCATCTTGCCGGAGGCCCCAGGCGGCCATTCCTCATGCCGGCACCGCGTTCGCAGCTGCGGGGGGCTTTCCGGCTGGGACGAGATGCCGGCGGAGCCCCCCACGCAGCTCAGAGGCCCGCTTGCTGCCCGAACACCACCACCGCACCACACTTTGGATCGGGACCGCCACCGGAGGCCCCTGGCGGCCTTCAGCCCGGCACCGCGTCGCAGCTGCGGGGGGGCTTTCCGGCTGGGACGAGATGCTGGCGGAGCCCCCCACGAAGCCTAGAGGATTTGTGAGTATATAGCCACCCTGGCCACCCCACAGAACACCGCCACCCCACATAACACAGCCACCCCACAGTGCCCAACCACCCCACACAGTGGTAAGCTAAATTCGGACTGTAAGACGGACCCCCATTTGACACATTATTTTTTTTTCCCAATTTTCCTTCTGAAAATTTGGGGTGCGTCTTATGGTCCGGTGCGTCTTATAGTCCGAAAAATACGGTACCGTATATATTTTTTTCCTTTAGATCAATATCTGCAAATGGTGCATCATTGCAGACACCGTGTGCATGGTCCTTTCAACTTCCGCACTACCCAAGAGATCTTCAGACCAAAAACCGAGAGACCAACTATGGAAAATGGGTCTTGTTGAAAACCAAACAGAATCTGTGGATTTACTTGGCTCAGCTGATGAACACTAGCCATTTTCGTATGACAAAGACAACTACTGCTACCAATACGTTAGAAACTTGTCTGGTGGCAGTACCGACCCCTTTACAGTTATGGACAAAGCTGATAGGGGTATAAGATTAAGACAAAGAAGATGTGACTCAAAACTTCACATACAATACTAATTTTTGCTCTAATTTGTGCATGCATTGCGTTGTTGTATACAGTGTACACTTCCATTATTATCCTTATGTCACTCATCTGCTAAAACCAACCCCCTTAGGGTATGGTACCTTGCATAAATAACGTACGGCTCAAAATAGCCAAGGGTGGATTGTAGTGTGAATATAAAAATGGATATTTTGAGTCCATATTGAAATATACAGAATGCATTCAGACCATGACAGAGCAGCATTGCTGTTCATACATTTACAGATAGACAAGGCTCATAGTGACACAATCCAGAGAACTGTTTACTTATTGTCTGAAAGCTTCTACTTTACAAATAGTTCTATGTTTCTCTGTTTGTTTTTTGTTACTGTAAAACATGGAGGTTTAGTTAACCTCTGTGTACTTATTGTCTGATGTTTGCCTGGTGTCTCTGATTCATCTTACTCCCAAAGGCTGGCCACTAGAGGGCAGAGGCTGAACTAGAGTTACGCACTGTAAATCACTATATAAGGCCAGAGAAACATGACTAAGAAGCGGAAAGTTGGGTATCTGTACTTATACGTGTACAGTGTTGTGATACCTGCATAATTGGGGACGCCCATGTAGTGTTGTGAGTTTCCCAGGGGTTCTCTGTCTTGGTGTTGCTTCTCTGATATTCCAGATGGATGATGTTTAACCACTTAACGACCAGAGGTATTTTTGGTTTTGCTTTTTCATTGTTTGCTCCCCTTCTTCCCAGAGCCATAACTTTTTATTTTTTGGTCAAAATGGCCATGTGAGGGCTTGTTTTTTGCGGGACGAGTTGTACTTTTGAAAGACACCATTGGTTTTACCATGTGTACTTAAAAACGGGAAAAAAATTCCAAGTGCGGTAAAATTACAAAAAAAGTGCAATCTTACACTTGTTTTTGGGATTTTTTTTAGTAGGTTCACTAAATGCTAAAACTGACTTGCCATTATGATTCTCCAGCTCATTACGAGTTCATAGACACCAAACATGTCATTTTTTTATCTAGTCTTGAAAAAAAAATTCCAAACATGGTTAAAAAAAAAAAAAATTGTGCCATTTTCTGATATCCTTAGCGTCTCCATATTTTGTGATCTCGGGTTGGTGAGGGCTTATTTTTTGCGTGCCGAGCTGATATTTTTGATACCATTTTGGTGCAGATACGATCTTTTGATCGCCTGTTATTGCATTTTAATTCAATGTCGCAAAGACCAAAAAAAGTACTTCTTGCGTTTTTACTTTTTTTCTCGCTATGCAGTTTAGCAATCAGGTTAATCCTTATTTTTTATTGATAGGGTGATTCTGAATGCAGCGATATCAAATATGTGTATGTTTGATTTTTTTAATTTTGAATGGGGCGAAAGGGGGTGATTTGAACTTATCGCTAGAGTGTACTCTTTCTATCCTGACTAGTGTACACGTACCACCCGCCTACAGTGTACTCACCCCACCCTTGCCTACGGTGTACTCCCTCACTCTCCCTACAGTGTACTCCCCCCACCCTGCCTGTAGGGTACACGCCCCACCGTCTATTGTGTATTCCCCACCCTGCCTACAGTGTACTCCCCCAACCCTGCCTAGTGTGCTTCCCCCAACCTGTCCAGTGTGCACCCCTACTCTGACTAGTGTACGCCCCACCCTGCCTACAATGTACTCCCCCCACACTGACTAGTGTACAAGCCCTACAGTGCCTATAGTGTATTCACCAAACCTTGCCTATAGTGTACTCCCCTCAGCCTGCCTATAGTGTACTCTCCCCACCCTGCCAGCAGTGTGCACCCCTACTCTGCCTAGTGTACTCCCCCACCCTGCCCACGGCGTACAAGCCCCACCCTGCCCACGGCGTACAAGCCCCACCCTGCCTACATTGTACTCTCCCCACGCTGCCTACAGTTTACATGTTCACCCTGCCTACAGTGTACTCCCATCACCCTGCGTCCCTGTCTACAGTGTACATGCCCCACTGTGCCTACAGAGTACTCCCCCACCGTTTATAGCAGGGGTGGGCAATTAATTTTGCCAGGGGCCGCATGAGAAATTGGGATGGTTTTAGAGGGCCGGACTAATATACTTAACTCCGTTCTACCCAATACTGATATATATATAATATGTATATATATATATATACTGTATACTGTATATATACATACCTGCCCATTATCATCATCTTCTCCCCATCATCATCAATGCCTCCCCATTATTAGCAATGCCTGCCCATCATCATCTTCTCCCCATCATCAATGCCTGCCCATTATCATCAATGCCTGCCCATTATCATCATCTTCTCCCCATCATCATCAATGCCTCCCCATTATCAGCAATGCTTGCCCATCATCATCTTCTCCCCATCATCAATGCCTGCCCATTATCATCAATACCTGCCCATTATCATCATCTTCTCCCCATCATCATCAATGCCTGCCCATTATCATCAATACCTGCCCATTATCATCATCTTCTCCCCATCATCATCAATGCCTGCCCATCATCATCATCATCTTCTCCCCATCATCAATGCCTGCCCATTATCATCAATGCCTGCCCATTATCATCTTCTCCCCATCATCATCAATGCCTCCCCATTATCAGCAATGCTTGCCCATCATCATCTTCTCCCCATCATCAATGCCTGCCCATTATCATCAATACCTGCCCATTATCATCATCTTCTCCCCATCATCATCAATGCCTGCCCATTATCATCAATACCTGCCCATTATCATCATCTTCTCCCCATCATCATCAATGCCTGCCCATCATCATCATCATCTTCTCCCCATCATCAATGCCTGCCCATTATCATCAATACCTGCCCATTATCATCATCTTCTCCCCATCATCATCAATGCCTCCCCATTATCAGCAATGCCTGCCCATCATCACACACAGACAGCACATAAGCACTCTCTCACATACACACACACACACACACACACACACACAAAGCACCGCACTACATAGACACAGACACACACAGAGACACGTCTTACCTGTCCAGCGTCCCCGCTCTCTGACACAGCCGGCCGCTGAATGATGACGTCATTCAGCGGCCGGCTGTGAGAGGAAGCGCCGGTGGAGCCCGGAGCTGCAGCAGCGGAGGCACGGGAGAGGTAAGTATTGTGCCAGCTGATGCCGGGGCCCTGAGACTGCCGGAGCGCCTCCGCGGGCCGGTCACGGACAGCCGGCGGGCCGGATGCGGCCCGCGGGCCGCCCCTTGCCCGGGTCTGGTTTACAGTGTACACCCCCACTCTGCCTACAGTGTACTCCCCCAACCCTGCCTAGTGTGCTTCCCCCAACCTGTCCAGTGTGCACCCCTACTCTGACTAGTGTACGCCCCACCCTGCCTACAATGTACTCCCCCCACACTGACTTTTGTACTCCCCCACCCTGCCTAGTGTACACTACCCCACCCTGCCTAGTGTACTCCCCCCCACCCTGCCTACAGTGTTCTCCCACCACCCTGCCTATAGTGTACATGCCCACTCTGCCTACTGTGTACTCCCCACCCTGCTTATAGTGTACTCCCCTCACCCAGCCTAGTGTGCTACTGCCACGCTGCCTACAGTGTACACCCCTACTCTGCCTAGTGTGAATGCCCCACCCTGCTTATAGTGTAAACAGCCCCACCTTGCCTACAGTATACTCCCCCCCACCCTTTCCACAGTGTACTTCACACACCCTGCCTACATACTCCCCCACTCTCCCTACAATGTACTTGTAGGAAGAAGGACTGGGCGGTGGGTACTTGTTCTGCGCTGGGTCCGGAAATGTCAGGGCTGTCATCTCTGCTGCCCGGGGGAAAGCTTAGGGGACCAGACAAACCGTTGCACCAGGGCGTAGCTAAGCAGCAGAAGCCACAGCGCGCGTGGAAACAGTCAAACTTGGCGGGAACGGACAGTGCGCAGAAGGGAGAAGTGAGCGTGCCATTCATCGGGTACTGTAGCAGCACAGGCCCTCACCCGAGCGTCCCCGCCGACACCCACAGAGACTGTGAGCATACACCGGACCTTTGCCTAAAAGAGACCGGGTGAGTGACGGTGAACTGTTTCCTGACTCCCCGATGTATGTTTACCGACCACATTGGGCTCAGAGTGTGCTGGGCCTGTACACCTACTGCCACATCAGCATATGGACTGAGGACCCTGCAGAAAGTGCCAGAGACTAACCGCTGCCGCCGGGACCCGGAACATCGTCGTCTACAGGACCTCACTGGACCAACCCCGCGCCGGCCGTTGATGGCGCCACCATCTGCTTCGTGGTCCCTATTGCCTGAAGTCCGCCTGTTAGGATAAGTTACACTTTACAGAACTGTACTGTAACCATTGTTCCCTCTTTAACCCATTATATATTTTTCATCTCCACTGCCTTTCCCCCCCCCCCCGTTTAACTTCTTATCTCCCTGCATGGAGTATACCCGTTAGTTAAAAGCATTAACTCTTGCTCTGTCTCCTGTCCATTGCTGCATCCCGCAACCTGCAGTGCTCACATACTCCCCCCATCCTGCCGCAGTGTACTGCCCTCACTCTGCCTACAGTGTACTCCACACACCCTGCCTACAGTGTACTGCCCTCACTCTGCCTACAGTGTACTCCACACACCCTGCCTACAGTGTACTCCACACACCCTGCCTACAGTGTACTGCCCCACTCTGCCTACAGTGTACTCCACACCTGCCTACAGTGTACTCCACACCCTGCCTACAGTGTACTCCCCACACTCTGCCTACAGTGTACTCCCCACACTCTGCCTACAGTGTACTCCCCACACTCTGCCTACAGTGTACTCCACACCCTGCCTACAGCGTACTCCACACACTCTGCCTACAGTGTACTCCACACCCTGCCTACAGCGTACTCCACACACTCTGCCTACAGTGTACTCCACACACTCTGCCTACAGTGTACTCCCCTCACTCTGCCTACAGTGTACTCCACACACCCTGCCTACAGTGTACTGCCCTCACTCTGCCTACAGTGTACTCCACACACCCTGCCTACAGTGTACTGCCCTCACTCTGCCTACAGTGTACTCCACACACCCTGCCTACAGTGTACTCCACACACCCTGCCTACAGTGTACTGCCCTCACTCTGCCTACAGTGTACTCCACACACCCTGCCTACAGTGTACTGCCCTCACTCTGCCTACAGTGTACTCCACACACCCTGCCTACAGTGTACTCCCCACACCCTGCCTACAGTGTACTCCCCACACCCTGCCTACAGTGTACTCCCCACACTCTGCCCACAGTGTACTCCACACACCCTGCCTACAGTGTACTGCCCTCACTCTGCCTACAGTGTACTCCACACACCCTGCCTACAGTGTACTGCCCTCACTCTGCCTACAGTGTACTCCACACACCCTGCCTACAGTGTACTCCACACCTGCCTACAGCGTACTCCACACACTCTGCCTACAGTGTACTCCACACTCTGCCTACAGTGTACTCCACACACCCTGCCTACAGTGTACTCCACACCCTGCCTACAGCGTACTCCACACACTCTGCCTACAGTGTACTCCACACACCCTGCCTACAGTGTACTCCCCACACTCTGCCTACAATGTGCACCCCGTCCCCTACTTAGCCTAGTGTACACGCCCCACCCTGCCTACAGTGTACTCCACACACCCTGCCTACAATGTACTCCCTACAATGTGCACCCCCTCCCCTACTTTGCTATAGACTATAGGCTATAGTGTAATCCCCCAACCCTGCAGCTGTCCAGGAACTGCGCATTAGGGAGCGTGTGCCAATAGCCATTACTACTGGAAACGCAGAGCTCTCCTACAGCCGCACACAGCGCATCTCTTATATTGGATCCCCATGGTAACTAGTAGTCAGCCCTCATGGAGAACCGCTCCTACAGCAGCAGCTCCGTGTCACACTCCTAACGTGGCAGCGCTTCCTGTAGTTTGCACACGCTCCCTTACCCAAGGTCCTTAGCCCTCCAGGCCGTGGTCATGGGAATGATGCTGGGTAAGATTGTGTGCGCCCTGCGCGGCACAGCGTCCTACCTCCGGACGGTGAGTGACGGGCCGGCGCATGGCGGGTTAATGCAGTGCTTGTGAGGGGCTGATATGTGTTCTGGCGGGGGGCAGCACAGGGTCCTCCCCGCTGGGGCCACTCTGCTCCAGAGTCTCTTCTGCGGTTCGGTCCCTTCACACGTCGCTGTTTCTAGTACATGTGTGATTGCAGGTGCCGGTAATGACATGGAGCTGTCACCTGGCTGGTGTATGCGACGTGCAGGTGAAGCCTCGGAATGTAAAGCTTTATCCATACTGGAAGTAAACTGATGACACGCTACTGTAAGGCTAAGTTCACACTGGGCGTTTTTGCTGCGTTTTTATGCTAATTTTCAGCTGCGTTTTACAATACCAGCAAAGCCTAAACGATTTCTGAAATCTCATGCACACCGTTTTTTTTTTTTTTTTTGTCATCAGGATTTTGTGCTTTCCATGGTTTTTGGACACAGATCTTTCATCGATTTTCACCCATAGACCTGAATGTGTGATGAAAAAAAAAACACTGAAAAAACCCAAGTATCCGGTTTTGCGGCATCTTTTGTGTCAAAACCTGATTCTATGGAATAGTTCTTTTTTTCAACACTAAACCTTATCATGTACTAGAAATCTAGCGTGCCAAAACCGCCCCAAATAATGCATAAAAAACACCGCAAAAAAATGCAAGGAAAACCTGCTTTTTTTTCCTGCAGCTTCTTTCCTGCCAAGAGATCAGGTTTTGCTGCTGAAAAAAGGTCCAGTGTGAACTTACATTCCAGTACCGGGTTTATACGGAGAGTGAGTGTGGGGTCCGGGCCCTTCACACGCTCAGTACTCGGTCAGTATTTTCCATCAGTATTTGTAAGCCAAAACCGGGAGATAAGTCCAGTAGTGGTGACGTCTCTATAAACCTGGCTTTGACTATTTCATTGATACTTAGGTGCTGATTACATGCAGCTTTGATGAATTTCACTGTGCAGCACTATTAACTTCTGTGCAGCACTATTAACTTCTGTGCAGCACTATTAACTTCTGTGCAGCACTATTAACTTCAGCGTCCCTCATTTGTAAGTCTGACACCTGCTGTATCACCTTTTGGGGACACTTTGCACATATGTTCGGTATATCCGGGATGTCGGTATTTCTCAAAACTTTACAATTCCTCCCCCACAGTATGATTCTTTGGACAGTACCTTTCAATACAGTATAAGGACCCCCACGGTAACCCCCCATTACAGTATGATGCCCCTCCTCCTTTTTTTTTTTTTTTTTTACAGATAAATGCACTTAAAGAATTAATAAAAACCCATCTCAGCCCTGTTTCCACAGTACATTACTCCAGTCTCTGTGTGTAGACTGAGGCCCTGCTTAGGAGGCACCATCTAGTGACATCACCAGGACTCAGACGCCCTGACTGAATGGTGTAGCAAGGAGCTGACCGCTCTCTGCTCCACCACTGTGTTCATCTGTATCTTGTGGATGCCGTTGTAATTGGGACGCTAGGAAAGGAGCAGTGCTGTACGTCACCGGGTCGCAGTGGTTAGCCGCCATTGACAGTATACGGCTGAAGTCACACTGGCGACTAAATCGGACGACTGCAATGCGATGAAATATCGCATTGCAGTCGGACCTATGTTAATCTATGGAGCAGCTCCCAGTATCAGATTTTTTGTGGTCCGTTTTAAACGTCCGAGTGCAATCGCAGCATGCTGCGATTGTCACCGATTGTGGGTCGACTGTCGCCAATGCAAGTCTATGGGAGCGATGAAAAATCTGATTACAAACGGACTGCATGTGTGACTTGCGATTAAATCGCATCAGTGTCCTTTAGAAAAGCGGCAATTCATCCCTGCCTATACTGTAAAAGCACACTGACAGGTTTAATAAAGAATCGAATCAATACATATCCACACATAGAATCCACATATATATATATATATATATGTCATTGTGACATGTGTATATATATATATTTATAGTTCCTAGACTTCTACATACTGTAATAGCCGCTAATTCAATTGCCGGCTTTAGTGAAATCCCAGAAGCCGACATGAAATGATACATTGTTTTGACACAGTTAACCATGTCATTTCAAGTATTTTGATATATGTTTTAAACTTACAATTACATAAGTATATTTGTACAAAATTTCAGACATGTAGGGGTTAATTAAAGGTGTAAATTCGTTGTAAAAAAACCCATTTTTTAACAACGAATTTACACCTTTAATTAACCCCTACATGTCTGAAATTTTGTACAAATATACTTATGTAATTGTAAGTTTAAAACATATATCAAAATACTTGAAATGACATGGTTAACTGTGTCAAAACAATGTATCATTTCATGTCGGCTTCTGGGATTTCACTAAAGCCGGCAATTGAATTAGCGGCTATTACAGTATGTAGAAGTCTAGGAACTATAAATATATATATATACACATGTCACAATGACATGTGTATATATATACATATATATATATATATGTTTTCTATGTGTATATATGTATTCTTTCTATTGTGATTTAAATACTATTCTTTTGGATCCATTATATGTCATTTTTGCAAGCCTGCGAGAAATTCTCGCAAGTCGGATGTAAATCGGATGTGACAACTACGGTCAGATGCGACTAAATCGCATCAACTACAAAAAATCGGATGCTAGTCGCATCAATGTTCATGAAATTTTAATCCGATTATCGACCGACTAAAACGGTCAGCTTTTTTAGTCGCTGTGTGTGATT
This sequence comes from Oophaga sylvatica, assembly GCA_033576555.1. NCBI lineage: Eukaryota > Metazoa > Chordata > Amphibia > Anura > Dendrobatidae > Oophaga > Oophaga sylvatica. The sequence goes on along the minus strand of JARQOD010000004.1, from coordinate 333,543,340 downwards.
CCAGCCTACTGCTGAATATAGCATTTGCTTTAAATACTGTGCTGTGTGTGTATGGTCATCTACACATAAGGATGAATTTGCCCGCTGCAGATTTTGAATAAAAAATGACTACATCTGTCTAAATTTAACTAAAACATCCAATTTGGATGAATATAACAAATTTTCAGAACTTTTTTTTTGTGAATTTGAGCGGGAATTCAGCCTAAGACCAGGTTCTGACAAGTGTATGAAGAATCGTAGGATTTTCAACCAGAAAACTCAGACAATATTTACCCTTTGGACGCAGTCAGACTGCCATAAATTACGGATGACGATTGCATCGTAAGGCTGGAGTCACACATCTAATATATAAATCTGAATGAATGTATGTGTGTATGTATGTGGTATGTATGTGTGTATGTATGTGGGTATGTTTGTCCGGGATTGGAATCCGCACCATCGCACTTACGGGCATGAAATTTTGCACGCCCGCACGTCTCGACCCCGAAAGCGTCCTAGGCTATGTTTTGAATCGAAATTTTAACCCCGCGCGTTCCAAATCGCCAAACAATTTTGGCCCTATCTACATAATGGGGAGAAAGCTGAATGCTTGTGTGTATGTCCGGCATAGGAATCTGCATTTACGGGCATGAAATTTTGCACACCCGCACGTCTCGACCCCGGGAGCGTCATAGGCTAGGTTTGAGTCGAAATTTTAACCCCGCGCATTCCAAATCGGCATATAATTTTGGCCCGGGATAGGAATCTGCACCGTTGTACTTACGGGCATGAAATTTTGCATGCCCGCACATCTCAACCCCAGGAGCATCATAGGCTATGTGTTTAATGGAAATTTTAACCCCGCACGTTCCAAATCGCCAAACAATTTTGGCCCTATCTACATAATGGGGAGAAAGCTGAATGCTTGTGTGTATGTCCGGCATAGGAATCTGCATTTACGGGCATGAAATTTTGCACACCCGCACGTCTCGACCCCGGGAGCTTCATAGGCTAGGTTTTGAGTCGAAATTTTAACCCCGCGCATTCCAAATCGGCAAATAATTTTGGCCCGGGATAGGAATCTGCACCGTTGTACTTACGGGCATGAAATTTTGCATGCCCGCACATCTCAACCCCAGGAGCATCATAGGCTATGTGTTGAATGGAAATTTTAACCCCCGCACGTTCCAAATCGCCAAACAATTTTGGCCCTATCTACATAATGGGGAGAAAGCTGAATGCTTGTGTGTATGTCCGGCATAGGAATCTGCATTTACGGGCATAAAATTTTGCACACCCGCACGTCTCGACCCGGGAGCGTCATAGGCTAGGTTTTGAGTTGAAATTTTAACCCCGCGCATTCCAAATCGGCAAATAATTTTGGCCCGGGATAGGAATCTGCACCGTTGTACTTACGGGCATGAAATTTTGCATGCCCGCACATCTCAACCCCAGGAGCATCATAGGCTGTGTTGAATGGAAATTTTAACCCCGCACGTTTTGGTGTGTGATTTTTATGTGCAGAATAAATTTTTGTTAACATAGTCTATTTTGTTACAGCTAACAGCAGTTATTAATTAACCCGGGCGAAGCCGGGTACTACAGCTAGTAACGTATAAAAATCGGTCCGTTTTATACGGCCGAGAATCGCATCAATTTTTCATGAACAGTTAACCGTATGTAATCCGTTTTCAATGCGATTATGTGATTTCCTCACATCAAAATATCTGTCATATCTGTGTCATGTCAAAATATCTACACAAGAAAAAAAGGTAGCACACTGTAGCGCTATAGCTTGCAAACACGAAATATGAAAAATATGAAAAATTAATTGCATCATTACCTTAGAAATATGAAAAATTGAGAAGTCTTAGCGCATAAGATGGCCAAATTATGTGAGCCTGATAGCCACGTCAAGGCTCTTCTCGTATATCAGGTCCTAACTAATGCCTATACTCGCTTAGAAAAGTCTGTCTGCATGGGAACATATGAGTCCTCTCTTCAGACTAAAATCTACATCTCTGTGGAGGGGTGATGAACCTGTTGTAATTAAAAAGCCTGTGACCACCAGGTGGAGTGCTCAGGTAGAAGGTAAATGAATACATATCAAAAAACTGACCGGCACATCCAAACATAGATTCAGTGTGAACAGGTGCTAAACCTAGAGTCACCAACTCATATATATACACAAGAAAAAAAGGTAGCACACTGTAGCGCTATAGCTTGCAAACACGAAATATGAAAAATATGAAAAATTTATTGCATCATTACCTTAGAAATATGAAAAATTGAAGTCTTAGCGCATAAGATGGCCAAATTATGTGAGCCTGATAGCCACGTCAAGGCTCTTCTCGTATATCAGGTCCTAACTAATGCCTATACTCGCTTAGAAAAGTCTGTCTGCATGGGAACATATGAGTCCTCTCTTCAGACTAAAATCTACATCTCTGTGGAGGGGTGATGAACCTGTTGTAATTAAAAAGCCTGTGACCACCAGGTGGAGTGCTCAGGTAGAAGGTAAATGAATACATATCAAAAAACTGACCGGCACATCCAAACATAGATTCAGTGTGAACAGGTGCTAAACCTACAGTCACCAACTCTCATATATATATATATATATATATATATATATATATATATATATATATATATATATATACACAAGAAAAAAAGGTAGCACACTGTAGCGCTATAGCTTGCAAACACGAAATATGAAAAATGAATTGCATCATTACCTTAGAAATATGAAAAATTGAGAAGTCTTAGCGCATAAGATGGCCAAATTATGTGAGCCTGATAGCCACGTCAAGGCTCTTCTCGTATATCAGGTCCTAACTAATGCCTATACTGTTCCCATGCAGACAGACTTTTCTAAGCGAGTATAGGCATTAGTTAGGACCTGATATACGAGAAGAGCCTTGACGTGGCTGCAGAATGTAACTGTATCAGTGCGCTGTGCACGCCGATACAGTTACAGTAGCGTAGCTCTGGGTGGGCCCCTCCGAGCGCGGGGCCCGGGGCCACCGCCCCCTCTGCCCCCCGGTAGCTATGCTACTGCCCGGGCGCCAGGCATGATTTTCTAGGCGCCACTGGCGACCTGGCGCCTGGGTTTGTCTAACCCTGGGTTAAAAACCTGGTCATATGTATAGTACCTATATGAGCAGGATTCAGACAGGTAACGTCAGATATGGACACGCTGCAGAGGACGGCCCTTATGTGCATGATTCACAAAGGGGTGGAAAACCTCCCTAATCTTGCAAAAGCAAGAAGCCAATTAGATACAAACACATGAGCCATGCACACAGTGAACAAGTCTGTTGTGAATGTTTTGGAAATGAATTCTGAGCAGAAGCTCCCTCTGGTGGTTACAAACAGTACTGAACCATTCAATGAGGATTGGCAATCAGGAGTTACAGACTGGTCTGATATAAGGGATGTTCCCTCCCATCATGGTTGCCGGTGATCAATTGTTCTTGTCTCAACTGTGGTTCCTGGTTCACTTGGAAGCTTGCTGAGTCTTGCCTCTTCTTCTGCTTTCAGATAAGATATTTTCTGTTTTTGTTTTTGTGCTTACCATTTGCATATTTCTCTGCATTTCTGTGAGGTTAGCCAGGTTCCCCCCGGGGGGCTTGGGCTCCTCTCTGTTCCGCTGTAGCCACTGTTGTTAGTTCATTTGCCTTTTCCAGTTTTTTCAGTGGCTGCGGCTTAGTTTTGTTACACCAGAGAACTGATTTAGGTGGTAGAGGTCGTGTGATCTTAGGTGTTTTTGCAATTAGTAGCGTTGGCATTTTTTAGGGTTTTTTTGGATTGCAGTGAGTATCCTTTCTATCCTTTTCTGTCTAGGCAGATTGGGCCCCAGCGTTTGCTCATACTATTTTGTGTCTGTGTCTGTATTTCCTCTTGTCTAACCGCCATTACATGTTTGGGGGCTTCCTATGTTCTTTGGGGATCTGCTCCAGGGCAGATAGCTTTCCTCTTTCTATCTTTAGGTGTAGTTAATCTCTCAGGCTGTGACGAGGCGTCTAGGACCAACGTAGGAACGCTCCACGGCTGCCTTTAGTTGTGGTGGTTAGTTAGGGTACTGCAATCCAATAGATTCCAACCTCTCTGGTGTATTGCCGTTTTTGCCTGCTCTCCTCAGCCACCAAAACATAACACAAGTCGTTAGGACAGTGTTCACACCACCAAAAGACTGAAACACAGAAAAGCACAGTAAAACAAACGTATAAATATACTCTGTTGTAAAAATGTAACAGTAAACAGCAAGTGCTAGTAAAAAGATGATAAAAAGACAGGGTATTTGGTTGATAAATTTTTTGCGAAAAATGTATACTAAGCCGCTCTACCAAACGTCAAGGTAACCCATATCAGAGCAGTCCCTAACTGATGTATTTAAAAACCTAGTCATGTGTATAGTACCTATATGAGCAGGATTCAGACAGGTAACGTCAAATATGGACACATATGGAAAATACCTGTTCATTTTCCCACGCTGCAGAGCTCACCGCGCGCCTGTGAGTGAGCGGAGCATCAATGACATCAGCGCTAGTCAATGTCAATGACATACCCGTATATACTCACGTATAAGCCGACCCGTGTATAAGCCGACCCCCCTAATTTCGCCACAAAAAACTTGGAAAACTTATTGAATAAGCCTAGGGTGGAAAATGATTATGCCCCCATATGCTCCACAGATTTGCCCCATATGCTCCACGATTATGCCCCCATATGCTCCACAGATTATGCCCCCATATGCTCCACAGATTATGCCCCCAAATGCTTACAGATTATGCCCCCAAATGCTCTACAGATTATGCCCCCAAATGCTCTACAGATTATGCCCCCAAATGCTCCACAGATTATGCCCCCATATGCTCCACAGATTATGTCCCCATATGCTCCACAGATTATGCCCCCATATGCTCCACAGATTATGCTCCATAGTATAGGTCCATTATGCTGCCGCGCTTCTGCAAAAGAAAAAAAAAATGACATACTCACCTCTCGTTGCCAGGTGCCGGTGTCCTGAGCAGGCGGGGACACCGGCGTGCTATTGGGTACAGGTGCTGGTGTCACCGCTCGCTCAGGACCCCGGCACCTGAGATATTTACCTGTCACCGGACCAGTCCACCGCTGCGCTGCTCCCTCTTCCGGGTCCTCGGCAGTGAATGATCAGGCAGAAGGCGTGGCGCGCACTATTATGTCATCGCGTCCTCTGCGTGAACATTCACAGCCAGAGGAGTCGGACGAGGAGGTCGGAGCAGCGCGCTGCGGTGGACTGTGGGACAGGTGAATATCGCTATACTCACCCCCCCGCCGGCACGTCACTCTCTGCAGCCTCTCCTCTTCTCCCGGCGGTCTCCGCAGCTCTTCTTTCCTACAGCGGTCACGTGGTACCGCTCATTAAAGTCATGAATATATGCATATTCATGACTTTAATGAGCGGTACCATGTGACCGCTGCAGGAAGGAACCGGAGGAGTGAGTATGATCCGACACCCCCGCTCTCCTTCCCCCGCCGACACCCCCCCCCCCCCCCGGTATATGACTCGGGTATAAGCCGAGAGGCGGACTTTCGGCCCTAAAAAATGGGCTGAAAATCTCGGCTTATACCTGATGTGTGTGTATATATATATATATATATAATATATATATATATATATATAATATATATATATATATATATACATGCTCAAAAATATAAAGGGAACACTCAAATAACACATCCTAGATCTGAATGAATGAAATATTCTCATTGAATACTTTGATCTGTACAAAAGTTTAATGTTCTGACAACAAAATCACACAAAAATCATCAATGGAAATCAAATTTAATTAACCAATGGAGGCCTGGATTTGGAGTCACCCACAAAATTAAAGTGGAATGTTATGTCCTTTAAACAAGTCAAAATGATGCTCAGTGGTGTGTATGGCCTCCTCGTGCCCTACAAGGCCTGGGCATGCTCCTGATGAGGCGGCGGATTGTTTCCTGAGGGATCTCCTCCCAGACCTGGACTAAAGCTTCTGCCAACTCCTGGACAGTCTGTGGTGCAACGTGACGTTGGTGGATGGAACGAGACATGATGTCCCAGATGTGCTCAATCGGATTCAGGTCTGGGGAACGGGCTGGCCAGTCCATAGCTTCAATGCCTTCATCTTGCAGGAACTGCTGACACACTCCAGCCACATGAGGTCTGGCATTGTCCTGCATTAGGTGGAACCCAGGGCCAACCGCACCAGCATATGGTCTCCCAAGGGGTCTGAGGATCTCATCTCGGTACCTAATGGCAGTCAGGCTACCTCTGGCGAGCACATGGAGGGCTGTGCGGCCCTCCAAAGAAATGCCACCCCACACAATTACTGACCCACTGCCAAACCGGTCATGCTGAAGGATGTTGCAGGCAGCAGATCGCTCTCCACGGAGTCTCCAGACTCTGTCACATGTGCTCAGTGTGAACCTGCTTTCATCTGTGAAGAGCACTGGGCGCCAGTGGCGAATTTGCCAATCCTAGTGTTCTGTGGCAAATGCCAAGCGTCCTGCACGGTGTTGGGCTGTGAGCACAACCCCCATCTGTGGACGTTGGGCAGTCAGACCATCCTCATGGAGTCAGTTTCTAACCGTTTATGCAGACACATGCACATTTGTGGCCTGCTGGAGGTCATTTTGCAGGGCTCTGGCAGTGCTCCTGTCATGTATAGTGTACAGTTCCTATAGCGTCTTGTGCTTGGGTGCGAGGAAAACACATGAGACATAGGTTGATATGAAATGACTTGTATTACTTCATACAAGCATGCAGAAAAGGTCACACAGTTTGCAGGAACAGAGGCAGGAGAACACAGCAGGCCAAAGTAACTTCAAGCTCTACAATAACTCTCCAAGCAGGTTCAGGATCTCTTCTCTGTACCGTAATTCCTCTGCAAACATGGATTCACCAGACAGCAGGTTTCCAAAGTCCAAAAGTGTTCCAAAGTTCCTCAGTAGGAAATAGCTGGAGTCCAAAATCCTAGGTTTCCAGGAGTCAGGTCACAGGCTGACTGAGGCTTGATTCAGGAGCACTGATTGTTCAGCTGAGGCTGCTTAAGAATCAAGAGGGAGAGAATCAGGGCGGGAACATGAAAACTGGAAACTCCATATTAACTGAGGGCAAGAGCTGCAGAAAGACAGAAAGCAAAATGGCCGACGGAAAACTGAGTTTCAAGGAACATGTCAAAAGAGACAAAGAACCTTACAGCGGCTTCCTCAGTGCCTGTGTGCTGTGCACACTGTCACACCAGCGATCTGCTAAAATACAGTGATGTCCCACCCTGGGACAAAGTAAAAAAGTTAAAAAAAGAATAAAAATAAAAGTGGTAAAAAAAAATCATAAAAAAAAAAAAAAATATTCCCCAATAAATTCATTCTTTCCTGTAAATAAAAAAAAACAAAACAATAAAAGTACACATATTTGGTATCGCCGCGTCCGTAACGACCCCCCCTATAACACTGTCCCACTAGTTAACCCCTTTAGTGAACCCCTTAAAAAAAAAAAAAAAAAACGAAGCAAAAAATCAATGCTTTTATCATCATATCGCTGAACAAAAAGTGAAATAACACGCGATCAAAAAGACCGAGATAAATAACCATGGTACCGCTGAAAACGTCATCTTGTCCCGCAAAAAACGAGCCGTCATTCAGCATCATCAGTGAAAAAATAAAAAAGTTATAGCTCGCAGAATAAAGCGATGCAAAAATAATAATTTTTTATATAAAATTGTTTTCATTCTATAAAAGCGTCAAAACATAAAAAAAATGATATAAATGAGGTATCGCCATAATCGTACTGACCCGAAGAATAAAACTGCTTTATCAATTTTACCACACGCGGAACGGTACAAACGCCTCCCCCAAAATAAATTCATGAATTGCTGATTTTTGTTCATTCTAACCTCCCAAAAATCGAAATAAAAAGTGATCAAAAAATGTCACGTGCTCAAAAATGGTACCAATAAAAACGTCACCTCGTCCCGCAAAAAATAAGACCTCACATGACTCTGTGGGCCAAAATATGCAAAAATTATAGCTCTCAAAATGTGGTGATGCAAAAAACTATTTTTTGCAATAAAAAGCGTCTTTTAGCGTGACAGCTGCCAATCACAAAAACCCGCTATAAATAGTAAATCAAACCCCCCTTTATCACCCCCTTAGTTAGGGAAAAATAATAAAATTAAAAAAATGTATTTATTTCCATTTTCCCGTTAGGGTTAGGGTTGCGGCTAAAGTTAGGGTTAGGGTTGGCGCTAACGTTAGGATTAGGGTTGGGATTATGGTTAGGGGTGTGTTAGGGTTAGGTTTGTGGTTAGGGGTGTGTTGGGGTTAGGGTTGGAGTTAGAATTGGAGGGTTTCTGCTGTTTAGGCACATCAGGGGCTCTCCAAATGTGACATGGCGTCTGATCTCAATTCCAGCCAATTCTGTGTTGAAAAAGTCAAACGGTGCTCCTTCACTTCTGAGCTGTCATGCGTCCAAACAGTAGTTTACTCCCGCATATGGGGTATCAGCGTACTCTGGACCACAAGAGTTATTGTGCAATTTGTCCTATTTCTTCTGTTACCCTTGGGAAAATAAAAAACTGGGGCGACAAAATCATTTTTGTAAAAAAAAAAATGATTTTTTTGTTTTTACGGCTGTATGTTATAAAACTTCTGTGAAGCACTTGGGGCTTCATAGCGCTCACCACACTTCTAGATAAGTTCCTTGTGGGGTCTATTTTCCAAAATGGGGTCACTTGTGGGGGGTTTCCACTGTTTAGACGCATCAGGGGCTCTCCAAATGCGACATGACTCCCCCAGACCATTCCATCAAAGTCTGCAATCCAAAACGTCACTACTTCCCTTCCGAGCCCCGACGTGCGCCCATACAGTAGTTTACTCCCACATATTGGGTATCAGCGTACTCAGGACAAATTGGACAACAACTTTTGGGGTCCAATTTCTCCTGTTACCCTTGTGAAAATAAAATATTGGGGGCGAAAAAATCATTTTTGTAAAAAATAAAAGGATTTTTTATTTTTACGGCTGTACATTATAAACTTCTGTGAAGCACTTCGGGGTTCAAAGTGCTCACCACACATCTAGATAAGTTCCTTGAGGGGTCTATTTTCCAAAATGGGGTCACTTGTGGGGGGTTTCCACTGTTTAGACGCATCAGGGGCTCTCCAAATGCGACATGACTCCCCCAGACCATTCCATCAAAGTCTGCAATCCAAAACGTCACTACTTCCCTTCCGAGCCCCGACGTGCGCCCATACTGTAGTTTACTCCCACATATTGGGTATCAGCGTACTCAGGACAAATTGGACAACAACTTTGGCTATGGTTCCACGGTCCGGAACCATAGCGCTTTTGACGGAGCGGAAATTCCGCTCCGTCTAAGCCCGCCCCTTTCTGACGCGCGATCTTTCCGGAGGTGTTCAGGACACCTCCGGAACACCTCCGGAAAGAACGCAGGGCTACATAGCCTGTGTAATATTCTGTTGCGGCGACGCACCGTCGCCGCAATACGCGAGGACATGCTGCGGTCTAAAAAGACGCGCCGCATGTCCGTTTACGCAGCTTTGCCACCTGCGTATTGTTACGCATAGTGGAGACGGGATTTCTTGAATCCCCTCCACTATGCTGTAACATCTGGACGCTGCGTGTTTGGCGCTGCGCCAGCGCACAGCGCCAAACACGCAGCGTTTCCTGACGTGGAAACTCACCTTTTGGGGTCCAATTTCTCCTGTTACCCTTGTGAAAATAAAATATTGGGGGCGAAAAAATCATTTTTGTAAAAAATAAAAGGATTTTTTATTTTTACGGCTGTACATTATAAACTTCTGTGAAGCACTTCGGGGTTCAAAGTGCTCACCACACATCTAGATAAGTTCCTTGAGGGGTCTAGTTTCCAAAATTGTGTCATTTGTGGGGGGTTTCCACTGTTTAGGCAGATCAGGAGCTCTCCAAACACGACATGGCATCCAGCCAATTCTGCGTTGAAAAAGTCAAACGGCGCTCCTTCCCTTCCAAACTCTGCCATGCACCCAAACAGTGGTTTACTCCCACATATGGGGTATCAGCGCACTCAGGACAAATTGCACAATAACTTTTGGAGTCTTGTTACCCTTGGGAAAATAAAAATTGGGGTGAAAAGATCAATTTTGTGGAAAAAATGATTTTTTAATTTTACGGCTCTACGTTATAAACTTGTGTGAAGCACTTGGGGGTTCAAATTGCTCACCAAAGATCTAGATAAGTTCCTTAGGGGGTCTAGTTTCCCAAATGGGGTCACTAGTGGGGGGTTTCCACTGTTTAGGCACAGCAGGGGCTCTCCAAATGCAACATGGCGTCCAATCTCAATTCCAGCCAATTTTGGTTGGAAAAAGTCAAATGGTGCTCCTTCCATTCTGAGCTCTGCCATGCGCCCAAACAGTGGTTCCCCCCCACATATCAGCGTACTCAGGACAAATTGGACAACAAATTTTGTGGTCCAATTTCTCCTGTTACCCTTGGGAAAATAAAAAATTAGTGACTAAGAGATAATTTTTGTGGGAAAAAAATAGGATTTTTTTATTTTCATGCCCGGGCATTATAAACTTGTGTGAAGCACTTGGGGGTTCAGAGTGCTCACCAAAGATCTAGATAAGTTCCTTAGGGGGTCTAGCTTCCAAAATGGGGTCACTTGTGGGGGGTTTCCACTGTTTAGGCTCATCTGGGGCACTACAAACGGAACATGACCCTCATCAATGTTTGCATTCCAAAACGTTACTGCTTCCTTTCCAAGCCCTGCTGTGCGCCCAAACAGTTTCCCCCCCCCCACATATGGGGTATCAGCGTACTCAGGACAACTTTTGGGGTCCAATTTCCTTGGGAAAAATCAAAAATTTGGGACTAAAAAATCATTTTTGTGGAAAATTGTTTTGTTTTTTTTTTCACACCCAGGCATTATAAACTTTTGTGAAACACTTTGGGGTTCAAAGTGCTCACAACAGATCTAGATAAGTTCCTTAAGGGGTCTAGTTTCCAAAATGGTGTCACTTGTGGGGGGTTTCCACTGTTTAGGCATATCAGGGGCTCTCCAAACACGACATGGCGTCCAATCTCAATTCCAGCCAATTTTAGTTTGAAAAACTCCTTCCCTTACGAGCTCTGCCGTGTGCCCAAACAGTGGTTTTCCCCCACATATGGGGTATTGGCGTACTCAGGAGAAATTGCACAACAACTTTATCTGCCCATTTTCTCCTTTTACCCTTGTGAAAATAAAAAAAAAGTTTGTAAAAGATCATTTTTGTGGCTAAAAAGTTAAATATTAATTTTTTCCTTCCACGTTGCTTCAGCTCCTGTGAAGCACCTGAAGGGTTAATAAACTTATTGAATGTGGTTTTGAGTACCTTGAGGGGTGCAGTTTTTAGAATGGTGTCACTTTTGGGTATTTTCTGCCATATAGACCCCTCAAAGTGACTTCAAATATGAGGTGGTCCCTAAAAAAATGGCTTTGTAAATTTTGTTGTAAAAATGAGAAATCACTGGTCAACTTTTAACCCTTATAATTTCCTAAAAAAAAAAATTTTGGTTTCAAAAGTGTGCTGATGTAAAGTAGACATGTGGGAAATGTTATTTCTTAACTATTTTGTGTGACATATTTCTCTGTTTTATGGGAAAAAAAATTCAAAGTTTGAAAATTGCAAAATTTTCAAAATTTTCGCCATATTTGCGTTTTTTTCAAAAATAAACGCAAGGTATATCGAAGAAATTTTACCACTAACATGAAGTACAATATGTCACGAGAAAACAATCTCAGAATCGCGAAGATCCGTTGAAGCGTTCCAGAGTTAAAACCTCATAAAGAGACAGTGGTCAGAATTGTAAAAATTGGCCCGGTCATTAACGTGCAAACCACCCTTGGGGGTGAAGGGGTTAACATTGGTCCGAGTGCTATGAGATTTTTTTTTTTTTTTTTTTTCTCGCTTAGCACTCGTCCTTATTTTTCTCTAGTGTGGCTCCGGCCTTACGTTTGGAATACCTGTTGACTCTGCTGACCTGAGCGGGACAGCATGTTTTACCCTTCGCCACGACAGCACCCACTTGGAGAGAGGGATCCGCCCATAGGAACAGGAAACCTAAAGAGATAAGAGGGCGGTCCGCCTCTTGTCCTCAGTTGGTTTCCTGTTCCTAAAGGGAACCGCAGGATTTTCCTACAAAGAAAAGAAATACCTGGTCTAAGTAGCCGCCTGTGCAGTCTCCATGTGAACGGCAGGGGCTCCGGTCCAGAAGCAGCGTCGGGGGAGTGCAGTATTCCGGCTCCCCCCTCGTCTGAAGCGGTGTTCCAGGAGCGTCGGGTCCGTGGAGGGCCGCCCGCAGTTCCTGTGCTATAGCGTGCATGGGGGTCCGGTTATAGCCGCCCAGACCCGCGTAGGACCGGAGGGAAGAAGAGAGCCTCCATGTCCTGCAGGAGTGCCAGCAGCAGTGCACGCCGAAAGACACAGCACACCGTGACAGGAAGTGGTAAGAGGGAACTTCCGGGTCACCGGAGGTTCCATAGCTGAGGCGCGCGCGTGCGGTCTCGAGAGTAGCAGGGTCTGCACTTTGCCTGCTGTACGCTCCCCCCCACCCCCCGGAATGGCCATACAAAAAAAAAAAAAAAGTCTGTACGGCGTGGAACTTGAATAGGAGTACGTAAATGAACCCTGGTGACATAGAGCGCGCTATCCTTGCGCCACTTCAAAAAAAAAAAAAGTGCCAGCAACCTTTTATAAAAAAAAAAAAAAAGTGGCATATGTCTCATACAATGCAGCTTGGTTTCAGAGCCAGATACTGATGTCATGGGTGTATCGCCACGAGGATCGTCGCGATTACACACTCTGACTTCTCACAGCTGAGTTGCTGTTTCTTTGTGTTTGGTAATGAGGGAGTTAATTTTACCTAGCTCTTTGCTAAGACTAGGTCCAGCCTCGCCCGGCTGCTTTTGATTATGTTCTAATTAGATTCCTTCATATACCTGCCAGTCTGCTTGTTAGATGCCGGTGAAAGCATTCATGTAGTCTAGCAGACTGGATCGGTTCTGAGAATACTTAAGCTAAGAGCTCCTTAGTTGTTTTTACTCTTACAGCTTATAGTTTATCTCTGAGACCTTAGGTGTTCCTACTGTGTGTGAGTGTTGTATGTAAGACTTTATTTACTTTATTTCTTGTCTTTCTTGTATGTCTTTCTGTTCAGTAACCGTTACCTGTTCATTCCCTTTGGTGGTAATCAGGGTCCTTCTTAGGACTAGATTACAGTTGGCAGGGATTGATAGGAGACTGGGTTCACGCTGGTGGCCTGGACCTCTGTACCTTTAACAGTACCTCCAGGTAGAGGGATTAGTTAGGACCCCAGTTTAGGGTCAGCATAGACCCCGGTCACCCTCTAGCCGGAGACAGTGTATAACGGATTCCGTATTGACCCACTGGACATTGTCAGGTAATTCTATGTTATCATATATCTATGCGCATGTTATTTGGGATGTTGCCCTTTTGATATAGATTACTGACATCACATATATATATATCTGCTATACAGCGTGACAACTGAGCCATGCAGGCATACCGGGGTGGAGGGGTACCTGAGAGCAGCACAGGTGTTTGGGGCTAATAAAAAGCCCTGCAAGATAGAATATGGTGTGCAAGCATGTCGTCTCCAAAAACCTGTTCTGCCGCCTTCTGAATCGGTACCGGCAGCTTCACTGGGTGAGTTTATAACCATCTGCCTATAAAGCTGACGACATACACTCTCTCTCCCTCTATCTCCTTCTGGGTGAATCATCTCAGGCTAAAAAAACAAAGAATGTGGCCTTTGTAGGTGTCCCCTATCTCAAACCTATACCAAGAGATTGTGCGCAAAATGTATAAAGGAAACGGTGCAGCAAGCGTCTGTTTCTACTTTCGACATTAGAGCTATAATAAGGGAAGAACTACAGGCCCTAAATCAGTCAGCTAATGTACCCACATGCAGGCGAAAAAATTAATAAGTTCCAGCTCAGACTCCGATCCGGAAGAGGTGGTAGTATCAGATACTGCAGAGTCATCCGCGTCCTCATCCTCCTCAGACATAGAGGGACGCTCATGTTTTCCCTTAGAAAATATGGACAGTCTGGTAAAATCTGTAAGGAACACTATGGGTTCAGATTTGAAGGGACTGCAAACTACTCAGGAGGTAATGTTTGCAGGTCTAGCGGACAGGAAAAGGAGAGCATTTCCCGTAATTCCGGCTATTAAAACCTTAATTAAGAAGGAATGGGGTAAACAAGACCAAAGGGGTTATCTTCCTTCAGCCTCAAAGAGAAGGTACCCCTTCAGCGATAAGGAACTGTCAAACTGGTCTAAGGTTCCAAGAGTTGATGCGGCAGTTGCCTCCGCCTCAAAACAATCATCCTTGCCAGTAGAAGACGGAGGAATACTAAAAGATCCCCTCGACTGCAAAGCCGAGGACTCGCTTAAAAGAGCGTGGGAAGCAGCTGTAGGCACGTTTAAGCCAGCAAGTAAGTACGGCCCGTTCTATACTGGTTTGGATCGATCAGCTCGACCAGCAGATAGAGCAGAAGATTTCTAGAGACAGAGTACGAGCCGCCATTCCCCTAATCCGAGGAGCGGCTGCTTTTATAGCCGACGCTTCGGCTGATTCACTGCGCCTGGCAGCCAGAACAGCAGGTGTATTCAGCAACGCCAGAATAATATAGCGTGGCACTACTGTGGAAGGTGCTCAAGTAGGAACCCAACCCAGTGATAATGTAAAGAAGAACTTGGCACTCAACTTTATGGAATTAAAGAATTTATTGCGGTCAAAAAACCAACGTTTCGGTCCCACTTGGACCTTCATCAAAGTACTGCAGAATAAAATAAAAATGGTGTACTATATTATTGACAAAAAAAGAAGACAAATTGTTGTAACATAACCAGAGTGAAATCTAAAACGAAAAACTAACACAACATGAACAAAAGTCTAAGTATTGATGTAATGACATCATAACGGAAAAAGGGGGGGAGGAAAGGAAGAAATAACTGTGAAAAATGGAAATGGCCTACCCGACTATATAGTACACCATTTTTATTTTATTCAGCAGTACTTTGATGAAGGTCCAAGTGGGACCGAAACGTTGGTTTTTTGACTGCAATAAATTCTTTCATTCCATAAAGTTGAGTGCCAAGTTCTTCTTTACATATTCAGCAACGCCAGACGTAGTCCATGGCTCAAAAGCTGGAGAGGGGACACAGTCCAAGTCAAAACTCTGTGCTATTCCCTGCGATGGTGAGTTTTGGTTTGGAAAGACCTTGGACGACATCCTCACAAAGGCCATAGAGAGAAAAAAGGCCTTCCCTAACCCCCCCTCTTCCATCTTATAGGAGGGCGTTTAGGAGACGATCATTTGGTAGAGGAAGATCGACCGAAAACCAAAACCGCTGGCCGATAAAGGAAGGGAAAAACAAAGGTGCTATGTTTAGAAGACCTACCTTCCATAAGGACAGATAATGAACAACCAGTTCCTCCAGTAGGGGAAGACTGAGATTCTTCCAGGAATGGGGTAAAATTTCTGCCAGTCTATGGGTGCTGGATATAACTGAACATGGATTAAAAATAAAATTCCATCATGTTCCCCATAATTTATTCATTATAGCATCCCTCAGCTGCCCAGTACAACAACAAGCCCTTGAAAATGAGATTCGGAGCCTGGTAATTAAAAACGTATTGGTCCGTGTACCCGGAGAGCAGGAAGGGAAGGGATTTTACTCCCCTCTCTTCCTGGTTTCTAAACTGGACGGCTCATTTAGAACTATTATCAATCTAAAAAAATTGAATACATTCATTCAAAACGTGAAGTTTAAATTGGAATCCATCAAATCTACAATTTAACTTCTTTTTCCCAACTGTATGATGGCAGGCTTTGATTTAAGGGATGCTTATTATCATCTTCCCATCCATTCCAGATATCAGAAATATCTCAGAGTGGCAGTCTCCTTAGACGGCATCATACATCATTTCCAGTTTGCAGCGATGCCGTTCAGTCTTTCTGTCGCACCACGAGTCTTTACAAAGGTGATGCTGGAAGTGATGGCCTTCCTACGGCAAAAGGATACCTTAATAATACCTTACCTTGATAATTTTTTGATAGTAGGGAACTCGTACCACACGAGTTACTGACACAATCTTATCCCTACAGGCTCTAAGTTGGCTCATAAACAGCAAGAAATCCAGACTCGAGCCGCAATCCGTTCAGTCCTTCTTAGGCCTCCAGTTAGACTCGACAGTGCAATAATGTCTACTGCCGCAGGTAAAAATGTCAACAATTAAAACGAAAGTCGGGGCAGCTATAAAGAAACCACGCATGACCCTGAGGGAGGCAATGTCCCTGTTGGAAACCCTCACTTTGTGTATTCCGGCAGTCAGGTGGGCTCAGTTTCACACATGAGATCTACAGCACCAAATACTGTCAGAAGAGGCCTATGCTAGAGGTCGTTTAACAGATAAAACTCCTTATCCCAGGTAGTCATGAGTTCCCTAGTGTGGTGGTTAGATGAAACTAAATTATCGGAAGGAGTAGACTGGGTAATAACACCTTCTCGTATCATTACTACTGATGCTAGCCCTACAGGATGGGGAGCTCACATGGGGGAAGCCTTTTCCCAAGGCCGGTGGGGAAGAGAACAGATACACGCCTCTTCAAATTTAAAAGAATTAAATGCGGTGAGTCATGCCCTATATCATTTCCTCCCGCAGCTACAAGGAGAACATGTAAGAATCCTTTCGGACAACACCACAGTAGTGGCATACCTCAACAGACAAATTAATGTCTTCTACAAGAAATTTTTTTTTCCCTAGCCGAAAAACAATTTGTCTCTCTCTCTCATCTCTCCACATCAGAGGAGTAGACAATTCGGAAGCGGACTTCCTGAGTCCCCACACCCTACGGCAAGGCGAGTGGTGCCTAAACAGAGCAATATTCAAACACACTGTGTCACTATGGGGCCTTCCCCAGATAGACCTTTTTGCCACCAGACAGAACAGGCAACTTCGGAGGTTCGCCTCCCTGAACGTGACAGATCGGCCAGAAATCCTAGATGTCCTCCAAAGCCGTGGCAGTTCAGGCTGGCGTATGCCTTTCCCCCGATCATATTACTACCACAAGTCATCAGAAAAATCAGGGCAAACAAGGCACGAGTAATATTGATAGCTCCATTCTGGCCCAAGAGACCTTGGTTTTCATGCCCACAAATTATGTTGTTGACAGATCCCTGGTACTACCCTCAACCCCCAGGCTTCTCTCTCAAGGTCCATTCTTCCACCCCCAAGTGGACAGCTTCCACTTGATGGCGTGGAACTTGGGGGGGAAATACTGAGAGCAAGAGGATTCTCATAGGGATTAATCAGCACCCTCTTGCAGAGTAGAAAACCAACTACTACTAGAATTTACACCAAGGGTGGAGGAAGTTCCTAGAGTTCCATACAAGTCCCAATCTAGACAGATCCCGATAAAGTCTATTTTAGAGTTTCTACAAAAGGGGAAAGATCTGGGATTATCCGTTAATACGCTATAGAGTCCAAATATCCGCGCTTGGGGCCCTCTATAGTTATAATCTAGCGGGTAACAGATGGAGATCTAGATTCCTCACGGCCTGTGAACGAATTAGACCAGTCCATATATCTAGAATTCCCCCTTGGGATCTAAACCTGGTTCTGGATGCCCTAACAGGTCCGCCATTTGAACCATTAGATTAGATACCCCTTAAAAACATATCTTTAAAAACCGTACTTTTAGTGGCGTTAACCTCAGCTAGAGGTCAGCGACATGCATGCATTATCTAGGATCCTCCGTTCCTACTATAATTCAGGATCAGATAATACTAAACTGACCTCATATCTGCCAAAGTGGCCAGAGATTCCACAGATCACAGGAATCCACCTCCCTCATTTTTTTATTAACCTTCTTTCCATTAGAAGAAAAATTCCACATGTTAGATTGAAAAGAGTAGTATTGAAGTATATGAAAGATCCACTAGCTGGAGGAAGAGTAGGCTCTTTTATATCCTTCCAGGCTGAGGAGGGGATACGGGGTCACGAAAGCTACCCCATCTCAGTGGATCAGAGATGCGATCTGTCTGGCTAACTACAAAAATGAAGATCCTCCAGAGGCATCAGGGCACATTCCACCAGGACTATGGCATCCTCCTGGGCAGAAAGGGGAGACGTCTCGATCGAGTCATATGTAAGGCGCAACCTGGTCGTTTCCTTCAACCTTCTACAACACTACAGTCTCGATTTATCATCCTCCTCTGACCTAGCCTTGTAGAGCAGTCCTCAGCACGTGGTCCACCCAGGTGAAGGTCTCTGAAAGTCTCTCCAAGTGGGTGCTGTTTGGCGAAGGGTAAAAGCCGATTACGTACGGTAATGCTCTTTTAATGAGTCCACGACAGCACCCACTCAGTTCCCTCCCTGAAAGTTAATAAACTAAATATATACCTTCTAAATGTGATGAAGAACTAGAAAAATATAATTGCCTAATATTGGCGATCCTCCGGGTACTCTGAATCAACTGAGGAGGAGAGGCGGACCGCCCTCTTTTATCTCTGTAGGTTTCCTGTTCCTATGGACGGATCCCTCTCTCAAGTGGGTGCTGTCGTGGACTCAGCGTGGACAGAGCATTAGGCTGCCATGCTTGGGTCAGGAGGGCTGCCAGCCAGCCCGATGCAATCTTGTCCGTGTTACTTCTTTTGACTGCGCCCTTCTTGTCATTCATGTGCAATTTGTGTGCCTGTATTTTATGTCACTTGAAATCCTATTTATACATCAACATTAAAAATGCCAGATCCCATACTATGTTAGTAACTGAAATACATCAGTAAAAAAAAAAAAAAATCGATGCAATACAGATGATCCATTTTTATATTTTTTTGCCAACCCATAAACTTGAATGGATGAGTCCATCCAATATCTGTAAGAGATTAGTGCTGCTGCAACTTTTTTTTCTCTCCCCACACTGACACTATACCATTTAAGAAGCGCTATTGAATTACATTTGTCAGTGTGCCGTCGATCCTTTACTCGGACAGCACACATCCATATAATGTGAGTGTCTGAATAAGCCTAAGGTGGATTCACATTTCTGTATCCGATTTCTGTATTCTGAAAGGGAGCGAGATAGATGGGAGAACACGGCGGTGGACTGAACTGTTGGCCACATCAAGGTGAGCTGAGTGCCTGTGCTTGGTTCACTGTACCGTAATTTTTTTGCTAACAGACACAAATCAAGGGCTGATTCATCAGAAGGTTACTTGTCAAACTGTGACATTAGGGTATCGCTCACGATCAGGATTAGCAGCGTTTGGATGTAGTGTGTTTCGCCACCTTAAAAATGCTGCATTCTAATCACACAGTTAAATCCGCAGTTCTAGTGAACATGCAGATTTACCATCTAGTGACTGGCTATGGGGGAAACTATGCAGCGGAGACGATAATTAACATGCTGTGTCTCGTAAATCTGCACCGCGTTGAGTATACGCAGCAGTAAATAGACGCACAGTGGGCATGGGATTTCTAATAAATACCATCTACTGATGCTTCTAATGTAGAATGCAGCTTTGAACCCAGCGCAAGTGAGCTGCATCCAAAATGCTGCATTCCTGATCGTGAGCACAGAACCTTAGTATTTATGCCAATCTGTGCTAGCTCCGGCAACTTTTTGAAAGCGGCAGGGCTCGGCCGGGTGCTGACAATTTATCATAATACTCCACAATGATGGTATTTACAAGAGAAATGTACAAGTCGCTGACTGCGTACATTTCTTGCAGCGGTGATTTGTTGCATCCTCTCATGCACCCTTCTTCAAGGCTTGGCGTACAAAAAGCAGTCTTCCTGAAATGGGGCCAAATGTTTGCTTGGTTACTGCAGTTGAAAACAAGTAGACGTGCACTCGCACTAGCAATGCTCTAGACTGGTCACAAGTAGTGATGTGCCAGCATGCTGGACAAGGTGTTATCCGAGCGAGAGTCTTCTGCGTGATTGAAAATATGTTTCGAGTCCCATGCTGCTAGACAGCTGCAACACATGCAGGTTGCCTAATAACAGGCAATCCCTGCATGTGTTGCGGCTGTCAACAATCAGGCAATCCCTGCATGGTTGCGCTGTCTAGCAACAGGCAATCCCTGCATGTGTTGCGGCTGTCTAGCAGCCATGGACTCGAACAATTTTTCATCACGCAGAAGACACTCGTTAGCAACGAGCATGCTCAATAACAATTTATAGCAGCAGTTCGCTCATCACTCATCCAAGCATTGAGCAAATGATTTAAGCCCTACAATTGATGCTCCAGAATACAGTATATACAGCCAGATCTGCAGGTTTTTAATCTTTCAAACTTTTTTTCCATCATCTCTGGAGCAACTCTACTCCTAAAACCGCTGTAAGGGTACATACGGTACCCATTTGCGAAAAAAAAAAAAAAAAAAGCGGTCCGTTTTCTGGATGGAAAAAACGGTCTGAATATATGCAATTGCCATTTGTATGCGATTTTTAATCGCACCATCCGTTTTCCATCCGTTTTCCATCTGTATGCAACGCGATTTTAACATGACGTTTTACATAGATACATAGAACAGTTCTCTCTATGAAAAAACTCATGTTAAAATCACATTGTAAAAAAAAATGTACACAAAAAGCAAATAATTATATATAATATATATGTAGGTCATACACTTCTACATAGTATAATAGCCGCTAATTCAATTGCCGACTTTAGTGAAATTACAGAACCCGACATGAAATGATACATGGTTTACATACAGTTAACCATGTCATTTCATGTAATTTGATATATGGTTTTCACTAATAATTACATAAGTGTATGTGTGCAAAATTTCATACAGGTAGGGGTAAATTAAAGGTGTAAATTCGTTGAAAAAAAAATGCGTGGGCTCCCGCGCTATTTTCTCCACCAGACAGGCAAAGCAAGCAAGTGGGGGCAGATAATAATAGCCTAGGGAGGGTGCATTTATTTTGTGCCCCCCCTGGCTACTAACATCTGCCCCCAGCACCCCAGAAAAGACACATCTATAATTAGATGCGCCCTTTCTGGCACTTAGCCTGTCTATTCCCATTGCCCTGTAGCGGTGGCTAATGGGTTATAGCCACCTTGCTATTGGAAGGTGACTTTAAGCCAGGTTAATAATTGAGAGTTGTCAATTAGACAACTCTCAATTATTAATCCTTTTGTATGAAATAAAAATAAAACACACACACTTTAATTAAAAATCATTTTAATGAAATAAACATACAGTTTTTGACCATCTTTTATTTTACTGCCATTCCTTCGATTCCCTTGTTCTCTTGTAATAAAAATAAAATAATAAAGCAACATTATTCTTACCTGTCTGCTGCTCAGTCAGGTCCAACGCTGTAATCCTTCACAAAGGGTTAACTGGCTTACAGCAAGCAGATCTCGGGTTGGGTGAGGGCTTATTTTTTGCGTGCCTAGCTGATGTTTTTAGTGATACCATTTTGGTGCAGATACAAATTTTTGATCGCCCGTTATTGCATTTTAATGCAATGTCGCGGCGACCAAAAAAACTTAATTGTGGCGTTTTGACTATTTTCCTTGCTACGCTGTTTAGCGATCAGGTTAATCCTTTTTTTTATTGATAGATCGGGCGATTCTGAACCCAGTGATACCAAATATGTGTGTTTGATTTTTTTATTTTTTTTTTTTATTTTGAATGGGGCGAAAGGGGGGTGATTTAAACTTTTTTATATTTTTTTTTTATTTTTTTGAATATTTTTAAATACATTTTTTTTAACTTTTGGAATGCTTCAATAGTCTCCATGGGAGACATAGAAGCTGCCATAACCCGATCGGCTCTGCTACATACAGGCAATGATCAGATCACCTGTGTGTAACAGAATTGCTGACTTGTTATGAGTGCCGACCACCGGGGCAGCGCTCATAGCAATCCGGTTCTGACAACCATAGACGGGCTGCAGGAGACCTCTGGTTGTCATGCCAACCCACTGGTGACCCGCAATCACGTGACGGGGGCACCGGTGGGCGTATTTCCGGCTCAATGGTTGGAAGCGCGCATTAAATGCCGCTGTCAGAGTTTGACAGCGGCATTTAATGGGTTAATAGCCGGGGTGGATCGCGAATCCACCCGCGGCTATTCCGGGCACATGTCAGCTGTTGAAAAGAGCTGATATATGCCAGGAAAGATGTGGGCTTACCACTGGAGCCCACATCAAAGGGAGGGAAGCGACCTGCGCAGTACTAGTATGGCAGAGGTCTTAAAGGGGTTATACACTTCAAGCTTTTAAAAACCCCTGGTTTAAAAGAGATGTCATGTCCATACTTTATAATAATAGTCAATAAGAAAAAAAAATGCCTGGGCGTCTTTTCAAGTGTTTTGTAAGCATGTTTGCCTCATAAAGCGCTAGCATTACTTATTGGATTTAAAAAAATATATATATAAATGTATTTCAACAAAAAAACACTGAAAAAGCACTGGCATAAAAAAAACAGTTAACCAAACCCATCAGGAAACAATCAGAAAAAGCTAACAAACAAACGCTTTAGGAGAGCAAAACACAGAAAATACTCCATAGCCAAGAAACGATTCCTGAGGCATCTCCTGCGTGAAAAAGATATTTTTGACTACTGCAAAAAGGTGCAGTGTGAACATGTCATTAAGCAGCTTGGAGTAAATTGCTACATATAAAATCAGTAGAATTAAAGTTAGCAAAGAGATAATTACGTTTTGCACTGTACAGGTAGGAAACCTGCAGGATAAGCAGTTTCTGCCGCTCCTATATGCTGTCACGTGCAAAACAAACCAGAGATTAAGGAATTCCAGCATATCGGACGGGCGTATAACTGCGACCTAAACCTTGGGAGGGGACTTGCTGTACAGAACAGAATGACGCGTATCCTTACTATCATTAGAAGAAAGTGGCTGACATACCGAGGTATGTGGAATTGTCACAGCACCGCTCTACCATAAGATAATCTGTGCCTATGAGAGCAGAATAGCAAGAAGATGTAAAGCTTACAACACCTTGTATGGCATATATAAAATGACGTAAACAATGCTTTTTTCCACTGTTTGTTTTCAGCTGAAATCACTGGAAAAAATGCTTAAAACAATGATTGTATTCATTTCTTCGTAACAACGATTTGCCGTTCATATGTTCAGGATTTTAAAGGGGTTGCTCCCTTCCAATAAATTTCTCTGGCTGCAGTTTGCCATAAAAAAAACGCATAGCTTACATCATGTCAACAGCGCAGCAGCCAATCTGTGAACTCAGCGGTCTACATGTGATTGCCAGCCGCTGTCCTCACTTATTGTGGCACTGCCAATACCTGACATCAGGAACAACGGCGGGCCCAGGGAAAATGAGATCAGCGTGTATTGTTGTGTCTTTTTATTTTTGCACAATACAGCCAGGGGAGGAATCCAATTTAAAAGGAACAGCCCCTTTTATGCTCTTAAAATAGGTAACGCGTTTTACGATGGGAAGACTTCCGATGCTTTATAATGTCAGTGGGAAGGATAAAAATCACTGGGAATACACTTGGGCGCAGTTTGGTGCCTTTTCAGTAGAGAAAAACAGCATTTTCTCTATTGCTTTATGATTGCTTTGTGGATGAAAAAAAAAATGTTTGGAAAACGCCAGGAAAAAAACAAACAACAAAACATAAAAAAAACACCCCCCAAAAAGCAATGTTCAGCAATTACCAAATAGCATAAAAATAAGATGTTTCACTATCTTAATGGGTATGTGAGTTTTAGATTTGAAGATTTTTATTTTTTTTTAAACATATCCTCTCCAAAAGCTGAGGGTGGATTCAGCCCCTCCATTATGTTGTAAAAATTGCAAGTACTCCAAGAATCCAAAAATATTTTTATTAACACTAGTGTACAAGGAGGAAAGACAAGAAAGAAAAAAAGTGCATCTTGACTTGACAAAGGCCATGCGTGTCTGAAATGTTGTACACTGGTGTCAATGAAAATACTTTTAGTGGAAAGCAGATACTTTGCACCTTGGAATCCTGGAGTACTTATCCCTTTTAATCCAGATTGTTTTACCACTCAAAAAAGATAAAAAATAACATTTAAATCGTGTCTAATTTACATCTGCTTTATATTAGCACAGTCTGTAATTTTTCACGTTTTCAAGGCAATTTCCAAAACGTAACTATTTAGGGATCTATTCAGGGTCATATTTGAACCTAGTACCCCAGGCAGTAGTGGTACTAACAACTAAACTTTGGTGTGACTCTTTGTCTATACTGTCTAGCTACAATTTGAATATTTGTGTATTTGGCTGGTTTATGTATCCTATGTTCCACCAGTAGAAATCCTTGTATACATAGGAGTGGTTCCTCTTCCTACATCTATGTATAACAGTGCAGAAATTGACTTAATTATATATCCATTTCTAGCGGTGTTTGAATAGTTGTCACCAGAACACATCTGTAGCGAACACCTCTTAATCTTGCCTGTAGGGCCTGTGACCATGAAAAGTGCTTTCCTGTACAAAGCTGCACAAATTTGTGAATTAGGCCTCTAAATATGTTAAGTTTAATGTTGGTGGCTATTCTTCTTCTACAGGGTCGTCTTCTCCATTCTCAAACAAGTGCATCAACTGTTGACCTTACTATGAAAGCATCTTCTGAATCTGTCCTTCAGGAACAAGCTTTGACTACCTCATTGACGCCTTGTGTGAAAAAGTATTCCAACTCTATCTCCTTGTACATCAACCCGGCAAAATCTGAAAACTGTCCATCTCCTCGTCCGCTGTTACTGTTCCTACCTTGGATGGGCTCAAGTGCCAGATCCCATGAGAAGTATATCCAGCTGTACTTTAAACTGGGCTTTGATGTGTTAGTGGTAGAAAGCTCAATGTTGCACTTTTTGTGGCCCAAGACTGGTCTGGAGTATTCAGGTCGCTTGTTAAATCTCCTGATCGAAGAAAAGGATCTTTCTTCCAGAAAACTTTACATCCATGCAATGTCTATTGGTGGCTACACATTTGCACAGATGTTGGTGGGGTCATCCATGGAGCAACGGGAAATTCTGGAGAAGATACATGGTCAAGTGTTTGACAGTCTTGTGATTGGCAGCATGGAAAGGATGGCAAGAGGTGAATAAAGTTTTAGGCCTGATTAATTTAGATTTTTTTTCTAGATCACTTTCCTTTTTTGCCTTGTGGTATCAGCTGCTGATTTTTATATGAAATTTCTTCAAAATGGTGCACGGCGCGATTCATAAATTTGGCACATAGTCAAAAAACAATTCACATTCAGCAGACAGGCGCCATCGGCGGCACCTGTGCTGTGGCATGATCACATCTATAAAGTCCATGAAATTATTTTATTTGGTGATGTACATGTATTAAATAAAAGAAAAAAAAAATCTCAAAATGGTGTCGGCCACACCTGCACAGTAGCACCTATCAGTGATCCAATAGATGCTACTGCGCAGGCGCCGCCGGCACCATCTTGATGAAGACAAATTTTTTTCCCATATAGCAAAATGACGCTGGCGCCACCTGCGCAGTAGCATCTATTGAACTAAAATAATTACATGGACATTATAGATGCGATCATGCTGCAGCGCAGGCGCCTGCCTGAATGTGAATTTTTTTTTTTTCTTTTTCAAAACATATTATATTCAGTATGTAAACTATGGGGCAGCTCACTGAGGAATACAGATGAATACCTAATCAGAGCACCACATGGAGATCCCCTCACAGGCCGCCCTGAGTACGAGAATCTCATTAAGGCCGGCGTCACACTAGAGATGAATACGGACGAGTGAGAGGCGTTAAAACCACGCATTACACTCGGACCAATGTTTCTCTATGGGGCAGCTCCCATCATCCGTATATTTCCTCCAGTATTTTACGGGCCGAGACAATCGCAGCATGCTGCGATTGTCAGCGTATTACGCCCGTAGTACGCCAATGCAAGTCTGGGGGTGAGAAAAATACGGATTACACATGGACCACACGTGTGACTTGCGAGAAATACGCACCGGTGTCTTTAGAAAAGCCAGCAATTCAGTGCGGTATACTGTAAAATCACACTGACATGTTTAATAAAGAATGTAAAGAATAGATATATATACACAATAGAATATATATATATATATATATATATATATATATATATATATAATCAGTACAGACCAAAAGTTTGGACACACCTTCTCATTCAAAGATTTTTCTGTATTTTCATGACTATGAAAATTGTACATTCACACTGAAGGCATCAAAACTATGAATTAACACATGTGGAATTATATACTTACCAAAAAAGTGTGAAACAATTGAAATTATGTCTTAGGCTGTGGTTCCACGGTCCGGAACCACAGCGCTTTGGACGGAGCGGAAATTCCTCACCGCCCAAAGCCCCGCCCCCTTTCCGGATGTGTTCAGGACACCTCCGGAACACATCCGGAAAGAGCGCAGGGCTACATAGCCCTGTGTAATTTCCGTTGCGGCGACGCAGCGTCGCCGCAAGACGCTAGGACATGCTGCGGTCTGAAAAGACGCGCCGCATGTCCGGAAACGCAGGTCTTCCGCCTGCATATTTTTACGCATAGTGGAGACGGGATTTCTTGAAATCCCCTCCACTATGCTGTAACATCTGGACGCTGCGTGTTTCGCGCTGCGCCAACGCACAGCGCCAAACACGCAGCAAATCCGGAGTGTTTCCTTATCGTGGAAACATACCCTTATATTCTAGGTTCTTCAATGTAGCCACTAGGGTTGAGCATTCCGATACCGAAACCCGGTTCCGATACCTGAAATCCAATGTAAGTCTATGGGAACAAAATATCGGAAGTAAAAATATTCCGATATTTTGTTCCCATAGACTTACATTGGATTTCAGGTATCGGAACCAGGTTTCGGTATCGGAATGCTCAACCCTAGTAGCCACCTTTTGCTTTGATTACTGCTTTGCACACTCTCTACCTCTTGAAGCTCATCAAGAGAATGCCAAGAGTGTGCAAAGCAGTAATCAAAGCAAAAGGTGGGTACTTTGAAGAACCTAGAATATAAGACATTTGCAGTTGTTTCACACTTTTTTGTTAAGTATACAATTCCACATGTGTTAATTCATAGTTTTGATGCCTTCAATGTGAATGTACAATTTATGAAAATACAGAAAAATCTTTAAATGAGAAGGTCTGTACTGTGTGTGTGTGTATATGTATGTATGTATGTATGTGTGTATATGTGTGTGTGTATGTATATATATATATATATATATATATATATATATACATATACATACACACACACACACCGTATATACTCGAGTATAAGCCGAGATTTTCAGCCCATTTTTTAGGGCTGAAAGTGCCCCTCTCGGCTTATACTCGAGTCATATACCAGGTGGTCGGCGGGGGAGGGGGAGCGCAGCTGTCCTGTATACTCACCCCCTCCTGGTGCGGTCTCTGCAGCCCCTGCTCTTCTCCCGTGGTCTCCGGTGCCTGTGTTCAGCGGTCTTGTGGTACCGCTCTTTAAAGTCATGAATATGCACATATTCATGACTTTAATGAGCGGTACCACGTGACCGCTGAAGTTAGGCATAGCTGCTGGAGACCGCGGGAGAAGAGCAGGGGCTGCAGAGACCGCGCCAGGAGGGGGTGAGTATAAGCGATATTCACCTGTCCCCGGTCCACCTCTGCGCGCTGCTGTGTCCTCGCGTCCTTTAGCTGTGAATGTTCAGGTCAGAGGGCGCGATGACATGGTTAGTTCGCGCCACGCCCTCTGCCTGAGCAGTCACTGCCGGAGGACCCGGAAGACAGCGGCGTGCAGCGGTGGACCGGGGACAGGTGAATATTGCAGGTGCCGGGGCCTGAGCCAGCGGTGACACTGGCACCTGTCCCCAATAGCGCGCCGGTGTCCCCGCCTGCTCAGGACACCGGCACCAGGCCCCCAGAGACGAGAGGTGAGTATGTAATTTTTTTTTTTTTCATTTGCAGCGGCATCATAAGGGACCTATACTATCATATGGGGGCACAATCTATGGAGCATCTTGTGGGGCATAATTTATGGGGCACAATACATGGGCAGCATATGGGGCATAATCTATGGAGCATCATATGGGGGCATAATACATGGGGCACAATCTATGGAGCATCTTGTGGGGCATAATATATGGGGCACAATCTATGGAGCATCTTGTGGGGCATAATACATGGGCAGCATATGGGGCATAATATGTGGGGCAGCATATGTGGCATAATCTATGGAGCAGCATATGGGGCTCCTGATTCAATATGGCTATTCAAAAACATTTAACCTACTTTAATTTTACTTTTATTGGTATCTATTTTTATTTTTGAAATTTACCAGTAGCTGCCTCATTTTCCACCCTAGGCTTATACTCGAGTCGATAAGTTTTCCCAGTTTTTTGTGGCAAAATTAGGGGGGTCGGCTTATACACGGGTCGGCTTATACTCGAGTATATACAGTATATACATGTCATTGTGACAAGTATATTTATGTATTCTATATGTATATATCTATTCTTTCTTTTGTGATGTAAAACCTGTCATTGGGATCCATTATATGTCGGTTTTGCAAGCCGGCGAGAAAATCTCGCCATACGGATGCTTACATGCGCAAAATACGCAGCCACACTTTGACAACGGATGACATGGATCACTGTTCAGGGAACTTTTCTGCGTATTACAGCTGTACAATATGGTCCGTATTTTTATACGTTGTCTGATTCCGGCCTAACTGAAAACTACAAATAAAGATTAAACAACAACCACAAGACGTATTTAATCACTCAAGGTATCATTTTAAGTATAACAGCGCCAACCTGACACTAGGTTACTGGCCACAATCCTGCAGACATGTTCCCTTTAATTTTAGGCTATTTATTTTTATTAAATATTGTGTGCTCTTTATTATACAGATTTTGTTTTTTTTTCCCACAATATAATGTAAACCTTTTTGGGAAAAAATCTTTTGTATGGTATCCACATGATTCCATTGTAAAATAGGTCCAGGAATGTTCAATAATGGCAGCATCATTTTAGATTATTTACTTTTTAGTTTTTGTTTTTAGATCACTTTGGCTCAATTATACAGTTTTTCTACAATGTTTTAGGTCTTTGTTCTTTTCTGTTTTTTTTTTTTTTTTTTTTTTAGATACAGAATTAAATTATTGTACAATGGAGATATAGCAATGATCTGCCTGGGTTCTCTTATTGTATTCAAGACCCTGTACCTCAAATATGCTGTTTTTGTATTCGAGTGAAACTTACGCATACTTTATTTTTCTGCAGGTGTGGCGCGCATGGTCAGTTTCCCTCTTTTTGAGTCATTGATGGTACGCGTAACGCTACTTTACTTTTCACTTCTAAAAGCCCATACTACGGACTACTATGAAAAAGGAATTGAAGTATTTTGGGAAAATCCAGTCACCTGTCCTGCCCTGTTTTTTTACTGTATGAATGACCCAATGAGTGACCATACTACAGTGGATAAACTCCTGCAGTACTGGGAGAAGAAAGGAATAGAAGTGCAGGGCAAGAAATGGGAGAAATCAGTACATGCAGGACATCTACGAAGACATACTCAGGAGTACACAGATATCCTGAACAATTTCATTAGTGGTCTACAGGCCAGAGTGCCAAAAAGCAAATTGTAGCTGGATTTCTGCACTATTTATTCACTGCACTGAAGTGTACGGTCGGGGCCAGAAGTTTTAAGACTGACACAAATTTTGCAAAGATTGCTGTTTTACTTTTTTGAGATTTTTTTTTTTTTTAGTCATGTGTCTCTATGATATACTAAAGTACAATTATAAGCATTTCATAAGCTTTTAAACTTTCACTGACAAATACATTGTTTATGAAAAGACTCAACATTTACAGTGTTGACACTTATTTTTCAAGACCTATGGCCCTGGCATGCTGGATATCATCTTCTGGGCCAAATCCCGACTGATGACAAGCCATTGTTGTCTAATTATTGCTTAGAGTTTCTAAAAAATTTCTGTAGTTTTTTCTTTGTCTACCCACATGTTCTCAATGGGATTGAGATTTGGGTAGGTTCCATTTAATTGTCTTGTTCACTGAGCCACTCAGTCATGGCATTTTCCTTGTGACATGATGCTGTGAGCGAACTCCACTGCCTTCTATGCCCTTAGAACTCCAAATAATATCTGTTTTACGAGCGTTCAGGAAAATCAATACAGCACAGCCTTGTACTGACCACAGTTTGCTGTAAATATTGAGTTTTGTTGCACAAACTTGATGTATTTGTCCGTAAAAGTAGAAAAACGTATGGAATCTTTCTAATTGTATTTCAGCAATCATAGAAACATGTCAGTAAAAGATCTAAAACGGCAAACTTTGTAAAAAAACTAAGTGTGTCCGTATCAAAACTTTTGGCCCCAATTGTACACTGGATTGAAGTATACAACTATAATATATAATTTCCGCGCTGCTTCTCTGGATACTTCTACAACATGCCACACTTTAACTGAAAGCAAATCCCTTTTGATTCAGTATATGGAGAAAACTGTATATCCAGCAATTGGTGTGCAAACATGTTATTTATCACAACTGTGCATTTATTTAGTATACAGAAAGATGGAAAATCCCAGAAAAGCACTTAAACCCTTTCCTGACATCCAACCTACATGTACAGTACGTCACGCTCTGCAGGAGATCCAGCGTACAGGTCCCTAATCTAGGAATATGCATTGTCTCACTAATAAGCTACGTGACTAAACAGAGGATTCAAAGTTCTACTAATGTGTAAAGTATTTCCATTACTGCACTTTGTCAGTGAAAGGTTATAGCCTCTACCTCTGCCCCATGTACCCACTGGGTAATAGCATAGGAGTCAAGCAGAAGGTCCTCTGGTGGTGGCCACGCATGCGCGTATGTCTTGCTGAGCTTGGGCGTCCTCTTTATTAGCCATGTTGTTCTTGTGAACACTCTCAAATAGCGCAGAATACAAGCCCTAAGTACTCAGGCGCACGACTTTCAAGGAGTTTGGCAAGACATCTGCACATGTGAGGCACAGTGGGGACAAGGGGCAAATGTAGGGTTTATACTGAAGCAGGTATGCTAATGTATATCCATTACCCCTATGTATATCTGAATTCTCTTACCATTTGTGGGACAACCTCTTTTAAGCTCTGCTCCTGATATAAAGGTATACCTTACTAATATATTATTTGTATCTACTCAGACACCTCAACCTCCAGATATCGGCGCCATTTCCAGCTTCTGCTCAACATAGATAAGCGTTCCTATCAGGTCATCACTGCTAAGTGTGAAGGGAGCTGGCTGAATGGCCAGTCCCCTTTTTGTCTGTGCATCTGTCATGAAAGAGAAGGGGTTGTCTTGGCTATTGAAATGAGGCATTCAGAAAGTCCTCTACACATAGTGCCCTAGTCAGATCTGGCAATGGGAACACTTCCTTTATTGAACAGACGCTGTAAGTGGAGCATCCAGGACCACTGCTGATATCAGAAGATAGGGCACCGCTAGTAATACAAATATGGTAGTTAATGGTATATTTTCGTAATAGGAATATCCCATAACCCCTGCAGTAGGACAGAGTATTCCAGCTATTACCTCCTGTTTGCCTCAATGTTTATTAATGAGAATCTAAAGTCGTGTGAAATCTACCTCCTGACTCCTCAGAAGCTTGGCGCACCTCTGTACCTCTCCAGATTACGCTCTGGATATCGTTCGCCTCTCCACTGTCCATGCACTCACCAGCACACTGTGGACTTTGGTGATACAGAATGTTTCTAAACTACAATCCTTTAAAAAGAATTGTGGGAGTAAGATTTTTGGATAACTGTCATACGTGTAGTAAGACAAGCCCCAATTAGGGCAATCTCACACACGGAGAAAACTGCTGCATACACATCTTTGCCTGTTTCCTCATACTGTAAGTAATAGCAAGTACTAACCAGAAAAAGTGCTGACAATAGGCCCCACACAATGCTCCACGCTGTGTCAGGGTTCCTGCTGGACTCCCCGAAAAAACAGGATTCCGATAGAAACGTTGAGAGAGAAATTGACTTTTATGAAGTTTCCAAAGAGACTTTGGGCTCGGTCCCAGAAGTATTAGTCTTTTTCAGACGTACAGTTCGGCCCCATGGCACCTAATTTTGTAAAACTAAAGATTTTTTAATCCGATTACAGAAATACTTTTGTGAACGGCTGGTCTATAATTCTTACAGGGGGTTTCCAGGATGAATTGTTTTTACTCTACAGACTTGCCCTATCTAAAAATAAGGAAATGAGCTAATCTCCACTGCTGCATCCAGTCGTGGTTGATACGGTTGTAGCTGTGACATCATGACTGTAGCATGTGATCGCTGCAGCCAATCACTGGGCTCAGTGGTCTTGTGCCGTTTACCTAGACCTAACTGCTGAGCTAATTGACTGGCTGCAGCGGTCACATGCTGTAGTCATGATGTTAGTACTGCAGCTGAAGTACAACAAAGGCAGTGGCAGGAGGTAAGACTCCTTTTTGTTTAAATTTTAGGTAGAACAAGCTAGAGAGTAAAGGGGGATGCCAGGTTTCATTTTCTTTTAATCATTATACTGTGAACTATCAGAATATTATTGCTTTATGGAGACTACCTCATACATCAAGCCTCGCTTTATCAAATACGCTGCATGCTCTAAAACACATGTATGTTGTCAAGGGGTATTCTGGTTTCAGCTATGCTGTTTTCTCATATATCAATTGCTTATGATTTTCCAAATTTGTGTATATAGTCAATGAAAAAGAACCTTTTATTTATTCCTTCCAGTGGAGAAAATATGTTCTGGTTATGTGCTGGACACACGGTTACGTGGCATAATTCTGATAACTGTACTGTGACAAACCTGTACCTGTGTTTCCATCACGTGGCCAGGATATGTTTCATCCTCGTATATCATCATTCTCTGGAAGTCAACTATTACACTGATATGTAAGGACAAAGATGAAGATTGTATAACTTTTCAGAAAGTGTGCAATGAATTATCATTATTGCTGAAACCATTACTAACTTTAATGCTGAACTGGCGTCTTCATCAGGCTAGCTCCTGATGAAGACGCTGTCTGCATTGAAACTCGTTGCATGCATTTTTTACCTCTAATTTCATGGTTGTTTCTGGTGATTTTAGACTTCTGAGTAACACTTCAACAATAAAATACCCATAGAATTTACACGCCACTGGGTTAATGACATGTTAATCTGGTAAATTGAGGCCTAGTCCAAAGCATATAATTTTGTGTAAGTGTGCCAACATAATGTGCGCTCAGCCGAGCTAAACTTCAGTAATCGTCCTCACTTCTAATTCGTAATGTGTTCTCATAACATTGCAGCTTTGTCTTAGGCCAGGATCAGACGAGTGTATGAAAAATCATCCATCCATATTGTCATCTGGGTGTCTCTATTTTATGTCCTTGTTATATCCATAATTACTCAATAACATTTTAAAATGTACACAAAATACAGTTTCCTTTGTTAATAATGGCCATGTGTCCCTAAACATCAGATGCTAGATAATCAATAAGCAATAATAATGCTATTAACTTCCAGATTAACCCCATATCTGCAGGTTGATAGTTTTTTCTGGTGACAGGTTCCCTTTAATTTTTTTTCACACCCATAGATTTGTACAGGCAATACTCGTCAGTCAATAGTGAAAAAAAAACCTTGATCTAAACAGCCTGATTTATTTTTTTATAAATACGGATAAGCACTCATACTTGTAGCCTTACAAAATGGTTGAAGAGAAATGCCATCTACTAAAGAATCTGAAGCTGAAGGTGGCCAACTCGGTATCGGAAGCCGTTATCAGAGCACGTTCGCTCATCATTAAGTAATTATGGAACATCTCAAGGACATGGTATAGAGAACTTAAAGCAACGAAGTCTGAACTCTGCCTTACTTATTAATGTGCAGCTTTGTATTAGAAAACCTGGGCTCCGACCCCCTATAAAGAGATGTAAGCAAATGAATCCACACAGAATGTTGGACCTCATGATGATGATGAACGTCTCCAAAAGGTGACTCGTTTGTTTACTGACAGGTAGCCAAAATGCTCTGTGCACTCTTCTATTCTCCTGACACTTCAAGCTATGTACTAAATAATACCTGATTTGTAATAATGATGAAACGTGCCTTAACGAATGCTCTTCTGATCTGTGCCTCATGAAGGATTCTACAATACTGACTTGGTGATGGTGTTATGTATATTCTGTATTTCTTGTATAACGCTGTGATAATGTTCCAAAAACAAGAGGTAAATATTAATAACTTATGTACCTCTATATAGTGGATAAATAATAGATATACAAAATGCTGTGTGTTTGTCTGGTTCATTATAAAAATATAGGTACAAATACATTTTATGGGCAACCAGAAGAAAATGATAAAATCCATGATTGTACATAGAGGGTAGGTTCACATGATGTGTTTGCTTTGCATTTTATTGTTGTTTGAAATCATGGCATAAAAACACAATGCGACTACTTTGCATGAGCATACCCTAAGAATGTATAAAACAAAAAACCCTGAAATTGAATTCCATTCCTGGTGAATCGGGTTGTTTTTGCAGCATTTGCATGACTTTCTGCAAGCACCACTCTGAAGAAAGGTGCAATTTTCTGCAAAAAAGTACTTTAAGATGATTCCCTTTCAGAAAATAACGGGGCATATTTATCGATGCTATTGAATTCTTAGCACAGATTTATAATAGTATTTTATGCTTTTTTTTTTTTTTTTTTTTTTTTTTTTATAAATCTGGTGCATGTTCAAACTATCTATTCTAAGGCCCCAATTCATCAAGACCTGCAATTTTCTTGCTGGTCCTGCTGAGTGTGTCTGCTGTAGTCAGACGCTTCTGATTTATTAAGAGGCTCACATGTCTTAAAGGGAATCTGTCAGCAGGTTTTTGCTACCTCATCTGAGAGCAGCCTGGTGTAGGCAAAGAGAAGCTGAATCCAGTGATGTATCACTTAGATTACTGGGTGCATCTGTTCTGACACAATCAGCATTTTTTAGATTAAGCAATGAAGCAGCACTAAAGCCCCGTCTCACATAGCGATCTCGCTAGCGAGATCGCTAGTGAGTCACTAGTTTTGTGACGCAGCAGCGATCTCCCCAGCGATATCGCTGTGTGTGACATTCAGCGACGATCAGCCCCCCTGCCGGGTATCGCTGATCGTCGCTGAATGTCCTGGACATTTTTTTGATCGCTGGTCTCCCGCTGACAGGCACGCATCGCTGCGTGTGACAGGCGGGAGACCAGCGATCCGCTGGTAACCAAGGTACACGTCGGATTTCCAGGCACCGCACAGCACTTGGAAACCCGACGTGTACCTTGGTTACCAGCTCCCTGCATCAGGACGCTGGTATCCAAGGTACACTGCGGGTAACTAAGCGATGTTACCCGCAGTGTCGCTGTGCTGATCGCTGCCCTGAGCTGCCTGTTTGACAGCTCAGCAGCGATCATGTAGCGATACACCAGCGATCCTGACAAGTGCATATCATTGTCGGGATCGCTGGTGTATCGCTATGTGAGACCCAGGCTTAAGAAAGCTAACCCTGCCCACACCAGGCTCTGTATGTACAAAGTCTGTAGACAGTGAGGTGCTTTTCACAGTGGGGTTGGAGTCGGATCAGGAGGCGGTGCTAAAACAATCATTACAAAACCTCAGAGCTTGACAAGATGGTCATCCCTGAAATCTGTGTTTCAGCTGCAGATGGAAGGAAGAGAGCCACAGTATTCATTACTGATGGTAGGCGGAGCCCCAGATCAGGATGTCACCTCAGATCAAAAGAGTGCTGACTGGCTGGCCCCTCCAGCTCGGGCTCCTCCTACTCAGCTCCAGTCTAAGATTTGAGGTCCAGAGGATGGTCGCTGCTAATGCAGCTCCTCAGAAGATTTTATTATTTTACATTCGGACAAGAGACTTGGATCACTAGTTGGTCTAGAGGTCTCAGGGGTACCAGCGCTGCTGTACCCCAACCTCTCCCTTGGCGGATCTGTATTTACTCAAAGTCCCTGCAGAATCCTTGCCGGCCCTGGGGGATGAGGAGAGCTTCCCTGGCGGGGACGCAAACCACACGTGCGGTCACTGCGTCCTTTGCCCTGGGGGAAGCATGGGCACAGCGCCAGAAACCCCTGAGGGTCCCTGTGGCGCCTTGGCTGGTGAGTACTCCACACAAAATTTTATTATTAATGTGTGAGTGTTTTAGCGTCTGATGGCAGCGCTATTACATGTATATCAGTATGCTTCAGCACTGCGGTGACAGCGCTATTACATGTTTATCAGTGTATTTCACCAGCCTCTCCCTTGGCGGATCTGTAACTACATTATGGTCCTGCAGAATCTTGCCGGCCCTGGGGGATGAGGAGAGTTTCCCTGGCGGGGGCGCAAACCACACACTGGGGTCACTGCGCTTCCCGCCCTGGGGGGAAGCATGGGCATAGCGCCAGAAACTCCTGGGGGTCCCTGTGGCGTTACGGCTGGTGAGTACTCCACATTTTGGTAAAATGTGTGTGAGTGTTTTAGCGACTGCTGCGGCAGCCACTGTACAAATATATGCCGATGACTAGTTTTTCTATGTCCGCAGGAGGATGCCTGCAGGACGAGGGAAAGGAGGGGAGTACGCGCTCTTTTTATTTTTTGAATTTCGCGCCGCTTCTGAGCGCGCGCTTTACTGCAGCCTCCATTTCCGGCTCCTCTACATGGAGCACACGGAGGCAGAGCGCGGCGGCCATTGCTGACAAGCGAGCCGGCCGGGCAGAAGCTTAACCCCTTCACCTCCACAGCGTGGCTATTGCTGATAAAGCGCTGTAGGTTGAAAGCTCCCCGGATCGTTCTCCTCCCCTCCCGGCTAGAATACGTGTCCAGCTTGGTGAGTCGCTTCTAGCCCGCCGGGCAGAAGCTTAACCCCTTCACCTCCACAGCGCGGGCGCCGTCTGGGGCACTTCTGAGTGACAGATTGCGCTGTCCTGCGGCTGTTCTCGCATAAGGGGCTCGCACACTCTTTTAATATTAATAAAGAGGCTGTGGGGAGTCTGCGACATTAATGCTGCCACTATACGTTTCCGCTGACGATCCTGATGGCGTCGCATAATATTGCGATCGTTTGTGTGTCATTTTTAATGTCGCTATTAGCTGCCAATCTGGGCGATCTCATTAGCATCGCATAGGCGATTAGCGATCTCCTTGACAACTTTGGCGGTCATTGCGTTATAAAAAACAGCGCAATTTTTTAGCGATCTTGTGGAACGTTTTCTGTTTAGTGTGGCATGGCTGTCCTGCAGCTGCGACCTTATAAGAGGCGCCTGAGATTCGCACACCCTTTTTCACTATCAAGGTTGTGGGGAGTCAGCTACTTTAACCCCTTCTTAGGAGGTTAACTCTTAATGGGAGACAGCTGGGGTAGCTCTTTCTTTTGAGCTTTAACCTTCAGCGTTTGTTTTTTATTTAAGTACTGCTCTGGTTACTGACAGGTTTATCCTGCCATATACTATGCAAGGGTATGTCAGAGACCCTCTCCCAGATCCGTTACGGATCAGCCTCGCGTATCTGACACGCAGACCTCGACTCATACACGGTCAGAGGTTCCAATGGTGTCAAAATGAAGGCCTTCACTGGTTTCTATTGATGACCTTTTAGGTTATGGAGTGTCAACTAGATCCTCTCAAGGGAGCGACACAAATCGGTGTTTTTCCTTCTCGCTTAGCGAAGAAGTCCGATTCGGTTAAGGAGGATCGGCAGGGACACCCTGCCTCTCTCTCAGGGGCCATACTAAAATTTCTGTGGAAGCCATGTGGACGTTACAGTTACCAGAGGAGGTAACTAGTCGTCCTGGTAAGTCGGCCCGGATGTTGCAAGGGTCGCATGGGTCGCGATGACCTTACAAACTGTATCCGTTTTTCTACGGAGTTATTTGTTAATTGGACCCCTTCTCCTGAAGTGAATGTTCCTTCATTCCAGCTTAGCAAATCTTCCTGGTAAAAGGGAAGACGAGTCTGCAGGACACGCTGGACAGAAAAACGGAGATGGCAACAATTTCCATCTGCGAGGCCGTGGATCATAGATTCGGTATTAAGGATCTAGGTGTACTTGTTAAGTTCCCCTGAGCCGGTTGGACCGTCTAAGGACGGCGTGGCAAGTTTCCCTCTATCAAGGTAGATGGGCTTTTCTAGTTGAAGGATAATGCGTCACTGCTATCCAGGGCGCAATCCTCGGCAGTTACAGTCAGAAGAGCACTGTGACTTGGATGGAACGCAGTTTTCCAACAGGGTTTGCTATCTTTAGCTTAGAAAGTGGTCAGCTATTTGACTGACCTCACGGAGCTGATGCCAAGGCAAAGGCAAAAGAAGCAGCTTTACCGCAGCGCAGAGCTGTGACTTCTGCGTCTGGCAGGACTTGTGCCGATAGTTATCGGCAGTCCTTTTCGGTTCAAGGGATGATCTGACCAACCCTCTGGGGGTTTGTGTCGTCTCTCTCTTTTTAAAAAAAAAAAAAAAAAAAAGGGGGGAATTCTCAGAAATTCCGCATACCCTGGAAACAGAACTTCTGTTAAGGCAGAAGCTGGCAAAAAAAAAAAAAAAAAAATCGCTAAGGCGGACTGACTTCTGACATTCCGTCAGAGCCGAGCATGAAGTCGCTTCGCTCAGTTATGGCAGCCCTGTCGCAGAACGATCAATCGACATTCGCGACGCTTTTTGGCATGTTCCCATCGGAAGACCTCACCAGGTTGTGGCTCGACCATTCGGCTTGGCTTTAACGCCCAGAATTTTTACAACGATTCTGACGCCAGAATCTCATGGCAATCCTTCAAAGACGGGGATTTACGATTCGTCCCTATTTGGACGGCCTTTTCGGTTGTGGCTTCAAAGGAGAAGTCGTCTCTGGAATCGTCGCAGGCAATCCTGTTTTTGAGGATGCATTTCGACATGGTACGGGCGGTGTTGTCCCTACCTCCAGACAAGCAGGCATGTCTGCTCCAGCATGTACAGACTATGAAGTCTGCGACAGCAGTGTCCCTTCGGAAGGTATGCGCCTTCTGGGTCTGACGGTGGCGTCCATGAGGTTTTTTTTTTCCGTTTGTCCAATTTCATTCCAGAGCTCTCCATAGGCTCATTCTGAGTCGTTGGGATCAATCGCAAGGTTCGCTGGATTGCAGCGTCATCATCTCTCACAGGGTGCGAGAATCCCTAGGATGGTGTTTATGTCCAGGAGCGTTATCCCTGGGAAAGCTTTTCCTCCCTCCGAAGTGGTCGGTCATAACCACCGATGCCAGCCTGACGGGCTGGGGGGGGTGTTTGGAACAATCTCTGGATTCAGGGAGTATGGTCATCGGAAGAGTCTGTTCTTCCGATCAACATCCTGGAATTGAGGGCGATTTTCCTTTGCCTCCAACATTGGACGGTCCCTTTGAGCGGTCTGCCAGTCCGAGTGCAGACAGACAATGCGACGGCTGTCGCGTATATCAATCACCAAGGTGGGACAAGGAGTTCCAGACTCATGGTAGAGGTGTCCCGAATTCTGATTTGGGCAGAGGCCAGTGTGCCAGCCATTTCGGCGATTCACATTCCAGGGGTTCAGAATATTACAGCGGACTTTCTCAGTCGCAGAAGGATGGATCCCGGGGAATGGAGCCTCCACCCGGAAGTTTTTGCACTACTGTGCTCTCGCTGGGGAACCCCCAAGTGGATTTGATGGCATCCAGGTCCAATGCCAAGTTACCGACGTTCATGTCCAGGTACAAGGACCCGAAGGCTGTGGCGGTGGATGCTCTAGTGGCTCAGTGGGATCAGCTCGAGCTGTTCTATGTATTCCCGCCGATATCCCTAC
Source organism: Oophaga sylvatica (assembly GCA_033576555.1). Taxonomy (NCBI): domain Eukaryota; kingdom Metazoa; phylum Chordata; class Amphibia; order Anura; family Dendrobatidae; genus Oophaga; species Oophaga sylvatica. The sequence goes on along the minus strand of JARQOD010000004.1, from coordinate 333,503,461 downwards.
TTCCTCTAGTACTGCGTCGGATCAGACTAGAGAGAATTCCAGCTATTTTGATAGCTCCAGACTGGCAAAGAAGGGTGTGGTTCTCGACAATAATGTCGCTGTTGGCGGCAACTCCTTTTCCACGCCCTCTTCAACCGGACTTGTTGACTCAGGGGCCCGTTTGTCATCCGGACTTGATGTCCCTGCGTTTGACGGCGTGGCTCTTGAGACCGAAATCTTGACCCGTAGAGGTTTCTCAGCCGAGGTCATTGCTACCCTTCGTGCTGCAAGAAGTCCGGCTACTACTAGGATTTACCACAAAATTTGGGAAACCTTCTTTTAGTGGTGTTTGGGGTCCTCTCGGAACCCGAGAAAATTTTCCATTCCCAACCTGTTGGCTTTTCTGCAGCATGGGCTAGACAAGGGTTTGGCAGTCAGCACCCTGAAAGGTCAGATTTCTGCTCTGTCCTTATTGTTCCGGAGAACCATTGCTTCAAATAGAGACGTGCTCTCCTTTTTCCGAGGTATATCTCGTAAGTTTCCGCCGCGGAAGGCGCCCGTGTCTCCTTGGCGGCTCAACCTTGTTTTGGAGGCTCTTCAGCATAAACCTTTTGAGCCTATGGTTTCTGCTAGCCTTTCTTTACTTTCTTGGAAGGTGGCTTTCCTTGTTGCAGTCACTTCCTTGAGGAGAGTTTCTGAGTTGGCAGCTCTTTCTTGTTCGCCTCCTTTTCTGGAGTTTTTTCCGGATCGTGTAGTGCTTCGCACTCGGGGTGATTTTTTGCCTAAAGTGGTATCACAATTTCATGTTAACTAGGATATTGTGTTGCCTTCACTCTGTCTGGATCCGAAGAATGCGAAAGAGCGAGTTTTACACACATTGGATTTAGTGCGGGCCTTGAAGTTTTATCTATCTATTACTCAAGGTTTTCGTAAGACGGACTTCCTGTTTGTGGTTTCAGCAGGTCGTCGGCGTGGTCAACGAGCTTTCAAGGATTCTATAGCTCGTTGGATCCGGTCAGCTATTTTGGAAGCTTACCGCCTTCGGGGTGAACCTTGCCCGATTAAGATTCGAGCCCATTCCACGTGAGCTGTGGCTTCATCGTGGGCTTTTCATCAAGGTGCCTCAGCAGTGCAGCTCTGCCGGGCGGCAACTTGGCGCTCTGTCCACACGTTTACAAAGTTTTATAAAGTGGACGTCAGTGCTTCCGCTGATGCAGCCCTCGGACGTAGGGTCCTGCAGGCAGCTGTAGTTTAAAGTTCTGGATGAACTTGTGTTTAGCGCTGGTTGCGCTTTGTTGTTAAGGTTGTTGGGTTTCTGCCTTTTGTTGGTTTTTCCCACCCTTATTTTTGAACTGCTTTGGGACGTCCCATCAGTAATGAATACTGTGGCTCTCTTCCTTCCATCTGCAGCTGAAACACGGATTTTGGTAAAAACTTACCTGTAAAATCCTTTTCAGCGAAGGAAGGAAGAGAGACACAGCACCCTCCCAAGGCAGAAGTGTGTTGATGTTTTCAGATGCAGCGCGACCCTTATCTGATAGCGATTATCTGGGCTGAGGTCAGCGCGCTAAGGCTCTGTTCCAGCATCGCCAGCTCATCGCAGTAGTCAGGTTCCGTGAGTAGTACCTGGAACTCTGTGGTTTTTGGCTTTCTTTGCATGCATAACCTGTATCCTTGTGTTTTTTCTCTGAAGTTCCTTCAGAAGGGGTTATGTTGCTCCGCTGGTGATCTTGGCTCTTTTCCTAAAAGCTTTGGTACGACTGGAGCTGAGTAGGAGGAGCCCGAGCTGGAGGGGCCAGCCAGTCAGCACTCTTTTGATCTGAGGTGACATCCTGATCTGGGGCTCCGCCTACCATCAGTAATGAATACTGTGTCTCTCTTCCTTCCTTCGCTGAAAAGGATTTTACAGGTAAGTTTTTACCAAAATCCGTGTTTTAACCCCTACAGCAAATTATCTTAAGATTAAATAGCAAACACCTGCTGACAGATTCCCTTTACTTAACCCCTAGAGCTTTTTTCGGTTTTGCGTTTTTGTTTCTTGCTCCCCTTTTTCCCAGAGCCAAAACTTTTTTATTTTTCCATCAATATGGCCATGTGAGAGCTTATTTTTTGCGGGATGAGCTGTACTTTTGAATTACACCATTGATTTTACCATGTCGTGTACTAGAAAATGGGGAAAAAATTCCAAGTGCGGTGAAATTGCAAAAAAAAAGTGCAATTCCACACTTGTTTTTTGTTTTGGCTTTTTTACTAGGTTCACGAAATGCTAAAACTGACCTGCCATTTTGATTCTCCAGGTCATTATGAGCTCATAGACACCAAACATGTCTAGGTTTTTTATCTAAGTGGTGAAAAAAAAAATTCCAAACTTTGCTAAAAAAAAAAAAATGCACCATTTTCCGAGACCCGTAGCGTCTCCATTTTTCGTGATCTCAGGTCGAGTGAGGGCGTGTTTTTTGCGCGACGAGCTGATGTTTTTAGGGATAAAATTTTGGTGCAGATACGATCTTTTGATCGCCCGTTATTGCATTTTAATGCAATGCCGAGGCCACCAAAAATACAGTAATTCTGGCGTTTTTTTTTTTCTTGCTATGCCGTTTAGCGATCAGGTTAATCCTTTTTTTATTGATAGATCGGGCAATTCTGAACGCAGCGATACCTAATATGTGTATGTTTGATTATATTTTTATTATTTTATTTTGAATTGGGCAAAAGGGGGGGGTGATTTAAACTTTTATATTTTTAATATTTTTAAAAACATGTTTTTTCACTTTTGGCATGATTCAATAGTCTCCATGGGAGACTAGAAGCTGCCACTACCCAATCGCCTCTGCTACATACAGGCAATGATCAGAGTCAGAGCAGAGCAGAATTACTTGCTGTGAGCGCTGACCACTGGGTGGCGCTCACAGCAAGCCGGCACTGACAACCATAGAGGTCTCCAGGAGACCTCGGGTTGTCATGCCGACACGCCAGTAACCCACGATTACGTGATCGGGCCACCGGTGTGCGTATTTCTTGCGCGATTGCCGGAAGCGCCATTTAAATGCCGCTGTCAGCGTTTAATAGCAGCATATAACTAGTTAATAGCCGCAGGTGGATCGCGATTCCACCCGCGGCTATTGCGGGCACATGTCAGCTGTTCAAAACTGCTGACATGTCCCGGGGAAAGATGTGGGCTCACCGCCGGATCCCACATCAAAGGGAGGGAGTCCGACATTGGCGTAAATGTACTCCCACTGTCGGAAAGAGGTTAATCAGGAGCATCTGACAATTGGTGTGCGCCTGGCCAAAAATCTTACTCCTGTCAGACAGAATTCTGGCATAAAAGCTTTGATGAATTGGACCCCTTGTTTCCACCATGTATTTTTGGTGCACCATATTGCCCTTTCTAATAAACGACTCTCTTTTCAGCGAGCTCACATCCCATTGTCGTACAAGGCAGACATCTTGTGTAAAACACAATAAATATAGTACAAGTTATAAGACAGTCTTTTTGGCACAAATTATGCTAGAATACTGGAATAAAGGCATATTTAGCTTGAGAAGTACACCCCAATGATGTCTAATTTGGTGACCTTTGACCTGTGTGATCACTGCTGCTTCACAAAGCTTCTATATGCAGTAGTCCATAATCGCTGTAATTTAGCACAGTTATTCTGTCCATACTGATAGTAATTTATTTATTTTACTCACTTATATAGTGCCATTAAATCCATAGTGCTTTACACATCATCACACTGTCCCCATTGGAAATCACAATCTATGATCCTTATTATGTTTTTAGCATGTGGGAGGAAACCAGAGAACTCTGAGAAAACTCATGCAAACATGGGCAGAACATACAAACTCCTTGCAGATGTTGTCCTTGGTGGGATTAGAGATCAGGACCTCAGCGCTGCATTGCTAACCACTGATCCACCATGCTGCCCTTTGTAGTTCATGGCATTAAAATTGAATTAATTTGTGTCAATGGTGCCGTTAATAAAAGTGGGATTCAAGTATTACCACTCGGTTTAATATTTTACAACACTTCCAGATCTATTTAATGTGGCATTATGTCTTTATACTGGGGTGGTTAGGACAATAGTAACACTAAAACATAGCTAGGTAGAGAGAGAATCGTACAGACAGTAAACTTGGAATAGATTCCACCGATTCTGATAATATTGTATCTCGTGCCATCTGGCTACCATGGAGTGATTAATTATGCAGTTCTCTCTGACATAGGTGTTTGTGTAGCCCAGCTGTGACTGGAGCCACGTTACCCTGGAGGATGCAACCAAGGTAAACCCACAAAAACCCATTTGCACACAACACACCGGCACTAGTTCCCAGATCCACCAGAGGGAGCTCTTCTGCAACATATAAGGCAGTGCAGACATGTGAGACAGAGAGATCACGTCGGGACTTGAGAGAGAGAGATCACGTCGGTACTTGAGAGAGAGTTCAGTCAACTGAGGCTAGAGAAGAGTGCAGTTCAGTTCAGATCTCCTGAGAGTTGTGCTTATGCGAAGGCTAGAGTAGGACGAAAGGCAAGCGGAAGATTTGAGAGAGTGTCAGAGGTTGAAACAGCATTGATCGCTTACCTCTGCTCTGCACTACCGGACACCGGGTCCGAGCTTGCTAGCTACTTCACGACTAGTACTAGAAACCGGAGACCCTGTGGGACTTCAAGTCGCAGGGGCCCATCAGAGCTGATACGTAATTGGGGTCAGGAAGACGGAGTCAAGCAGGACGCTGCATACAGAGACACTGTTCTATCCCAGAGAAGGCCTAACCACAAAGTCAGCCGGGCGTAGCTGAGAAGGCAGAGTTAGACTTTGTTCTATGCAAGTCAGAAACTCACACACATAAAGGAGTACGGAGGCCCTACACCTACTCAGTGGGATTACTGGAAGTGCATCCTCCACCCTGACAGCTTCCCGGGACGTGCCTGCATCTACCATCAGTAAAGGTACAGAAAGAGACTTTCTTGTGTGTGTGTCTGCCTTATTGATCCTGCACCCCTACACCGCCATATACCCTGAGGGATCAGTCTTGCCCGTGGGAGACTTAACACCTTGCTGCCCAGTAACAACCCCTCAGAGAATCTACCCTGCAGCTCTGGTCACTCTGACCAGGAACCACAGGTGGCGTCACGAACATTTCTACAAACCTATAATCCCCTGTAAATATCCCCTTTTCAGTGAGTTCCCAGGGCCACGGACCGAGCTGTGCTACCCGTGACATCCCCCATTGAAGTGAACGGGCTCGGTGCCGAGTACCCCACAAGCCCTGGCCGTGCGACTCGTCTCATTCTCACTTATGACCTGAACAAAGTACAAGGAGCGACGAGGCGTGCACTCCGCTCTTCAGGTTATCTTAATCTTACCTGATTTAGGTGACTAACACAAAGCAAATAGAGACTGGATGTACTGTAGTTATCGAATATCTTTTATAAGAGCAGGTGAGGTCATGAGTAAGGATCTTCATGTTTAGAAAATGTGAAGTTTATTACAATTTATGTAAGATATACAGTACAGACCAAAAGTTTGGACACACTCATTTAAAAATTTGTCTGTATTTTCATGACTGAAAATTGTACATTCACACTCAAGGCATCAAAACTATGAATTAACATGTGGAATTATATACTTAACAAAAAAGTGTGTAACAACTGAAATTATGTCTTATATTCTAGGTTCTTCAAAGTAGCCACCTTTTGCTTTGATGACTGCTTTGCACACTCTTGGCATTCTCTTGATGAGCTTCAAGAGGTAGTCACCGGAAATGGTCTTCCAACAATCTTGAAGGAGTTCCCAGAGATGCTTAGCACTTGTTGGCCCTTTTGCCTTCACTCTGCGGTCCAATTCACCCCAAACCATCTTGATTGGGTTCAGGTCTGATGACTGTGGAGGCCAGGTCATCTGGCGTAGCACCCCATCACTTTCCTTCTTGGTCAAATAGCCCTTGCACAGCCTGGAGGTGTGTTTGGGGTCATTGTCCTGTTGAAAAATAAATGATGGTTCAACTAAACGCAAACAGGATGGAATAGCATGCCACTGCAAGATGATGTGGTAGCCATGCTGGTTCAGTATGCCTTCAATTTTGAATAAATCCCCAACAGTGTCACCAGCAAAGCACCCCTACACCATCACACCTCCTCCATGCTTCAAGGTGGGAACTAGGCATGTAGAATCCATCCGTTCACCTTTTTTGCGTCGCACAAAGACAAGGTGGTTGGAACCAAAGTTCTCAAATTTGGACTCCTCAGACCAAAGCACAGATTTCCACTGGTCTAATGTCCATTCTTTGTGTTCTTTAGCCCAAACAAGTCTCTTCTGCTTGTTGCCTGTCCTTAGCAGTGGTTTCCTAGCAGCTATTTTATCATGAAGGCCTTCTGCACAAAGTCTCCTCTTAACAGTTGTAGAGCTGTGTCAGCTGCTAGAACTCTGTGTGGCATTGACCTGGTCTCTAATGTGAGCTGCTGTAAACCTGCAATTTCTGAGGCTGGTGACTCGGATAAACTTATCCTCAGAAGCAGAGGTGACTCTTGGTCTTCCTTTCCTGGGGTGGTCCTCATGTGAGCCAGTTTCTTTGTAGCGCTTGATGGTTTTTGTAACTGCACTTGGGGACACTTTCAAAGTTTTCCCAATTTTTCGAACCTTAACTGCTTTTTTCTTGCCATAATACAAATTCTAACAGTCTATTCAGTCTGACTATCAGCTGTGTATCCACCAGACTTCTGCACAACACAACTGATGGTCCCAACCCCATTTATAAGGCCAGAAATCCCACTTATTAAACCTGACAGGGCACACCTGTGAAGTGAAAACCATTTCCGGTGACTGCTTCTTGAAGCTCATCAAGAGAATGCCAAGAATGTGCAAAGCAGTCATCAAAGCAAACGGTGGCTACTTTGAAGAACCTAGAATATATGACATAATTTCAGTTGTTACACACTTTTTTGTTAAGTATATAATTCCACATGTGTTAATTCATAGTTTTGATGCCTTCAGTGTGAATTTACAATTTTCATAGTCCTGAAAATAGAGAAAAATCTTTAAATGAGGTGTGTCCAAACTTTTGGTCTGTACTGTATATTTTTTCAAACCTACGCTACTACCAGTTTTGATGTTCTCATTGCTCGCATGCATTCATGTATAATGAGCTCTAGGAACAACTACCTGTACATGACAGATCATATGAAGCCTATGAGCAAGCAATTTATACTTCTTAGGCATACCTCCCAACCAGGAGCGGGGGGAAAAATCCAGAAGTGGTGACGTATCTCTATTATACTTTTCCTCTGATTGTTCCACTCCTAGTTTTCACTTACAGATACTGAGGTAAAATACTGACTAAATCCTCAACTAGTGAATGTGGCCTCACAAAACAGAAAGTGGGACAAACTATGTGGCAATTTTCCGCAACAAATTTTGACCTTTCTACCCTGCCTGGAGATGTCAGAGGGGACGGTGATTATTGCATTTTTTTATGCCTTTTTCCATCTTGGGCTACGTTCCCACGATCAGCTTATGGTATGTTTTTGATGCTGCTTTTTTTTTTGTTTCAAAAATAGTGTTTTACAGTTCTAGCAAAGTGGATGGGATTTAGAGAAACGTCATGCCCACAGTGCTTCTTTTTTACATTTAGGAAACTGACATGCGGTGCGGGATTCAAATCACAACCTGTCAATTATTCTTGCTGGTACACTGAGTTTTTTTAGCAGATTTTACCCATAGACTTACACTAGATGCGTAAAATCTGCAGGTAAAGAATGCACATTCGTTTTTAATGCGTTTCTGCAGCAGAAAGGCATAAAAAACAAATTTAATGTGCACTTAAGTATGGTAATAGAGTTTTGTCAAAGCAAAAATAAACAGGAAGTATCAAAAATAAAGCAGCTTTATTTACAGCATGACACCCAAACGGAGACAAAAAAAATGCAGCGTCAACTCTGAGGTAATGTATTTGGTCAATATTTTACCTCAGTATCTGTAAACCAAAACCAGGAGAGGTGATAAATACAGAAGTGGTGACGTGTTTCTATTATACTTTTCCTCTCACCTGGTTTAGAGTTACAAATGCTGAGGCCAAAAAACTCATCAAATGCTGAACGTGTGAGCGTGGACTAATGATTCAGCTGCACTGTGCAGTGTTGGTGCATTTTTTCCTCTATTCTTCTATATGGAGCCTGAAAGCAATGCATGTAAAAAATATATTGTTGCATCTTTAAGTGTAGAATCAAAGCTTTTGTGTCCTAATCTGCACCAAAAATATATCAAATAAGGGGGAAAAAAGCATGAAAAAACCTGTGGCAATCAAACAATAGTTAGAGAAGATTGTTATTGCATTGTGGGGTGCGGACACCTGCAGAAAAAAAGCAGCATAAAACACGCAGCATTTGTCCGGGGTCACACTTGCGAGAAACTCGCACGAGTCTCACACCTCAATACCCGGCACTCGGTACTGAGAGTGCGGCTGCATGTATTTCTGTGCAGTCGCACACTCCGGTCCAGAGTGCTAGCGGCAGTGCCGGGTATTGAGGTGCGAGACTCGTGCGAATTTCTCGCAAGTGTGCCCCCGGCCTATGGCTGAATATGGCCTCAGCGTTTAGCTCGTCCATGCAGCGATACAGGTTGTGGGTTTGATTTCTGGGGAAACCAGATCACAAGTAAAGGAAAATGCCAAGAGAACAGGTGAGAGGAAGTGAGGACAAGGGCCTCAAATCAGGACAGTCCCGCTGAATGCAGCACAGTTTGGAGCTATGCCGTAGGGTATGTTCACACTGGATGAATGCTACTAGATCCATGAATACTTTGGCCATTCTTTGATGTCAGTATTTCACTTTCTAGCCTTGTTTTTCAAGAATATTGCCAAGGTTCAAGGTAATTTACACAAGATGGTTTTGTGTGATTCTTTCTCGGTGCTTTTGTGCCAATTGTGAAAAACAAAGCACCAAGAAACTGTTATGCGTAACTGCGACATATAGAATTCTTTATTGGATAACTATACATAATAGCGCCCCCCTGCTTTTATAATACACACCTCCGCTTTCTATTCACGAGGATGTGTAGGCTGTTTCTGCCTCTCTGCTAACTTGCCCATTACAATCCATGATGCCAGTCTCACACTAGCCTTAGTCCTGACACCATTAGACGACCTGTAAAAAAATAGAGGGTTTGCTATTTACTGGCTTTCTGGCAGAAATACTGACTGTACCAGTAATTCATCTGCCCAGGTGGCAATCCTTACATTTTTTCTTATACCGTCATAAAAAAACCCCAGAATGACTCATAGAGGATTATCTAAAGCTAAGGCTACATGAAGACATGTTGTACGACACTGACATCACATCTACCAAATTCCTATGGCAAAAACATCAAAAATATAACAAATACAAGCCAATAAAATCACCAAATCTTTATTATTAAAATATTAAAAAACACATTAAAAAATATATGTTTTTGGGGCGTGTCTTGTGTCACAGACCATGTGAGTCGCATCTGCTGAGAGCTCCTGAGGATTCACCTCTAATCCGACTAAAATCCACATCAAATCAAGCCATCAACGTAAATCTGTACCAGATTCCATTTAATCTACACTACAAGCTCACATACGGTCCTTCTCCGGAGGAAAAAGACCCATCCTAAAGGCATCTGCAACTTTCAGAGACCGGAGGCCTTCCAGGGCCTACCTGAGGCCTACCCACGCTGCACATCACCGGCATCTCTACTGCAACCCCCTCCTCGGCCTGGGCCGAGACGGTCGCCTGCATCTTGCTCCCTGTGGGCCCCGTCTCTCACCGCCTGCATCGGAGCCCAGCGCGGGGACCTCATCGGCTCCAGCCACCCTGGAGGAGATCGGGGTGCTCGCGGCTGAGAGCCGCTGCTGCGTCCACCGGACCTGCCCCGGGCCGCCCAGAGCCCCGCCGCACTCCACTTACCACCGGAGGATAAGGTGAGCCCAGCACGACATCCAGCGCGGCGGCGCTTTCACTTACAGCGACCGCCGCTGAATCAGATCTCTCCCGGCTCTGCTCTGTGGACATCCAGTGGGTTGCCTGTGGTTGGGGCTGCTGGGGCGCGTGTGCGGCTCTCTGCGGCGGCGGCGCTCCATTTCCTGGCTCACCACTACACTGCCAGAATCAGCCACCATCAGGTGAGACAGGCCCGGGACCTTCTTTAAGAGTGCCTGCCTGGCCTTGGGGACCTCGTCTATGCCTAGTGACTCCCTGTTTGGCCAGAGATTTGGCTTTTGAGAAAAGTTATTAACCTAAATAGGCGGCGGTATTGGCGCAGGCAGAGGCTTGATTGACAGCTTGAGTCTCATACACTGCAGCTGCCGCCGCTGAAGCACTCCTCTGGGGTCATTGTGGAGGGGCTCCGCAGATTCGGGGGTGATAACTGGACTGTGGGGCTTACCTGGGAAGTCTCCTGGACCCTTGTGGATTAGGCTGCCTGGATGTCCGCTGGAGCGGGGAGGGGAGCGATCGCAGCCTGCAGGAGAGTGGAGCTACTTGGTCGCTGATTGAGGCGCGGCCTCTGCTGACATTGAATTGTTGCCCGGGGTCGCCGGTGGGCCTGGTATCTTCATCTGTGATCTCGGGAGTCTGCCGGGAGGCGAAGCCAAGGTTTGGCCGCTTTCTAGTTAAGCTCTCCGCTGATTATCTCTATTCCTCAACTTATGAGAGGAGAAACAGTTTAATTGGCGGGGGAAATACCTGGACGGGGGACTTGTTTGTCAGGTCTACCTCTCCAGGTTCCTCGGGAGGCTCAAGGCGCCGGAAACGCCGCACAGCGTGATACGGGTCACGGGACAGCCGGGCTACACATTCTAAATAGGAACTATATGTTACTAAGCAGATTCTAATGTAACGTTTCTTGTTTGAGACATCACCGTCATCTATCTTTTTACCAATGTCACTAAGCATGGATAAATTTGTGGGCAAACAAACTAAAGGAGGCCGAGCTTCTACCCGAAATCAACAAGGATCATCATCGCCTAAATTCACCTCTGATACAAGTAGTGAGACCTCACATTCAATAGTGGATGCCATCATGGAATGCCTTATGCCCGAAATAGACTCTAGATTTGCCACTCTTCAAACTTCAATGGATTCTATAATATCACAAGTTAATAGCCAGGGTACTCGTCTGGATGAGGCTGAACAACGTATTTCTGATCTGGAGGAGGTCACCAAGGAAATGGTAGAACGTTTAGAGGATAAAGAGAAAACGGTCACAGAGCTTCAATCCAAAGTGGACGACCTGGAAAATCGTTCCAGACGCAATAACTTGAAACTGATAGGTATACCTGAGTCAGTACAGCCCTCTGAATTGCTTAAATTAACATCTGAGTGGTTGCCGGGTGCCTTGGACATTCATCTAACATCTGGTTCAATAGTGGTCGAGAGAGCACACAGAATAGGTCCACAGAGGGGAAAAGACAATGATAGACCCAGACCGGTGATTTTCAAGGTCCTTGACTTTCAAGATAAAAATCGTCTACTTACTGCCTACAGGAAGAAAGCGCATCTGTCCTATGAAGGGCACAAAGTTCTGATGTTTCAGGACTATTCGGCCATGGTGACGACCAGACGCAGGGCCTTTAACACGGTGTGTAAATTGCTGGCTGACAAAAACATCAGGTTCGGCCTACAATATCCAGCAATACTACGCTTTAATCTATCTGGGAAAAACTGGGTCATTGACGACCCGGTGAAGGCTCTGGAGGTCGTCCGAGAAATCTCTCAGCCGCCATGAGCAAGATCCTGAATGGTTTACTGAGTGACACCTTCATAAATCACATAAGGTGATGTCAACTGACATTTGTTGTTATGTTGGTGTTTTTTGCTGTATTCTTACCTCTGCATCTAACGTTGAGATGCAGATATGGGGGAAATGTTGAATATGGCACACTGATACAAATTTTGTGGGAGGGGAGGGTTTATTGGGGAGAAGATCTCTGCATTCAATTTCAGATAATCATTAATCCAGGGATTCTAATGCCTACTCGCTGGGATAGGCTGGACTCCTACTATTGTGTAACAGTTATATCTTATCATTTTTCCCGCACTGGTGTGGGTTAATGGTGGATATTAACAGGCAAAAAATGTCCGCTATGACATCTCTCCTTTGGTGCTCTTGGAATGTCAATGGCCTGAACTCCCCGGTAAAGAGGAAAAAAATGTTACATTATTTACATCAAAAAAATTTTCATATTGTATTTTTGCAGGAGACACACTGGGTGAAGGGCAATCATCCGGGGTTTTCTAGCAAAAAATTCACGGTGTGTGCGGAAGCCTCCTTTACCAAAAAACAGAGGGGTGTCGCTATCATGATAAACAGAAATGTTGACCATGAAATAGTGGATGTGCTAGAAGATCCTTTGGGGAGGTTTGTTTGCGTTAAGCTGGTTTTAGAGGGGACAACTTACAGTGTCATTAATATTTACGCGCCAAATTCGTCGGATCCTTCCTTCCGGGCTAATGTGCTAAAGAAAATTGCAGGATGGGACACCTCCAATATGATTATAGGCGGCGACTTTAATGAAGTGCATGACATCGAGATGGATAGGTCTAATTCTCAATCCCCCCATATAACTACACAGGGGAAATTAATACAATCTCTTTTAGATCACTTGGGTTTGTTGGACATCTGGAGAGTGCAACATCCTGTTGAGAGAGATTACTCTCACTTTTCACATGTTCATAACTCCCATGCTAGAATTGACTACTGGTTGTTGAACCCCTCACTCATGCCAAAAGTCACACATACCAAAATTTTGGACATACATATCTCAGATCACGCACCAATAACGTTCAACCTAAAATTAACTAAGCCAATCTGTTTTCACAGGAAATGGAGGTTCCCGTCATACTTATATCAATCAGAGGACTTCAAAAAATTCCTACAATTCTCATGGAATACGTACAAATCTGATAACCAAATACATTGTGAAACACCAATTCTTTTCTGGGATACCTCTAAAGCGGTGTTGAGAGGGCAAATAATTGCATATATATGTCATAAAAAAAAAACGGTTGCGGGAGCGGACCCTGGCAGCTCAGAAGACTTTAACCTTAGCATATAAAAATTTTAAATTTAATAACTCACCCCTCACGAAAAAACAATATCTCGAGGCAAAAGAATCGGCGGATACGCTCGCTCATGAATGGACCACATATAGTATTGATCTCCAAAAGCACAAATTTTTTAAGTGGGGCAACAAACCCGGTAAATTACTTGCATCTCTCACCAGACCATACAGAAAAGCCACAAGGATTCACAAAATTCGGTCCAAAGAGGGCAGAGTGTTGATAGAGAATGAGCAGATTGTAGAGGAATTTAGATCGTTTTTTGGTTCCCTTTACAAAGCAGAGAAGAGAGAGGGGGACGATATTCTTAACTTTATGCAATCGGAGGTGGCACCTTTACTAACAGAGTAACATAGAGAAATTCTTAATGCTCCTATATCCCCTTCAGAAGTCATTCAAACTATCAGCTCCTTGAAGCTCTCTAAATCTCCTGGCCCTGATGGGTACAGTAATGAATTTTATAAGATTTTGGGAGGCAGTATAGGGACACATCTTTGTGAAGTTTTTAATCAGATGGTGCGTTCAGGGCGGCTCCCGGACCGTTTCAATGAAGCAGACATAATAGTGCTCCCTAAACCGGGTAAAGATCCTTCTTTAGTGGAAGGATACAGACCAATCTCGCTTTTAAATTCAGACTTTAAAATTTTCACTAAAATCTTAGCTAATAGAGTGCAAAAAATAATCCCCAACCTGATATTGTCTCAACAAATTGGGTTTGTCCATGGGAAATCCATAACATACAACATACGGACGGCCTTGGGTGCTATCTCTTACGGAAAATCTCATGGTTGCTTAGAGTCTATTGTGGTTAGCCTGGATGCCGACAAGGCGTTTGACAGGGTTGCATGGGACTATCTCCTAGACATCCTGGAGTTTAGAAACTTTGGTCCATGGTTCTGTGAGGCGATAAAGTTGTTATATAAGAATCCGGTGTCCAGGTTGGCCATAAATGGTATACTCTCTTCCACATTTGAAATCCAGAGAGGAACGCGTCAGGGCTGCCCCTTGTCTCCCTTACTTTTTAACATTGCTTTAGATCCTTTACTTAGAACCCTCCAAAATTCTTTAATATTCAGAGGCATAGAGGTAGGCTCCACCTCTCTCAAAATTGCGGCATTTGCCGATGATATACTTCTTTTCATCTCCAACCCCAGTGAGGCAATACCGGTTATCATGGAGGTCCTAAATCATTTTGGCAAATGCTCAGGCTTTAAAATAAATTATAATAAGTCAGAGGCCCTCGCTCTGTTTGAGCAAGGAAAATTAAATAACGCGACACTTCCTTTCCAATGGAGCACATCATCTATTAAATATCTGGGCGTCCACCTCCCGGCAGATCTGGCGTCCTTATATCACATTAATATTAGACCCCTAATCACGTCCATATCTAACCTTTTAAACTCCTGGAAACATTTTACTCTGTCCTTTTCGGGAAAATACCACTTAATTAAGATGATAATATTTCCAAAAATATTGTACATTTTCCAGTCACTTCCTATTTTGCTGTCACGTACTGATGTTAATACTCTAAACACTGCTTTTAGGAATTTTATTTGGGGAGAAAAAAAGCGTACACGCATAGGTCTAATCAAACTACAAGCCCCAAAGGAGGAGGGTGGCATCAATTTCCCAGATATTGCAAAGTACAATCTAGCAGCAAATCTTAGATACGCCATTGACTGGTTGAGAGGTAGTTCACATTTCACAAACGTACTATTAGACCAACAATTAAGTCCCCATGTCTCTCTACCAGCATTATTACATACGACTAACGAGAACATTATCGCAGAAATAAGAAACCACCCCACCTTATGGCAAACGATACAGACGTGGAGGAAATGCAGGAGACTGTGTCATTTGAAAAGTAATGTCTCTCCCTTTGTGCCCTTTCTAGGTAACCCGGGCTTTATAGGAGGTAAACCACCCTTATCTTATATTGAGCTGGCTGGGCAGGGTTGCGTCTTGGCAGCTGACCTATTAGATGATAGTTTTTCTATGCTCACATTTGACACAGCGGCACGGCGCTTCCCAGCATTTGTGAACAGGCCCTTCCTTTTTCTCCAAGCAAGGAGCTTAATCTTGAAAGGCATGGCGGCTGGGGGTGGGGATAGAGGGAGGAACGCTTAGGATGGCTTCCTTAGGACCGCCAGGGTGCAGATGGCCTCGACAAGCAGCATTTATATACTATTGCGTAAGCAGTGGTCATGGGAGGGCAAAAAGACAGGTCCAGCACGATGGGTCATGGACATACAGGACATCACAGTTGGGGAAATCTTAGACGTCACTTTGATGCAACGGAAGGTGATCCCCTCCAGCAGTTATGCAGACATGTCTCTATTACTCCTTCATAGAGCTTATATTACCCCACATATTAAGTCTAGGATGTCTCCAGAGGGCACTTTCACCTGTTCCAAATGCGGGACAGGAAATACAGACATATTTCATCACATGTGGGGATGCCCCAAAGTGCAAAAATTATGGCAATCTATTCATGCTGAACTACAGAATCTTGGCGGGATAGTGTTCCCTCTGACTCCGCAATGGGCAATATTTAACATACTTGATAGCTCTCAACATAAACTCCCCAAACATGTTAAGGCCATGTTAATAATATGGGCCTCAGCTGCCAAGAAAAGTCTATTGCATCACTGGCTGGATCCATTGCCACCATCCAAATCTCTCATTTATTCTAAAATAATGTACATTTTTCGAATGGACTGGCTAGATACCTTAACGAATAAAGAGAAATTGACCGGGAAATTTTTAACCACATGGTCATTCTTCATTCCATCTCTGACTCAAGACACTAGGGATAAATTAAAGTCAAATTTTGAAAATACTCAATGGTATCTTCTTCAGAAAATTAGTGGACATGATCCTATTCCTTAAAAATTTTGATGGTTGTCATTTGAATGCAGGGAAGTTATAGGGGTTTACATGTCGGGGGGATGGGAGGGTGGAGGGTAGCAGGGGTGACATTTACGAATATTATACTTATGTGACAAGTTTGACATCTTTAAATTTGTTTGACTTACTTGATGGCAATGTTCCTTAATTCATCACATTGAGTTTTAAGTATGTCATTTCAGTTTGTTACTTCTTGACTTGTATGATTACAAATTTGCTGTAATACTTTTAAAATCAATAAAACATATTGGAAAAAAAATATATATATATGTTTTCAAATGTGCTGGATTTTCAGTCACAACTCACTTGTGAGCCACTTGCCATAGATCTCAATGCAAGTCACGTATAACTTGTGCTCAACTCACATGTTTGTGGTTGTGTGACAGTTGCTGCTGTACAACACTTGTAGCCGTGTAACTCTCAGCATTGGGGTATGTGCAAACCGAGCCTTTTTGCTGAGTTTTTAGAGCAGGACAACCACATTTTCTTAGGATTTTTGAGGAGATTTGGAGAGTTTTCTGCAAATTAAAAGCCATGATGGGGAACTCGGAAGCTCATGGACTTCACACAGCTCCTGTTCAGTCCGAGAACACTGACCAAGATTGTGGAAGCGGTAGTCTACCCTAAGGCACCAATACATCAAGGCCGGCAATTTTCACGCCTGTCTTGAGGGGATGTGTAGGAGTCAGGCGCACCCGACTCTTTAAGAAACGCGCGCCTCTTAATGAATTGGGACCATTTGACGAGTGGTGTGCAGCTTCATGAGCCACGCCAGTTATGTTACCCCATAACCCCAACGAGGCTGAAGCTGGTTTCTTATTCGTTCAGTTTCTTATTCGGAGCTGAAGTTTGTTTCTTATTCATCAGTTTCTTATTCGACAAATTTTTCTTTTCTGTTTTTTATAGGTTTAACAACAAAAAATAAGCATGAAAATAATAAAAAACAATACAGCGAGGTGCCCTGATGTGAATACACTTAAAATCAGCGCCAAAAGTTATAAAACTGGCACAAAAATGGGCACCAGAGGGCGTTAATGAAAGGGTTAAATGACTTTGGGCCACTGATATGACACTGCAGACCTATAGAACAGGGCGCCCCACATTAAAAACAACTCTGCAGCCTGGCCCAAAATGGGTTCTGGGCATCAGAATTGGCATCATAGTGGGCACACAGTCGATTTTCACAGGTTTGAATAAGTAACAGATGTTTTTAAGGGTTAAATGACTTTGGGCCACTGATCTCACACTAAGAATACACAGATAGTGATGCCCCGCATCAAACCCAGGTCCCTCCTGCCTGGCCCAAATGGGTTCTGGGCATCAGAATTGGCATCAAAGTGAGCAAACAGCCAATTTTCACAGATTTGAATAAGTAACAGATGTTTGTAAGGGATAAACGACTTTGGGCCACTGATCTCACACTATGAGTACGCAGATAGTGATGCCCCGCATCAAACCCAGGTCCCTCCTGCCTGGCCCAAGTGGGTTCTGGGCATCAGAATTGGCATCAAATTGGGCAAACAGCCCATTTTCACAGATTTGAATAAGTAACAGATGTTTTTAAGGGGTTAAATGACTTTGGGCCACTGATGTCACACTATGAATGCACAGATAGTGATGCCCTGAATTAAACCCAGGTCCATCCTGCCTGGCCCAAATGGGTTCTGTGTATCAGAACTGGCATCAAAGTGGGCAAACAGCCAATTTTCACAGATTTGAATAAGTAACATGTCTTTAAGGGGTTAAATGATTTTGGGACACTGATCTCATTCCTCCCTTAGATCCCCAATAATGGCTGTGTGGCCCTCCAAAGAAATGCCACCCCCCACCATTAATGACCCACTGCCAAACCGGTCATGCTGAAGGATGTTGCAGGCAGCAGGTTCACACTCAGCACATGTGACAGACGTGACAGAGTCTGGAGATGTCGTGGAGAGCGATCTGCCTGCAACATCCTTCAGCATGATCAGTTTGGCAGTGGGTCAGTAATGGTGTGGGGTGGCATTTCTTTGGAGGGCCGCACAGCCCTCCATGTGCTCGCCAGAAGTAGCCTGACTGCCATTAAGTACAGAGATGAGATCCTCAGACCCCTTGTGAGACCACATGCTGGTGCGGTTGGCCCTGGGTTCCTCCTAATGAAGGACAATGCCAGACCTCATGTGGCTGGAGTGTGTCAGCAGTTCCTGCAAGATGAAGGCATTGAAGCAATGGACTGGCCCGCCCATTCCCCAGACCTGAATCCGATTGAGCACATCTGGGACAGCATGTCTTGCTACATCCACCAACGTCACGTTGCAGCATAGACTGTCCAGGAGTTGACAGATGCTTTAGTCCAGGTCTGGGAGGAGATTCCTCAGGAGAACATCTGCAACCTCATCAGGAGCATGCCCATGCGTTGTAGGAAGGTGATACAGGCACGTGGAGGCCACACACAATACTGAGCATCATTTTGACTTGTTTCCACTTTCAATTTGTCTTATTTTGATTTTCATTTCGACTTGTTTCCACTTTCATTTTGTGGGTCTCTCCAAATCCAGGCCTCCATTGGTACAAAAATTTGATTTCCATTGATGATTTTTGTGTGATTATGTTGACAGCACATTCAACTTTGTATACAACAAAGAATTCAATGAGAATATTTAATTCATTTAGATCTAGGATGTGTTCTTTGAGTGTTCCCTTTATTTTTTTTGAGCAGTGGATATATACTAGCTATGAACCAGTTCTACGTCTGGGTGGCAAGCATTTTTATTGGCATATGGTCTCCCATCCTGGTATGTGCTGCTGCTCTCCTATCCTGGTATGCATGGTACCCCCTCATCCCTATACTGTTATGTATGGTTCCCTCACCCTCCAATCTTGGTTTGCATAGTTCCCCCTCATCCCTATCATGGTATGCATGGTCCCCTCACCCCCCAATCCTGGTATGCATGGTCCCCTCACCCCCCAATCCTGGTATGCATGGTCCCCTCACCCACCAATCCTGGTATGCATGGTCCCCTCACCCCCCAATCCTGGTATGCATGGTCCCCTCACCCCCCAATCCTGGAATGCATGGTCCCCTCACCCCCCAATCCTGGTATGCATGGTCACCTCACCCCCAATCCTGGTATGCATGATTCCCTCAGCCCCCCCAATCCTGGAATGCATGGTCCCTTCACCCCCCAATCCTGGTATGCATGGTGAGCTCACCACCTATGCTAATATGCATGGTCCCCTCACCCCCAAATCCTGGTATGCATGGTCCTCTCACCCCCCAATCCTGGTATGTATGGTCCCCTCACCCCCAATCCTGATATGCAAGGTAAACTGCACACATACCAAAAAAAATATATACAGTATAAACTCACCTTTCTTCCCTGTGCTCCAGCGCTGTCACATTCTGCTGGAGGCCGGGGGAGGAGTGTGGCGCCGGAGTATGCGCATGCCCATACCGCGCTATGCGCATGCGCGATTCCGTTCGCACTCCTGCCCGGGTCTCCGGCGACAAGAGAAGCGCCGCAACAACGCTCCTCCTGGTGAGGTAAGTATATACCATAAGTATGGCGCCGGAGATCGCGGTATGCATCCAGTGTCTATGCGTACTGCGATCTTCGGCGCCAAAAGTTTGGACACACCTCATTCAATGATTTTTCTGTATTTTCATGACTATGAAAATTGTAGAATCACACTGAAGGCATCAAAACTATGAATTAACACATGTGGAATTATACATTACACTTAACAAAAAAGTGTGAAACAACTGAAAATATGTCTTATATTCTAGGTTCTTCAATGTAGCCACCTTTTGCTTTGATTACTGCTTTGCACGCAGAAAAGGTGAACGGATGGATTCTACATGCCTGGTTCCCACCGTGAAGCATGGAGGAGGAGGTGTGATGGTGTGGGGGTGCTTTGCTGGTAACACTGTTGGGGATTTATTCAAAATTGAAGGCATACTGAACCAGAATGGCTACCACAGCATCTTGCAGTAGCATGCTATTCCATCCGGTTTGCGTTTAGTTGGACCATCATTTATTTTTCAACAGGACAATGACCCCCAAACACACTCCAGGCTGTGTAAGGGCTATTTGACCAAGAAGGAGAGTGTTGGGGTGCTACGCCAGATGACCTGGCCTCCACAGTCACCAGACATGAACCCAATCGAGATGGTTTGGGGTGAGCTGGACCGCTCACCGCTTCAATTTTGAATGAATCCTCAACAGTGTCACCAGTAAAGCACCCCCACACCATCATACCACCTCCTCCATGCTTCACGGTGGGAACCAGGCATGTAGAGTCCATCCGTTCACCTTTTCTGCGTGCAAAGCAGTAATCAAAGCAAAAGGTGGCTACTTTGAAGAACCTAGAATATAAGACATATTTTCAGTTGTTTCACGCTTTTTTGTAAAGTGTAATGTATAATTCCACATGTGTTAATTCATAGTTTTGATGCCTTCAGTGTGATTCTACAATTTTCATAGTCATGAAAATATAGAAAAATCATTGAATGAGAAGGTGTGTCCAAACTTTTGGTCTGTACTGTATATATGCACACATACATACACACACGTATTCTATGTGTACATCTCAATTCTATCTATTGTAATCTAAGGCCTCTTTCACACTTCAGTCGTCTGGCGTCAGTCCCAGTCCGCCAGATGACTGAAAATAACGGATCCGTTACATTAGGGTGAAAACTGATGCAGCGGATCCGTTTTTAGATGGATCCGGAGAGAGAGAGATGAATGGGTTTGCATACAAGAACGGATCCGCTGTTGGATTCCTTCAAGAACAGATGAAGACGGATCCGCCACCCATAGGCGTCCATTATACAAAATGGCGGACATGATGGATCCGTCATGGTCCGCCATTTCGGCGCACACAAAAAACATCCCATTGTCCGTTTTCACAATAGAACAGACGCCAAATATCTGACGGATCCGTCATTTGACGGATCAAACGGACGACCATCCGTCATAATCCATCACTAATGCAACTCAATGGGGAAAAAGGCGGATCAGTTTTTTTCACACTTTGGAGGATTTTGACTGATGTTGAGTGACTGAAGTGTGAAAGAGGCCGAACCTGTCACTCTGTGGTTACAATGTGCGCGGCAGATCGATTGCCAGCTTTAAATTTATCTATCTAAAATCTATATATACTGTATATATGTTGTGAGACAGTGAGAGTATGTGTGTTGAATGGGGTGTACATTTCACCTAGATACTTTGCTGACTGGTATAAAGGAAAAGTTTGGCTTTGTAAACCTAGTGGTAGAGAAAGGTCACTACACCTTACATTCAGTACACACTTGCAGCTCAGGCCTGAAACCACTCAGCTGTTAATTAGAAGACCAGAAGTAGGTGTCTGCGAACATAGACAGAGAGCTCGCTTAGTCTGGACAAGGAGTCCAGGCACAAGAAGGAGTCTCCAGGAATATGAGCTGTCTCAGTCTGGGTGCTCGATGTACCCCGGACACAGGAGTAGTCTCTGTGAGAATCCATGCGGATAGCTGCTGAATAGGAGGGGAGCTCTCTCAAGTCTGGACGTTGAAGGTGCCTTCAGACACAAGGAGGAGACTCTGTGAAACTCCATGCTGGTAAATGCTGAACATATGTGTTGTTTTGGCCCAGGCTGTTAGAGTCTGGACCCGGATAGATAGGGAAATCTATCTAAGTGTAGTAAGTGGCTGGACAAGCCCAGGTCTTATGTTTATGATTTGGTTTTGATTATTTCTGTTTGCTGTAGACTTTAATAAAACTGGTTGCGGCTAGTGTTGAGCGATGCGATACTGCAAATATCGGGTATCGGCCGATATTAGCTCTATCGGCCTTTCGATAATTCGTTTCGATATTTTCGTCTTATCGAATACCGGAATCGGAAGTTCCCATAATTCTTTGCGAGGCAATGTGATTTTAGTCAGCCAATGAGGAATCCTAAGAAGTGTGGGCACATCCTGTACTGCTGCGGTCATGTTAACTAATGGCATGGCTGTGATTGGATGCTGAAATGATGTCAGAATGCACTATAAAAGGCGCCGCCATTTTAGCGTCACTGTGCTGTGAATTCAGTAAGGGACAGAACGCTGCTGTGCTGACTCTGAGGGACAGTTAGAGATTGCGATTTAGTGTACTGTGCTGTAGGCAGGCTAGCACCAACCGCTGTGTAAAGCTTCCTTTTGCCTGCAGTGTTGTTTTAACAGCTCTGCAAGGTGTGTGTGAGTGCAGGTGACGCTGCAGTTTGCTCTGCATGCAACGCTGTCTGTAGGCATCTGCACGTGTCACTCACAGACTCTTTTTTTTTTCCTTCAGTGTAATTCTTGCAGCTCCATGCAATTTAACTATTAGTGTGACGCGCTTCCATCCGTATACAATACATTGGTTGCAAACACTATAGAAGTAGACAAAGGAGTAGCCTTTCACAGATTGTGAACAGTTGTGTTTCAGTGTTCACTTCAGTCTGTGTTTTTTATTTTTTGAGTGCACATCACGCTCCAGTTACTTGTTCAAGCACTGCTGCTTGTACTCTGCTGAGCGTGTCTCAGTGGCTCATCCTTTTCATTTATCTCCAATTGGTTCTGCTCCATTCCATTTAAAATATAATCTATTAGTGTGACGCGCTTCCATCCGTATACAATACATTGGTTGCAAACACTATAGAAGTAGACAAAGGAGTAGCCTTTCACAGATTGTGAACAGTTGTGTTTCAGTGTTCACTTCAGTCTGTGTTTTTTATTTTTTGAGTGCACATCATGCCCCAGTTACTTGTTCAAGCACTGCTGCTTGTACTCTGCTGAGCGTGTCTCAGTGGCTCATCCTTTTCATTTATCTCCAATTGGTTCTGCTCCATTCCATTTAAAATATAATCTGTTAGTGTGACGCGCTTCCATCCGTATACAATACATTGGTTGCAAACACTATAGAAGTAGACAAAGGAGTAGCCTTTCACAGATTGTGAACAGTTGTGTTTCAGTGTTCACTTCAGTCTCTGCGTAATAACCACACTTAGGCCTTATAACTTTTCTGACTTTCTTTATCAATCTACCAAGATGAAGAAGTCAGTGAGTAAGGCACGTGGTCGTGGCCGTGGAGTTTCAGCAGGGAGAGGACGTGGGGATTCTGTGGCTGCTGCCACCCTCAGTGACACAGCATCCACCAGTTTTCCCCGTGAGCGTTCCTTTATGCGCACTTTGGTAGGAGCTCGGCGTGCCCCCCTGCTGCTGGAAGAACAAATTGAAGCCGTTGTTGGTTGGATGGCAGCCAATGCATCGACTTCAATTCCTTCCACCTCCTCTCAGGAACACAACACTGTTGAGCAACCATCTGTCTGTTCACCGCCTGTCAAATTGCCCAGGCAGTCAGAGAGTTCTGTACAGGAGCCAGCTGAGTCTCTGCTTCTGTTCTCAGAATCTGTTGGCTCGCAAACACGGGCACAGGCAAGCAGCATTCTGCAATTTGAAGAAGAGGGAGTATGCAGTGATGCGCAACAGCTGTGTCTCTCTCAATCTGAAGAGGCGGGTGAGCCAGTGCCGATGGACAGCACACCGCAGAACGCATCTTATGATGATGATGAGACTCAGGTGCCAGGTTTTGTGGAGCATGGTGCTGCCCAGACCATCCAACAGCAGCAGGTGTTGGAAGAGGGTAGTGGAGATGATGAAGTCCGAGACCCAACATGGCGTGAGCAACAGGAAGGTGGTGGGAGCAGCTCTGAGGAAGAGATTGTCCCAACGGTACAAAGAGGAGGGAGAGGTAGGCTGCAGACTCGCTTGCCTGTAGCCTCCAGTTTGGCACCTGTTGGGAGCAGTTCTCTTAGAACTGTCAAAATTGGCGCTCCCATGACTTGCACTGCGTGGTCCTTTTTTGACAGACTTGTAGATGATATTTGCTATGTTCAATGCAAGCTGTGTAAGCAAAAAGTTAAAAGAGGTAAAAATATCAGGAACCTGAATACCACAAATATGTGGAAACATGTACGGACAAAGCACGTAGCTGAGTTCCAAAGACACACTGGAGATGTAGGCCAACCTACAGCAGCACCTACATCTTTAGGTCATGTTCGAGCCTCTACCTCCAGCTCTCACACACCTGGTTTCGGGTTCCTCACAGGATCTCCATGGAAGAACCTCGGGCACTGTTGTCCATAGGGCAAACTGTTATTCCACCCACTGCAGCCAAGTTCACAGTCATCGTTTACACCCCCAGACCAAAAAACACCCTCGGTAACACAGGGAATGGGATAAAAGACGCCAAAACTCGCAAACCATCCACGAGCACAGCTCTGAAAGCTTTCCTTGCAAAACTCCTGTCCCTTGAAAACTGTCAATTTTAGGCTGGTGGAGACTGACATTTTAGGAACTTTAGGGCTTTGGCACCCACAATATAATGTGCCAAGCCGTTTTTATTTTCACGGGCAAGCGTCCCTGCCTGCAAAAACATGCGAGGGGAAACATTAAAACAGCGCTACTAAACGCCATCATAAGGGTCCCCCTGACCACCCATGCTGGACCCGTACCCATGGCCGGGACGATACCTTTCCCTCACGCCCAAAGGTCAATGTTGTGAGGGCCGGGGACGATCTTGCCAGTGGCGCTGTACTGTTTTGCCCAAATCCAAGGGGTTTAGGAATCCGTCTGTGCCATTGATTCCTCCCCCTACTCCATTTTCCCAAATCATCCTTTCAGAGCCGCACGGTATACCCCCACATGGCCAGTGAAACGCTTACCTGCGCGACCGTATGAGCACAGCCTGGGCCCAAAAAAACAGGGGCCGACGAAATTAATTCCCCTGGGGGAATCGAAGCCACACAGCGCGGTGCCTGGGGGTGCCCTCAAGCAACAAGCGATTGTGGCTTTTTTTTCCTACTCCAAACCAGGGTTGGGAGTGTTGACAATGGCCAAATCGGTGGCACTCGGGGGCCTTGGAACCTCACCCTCAAAAATACCCGTTGGCACATGTGCTCAACTTGGGCTCGAGTTTTTTGAGGGGCTATCCGATCTTGATGCCACTGCACAAGGTCCGCCTAGAGTGCCTCACTTCGACGTTTCCCCATGGCCAGATCGCGCTTCAGCTCTGCAAGTCAATTTCGCCTTCCGAACCGCTCATAGTGACGTACCCCCCAGGGGGAATTCCACGTTACATATGTTGAGCGGTGTGTACAGCAGCCGCAGTAATGGAGTATCAGCTGCAACAGGCGGAATCAACTCGCAATTTTTCGCCGCACACTTCACCACTCGATGGGCCTCATGAAGACATCTGCTTTGTTTTGCTGGTTTGATTCTCCGCGGATGGGGAGTCAATGATGCACTATCAGCTGACGCCCCCTTATCTGCCTGCTTCAAAATCCTGAAGCATAAAGGGAAAGGTTTTT
>JARQOD010000004.1:333350957-333478040 GCA_033576555.1 Oophaga sylvatica | reverse complement strand
ACCCCTGAAAAACATCTGTTACTTATTCAAATTTGCGAAAATTGGCTGTTTGCCCACTTTGATGCCAAATCTGATGCCCAGAACCTATTTGGGCCAGGCAGGAGGGACCTGGGTTTGATGCAGGGCATCACTATCTGTGTACTCATAGTGTGAGATCAGTGGCCCAAGGTCATTTAACTCCTTAAAAACATCTGTTACTTATTCAAATCTGCGAAAATTGGCTGTTTGCCCACTTTGATGCCAATTCTGATGCCCAAAACCTATTTGGGCCAGGCAGGAGGGACCTGGCTTTGATGCAGGCCATCACAATGTGTGTACGCAGAGTGTGAGATCAGTGGCCCAAAGTTGTTTAACCCTTAAAAACATCTGTTACTTATTTAAATCTGTGAAAATTGGCTGTTTGCCCATTGTGATGCCAATTCTGATGCCCAGAACCCATTTGGGCCAGGCAGAGGGACCTGGCTTTGATGCAGGGCATCACTATGTGTGTACGCAGAGTGTGAGATCAGTAGTCCAAAGTTATATAACCCCTTAAAAACATCTGTTACTTATTCAAATCTGTGAAAATTGGCTGTTTGCCCACTTTGATGCCAATTCTAATGCCCAGAACCCATTTGGGCCAGGCAGGAGGGACCTTGGGTTTGATGCAGGGCATCACTATCTGTGTATTCTTAGTGTGAGATCAGTGGCCCAAAGTCATTTAACCCCTTAAAAACATCTGTTACTTATTAAAATCTGTGAAAATTGGCTGTTTGCCCACTTTGATGCCAATTCTGATGCCCAGAACCTATTTGGGCCAGGCAGGAGGGACCTGGGTTTGATGCGGGGCATCACTATCTGTGTATACTTAGTGTGAGATCAGTGGCCCAAAGTCATTTAACCCCTTAAAAACATCTGTTACTTATTCAAATCTGTGAAAATCGACTGTGTGCCCACTATGATGCCAATTCTGATGCCCTGAACCCATTTAGGCCAGGCTGGAGAGACTTGTTTTGAATGTAGGGCGCCCTGTTCTATTTGTCTGCAGTGTCATATCTGTGGCCCAAAGTCATTTAACCCTTTCATTAACGCCCTCTGGTGCCCACTTTGGTGCCCATTTTTGTGCCAGTTTTATAATTTTTGGCACTGATTTTAAGTGTATTCACATCAGGGCTCCTCGCTGCATTGTTTTTTTTATTATTTTCATGCTTATTTTTTGTTGTTAAACCTATAAAAAACATTTGCTGAATAAGAAACTGAACGAATAAGAAACCAACTTCAGCCTCCTATAACCCCACTGGTGTAAGCTTTCTACCATAGCTGAACATGAATTAAACGAGCTGTGGCATCGTACCCCCGTACCGCCCATTTTGGTGGATCTGAAACTAGCGTGAAAACACCAAAAGGGACATTTTTCGCGAAACTCCACGTTACACAAAACAATTGTGGATTTTCAAAACAATTTACTCAAGAATTCTGCGAATATTTGGTTTGATGAATTGGGGTACGCGTGTTTTATGGTCGTAGTACTGACATGAGTGATCCCAGTAAAGAACATTACAGCCAGTCCCAGTTCTAATCAAATGGCTGATAACAGAGAATAACTGAGTCAAGTGGGTATTCTGAGAGACTTTTTTTATTACTAAATACACTAAAACGATAGAGAAATTGTATATCCAGTTCTCCTGTTTGTACAGTCACCACAGACACGTACCGGAACTGCTAATATTATTGGTTGCACACTTCCCTAATGGCCCAGCACAAGGGCAGCTTCAAATCTCACAGAAAAGTGCATTTCTGATCGGCTTATGCGGAACATTCAGTGAGAGCCGTGCTGGTATCAAAAAAGTACAAGGTGAAGGGAGTCGGGGCCGGAACTAATGCACCGGGCGACGCAGGCGGGGGACTGATTCCAGACACGGACTTCCGGGCAATATGGCGGCGCCCTGGAGAAGCGTGGTTTAGGCTGAAGTGTGCGCAGTGATGGCAGGGCTTACGTTATTTATCCGGGGTCTCCCGGAAAATGCCACCAATGAGCGGCTAGAGCAGATCTTCAGTGACAGCGGACCGCTGCGGCAGAGCTTCGTGGTGCGGGAGAAGGGTAATAACAGCCTGCTGTGTGCGGCGGAATCCACGACACGGAGCCATCGGGTGTATTTGTACCGTGTGTAGGGGGGATCCTTGTATGCTTGTACAGGTGCTGCCTGACAGTAAGGTGTCTGTGTCCGGCCAGTGTGCCACATATGTGCAGAGATCGGCCTACATATAGGCTGCTCGTACACATTAGATGGCCCAAAGAAGATCCAGCTGACCGCCATCTCCGCTAACGCTCCCATGGACGAGCGCTCCCTTAACGCTCTTGTGTTGTGAGAGAGCTGATGTATCGGCGGGGGCTTATTATCTCGGGGAGAGCGAAGCAATTGGCAATCCGCATTATGACCAGCGTGATAAACATATTTCCAGACCAGGTGGCTGTTGGCCGAACCTGTCGATATTGGTGGGCTCAACTGATATTAGTCTGTTTTTACGGGGGCCTTTACATAAGGATCCGGTCCAGTAATACGATTGGTTTGTGCAGGGCCGCCATCAGGGCATGACAACCCTTATGCTGTATGGGGCCCGGTGATTAGGGGGGCCCGCCGCCCGAGCACGCTGGTCCGCGCTCGGGCCCGGGGGCCCCCAACATTTTGAGGCTCCCCTGCACCTCACGGGGCCCCCAGCTAGCGGCACATCACGCAGCCGCTATGGGGGCCCCTGTGTGGCAGGGGTGCCCACCTGCCCCCAGCGCCAACTCCCCCCACCGCTGCATTGAACTATACCGGTACAGTTCAAAGCGATGATGGAGGAGAGAGCGTCAGCCGACGCTCCCTCTCCCATCATTCCCTGCCCTGCCTCTGACACAGCGCGCTCACTGTGTGCTGGGCAGAGCAGGAGACAGGAGCTGGGAGCAGCGCTGGCACGAGGATGAGGTGAGGAGTGTTTTTTTTTTTTTTGTTTTTTTTTATAAATCTGTCCTGCTGTGGGGCCATTCCTGGGGGGGAGGAGAGATGAGGGTTGTAAAATGTGGGCCCTGCTGTATCCAATGTGGGCCCTGCTATATCCAATGTGGGCCCTGCTGTATACTATGGGGGCCCTGCTGTATACTATGGGGGCCCTGCTATATACAATGGGGTCCTGCTGTATACTATGGGGGCCCTGTTATATCCAATGTGGGCCCTGCTATATACTATGTGGGCCCTGATGTATACTATGGGGGCCCTGCTGTATCCAATGTGGGCCCTGCTATATCCAATGTGGGCCCTGCTGTATACTATGGGGGCCCTGCTATATACAATGGGGGCCCTACTATATACTATGTGGGCCTTGCTGTATACTCTGGGGGCCCTGCTGTATACTATGAGGGCCCTGCTATATTCTATGTGGGCCCTGCTATATTCTATGTGGGCCCTGCTGTATACTATGGGGGCCCTGCTGTATACTATGGGGGCCCTGCTATATACAATGGGGGCCCTACTATATACTATGTGGGCCCTGCTGTATACTATGGGGGCCCTGCTATATGCTATGTGGGCCCTGCTGTATACTATGTGGGCCCTGCTGTATACTATGTGGGCCCTGCTGTATACTATGTGGGCCCTGCTGTATACTATGTGGGTCCTGCTGTATACTATGGGGGCCCTGCTATATACTATGTGGGCCCTGCTGTACACTATGTGGGCCCTGCTGTACACTATGTGGGCCCTGCTGTACACTATGGGGGCCCTGCTGTACACTATGGGGGCCTGCTGTATATTATGGGGGCCCTGCTATATACAATGGGGGCCCTGCTATATACTATGTGGGCCCTGCTGTATACTATGGGGACCCTGCTATATACTATGTGGGCCCTGCTATATACTATGTGGGCCCTGCTATATACTATGTGGGCCCTGCTGTATACTATGGGGGCCCTGCTATATACTATGTGGGCCCTGCTGTATACTATGGGGGGCCTGCTATATACTATGTGGGCCCTGCTGTATACTATGGGGGCCCTGCTGTATACTATGTGGGCCCTGCTATATTCTATGTGGTCCTTGCTGTATACTATGTGGGCCCTGCTATATACTATGGGGGCCCTGCTATATACTATGTGGGCCCTGCTGTACACTATGTGGGCCCTGCTGTACACTATGTGGGCCTGCTGTACACTATGTGGGCCACGCTGTACACTATGTGGGCTGTGTTATATACTATGGGGGATATATTATATTTTATAGGGTGGCTGTGTTATATACTTTGTGGCTGTGTTATATACTATGGGGGGCTACGTTATATTCCTTTGGGGAGGCAGGCTGTATGATATTCTATTCGGGGATACATTATATTCTATGGGGGGCTGTATTATATTTATTATATTCTATGAGGGGTGATTGCATCATACTCTATGAGGTGGCTACATTGTATTCTATGGGGGCTAGATTATATTGTATGGGGGCTTCATTATACTTTGAGGGGGCTACATTATATTCTATAGGGGCTGCATTATACTATATGAGTAGGGCTACATTGTATTTTATGGAGGGGCTACATTATACTATATAAGGGGGCTCAATTATATTCTATGGGGGTTTAAATTATACTCTGTGGGGTGGTTGCATTATACTCTGGGGTGGCTGCATTATGCTCTGTGGGGTGGCTGCATTATGCTCTATAGGGTGACTGCATTATACTATATGTGGGCTGCATTATACTGTATCGAGGACTATGGGGAATACATTATACCATATGAAGAACTATGGGGTGCATTATACTATGGGAAGTGAATTGTACTACATGGATGACTATGGCGGTGCATTATACTATATGGAGCACTATGAGGAGTGTATTATACTATATGGAGGACTATGGATACATTATATTATATGAGGACTATGTGGTGTGCACTTTACAATATGGAGGACTGTGGTGCACATTATAATATATGGAGGACTATGGGGTGTATTATACTAAACAAGCAAAATGCTGCATATTCATCGAGTGATTGGTATTAGGCTAAGTGCACACGTTCAGGAATGTTTGCAGAATTTTCCTGAGCAAAAACTGACTTTTTCCGCGGTAAACTTTCTAGGTCAATAATATAGCGGAAAAAAGGCTAGAATTCCGCAAAATTAATGAACATGTTGGTTCTTTTTCCAAGATGCGTTTTTTTCGAGGAAAAAAACGCACCATGTGCACAAAAATTGCAGAATTCATTCTAAGGCTAAGTGCACACGATCAGGAATAATTGCATTTTTTTCGCGGTTTTTCCGCGATTTTCAGCAGTTAAACCGCGAAAAAAACGCAAGCATTAAGCATTCTATACTTGTTAATTGATTGCGCATGTTTTGTACACATGTTGCGGTATTTTCAACATGTTCATTAATTTAGCATAATCGCGGTGATTCCGCCGCCATAGGAATGCATTGAACCGCTTACTTTCCGCATGTGGCTATGCCCACCATGCGCAATGTAAGCGGTTCATGTGCGGATGGTACCAGGGTCTGGAGCAGAGGAGACTCTCCTCCAGGCCCTGGGTACCATATCCCTGGTAAAACAATAATTAAAATAAAAAATAATGATATTTCTCACCTTCCGGCGTCTCACGCAGCTTTCCTGCCTTCAGCGATGCTCCCGGCAACTTCCGGTCCCAAGAGTCCTTTGCGAGAATCACCCAGATGGCGTAGCGGTCTCGCAAGATGCTACGTCATCGGTGTGATTTGTCGCAATGCATCCTTGGGACCGGAGTTGCTGGGAGCGTCGCTGAGAGGCGGGAAGGCTGCGGGGGCCGCTGGAAGGTGAGAATATCATTATTTATTATTTTTTTTATTATTTTTACATTAGATCTTTTTACTATTGATGCGACATAGGCGGCATCAATAGTAAAAAGTTGGTCACACGTGTCAAACACTATGTTTATTCGTGTGACCAACCTGTCAATCAGTTTTCCAAGCAATGCTACAGATCGCTTGGAAAACGCTAGCATTCTGCAAGCTAATTACGCTTGCAAAACGCTATTATTCTGCGGGAATACGCTTACAAAAAACGTGCGTATTTCCTGCGGGAGAAGTGCGGGATTGCCGCGGAAATTTCCGCGGCAATTCCGCAACGTGTGAACTTAGCCTAAATGATAGGATGCTTAATTCATGCGTTTTTTACGCGTTTTTTTCCCGCGAAAAACCGCGAAAAAAACGCAAATAATCCTGAACGTGTGCACATAGCCTGAATGTGTCATTGGTGAGGGCATGGTGCAGAGGTGAAGTTTTTCCATGAAAGGGCGGAGGGATTTTGGAATGTTTGCATGGTGGAGGAGGAGCTAGGGTGGATGCAGAACTGGGGGGAGGAGCCTGGGCAGTCTCAAGGGGGGCCCCATAAATTTTGCCAGTATGGGGCCCCGAAATTCCTAGTGGCAGCCCTGGGTTTGTGTGACCCGTTTCATCAAAGCTTTGAAAAGATGCAAAATTGTGGTGTAGCTGTGCTAAAACTGTGACTTTTGTCGTTCTCGCAGCTCCAACAAAGCAGGGGCTGGAGTAAGATGTGTGGCTAGGTGCACGCCACTTGGCCTGTGCTCCTGATTCATGCAGAGGCTTATATGCTTCTTAATGTATCAGAAACGTCCGATTCCAGCACACATAAGCAGGACCGGTGTGCACAGTGGTGGTTTTAATGTATTGGGCCCCAAGTGTTTATAGAAGTTTTCTTCCAATAGATGATATGATATATCTGCAGGATACGTCATAAATGTGTAATCGGGGGGAGGGGTCTCAATATAGGGCAAACAGTTATCACCTACTAGTAGACTGGAGATATTGTGAATAAACCCCTTTTTTCTGTTCCTATCTACTGTACAAGAATGACATCTTGTAATTATCACAGAATCCAGGATCATTCCCCAACATCCCTGCTGCCAACACATGCTTCCATCTATTGGCATTCCCAAATTGCTAATGTTGCAGAAAAATCCTTCTTCACAGCCAGACATTATTATATAATTGAATTTGTATGACAACCACTTTTAAAGGGGGCTTCCAGTACGTTACAAAAATTGCCAAAGAGTAGGGAATTATCTAAAAGAAAGGGATAACTATCACCTTCCTGTTGAGTCAGCGACCACTTCACAACATTACTCTAGTGGTCCCCAACAGTTCTGCAATGATGTCCTTTCCTTCATTTGTGACTGCTGCATCCAACCACTGGATCCAGCAACCAAGTGTCATATATGCAACTATCACCACTGTGGCCAGTGACTGACTGCAGTGGTTGTGAAAGTTGGATAGGACAGACTTTATTACTTTCAGGATCAGTGAGGACCACTAGATCCGCGGGGAATTGATTGGGTGTGTACTGTCTTTTTTACCCTCATTAATATTCTTTATCTTTACGCAAATTTTGTAAAATCCACAAACCGCCTCTAATGGGATAATTCTATATACATATTTTTTTAATAATTAGTGGCAGTCCATCTCTTGATCCCCTGCTTAAAAAGCTGCAAAGCTCCAGCGAGGACTGCCTTTCTTTTTTACACTGCTCCATACCGCACAGCTCTGCACTTTTAAGAACTGCTGTGCTTGCAATTGCAGCTCAGTGCTTTTCTCAAACAGCTTATTGCTAGTGGTGCCAAGAGTCCGACACCCAAAAATCTAAAGCTCACGGCCTATCCTAACGTTGGGTCCTTAGCTTAGAGTAACTGGGGAAATTACTTTAGGGCAACTTTTTCAACAAAGTTTGAAATTGTTGTTAAAAAAATAGTCTGGTGTTTGCAGGTTCTATGTATGCATGTATTTGTCAGACTGTTTGCTTTGCGGAGTAGTAGGTTTGTTATCAGTTCTATCACTTGATGGCAATAATAGTGCAGAATACAGTGCTTTTTGTACCATTACAACAGTGAAAGTCATTAATGAACATCAGACTGTACCCACTATAGCTTAGCTGTTACTAGCTCCTGTGTGGCTTGATATAAACATTGAGCAGACCAGCACTGTACAGCTGCATTCAGTGTGTAGGTGCCACTGCCGAGTACGCAGAACATTTCATATTTTATTGAGTAGGAGGTGTTCTGTAATATTCATAAGTGACCGCTATACATTGCACAGAACTGTGCTTTGCAGCTCCTTTCAGTGTTTACATCAGACCAGCACTGTAGCTAATAGTAGCTGATTGGTGGCGGTACTTGGTTTCATACGCTCACTGATACAATATTTATGAGCTCTCCTGAGGATAGGCCCTCAATAAATTTGATTTGATAACCCCCTTAAAGTCTGTCATATGAGCATAACGTGAGTGTTTTTTTCTCGCCCTTGTTATAACCACAAACCCTGGCATGGCTGCATGTTTTATAATCTCACTGCACTGTCTCTAATCACTGAGAATGGTAAAATATGTTCACTTTACTTGCAGGGGTAGAAAAATGTCGTGGTCTTGGCTATGTCACATTTTCTATGTTGGAGGATGCACAGAGAGCAATGAAGGAAATCAAGGAGTACGATGGAAAGAAAATTGAAGTGATGGTGGCCAAGAAAAAGTTACGTGATAAAGATAAAAAGGCGAAAACTAAAGGTACTTCCAGTGTTGCATTATGAAATAATAAGTCATATGTTTACCTATACCTGAAAAATTCTGCAAGTACAGTAAAATAAGAAATGCCCACTTTTCTGGTTGTGTAACTTGAATTTATATACATTTATGTTTTAGAAACCACTGAGAATGCAAAACAAAGCAAGCCCAAAGATGTCAAAGTCCCACCCAAAAAAGCCAGACTGATCATCCGCAATCTGAGCTTTAAGGTAAAGTATCAAGTAGATGACTGTGATTATAAGGAGCCATGCTATGATAGAATTAGAAAGAAGTCTATACTAGATCTTCAGATGACTGTAGTCAAGAACTAAGGAAGTTGTAATGACTTTTTGCTTGCAGTCTACAAAAAGTAATATGTTATTGTGTGCCTCAAACACTAGGAGTTTGTCTTTTATAAGCTCTTCATCAGCTAGATATCTGAGGGAATCCTATAGATTAGAACTTATTAGATAGCATTTTACAAAACACGACATAATCCATATTCATATAGGAACCCCATTACATGGACATAATATGAACTGGTATAATACAATGAAGTTTTATCATCCTAGATAATGTAAATGGCTTTTCCTTTATGTGAAAAATAAAGGGGTTGTCTGGATTTGAAAGCAAAGTTTATTCACTTCACATGACTGCAGACCTCTTTGCACGCTGTCAATTCCCGTGTATTGCTGATAAGAGCGACCAGTCACACGGCTGCATGTATGCTGTTTTGTTCACCTCTTTTGAGAGAAGCTGAATGAGTCTATTTGGCATTAGTGATGAATGCACATGCTCAGATGTTATCCAAGCATATTGGGCATGCTTGAATAATGAGCACTCCCAAAATACTCGGATAACACATTATCAGAGCACTTTCGCTCATCACTAGTTGGCATGTGACCTCTCACTCACAGTACTAGGGAGTCAAGACATTAGTGGACAGTCCATTTAAGAATAATTTTTAGTTTCTAATCGTTATTGTGATAAATGTCATTTTGCGTGAGCATACAAAGTTATTGATAACCCATTCCATGGAGATAACCATGTGCTGTCAAGTGATCTCCTAGTCACAGAAGTAGAGGTTCTTACTGCACATGTTCAGACATCAGTCCTATTCACAATCTAGTAAAGAATTTTGTCTCCATAACATTGTGGCTGCCATTTTAATTTATTTGTATTGATTATTTCCCTAGAGAAAATGAGCATTGTTTGCTAGTTAAATGTATTTAGGAATTTAACTTATCATGAAACTTTTTATTGATTTTTATTTTTTCTATTCCTGAAGAACACTCTTAGAAAGTGTAAACTTTAGATCTGTGCTCACACACTACTAAATCACACGTCAAGTGGTCAATTATCATCTCGTGTGCACTTTTTCTGCCCACATAATCTATTGTGCTGACTGACCCTTATTATTTCCCATAACAGTGCTCTGAAGAAGATCTCAAAGCACATTTTTCCACCTTTGGGTCTGTGATGGAGGTCAACATCCCCAAAAAACCAGGTTGGATTTATTTTTGAATATGTTTGAGGAAAAAAAAATGTGTTTTTGTATAGCGGGGTCTGGAGTAAAAGCTGTCAAAGGTGTACGGCCTCCTTAAGTGATTTCTCCTCATTCCGTCTGTTTAGTACAAGCAGTTTCTCCTAGTACCTTATTCTGATGTTTTACGTACAGTGGTCTGCTGGTGATGTTGGTAGATCACTGTAATCTACAATTTTTCTCTCCATTTTGCATATCCCATTATTCTGCCTTTGCTCTGTCAAGAACCTTTTCGACACGCAAACAGGACCTATATAATCGGCTGTCTTCAGTTTTTTTTTATATATCTAGAAGTGCAGCAATATTCTCATTGGTCTCTTTACCAGATCACTAGTAATGAATGTTCTTTGTCCAACAGACGGGAAGATGCGAGGATTTGCTTTTGTGCAGTTTAAGAACATGCTAGAAGCCAGCAAAGCGTTAAAAGGGACAAATATGAAGAGTATAAAAGGTGAGCAGGCTTACAAATGTAATGGATGTGCCAGTTTAAATTGCCTTTTTGGGGTGTAAATTTAAGATGTTCTGTGATCACATTTGGGAAATCAGACTTGGTGCTGCACATTGACACAGTGTCGTTTGTGTTTGTATTTCTGAGCCGTGATAGAAGTGTTGCAGTATATTCAAGGGCATTGTATGGAATTAGAATCATTGTTGTCATAATGTGATAAAAAAACAAACCCCACCTCTCCCACCACAAAAAAAAAACGCACGCAGAAGAAATGACCTCAATTGAGGAGAGGATGGTGTGGAGCATTTTAAGACTGACAAAATGTATCAGTGGTGAAATGCACTTCAACCTATGTTATCTAATTTTTTTTTTTTTTCTTCCATAGGTCGAACTGTTGCTGTTGATTGGGCTGTTGCAAAGGATAAATACACTGCAACTCAGGGATCATCAGTCAGGGGTGAGTAACCTTTATCTGGGTAACTTTTCTAGGTTTTGACGCAAACGATATGCTATCTTTAACCAAGTAATGTGTACTATGGTCTTCTTACATTGTTTCCAGAAACCAAGGAAAGTGGCCAGAAGGAACAGATTAAGGATTCATCAGATGATGAAGAGTCATCGGATAATAAAGCTGCAACTCCAATAAAAGGTGGAGATGATGGAGAGGAGGATGATGGTAACGAGGAATATTCAAGTGAATATGACACAGAAGAATCTGACGATGAGAAGGAAACATCACAACAGAAAACTAAAGGCAATAACATGTAAGTAATAGGTCATTGCTGTGAAAAAGTGGATTATCCAATTTCTTCTTAGGACTCAGTTACCCTTAAGTCACCTATGCTGCTGGCTTTTCCTTCCATTTCATTTGTCCCACTATTAAATTATTGAAATCAGTGGTAAAGTAATAAGAACCTGCATACTCAGTCTTCAGTTTAACCAGTATCTGGAACATAATTGTGAAGGTTATGGTGGATGAGAGTAGGAGCATTTAGCACTGTTGTTTTTATTGCTGTGTGCAGTTAATGGGCTAACTTCTGTATATGTGCCTGGTTCTGTGATTTGTAGACCTAGTAAGAAACCTCAGACTGTTAGAAGCAAAGCAAAGGATGACCATGATGATGACCAGGAGGAGGATAGTGATGATGATGAAGATGATGTCTCTGAAGACTCTGGTCAGGAGAGTGACGTAGAAGATGAGTCAGGAGTAGAAGATGAGTCAGGAGATTCTGACTCTGAGAGCGAAAAGAAAGGTACGTCATGATAATGAAGGGGGCGTCCCAAAACAACCGTTTTCAGTTTGCCAGGAGATAAAGCCACTAATTATGGCTGAATTTGTTAGCTGCACATGCTTGTATGAAGTGTGCATTTTTTTACTTCTGATTTATGCAGTCGGAGAGCATAGCAATTGCAGCACTGAGAATGAAGTCTAGCTATGCTACTCCATTAGCACTCACCTTTTAGGTCCTGTGAACTCATCTGGACTAATAATGACATTTTATTCCTTTGCTGTGTATTATAATGTCCGCATTATGAATAATATATACACTACCCAGAGGTGTCTAATGAGGAAAACCCTATAAAGGCGTTACACTTGTATTTGTAGAGTTTGTTAAAGTGATATTTTCTGATATCATAGCTTACTAAATTAACCAGCTAAAACATGTTTTTTAATTTGTATTTTAGACAAAACTAAAGTGAAGAAACGATTACCGTCAGATGTTGGTGAAGGAAAAACATTGTTCATAAGGTGAAGCTTTAGCTCTCTACAACTTTCTTTGTAAGAAGCATAATGCAAACACAGTAATTCCAGCTCTGACTGCACCGAAAAGCAGAAAAATAACCCTCAAGCAGCCCATCAATGAGATGTGCACTAGCAGAGAAGCCAGCATTATGTGTTTGCCCATTCTAGTCCTTCATTGAGTGATGTAGTTAGTACAGCAGGGCTTCGGAATTAATCCCTATTAGGAAAACCTAACCTTGTCTTCTATTTTGACTCTTATTCATGTGTTCGTTGTTCTTGAAATATATCTATGTATGTGTGTCTACAGCTATCTTTATTACTCTTAGATATATAGAACATAACTTTTAAAATAAGTTTAGATGTGTATATACATTTTATTTTTTTTTTTAAATTTGTGTGCTCTAGAAATCTGTCGTTTAACTCTGAAGAAGATGATATAGAAGAGTTGTTGCTGAGATATGGCGAGATTAAACATGTCCGGATAGTGTTACATCCTGATACAGAGCACTCTAAAGGTGAGCCCAACATTGTGCCAAAAGACTGCTGATAAATCAAGGAATGAGAAGCAATTCCTTTTGGTAAACTATATAAATTGTATAGTAATCACTTATAGCAAACTTGTAATTGACATTTCTCTACATTAAGGAAGAAATCTAGTATACACAATGGTTAAAGATAACATTTTCTATTTCTATATTTGTATCATGTAATGTTATTCTATAATTTATAGCATAAATCCTAAAATAAAATGAAAATAAAATAAAAGGAAAACCCAATGCAATAAAATACAAATTGCTTTACATAGAGTTAAAGAAAAAAACAGGTAGAAATCTCTGAGTAAGCAGCATTGCGGCAGGAGAGGACATACAACAAACAGAGTGGCTGAAAGATTGTGTTAGTCTTGTAAAGATGTCAAATATCACAAACCTAGTGCTAATATCTAACAATTATATGCCACTCATTTATGTAGTTGATATAATACATGACTGAGATGCATAGGGGGCATATAGCTGAGACAAGAATGAATAGAGCACCCTGCATAATGTAGTTCATATAAATTAAAGTTGCCGTATTAATCAAAGACTTGGATTTATGAGAAGAGAAGATAAGTTTGATATGTGAAGGAATATACCTGTGAAAAGTGAGTTCATTCATTACTCTCCTACTGGAATACTGCCAGACCTGATGAGTGTTTCTGGACAGCCTTCATCAGGTTACATGCTGCTTTCTCTCTCTGATTTAATTTTAACTGATTTTTATTTTATGTATCACTAAAGCTTTGTGTTTTTATAGTGTTATTTTTTTTTATTTTTTCAGACTCTTTCCCCCCCCCCTTAGCAGTTGGCGTCATTACTAGTTGACTGATCTACTACAGTTTTACTATAGTTAAAGGGATAAATTACCCTTGTGTGTGTTACCAATACAAAACACTATTGGGAGCAAGTGATAGGTTGAATATTTCTCTATTTCTGTGATGTTCAGACTGCTTCTGATTTCAGCATTTTGAAAATTCATTGTAGTTATGTTCGCTTTCCTGTTGCCATTTATTTCTCCCCTTTGCCTTCGTTTTTTTAAGGTTGTGCTTTTGTGCAGTTTGTGAATAAAGAGTCTGCAGAGAAATGCTTAGCAGCTGCCAAGGATGAGTCGGAGGTATGCGTTTTGTCTCCAAATTATGCCGACATATTCATAAGACCCTTGCTTTTTAATTAGTTTTAAAAGGATCTGTAATTTCAAAAAATATGGCATAAATTATTAGTACATGAGAATACAAGAAACTTTGCAATTTATCAGCTTTCTTAATTTTTGAGCTACTTTTTCTTTCCCCGTCACCAGCTCAGCTCTTTTTGCTCAAGACAAAACTGGCTTGCCAGCATAGTAGGGTGTCTTGTTACAGCTTCTGTTATACACAATGGAGAGGGGAGAAGGAGAAGTGAGAGAACAGGCAGATAGAGACACAGAAGGATAATGCTAAGCATTGTAATTTAGTCTCTTACCTCACTTTAGAGCTGTATTCGCATCTACTCTGCTCAAGACTTCTACATAGTCTCCACTATACTGCTGCTTCTTTCTGTATGTGCTATTTAAGGAATCAAGAGCGGGATTCCTGTGGGTATGGTAATCATCTTAGGTGCTAGTCTCCTCTCAACAGCTCAGTCAATTACAATATAGAACCTGCAGATGGGAAATTGCCAGACAAGTAGTGATAAGCAAGCGTGCTCGGATAAAGTGTTATCTGACCATACTTGTGTCCTAATAGAGTATCGTCAGCGTGCTCGAATACTATGCTCGAGTCGCCGCAGCTGTTAGACAGCCACAACACATACAGGGATTGCCTGTTTGAAACATGCATCCGTGGGGACTCGAGCATAGTATTTGAGCATGCTGAAGATACTCTGTTAGGACACGAGCGTGCTTGGATAACACCTTATCCGAGGATGCTCGCTCATCACTACAGATGAGTCATACGCCAGCCAGTAATATATTTTTCATACACACACGACAGCTTATTTTTGAAAAGTTAATTGAAAGTACAACTAACCTTGAATACCTTGCCAGTAATTCATTACAATTCATAATCAATAATCTTTAAAACATGTTGTCTTTTTGCTATCATATTGTTGGTTATGGGAGGATACGTTTTACATCCTATAAATCTATTCCCCGTGTGTAAATGCTGACTTATGAACAATGTTCTAATCATATTGTTGGTTATATAAGCCATTCCTGCAATTATAATCCTTAGGTTTAGCACTCATTTATTTTAATTTTTAATGTCCTATTACATTTTATTATTGCTCCAAATCAGAATGGAGGGTTGAAACTTGCTGGAAGGAAGCTTTTTATGGACCTGGCTGTGAGTCGTGAAGAAGCCCAAAATCTACGCCAAAAGAAAGTAAAGAAACCTACAGGGACGAGAAACCTGTATCTAGCGAGGGAAGGATGTGAGTACAATGCTGTCTGTGCATCTTGGCACACTTTCTTATAATTTAATTAACGTCAAAGCATCCATTAATTAAATGAAATGTCTCATGCAAAAGGCAATGCACAACACCTATTTATAAGGCATAACGGAGATCAGATAAATGCACATGTTATAAAGATATAAACTTCAATAAGAAATTCAAAAAGGAAGGCATAAAAACATGTATGAAAAATGAATTCACACAGCAAAGAGAGAGGAGGCCCAAAGACCGTGTTCCTGTGCACATTTTTACAAATGCCATTCAGAAGAGTACTGCATACAACGACACAATCTGTTCCCTACCAGAGGCAAGCTTGCACCAGAAGACACAATGCCAATATAGAAAGACAGAATTGCACATCTTATCAGATTGCTTGATAAATTGTCATTCACAGGCAGAAGCTGTTGGAGAAGTGATGGTCGTAAAACACCATGAGCTGGGAATCACAGTGCTTATCACAGCCAATGTGCGTTTCACACAGCGTGCTTCGTCAGGCGGGGATGCAGCTTGTCATGACCAACTATTTATGCTGATGCTTTAATACCGTCTGTCCATTGGTCTGTAACACAATGTGACTCAAAGCGGAAACTTTAAATCGCATGATCTAAGGCACTTGACTTTAAAAAGCACAAACTGAATGGAAAACTACCTACAAATGCTAGCTATGAAACATTTTTGTAAAAATACCATAAAAAATGCCAATAAGCATGTAACTTAAGAAAAAAACAACTTGTGTTTTTAAGCGTGTGTGAAAGATTATGCTGTCCAAACCGCTGGCACTTTAAACGAAGTTCACATGAGCGTATAAATGTTGCATTTCATCCAGAAAATTCAGATTTCTTTCTCACTTGTCATCCTTATGCAATCCACTCAATAATATACCAATATATTTACATTGTCCTTTAAGTACCGTATATACTCGTGTATAAGCCGACTCCCCTAATTTTGCCACAAAAAAAATGGGAAAACTTATTGACTCGTGTATAAGCCGGGTGTATAAACTGCCCTCCTGCTCTGTGCTGCCCCCGTCCTGCTCGTTGCTCCCCCATCCAGCTCTGTGCTCCCCCATTCTCCTCTGTACTCCCTCCCCCCCGTCCTGCTCCGTCCTCCGCTGTGCTCCCCCATTCCTTCTCCGTCCTCCTGTGCCCCCCCCGTCCTGCTTCTCTGTGCCCTCCATCCTCTCCCCCGTCCTGCTCCGTGCTCCTCTGTGCCCTCCATCCTCCCCCCGTCCTGCTCCGTGCTCATTGTCCTCCTCCATGCTTCCCCCGTCCTCCGTTCTCCCCCCCCCCCCGTCCTGCTCCATGCTTCCCCCGTCCTCCGTTCTCCCCCCGTCCTCCTCCATGCTTCCCCCGTCCACCTTTCTATCCCTCGTCCAGCTCCGTGCTCCTTGTCCTCTCCTCCATCATACTCACCCCTCCCCGTGCCATCGCTGAGGGTCCCTGCAATCCTGCGTTCTCCCCGGCTTCCTGCAGCTCTCCAGCACTGAGCGGTGATGTAATACCGCTCATTAAGGCCATGAATATGAAGGCCACGCCCATGGGAGTGGCATCGCGTCCATATTACATGACCTTAATGAGCGGTATTACATCACTGCTCAGTGCTGGAGAGCTGCAGGAAGCTGGGGAGAATGCAGGACTGCAGGGACCCTCAGCGATGGCACGGGGAGGGGTGAGTATGATCCCAGCCACCGGCTCCTGCCGCGGCATCCCCTCCCCCACTGGTTTCTGCCCTATGACTCGTGTATAAGCCGAGGGGGCATTTTCAGCACGAAAAAAGGTGCTCAAAATCTCGGCTTTTACACGAGTATATACGGTAATCTTATTTTATGTTGTATGCACAGAGAGAGATCCTTTTCTGAAATTGGTCATGTAATACTTTTATATATTTTTAATACTTTATTTTATTTTATCTCTTGTGGGCTTAGTACTATTGATATATTTATATTGTCCTTTGAGATATTCAGTCCATCATTGTATGGCCATAGATATATATCTTATTGTAATTATGCCATATTAAGTGATATTTATTTGGTTTACATCCTTTTTGGTCATACAATAGTAATTTACATATATGTACTAATTTAATATTTTTTTTTACCAATGTTTGATCTGAGACACTATGTTTTTTTTTCTCTCCTCCTTCTTCTCTTTTAATATTTACGGTCACAGTATTTTATTGCATTTTGCATTATATTTAATAAATGATGATCACCTAAGTTCAGAATAAGAAAACCGCACACAGCCTGACTTGACACATCGTTGAAATCTTGTGTTTTAACCCCTACCTCATGCTGTTCTCAGACTACATGGCAAAAACCTGCTGACAGGTTCCCTTTAAAAAACTATCCCACTATGTTTATCTTTATATATTGATATTTATCTTTATTAATTCGAACGGTGTTCTAGTGATTCGGGAAGGAACAAAAGCCGCTGAAGGAGTGAGTCCAGAAGATATGGCAAAAAGAACTCGGGTAAGCGCTAGTACGGTTTGAAACATATCAGATTTGTAAAATGAGGGAAACTGTAGAGCTAAAGATGCTTTTGTTTTACTGTTGCATATTATAGTTTTCCATGATTATGTAGAAGTTCCACTAATATTTGTGTTTTATAAAATAAAGAATAATGATGTAATATACTGAGAACGATTTTGCACTCCTCCGTACTAGCAACATGCTGCCCTATACTGAACGATTTTGCACTCCTCCGTACTAGCCACATGCTGCCCCATGTTCAGTAGCTTCATTGTGTGAGTTCATATTGTGTCGTCTTTTCCAGTTTGAACAGATAAAACGAATCAAGTTGAAGTCTCAGAAAATTTTTGTCTCCAAGACACGTCTTTGTGTTCACAACATTCCTAAATCAGTGGACGACAAGAAATTGCGTCAACTGCTTTTGACTGCAGCTGGCGGGGATCGCTCCGTAAAAATCAAAGAGGTAAGTAGAACAATGAATATTGATATACTATATTGGGCTTTGCCCAAAGAAATGAGAGCCCTAGTGATGTGCCAAGACTGCTGATATAAGGAAAGTTATCCTGACGACTATGCTTTAGCTAATCACGCTGATATCGTTGTGTTCTTTACAGTGCCGTGTGATGAGAGACATGAAAAGTGTGCCAGGAAATCCTAAGGGTAAGTCTCTGGGCTTTGCCTTTGTGGAGTTTGTCGATCATGAGCATGCACTGGCAGCCCTGAGACAGATGAACAACAATCCAGATCTGTTTGGACCAAAAAAGGTGAGATTTGATCCACCGTAATTTAATACCCACATGTTATCATAAAATAAATAGTTTTTCGTAATACCGATATTTCTACGTCGCCTCATTGGGGGACACAGGATCATGGGTGTTATGCTGCTGCCACTAGGAG
Organism: Oophaga sylvatica; assembly: GCA_033576555.1. Taxonomy (NCBI): domain Eukaryota; kingdom Metazoa; phylum Chordata; class Amphibia; order Anura; family Dendrobatidae; genus Oophaga; species Oophaga sylvatica. The sequence goes on along the minus strand of JARQOD010000004.1, from coordinate 333,459,425 downwards.
GACACTAAGCAATACACAAAAAAAGGTGAACTACTCCTCCTGCAGTATACACCCTCGGCTGGCTCAATCCTGAACCAGTTCTTGCTTAGTGCCTGTAGGAGGCACTAACCTCAATTTTTTCCAATTTTTTATTTTTTCCAAATTCTATTTCCCGTGGAATGGAAGGGCGACTGGGTCTTCTAAAAAAGTCCCCATCTACTGAAATCATCAACAGGCGGGAACGCAGAGAGTCGCCTCCCCGTGCCCCCTCCTGCAACGTTACGACGTCTGAGCTCAGTTCGGGGCGACGGATCCCTTTAATGGGTCCTCTCTCCCCACATCATCTACGGACGGGAACACGGGGTGTCGCCCCCATTTACCCCCTTCCGGAGCCAGGCCTTCAGCTGCCCGCGTTTTTTTTCTCAAGAGCTTCCCACCGCACCACCACTGCCTAAAAGCGGCTGGTGCTTGGAAGCAAGTTAACCCTCTCCACCTCCCTATCAAAGGGATGGTGGATTGAGTAGGCACGATCACATCTGCCACTGATCCCTCACAGTGAGTACTAACCTCCGGGTCCCCCAAGGCGTCCGGTGCCGCTGTGGTCGTTGCCAGCGCTGCCTTGGCCTTCTCCTGCAGCCGCGACCTTCTATTGCAACCGCTGCCGTGGCCTTCCCCACAGGCCACGGCCCTCAGCAGCCGCCGCCGCCGCGGCCTTCTCAGGGGAGCCGCTGCGGCCCATTCCAGCAGCCGCCGTCGCGGCCTACTCCAGCACTGCGGCCTTCCCATAGGAGCCGCAGCAGCCTTCTCCAGCGCCGCGGCCTTTTCAGGGGAGCCGCCACCTCTGCGGCCCCCACGCTCATGCAGGCAGTGGTCTCTCACATCGCTGCTACCGTGGCCTCCTTGTTCCATCCCCCTAGTATGTAGGGGAGAAGGGGCCCTGTGCATCCTGCGTTGCTGCGGCCACCCTGTCCACATAGCCGCGGCTGCCTCCGCCTGACACACTACTTTAGTCCCCGGCTTATCTGCCCCCCCTGGGTAGCTCCGCCCACGGCATTGGCGCTTCAGGGAGTGCGGCACCTGTTTCCCGGCCCTCCTTTATGTCTCCTCCCACATTTCCTGGTGCTTCTCGTTTCCCACGAGAAGCGCCAAATCATTCTCTGCCGCCATTTCTTCTGGATTACTTCCTCTCAATGCCGCAGCGTCTCGTCTCCTGAGATACTAGACACCAGTGTCAGACTGCAAGTTTCTTCATTCAACTTTCCTCTTCTGGCGGGCATGGACACAGGACCCCTGGGTAAGCTTACACAGCGCTTAACCTCTTCCCTGGAGCAGTCTCACAGGCTCCTCTATTTTGCAAAATGTCACAGTCAAAGGGCTCCAAGAGGGCTGACAAAACTCACACAGTGGTGTATGCCTTGTGTGCCTCATGCAATGCCTCGCTACCGCGAAAGCATAGTTCCGTGTTCTGCGCGGCCTGCGCCCCTTCAGGAGCCTCCTGCTAATACCGACCCTAGCAGGCCTATTCCTCCCGAGTGGGCCACGTCCTTGGCACAGTCCATGGATTCCCTGACTAAGGCCTTAGAATCTTTCCGTGGTTCCTCCTCAAGCCAGGGCGTCCCTTTTACCAGCAGAGGGCCCTTCAGCTTCCAGAGAGTCTTCCTCAGACAGGGGCCGGCCTGCGGCAGCAGCGAGGCGGCCTTCTAGGAAACGTCCCCATAACTCGTCTCCTAAGCCCTCTAGCGGCTCGGCATCCGCAAGCTCAGACTCCCGCTCCCCCTCTCCAGGGGTTGATAGCGAGCACGACTCTGAATACGGGGAACAGATAGGGCAATCTGTCACAAAGACAGGGATCGTCGAACAGTGTGCTGCCTACCTGGCGCTCGAGTCCGACACATCGCTGATCGGGTTGACAGACTACTGGGAGGGGCTGGTGAGGACCCAGCGGTCATGGTGCACATTGGCACAAATGACAAAGTTAGACGTAGGTGGAAGGTCCTTAAAGACGATTTCAGGGAATTAGGCTGCAAGCTTAAAGCAAGGACCTCCAACGTGGTATTTTCTGAAATACTGCCTGTACCACGTGCCACACCAGAGAGGCAATGGGAGATTAGGGAGGTTAATAAGTGGCTCAAGAATTGGTGTAGGAAGGAGGGGTTTGGGTTCCTGGAGAACTGGGCCGACTTCTCAGTTGGCTACAGGTTCTATGCTAGGGACGGGCTGCACCTCAATGGGGAGGGTGCAGCTGTGCTGGGGGAGAAAATGGCTAGAAGGTTGGAGGAGTCTTTAAACTAGGGACTAGGGGGGAGGGTATTCATTTTATAGGAGGGGAAGGCAGTGCAGATAGAGAACTGGGCACAAATAATGAAATTGGGGGTGGCATGGGGGGTGGGGTTAGAACAGTTAATAATTTAAGAAAGAATAGAGGTTCAGAGAGATACATAAAGTGCATGTATACTAATGCTAGAAGCCTCACCAACAAAATGGCGGAATTAGAATTAATTTTGTTGGAACATAATTATGACATGGTGGGGATATCTGAGACTTGGCTGGATGAGAGCCAAGACTGGGCGGTTAATTTACAGGGCTATAGTCTGTTTAGAAATGACCGTAAAAATAAGCGAGGTGGAGGTGTGTGTTTATATGTAAAATCATCCTTAATAAAACCCATCCTGCGTGATATCTGTGAATCTAATGAAGATGTAAAGTCTCTGTGGGTGGACATTAGGGGAGGGGGGAAAAATAATAAATTACTGATAGGGGTTTGTTATAAGTCTCCTAAAATAATGGAAGCAACAGAGAATATCCTCATAAAGCAAATAGATGAAGCAGCGACTCAAGGAGAAGTCATTATTATGGGGGACTTCCAACTACCCTGAAATACATTGGGGAACAGAAACCTGTAGTTCCAGCAAAGGTAATACGTTTTTGGCAACTATGAGAGACAATTACCTTTCACAACTAGTTCAGGTCCCAACAAGAGGGGGGCACTGCTAGACCTAATATTATCCAACAGGCCAGACCGCATATCAAATATAAGGGTTGGGGGTCACTTGGGTAATAGTGATCACAAAATAATAAGCTTTCATGTATCCTTTAATAAGATGTGTAGTCGAGGGGTTACAAGGACACTAAACTTCAGGAAGGCAAATTTCCAACGGATGAGAGATGATCTTGGTGCAATAAACTGGGACGATATCCTGAGACATAAAAATACACAAAGAAAATGGGAGACGTTTATTAGCATCCTGAATAGGACCTGTGCACAGTATATACCCTATGGGAATAAACATGCTAGAATTAGGAGGAAACCACTATGGCTAAATAGAGCTGTAAGGGGCGCAGTAAGGGACAAAAAGAAAGCTTTTAGGGAATTAAAGCAAGTAGGTAGTGATGAGGCATTAAATAAATACAGAAGACTGAATAAATTCTGTAAAAAGCAAATCAAGACAGCAAAAATTGAGGCAGAGAGACTCATTGCCAGAGAAAGTAAAAATAATCCCAAAATATTCTTTAACTACATAAATAGCAAGAAACTAAAAAATGATAGTGTTGGTCCCCTTAAAAATAGTCTGGGTGAAATGGTGGATGAGGATGAGGAAAAAGCCAATATGCTAAATGACTTTTTTTCAACTGTATTTACACAAGAAAATCCCATGACAGATAACATGATCAGTGATAAAAAAAAATTCTCCATTAAATGTCACCTGCTTAACCCAGCAGGAAGTACGGCGGCATCTAAAAATCACTAAAGTTGACAAGTCCCTGGGCCCGGATGGGATACACCCCCGAGCACTGCAGGAATTAAGTACAGTTATAGATAGACCATTATTTTTAATCTTTAAAGATTCCATAATAACGGGGTCTGTACCACAGGACTGGCGTATAGCAAATGTGGTGCCAATATTCAAAAAGGGGGCAAAAACTGAACCTGGAAATTATAGGCCAGTGAGCTTAACATCTACTGTGGGTAAAATCCTGGAGGTTTTTTTAAGGGATGCTATATTGGAGTATCTGAGACTGAATAACCTCATAACACAGTATCAGCATGGGTTTACGAGGGACCGTTCTTGTCAGACTAATCTGATAAGCTTTTATGAAGGGGTAAGTTCTGGACTGGACCAAGGGAATGCAGTGGACGTGGTGTTCATGGACTTCTCAAAAGCTTTTGATACAGTGCCACACAAAAGTTTGATACATAAAATGAGAACAATGGGGATAGGGGAAAATATGTGTAAGTGGGTTAAGAACTGGCTCATGGATAGAAAACAAAGGGTGTTTATTAATGGAGCACACTCGGACTGGGTCACGGTTAGCAGTGGGGTATCACAGGGGTCAGTATTGGGGCCGCTTCTCTTTAACATATTTATTAATGACCTTGTAGGGGGCATACAGAGTAGTATTTCAATATTTGCAGATGACACTAAACTCTGCAGGGTAATAAATACAGAGGAGGACAATTTTATTTTACAGGAGGATTTATGTAAACTAGAAGCTTGGGCTGATAAATGGCAAATGAGCTTTAATGGGGATAAATGTAAGGTCATGCACTTGGGTAGAACAAACAAGATGTATAATTATGTGCTTAATTGTAAAACACTGGGCAAAACTGTCACTGAAAAAGACCTGGGTGTATGGGTGGACGACAAACTCACATTTAGTGGCCAATGTCAGGCAGCTGCTGCCAAGGCAAATAAAATAATGGGATGCATTAAAAGAGGCATAGATGCTCATGAGGAGAACATAATTTTACCTCTATACAAGTCACTGGTGCGACCACACTTAGAATACTGTGTGCAGTTCTGGTCTCCGGTGTATAAAAAAGACATAGCTGAACTGGAGCGGGTGCAGAGAAGAGCGACCAAGGTTATTAGAGAACTGGGGGGTCTGCAATACCAAGACAGGTTATTATACTTGGGGTTATTTAGTTTGGAAAAACGAAGGCTTAGGGGTGATCTTATTACAATGTATAAATATATGAGGGGACAGTACAAAGACCTTTCTAATGATCTTTTTACTCTTAGACCTGTGACGGGGACACGGGGGCATCCTCTACGTCTGGAGGAAAGAAGGTTTAGTCATAATCACAGACGCAGATTCTTTACTGTAAGAGCAGTGAGACTATGGAACTCTCTGCCGTCTAATGTTGAAATGAGTGATTCCTTACTAAAATTTAAGAAGGGACAGGATGCCTTTCTTGAAAAGTATAATATTACAGGCTATATTCACTAGTTTCCTAGATACTGCGTTGATCCAGGGAGCTAGTCTGATTGCCGTATGTGGAGTCGGGAAGGAATTTTTTTCCCCAATGTGAAGCTTACTGTTTGCCACTTCGGTTTTTTTTTTTGCCTTCCTCTGGATCAACATGTTAGGGCAGGTAGGATATGGGTTGAACTAGATGTACTTAATCTTCCTTCAACCCTTAATTTCTATGTTACTATGAGTCGGATGTGGCCGTAGACCCGGACTCACTAGAGTACCAGGAGTCCCTAGATTCTCTCATCGAGGCAGTTAAATAAGGCCCTGAGAGTAGACGAAGAACCCGGGACTAATCCGGATCGCGCTGTATCTTTCAAAAGGACCAAGCGCCCTCACAGGGTTTTTGCTAACCACCCGGAGTTTACGTATACTACAAAAAACATGGCACTCAAAGAACTGGTATAAATGTTGGTGCACAAGTAGGGTCTCCAGCCCAAATATCAGAAACAGAATAAAACTCGGCACTCAAATATTGAAAAATGGACCAGAAGAGGTGATTGTTGCTGTGGTTTTTTTTCTTTTATTTGCATCCGTGAAAGGAAAAAGTGATGTACATAACAGATGATGAACGTTTTCGGCTATAAAACATAAGCCTTCCTCAGAAAATATGTACAGGTTTGAACTTTGACAAAAACGGATGTGGTAAGATAAACCACAGAAGGTGGATAACTCGAAAATGGCATCCACAGATAAAGGGAAAAGCGCTGGAGGCTAGCAATAGCAAATTCAGAGCGCTGTGTGGAGCTTATAAAAAAGAAGCTATGAGGCGGCCACTCTGGGATAATGCAAAGAGCGCTAATGGCTGCAAAAGAAGCAATGGAGGAGCGCTGTAAACGCTTGAAGCAGCATGTGGCCGTCTAGGAGTTTACGGATATTGTCCAGAGACATAGAAGTCGCCCAGACAAACGTTTCTTAGGGCAGAAGCCGCTAGAAGCTCGGTACCCTTTTTCAGCTACTTTGTCAAAGGAGTGGACTGAATCTCCGGCAGTGGATCCACCCATATCCCGGCTTGCTTCCAAAACTCTTCTGTCTCTTTCGGACTGCTCATCGATTAAAAACCCCACCGATCGACAGATTGACAATCTCGCTCGGTTGGTCTTCGAAGCTGCCGGAGCATCACTCTTTCCTTCTTTTGCCGCCACCTGGGTGGCCAGGGCCATGGTAGCCTGGGCTGGGCCCTAGTTAAGACTGGGCACGACAATTCTCTTCCTCCCGAGGCGGTTAATCTCGCCTACCAGATTGCTCGTGTAGGGGACTATGTCGTGCATGCCTCTCTAGATGCGACTAACTGCGCTGCGCTTGCAGCCGCAAATGCCGTTACCATTAGGAGAGCTCTATTGCTCCGAGAGTGGCGAGCAGATTCTGCTTCAAAGAAGTCCTTAACTTCCCTGCCGTATCAAAGCGGGCGTCTCTTCGGGGAACGATTGATCAGATCATCTCCGACGCTACTGGAGGAAAAAGCAAATTCCTCCCGCAGTGTAGACCCAACTGGCCTTTTTGGACCCAGCACCAAATTCACTTCCGGCCATTTCGCAGCTCTACAAACTGGTCTTCCAAATCCACCTCTTCCTGCGTGCCCTGTCCTCCGCGCAGGGACAGGGGCTCTCAACCCTTGTTCAAGCCTTCTCAGTCCTGGAGAAACAGATCCTCCCGGTCCGGACCCAAGGGTTCCTCTTCTCGCAAGTTTTCCTCTCAATGACTCCTTGCCGTGTCCGGAGGACTCAAACAGGGTAGGTGGCCACCTACTCTTGTTTCCGCGAGGTCTGGTTGTCGGTCGTTCACGACGGGTGGGTCCGAGACCTCGTAGCCTCTGGCTACAAGATCGAATTCTTGTCCCCTCCGCCAAGGTGTTTCTTCTACTCTCGCCTCCCAAAGTCGTCTTTGAATCAGGGAAGGTCCTTTCTGCCCGTACATTGGTTGGTGGTGTCCACCGACCCCAGCCTCCTCGGATGGGGTGCGGTTTTTCATCACCACACGGCTCAAGGTCGCTGGTCTCCTAAGGAAGCCCGTCTTCCGATCAATATCCTAGAGATCAGAGCAATCAGGCTAGCACAGGTTGATCCTGTCAGACAACGCCACGGCCGTGGCATACATCAACCGTCAGGGTGGCACGCGAAGCAGAAGTGCGATGCTCGAAGTAACGCACATTATGCGATGGGCCGAGTTAAACCGCTCGCTCATCTCCGTGTTCACATTCTGGGAGTGGACAATTGGGCGGCGGATTTTCTCAGCCGCCAGGGCTTAGCTTCGGGGGAATGGTCCCTTCACCCGGAAGTATTTCATCAGATTTGCCAGCGTTGGGGCACTCCGGATGTGGACCTCATGGCATCCAGACTGAATGCCAAAGTTCCGACATTCATAGGCTGGTCCCGCGACCCGCTAGCCATCGTCTCGGATGCTCTAGTCCTTCCTTGGAGCCAATTTCGCCTTCCTTACATCTTCCCGCCCCTTCCGTTAATTCCCAGGGTCATTCGAAAGATCAAGGCGGAAGGCGTTCCTCTAATTCTCGTCGCGCCAGACTGGCTGCGCCGGCCGTGGTATGCGGAACTAATTAATCTGGTCGCAGATGTTCCCTGGAGGTTACCGGATCGCCCAGACCTTCTCTCTCAAGGTCCCATTTACCATCAGAATTCGAGGGCGCTGAATTTGACAGTATGGCCATTGAATCCTGGATTCTAGCCCAGGCCGATTTCTCGCAAAGGGTTGCGACTACCATGATCAACGTCAGGAAGCCTGTTTCCATGCGCATCTACCATCGTGTTAGGACAACCTTTTTCTTCTGGTGTAAGGACAAGGGTCATTCCCCGTTGGTGTTCTCCACTCCTTCCATTCTGGAGTTTCTCCAAGCAGGGCTGGATTCAAGATTAGCTCTGTCTTCTCTCAAGGGACAAATTTCTGTTCTATCCGTGCTTTTCCAGCGAAGGATAGCGTCTAAGCCTCAGGTTAAGAAGTTTATTCAGGGAGTATCTCACCTTGTACCACCCTACAAGAGGCCTTTGGAGCCTTGGGACCTTAATCTGGTCCTAAGTGCCTTACAAGAGACCCCCTTCAAGCCGTTACAAGATGTCTCTCTTTCTCTTCTGTCATGGAAGGTTGTTTTTCTTGTCGCAATAACCTCCATCAGGTGGGTCTCGGAATTGGCAGTCTTGTCCTGTAAACCTCCCTTCCTGATTTTCCACCAGGACAAGGTGGTGCTTAGGACGTCTCCATCCTTTTTGCCAAAAGTCGTTTTAGCTTTTCATCTCAATGAGGACATAGTCCTGCCCTCGTTCTGTCCGGCGCCGGTTCACTGTACTGAGAAAGCTCTTCACACACTGGATTTGGTGAGGGCTCTCCGCAAGTACATTTCCAGGACTGCGTCCTTTCGCAAATCAGACGCCCTTTTTGTGCTTCCGGAGGGACGCAGAAAGGGCCTACCCGCTTCCAAGGCCACGTTAGCCAGATGGATCCGCTCTGCGATCCAAGAAGCCTACCATGTCAAGGGTCAGCCTATCCCGGCGGGGATTAAGGCACACTCCACTTGGTCAGTGGGGGCCTCTGGGCAAGTGTGCAAGGCTGCGACTTGGTCCAGTCTTCACACATTTGCTAAGCATTACAAGATTCATGCTCAAGCTTCTTCAGATGCGGCACTCGGCAGACCGATTCTGCAATCAGCCGTTTCGCATCTGTAGTCTTCTTTTACCCGTTTAAGCGTTTATGCATTTGGTTTACGAAGTTTCAACTGTTGTCATGGTTTTTTACTCAGGGATTGCTTTGGGACGTCCCATGGTCCTGTGTCCCCCAATGAGGCGACGGAGAAACAGGGATTTTTGTGTGTACTCATCATAAAATCCTTTTCTCCGAGCCAATCATTGGGGGACATGGCACCCACCCTGTTAAAGGCCTCATACTTGTTTGATTTTGACATATTGCATTTCTATTATTAGCTCCTACTGCTTTGGCACCGAACTGGTTCAGGATTGAGCCAGCCGAGGGTGTATACTGCAGAAGGAGGAGTTAACCTTTTTTTTGTGTATTGCTTAGTGTCCTCCTAGTGGCAGCAGCATAACACCCATGATCCTGTGTCCCCCCAATGATTGGCTCGGAGAAAAGAATTTACGGTGAGTACACACAAAAATCCCTGTTTTCATAGGTAAATGTCTGAGTGGCTCCGTCTACTACAGATTGCTAGCTCATGGCATAAAATTAACAAAGGAGTTATAGACCGATTGTTAGAGTATTTTTTATTTCTCCTTCGCCTCATTGGGGGACACAGGACCATGGGTGTATGCTGCTGTCATTAGGAGGCTGACACTAAGTTAATACAAAAAAAGTTAGTTCCTCCTCTGCAGTATACACCCTCATGCTGACTCCGAGAGAACCAGTTCTTGTTTAGTGTCTGTAGGAGGCACACGGATCTGGTCTTCAGACCAAAAGTTCTTTTTTTATTTATTTTTCAATTTTTAACCTTTTACATTTTTGATTTTTTTACTTTTCCATCGGACGAAGGGGCGACGGATCCTTTCAAGGTTCCAATCTCCCAGAACCATCAACAGGCAAGCACGGGGAGTATTGCCTCCCCGTATCCTCTCCTGCAACGTGGGATACCATGCCTGGGCTGGTTTTTAAGGGCGACGGGTCCCTTAAAGGAGTCCAATCTCCCCGCATCCTTAACGGATGAGCTGGATAAGTGCTGGGGCTGGAGGGCTCTGGACAAGCGGTCTGGGGCGGCGCTGGCATTAGGAGTACTCTTCCTGGCAGTGGCGGCGCTCCCTGGTTGTTCTGGCATCGATGCCGGCTGGCGCCGATAAATTTAGTCCCCTGCTTCGGCCTTCAGCAGGCTGCAGCCGAAAACCCCGCCCACGCTGCGACGCGCTCTGGCGGCTCCGCCCGCCTTTCTGGAGCTTTTCGTCCAGGACGAGAAGCGCCCCTGCTATTCTCGGGGGCCATTTTCCCTCCCACGGCCGCCTCTGGAGACACAGCAGCATCCGCTAGCGTTTCCTGACAGATTCTATCAGAGGGAACTTTGCCTTGAGTGTCTCTACGCTTCTTGGGGTCAATCATCTGGAGTGCTACGTAGAAGGAGCAGGGGAAACAGTACCTGGGTAAGTGAGCGCTACTCTATACTCCTCCCGACTGTAACCCTTTCACCACAGGAGCCCCTATTCTTAAAGGGACACATATAAGGGTACATCATGTCACAGCCTAAAGCATCTAAAAAGGCTAACAAGGCTATTGCAATCTTCTTTACTTCATGCTCCTCCTGCCAGTCTGCGTTTCCTATGGCTCAGAGTTTGCCGCTCTGCATAGCCTGTGACCCCAAATCTGCTCAGGAGCCCTCCGCTGCCACCGAGCCCAGTGTACCTAGTCCCCCTGAGTGGGCTTCGTCACTGTCACAATCCATGGCTTCTCTGGCCAAAACGATTGAATCCCTCCGTGATCCCGATGGGGATCGGAGAGTTTACAGGATTGATGTAGTCGGATCCTCTCCCATACGGGACGAGTCAGTTTGTTGGGGCCGAAAACATTCTAGAAGCCAGAGCAAACACGTGCCGTGTCATTCACGAGCTCTGCTTCTCGCTCTCCCTCTCCAGAAGTCACTAGCAAAAGCGATTGTGAGTATGAATTGGACAGTTCCATGGATCTGGATTTGCCAGATTTTCAGAAAACGGTGGATTCGCTGCTAAAGGCTGTCAACCATAAAATGGAAAACAGCCGCACTCAAACAATCTTTCAATGCAAGTGGAAAAAGATTTATTTGAAAACACCTCAGCGTAAAAAATGTGTTGAGGACCTTTAGTTGGTCCTTGCCCTGTCGGACTTCCATATACATGGCCTGGAGCCTTTCAAGTCTTCATATCCCACAGTGGCCTCTTCTGTTTCCTTTCCGTTATTTACCTAAGGTTTGAGAAAGACCAAATGCGGGGTCGAAACGTTACCTCAACTCGTTTTTTACACTGTGGTGTTTTCAAATAAATCTTTTTCACTTGCATTGAAAGATTGTTTGAGTGCAGCTGTTTTTCCATTTTATGATTTATCTGGCCTAGTTCCAGGTTCAGCCTGCACCTATCCGCTAGTACAGAGTGCAAGCCTTTCCTACTATATAAAGGCTGTTAACCAGACACTGAAGGTTGAGAAAGATTCCGGCTCCGTTCTGGATCAAGCCGTGTCCTTTAAGAGGACTAAATTTCCTCACAACGCTTTTGCCATTCACCCTGAGTTTCGGGTTATAGTTAATTGGCACAGGGAGCGACTGGATAAACTCTTCACAGGACAAAGACTTCTTGAGGCGAAGTACCCTTTTTCAGCTGAGCTGAGAAAAGATAGGGCTGAATCTCCTGTAGTAGATCCCCCAGTATCTCGCCTGGCATCCAAAACACTTCTGTCCGTGCTGGATGGGTCATTCATTAAAAATTCCACGGACCATCAGAAAATCTGGCTTGCTCTGTCTTTGAGGCCTCAGGTTCGGCTCTCTATCCATCTTTCGCTGCAGCATGGGTAGCTAAGGCAATGGTCTTCTGGTCGGAAACCTTAGCCGATTCCATTCAGAGCTGTAATCTTCCCCTGGAGGTAGCGCACCTTGCCAGCCAAATTTCTCAGGCACGAGATTACCTGGTACATGCATCTTTGGATGCGGCTGGCTGTGCTGCTCTATCAGCAGCTAATGCCCTCACGATCAGAAAAGCTTTATGGCTCAGAGAGTGGAAAGCGGACTCTGCGTCAAAAAAAGTCTCCCATCTCTTCCTTATCAGAGTGGCCACTTATTTGGAGAGAAGCTGGATCAGCTTATTTCCGATGCTACGGGAGGAAAGAGGAAATTTCTTCCCCAACCGAGGCCTAGGTGTCCCTTTCGGAGACAACAACAATTCCGTTTCTGATCCTTTCGCTCCAACCTGGGCTGGTCCACTACCACTACTTCTTCCAGGTCAGGGTGCTCTCCACGCAGGGACAGAGGATCTTAGATCTACTATAAGCCTAGCTGGCAATGTAAATCTCAACCCAAACAGTCGTGATCTAAGGGATCTAGGTCTCGGAGATTTTCCGCTCGCTGACTCCTGGCGTTATCCGGTCGACATCGGCAGGGTAGGCGGCCGCCTACTTCTGTTTCGTCAGGCCTAGCTTTCTGTCGTCCACGACCAATGGGTCAGAGACCTGGTGTCTTCCGGATACAAGATTGATTTTGCTACGCGTCCCCCAACACATTTCTTTCCCTCCCGTCCCCCATCATCACAGTCAATGGCAAAGGCCTTTTCTCGAGCCATAGACTCATTGCGTCACGACGGCTTCATCGTCCCCGTCCCAGAAAACGAAAAGTTTCAGGGTTTCTACTCAAACTTATTAGTTGTCCCAAAAGAGGATGGAAAGGTGAAACCCATTCTAGACCTCAAACTTCTAAACAGGTTTGTCAAGGTCCATCATTTCCGCATGGAATCTCTGCGTTCAGTCATCACTTCAATTTAAGAAGGGGAGTTCCATCGACATCCAAGATGCTTACCTGCATATCCCGATTTTTCCTCCCCATCAGAGATTCCTGTGTTTCGCCATTCGCGACCAGCATTTTCAGTTCACGGCCCTGCCCTTCGGCCTTGCTACGGCTCCCAGAGTGTTCACAAAGGTCATGGCGGCTGTCATGTCCGTCTTACACTCTCGGGGCATGGTCATTCTGCCCTATCTGGACGACCACCTGGTCAAAGGTCCGTCTTTCCACGACTGCGCGGAGTCCGTTTGCATCACTTGCTATACCCTTTCTCGCCTGGGCTGTCTGATAAACTTAAGTCCTCCCCTGTCCCAGCCCAGCAGATATCCCTTTTTAAGGATGACCCTGGACACCTCTCGAGGGTTTGTGATTCTCCCTCGAGACAAAGTCCTAGCCCCTTCAACAAGGAGCCCACACACTTTGTCAATCATCCCCTCATTCCATCCAGTATGCTATGAGGGTACTGGGAAAAATGATGGCAGCAATGGAAGCGGTCCCTTTTGCGCAGCTGCACCTTTGTACCCTTGCAGCACGTTCTTCTGGCAGCTTGGGACAGGAATCCGTTCTCCCTCGACCGCAGGTGCCGTTTATCCCTGCTGGTCAGGCAGGCTCTCAGATGGTGGACATTGAGTTCTTCTCTCAATCAGGGGAAGTCCTTTCTCCCGGTTCAATGCTAGTGGTGACTACCGATGCCAGTCTTCTAGGCTGGGGAGCAGTCTTTCATCATCACACCGCTCAGGGCCGCTGGTCTATTCGGGAATCGAGGCTCCCGATCAGTGTCCTGGAGATCCGTGCAATATGGCTAGCCCTGCAGCCATTCCATTATCTTCTTGCTATGGCATACATCAATCATCAAGGGGGTAACCGCAGCAGGGCGGCTATGTCCGAGATAACTCACATTCTCGGTTGGGCAGAGAAGAACCACTCAGTAATCTCAGCGGTGCACATCCCAGGAGTAGAAAATTGTACGGCATACTTCCTCAGCCGTCAGGGTCTTGGCTCGGGGAAGTGGGAACTCCATCCGGAAGTGTTCCAACAGATCTGTCTTCACTGGGGGACCCCAGATGTGGATCTGATGGCATCCAGATTGAATGCCAAAACTTCAAAGGCCACGATAGCCAGGTGGATTCATCCTCCATCCAAGAGTCCTACTGTGTCAGATGCTATAGCCCATCCCAGCGGGGATCAGGGCACACTCTACTCGGGCGGTGGGGGCTTCTTGGGCCATTCGGCTTCAGGCGTCGGGCGGAGCAGGTCTGTAAGGCTGCAGCTTGGTCCAGCCTACATACGTTCTCGAAGCATTATAATACTCACTTTCAGGCTTCCGCTGATGTGGATCTGGGCAGAAGAATTCTGCAGGCTGCGGTAGCGCACTCCTATGCAGTTGTTACGTGAAGCCTAATCTCTTGTGTTGTTTTTTTCCCACCCAGGGACTGCTTTGGGACGTCCCATGGTCCCGTTTCCCCCAATGAGGCCAAGGGATTTTTTTCCTCACCGTAAAATCCTTTTCTCCGAGCCGCTCATTGAGGGACACAGCACCCACCCTGTTAGCCTATTGGCTTATGCCTGTTCTTTAAGTTGTCCTGTTGTACACTTCTATGTTGTTAATATTTTTACTACTGCCTTTGCACCGAACTGGTTCTCTCGGAGCCAGCAATGAGGGTGTATACTGCAGAGGAGGAGCTAACTTTTTTGTATTAACTTAGTATCAGCCTCCTAGTGGCAGCAGCATAACACCTATGGTCCTATGTCCCCAATGAGTAGCTCAGCAAAAAGGATTTTACAGTGAGTACACAAAAATCCCACATGAAAATAAGCAACTTTGTAATATATTTGATCAGTTATTTTGCTTCTTTCTCCACCTGGATTGATCGATATTTCACAATACATATGTAAAAAAAATGTAAAATCTGTTAAGTGAAGAGATTTTTTTTAACCCCTTCATAATATGATTTACATTTACGTCATATGTCATGTCCCTGCCTTTAATGCTGCATGCTGAGTTTGCAGTTTTCTTGGCACATGACAGCTGATTTAATCAGCCATCATGTGCTTTTAGCAGCCACGGATGGGGTAGAGCAGAGCCCACTGCTGCTGATAAAAAAAAAAAAAAAAAATCGACACTGTGATTTAACATGCGCCAAAAGGGAGTGCGTCGTTCCACACTCCCATCGGCATGCCAGGGACGTAATCACGGGGCGCTGATGGGTTTTCATGACAGGCAGGAGTCTGCTGATGACACCTGTGCCTGTCATTACAATCCACTTGTGAATACCGGCCAGTGGTGGGATTTGTATGATATGTACTGCTATGAATGTGATTTCTGCTAAACATAGCAGTGCTGGTTCACTGCTATGTATAGCAAAAGTGTTAGGATGATTGCAGCTTTAATACAGTGAAAAGTTAAAAATATAAAAAAAAATAAACACCAGTTCAAATCACCTCCCCATTTGAAAATAAAACAATAAAAACCTGCATATTTGGTATCGCTGCTTTTAGAAATGTTCGATCTATCAAAATATAAAATATATCCCAACAGTAAACATCGTAATGAAAAAACAAAATAAAAAAACTCCCAGAATTATCAAATTTTGTGGTTTATAAGACCTCAAATTTTGGGGAGAAAAATAAGAAAAATATTTTTTTTTACAAAATGATGGTGCTTCTTATAATCTGTTTGTACTATTGTTTTATGGGGAAAAAAAGGAAACCAATGATTTCTCTTTAACATAAATAAGTGTTGATTGGAAGAGTGTTGCAGCACAAAGAAGCTCTCCTCCCAATGTATCCACCATAAGATTTTTTTCAGAAGGACTTTAGATGTAGCATTTAGCTCCTCAGAAATCTGCTTCTAGAAACTCATGCTAACTGATGAAACGTGCATTTATTTGGAAACTTATGAACATAGTATAAGACCACTATAAACTTATAGGACATATGTAGGATTTTTATAAAATTACCAAAAACCTGGGAATGCTGTAAAATAAAAAAATAACTTTTAACTGTCCTCAGCAGTTCTGACATGCTGACCTTTGGCATCACCGTTGTATCCAGTGATTGACGATTAGTGGCCACATGTAGATTGTCTATGCATCATTAAAATTGGTTTGGCAACCAGAGCCGTAATAGTTTTTTCCGAAATCCCAGAAAATCCCTTCAGGGCCTAATTCTTAACCCAAAACTTCAATTACCTATCTAACGTGACCCCTGTGTAATGTTCACGTCTAATTTCGTTGTGTTATATGGCATGTTGTGTCCGTTATAGAAGTCACATACATTTTATTTATTTTTTTATGTTTGCAATGTTCACATTTCAGAGGCCAATTGTGGAATTCTCCTTGGAGGATACGGATAAGCTGAAGTTAAAGGAGAGGAGAGCTCAACGCAGTCTAGTAAGCAACAATTTGTTATGTTTGGGGTTTTCCACTTTGCCCTGTTTGCCTATATTCTTGGTTTCAGCTCATGCTTGCATATAATATCAATATTACGTTATGATCTATATATCCCGTCAGGACACAACATTGATGACATCTGTTGCTCTTTCATTTTTCATTTTTTTCACTTTTTAAGTTATAAACTCTTTCCAGAAGAAATATTAATAATGTGTTAATGTAGCGGCGTTCTTGATCAGATTTTATTACATTTTATTTTGAAAAGGGTGAAATCCTCGCCATGTCCATTTATAATGCAGATTTCCCCCTCTGCAATGCAAAGGGGGCAACATGCAGCAAATCCACGGTATTTCTAAAATAGTCCTCAGTGGCTTATTCTACCCAGAATTTCCTTGCAGGAGTTCTGCATGTTACAGTCTACTCTACAGTTCTGCATCCAAAGGCTGGAGCTCAGATCCAGCTGGCTGCAGTGACAGATCGGTGTTCATATTCTGCCATTTTAAAAAATAGACCTTATCAGCAATATTAAGTTACATGGATAAAATTTAGGAAAGCTTCGGTGTAAGTTACTGAAATGTCACGTGACATTCTGCTAGTTGTGAGGACGAAGAAATGGAGCGCTTTGGTGACTGTTCAAGAGCTAAGATAATTCAATCTGTTATTTGAGATGTAAGTTTGTTTAAGCACTTTCTGACAAGTACATGTCAGAAAATTGCTATTTTTACTGTCACCTTTGCCATTTTGCAAAAGGAATGAGAAATCAAAATATGTACGTACCCTAAAATAGTACAGATTAGAACCAACAGCTTGTCCTCTGAAAAGTAACCCTCACACAACTCAACCAATGGGAAATTTAAAAAAAAGCTCCGGATCTCAATATGGGGCCACAACCTGCATTATCTTAAAACTTTCTTTCTATAGTAGTAAAATATAAAAATCTTAGTGAATTTGGGATCACTAAAACTGCCAATTAATCACCAGCATTGCACTAATTAAACAAATGCTGGCACAGTGAAGCTCTGGGTGCTGGCCTTGGCTTTATAGGGACTGTGCATACCTGCCCAGTACTGTTGGAGGAGGGGTCTGGACTGTATAGGGTAACCTATCGGATCCTTTACTAATGACTAAATGCCTAGTTTTGACATGGACATGTTTGGAATACTAAACCTCATCAGCTAATGAGATACTGGTAATTAGGAGTCACAAACCTTAGTGACATTGAACAATGTGCAGGAATGGGTTAAAAAGAGTAATTCCGTGTAGAAAAATGTTAATCAGTACAAGACCGGGCCTTTTACCCCGTTCCTGACCAGGCGCATTTTCCTGTGTTGTTTTTTTTAATTTTTTTATAACGCGTATAATTTTTCTCTATCGGATATTCAAGTACTTCTTGATACATGGGACTTCATTTTTATGTAACTGTTTTATTTTTTTTTTAGCAAATATGTGATTTATATCAGTGGAAAATAAGGGAATACATTATTTTCCCCTTGTTTGACATTTCATTTTTTTATGCCCACAAATAACTTCTAAAATATATTTAAAAAAAGGTTTTTGGCGTTATGTTACAATTTTGATATTTCGAGCCCTTTTTTATGGGGATGAAACTGGTAACAGTGTTTTGGATAGACTATATTTTTATTTATTTTTTTACCTGTTACATTTTAGTTATTCATTTTATTATACATATTGTGCCACTCCCCATAAGTTTATAAAATAAGTTTTGGAGGGGCATTTCAGTATGTAGATATTTTTAATTTTTTATCTTATTTCCCTTGTAACCTGGGCTGGAATTTTATTCCCAGTTAAAGGGAGTGCAGCCTCCTGGCTACATAACAAAGCTGTCTGGATTTTCTATGACCGAGCAGCTCCTCCTCCCGTATGTTACACAGCAATCACCTAGATGGGTGAGAAAGTGCTGGCTGTTCTTTCTACAAATAGTATATATATATGGGGTGCAACTAATGCCAAAGAAATCAACTCGGGTGCAAGACCTTGTATGGAAAAACCATGAGAACAGCAGATAGAAAAGACCAAAACAAAAATAGGTCTGCACACCTGAGTACAATATTTATAATGATTATACAAAGTTTATTGATTTGGAAAAAACAGGACACATAATAATTAAAACAACACATGGTGTATGACAAACAACCAAACACCTAAACCACGGTTAATATCACAAAATGTATAAACTCCTTGAGCGATATTAGCAAGTGCATGAAACACATGTGAACAATGAGCATAATTGTATATCAATCAAGATGAGGAAAAATGAAAGCAAATGTAAACTTAATATATGCAACATGCACACATGAGAACATGCCTAAAAAGTACATGCAATTGGGAAGCACAGGGTGCAGGGGCCACATAAAATGCATGATAATCAAAGGACACTGAAATAGTGCACCATATAAGAACTAAGCAAAGACCATGGATGCCTATACTTACAGCGATAAAGAATATGGAGACAGTAACAAATAGTCTGTGCCCCCTCTATGGGGAGTCTGGCTGTGTCTGACATCTGGATCCCTCCACTTGCAGCTACATGATCATGCTCCTATGCAGTGATGTTTTCGAACATCACTAGAGTATGGGTGGGACCGCCCAAACATTTTAAGTCTGTGGGAGGTTTGGATGTGTTTAAAGGTTAAAACCATTTTTTTTTTTTTTTTTTTACATTTATTCCTAACATATGATATAAAATGTCAGTTTCTTCTGGCAGTTTAGAATATCTGATATCTGTAACTTGGTGATAACATCAAAAAGGATATTTATTTTTTATGTCAATGAATGAGTACCTCTTCTATTGTATGCTGTTGTGATGCACCTGTGAATCTAAATGGCGATTTATATTAGCAGGGAATTAGCATTAATTTACATGAATTTAAATTGCAGGAGATTCTCAGACAAAAACAGACTAAACAACAAGCAGCCAATACCACCGCGGTACAGCCTGCACAGCCAAATGCAAAAAAGAACCCGAAAAACAATAAGGGCAACAATAAGGGCAATAATCCTCCAACTCAGATTGTCCAAAGAAAAGTAGAAACAAATTCTCCAAACACAAATTCTCACAAGGATGGCACCTCCACGCAGGGAAAATCGCATAAGCAGCAACTAACCAATTTGACCACTCAGAAGCCAATGAAAAGACAGCATCCAGCTAATACTAAATGGGTAAAAACAGAAGAAAACTTGGGGTCGTCTGCTAAGACTCAGTGGTCAGGTTTCCAAACTAAAGATGTAATGGAGCAAGAAGAGCTTCCCGATGGCAAGAAGAGAAGAAAGGTTCTAGCCCTGCCCTCTCATACAGGTCCCAAGATAAGGTAAGACAACACTGGACCCTATTCTATGCTGACTTTCCATAGCTCTAAATGATCAGCTGTTTTTGGTCTTGTTTTAATGTAATGATGGTATCTGCACTGTCTAGGTTAAGATGATTACAATTTTGTCTGAGCTAGGGTTCAGAGATGTCTAAATATCACCTCTCAAACCACTGAAATACAGACAGGAACAAAGACAGAAAGGCAAACTGTGGGGTGGAAACTACTTCAAAATATATCAAAGTGGCTGCAGTCAAGCAGGCTCGCCAGATAAGGAGCATGGTTGACTTCCATTTTGTGGATGGTGCTGTCGAGTAGTGATGGGTAGTTCGTGAGTGAGTAGTTCAAAATGAACTAATCTTCAGAGTGAACTAGTTCATCTAGTTCACCATCCTGACAGAGATTAGTTCATTGTGAACTAAACAGCCAGTGGGAGGAGACAGTGAGTGATCCTCATACAGCTCCAGGAAGCTCCCTGCTCTGTCTCACACTTGCTCTTTACAGCTCCTGATGCTGGAAAAGAAGGTAGTAAAACACTATACCACACATCAAATACAAATATAATAGTAATAATAATATTATTAATAAAAACTGAAATTGCACACACAGTAGACAGACGCAGCTCATATGTGTGTATGAGAGGAGAGAGTGTTTCTGTGTGTGGCTCATGCCCCTCACCTGTGTTTGTGATAAGATCAGCCTCCTGTAGCCTAGAAGATCAGTCTTGCTAAAATCTTTACCACTGACCCCTGTTCTGTTCTTAAAATGGTGGATGCTGAACTGCTTCTCAGCTCCCTCATACACAATCATTATGAGTCCGTACTCTACACTACCACAGGGGGCGCTGCTGGGCTCAGTGAGAGGCATCAGATTGAACTAGGCTGTCCTGAGTCATTCTCAATAGAACATTTAGTTCAGCAGTTCATATAGTTCATTTAGTTCACCATCCTGAGATTAGTTCATTGTGAACTAAACAGCCAGTGGGAGGAGACAGAGAGTGATCCAGGCTCATACAGCTCCAGGAAGCTCCTGCTCTGTCTCACACTTGCTCTTTAGGCTAAGTGCACACGTTCAGGATTATTTGCGTTTTTTTTCGCGGGAAAAAATGTGTCAAAAACGCATGTATTAAGCATCCTATCATTTAGAATGAATTCCGCAATTTTTGTGCACATGGTGCGTTTTTTTCCGCGAAAAAAAAACGCATCGCGGAAAATCTAGCAACATGTTCATTAATTTTGCGGAATTCTAGCGTTTTTCCCGCTATATTATTGACCTAGAAAGTTTAGGGAAAAATCGAAAAAAGTCCGGTTTTGCTCAGGAATATTCTGCAAACATTCCTGAACGTGTGCACTTAACCTTATAGCTCCTGATGCTGGAAAAGAAGGTAGTAAAACACTAAACCACACATCAAATACAAATATAATAGTAATAATAATATTATTAATAAAAACTGAAATTGCACAGTAGACAGACACAGCTCATATGTGTGTATGAGAGAGTGTTTCTGTGTGTGGCTCATGCCTCTAGCCTAGATCAGTCTTGCTAAAATCTTTACCTCTGGCTCCTGTTCTGTTCTTAAAATGGTGGATGCTGAACTGCTTCTCAGCTCCCTCATACACAATCATTATGTGGCACTGCTGGGCTCAGTCAGAGGCATCAGATTGAACTCGGCTGTCCTGAGTCATTCTCAATAGAACATTTAGTTCAGCAGTTCATATAGTTCATCTAGTTCACAGGTCACATGATGCATTTCCTATCAGCTCCTCACAGGATAGGGGGAGAAATACTGAACTAAATGAACTAATCTTTTGAACTAATCTTTTCAGTGAACTAGTTCATGGTGAACTAATCACCAAAATGAACTAGATTTCCCATCACTACTGTCGAGGTCTCCCATGGCAGAGCTGCAATTGTGCTGAACTCTAGCTACCTTTAGCAGGAAGAAAGTACCGTATTTCAGCTGCAGATGGAAGGAAGAGAGCCACAGTATTCATTACTGATGGGTAGGCGGAGCCCCAGATCAGGATGTTACCTCAGATCAAAAGAGTGATGACTGGCTGGCCCCTCCAGCTCGGGCTCCTCCTACTCAGCTCCAGTCTAAGATTTGAGGTCCAGAGGATGGTCGCTGCTAATGCAGCTCCTCAGAAGATTTTATTATTTTATATTCGGACAGGAGACTTGGATCACTAGTTGGTCTAAGAGGTCTCAGGGGTATCAGCGCTGCTGTACCCCAACCTCTCCCTTGGCGGATCTGTATTTACTTAAAGTCCCTGCAGAATCCTTGCCGGCCCTGGGGATGAGGAGAGCTTCTCTGGCGGGGACGCAAACCACACGTGCGGTCACTGCGTTCTTCGCCCTGGGGGGAAGCATGGGCACTGCGCCAGAAACCCCTGAGGGTCCCTGTGGCGCCTTGGCTGGTGAGTACTCCACACAAATTTTATTATTATAATTATGTGTGAGTGCTTTAGCGTCTGGATGAGCAGCGCTATTACTTGTATGTCAGTATGCTTCAGCGCTGCTGTGACAGCGCTACTACATGTATGTCAGTATGCTTCAGTGCTGCTGTGACAGCGCTACTACATGTATGTCAGTATGCTTCAGCGCTGCTGTGACAGCGCTGTTACAAGTAGATGTGGTGATTTTTTGTCCGCAGGCAGATACCTGCAGGACAGAGAGGGAGCAGGAGCGGGGGAGTTCGCGCTCAATATTCGAGCTGGCGGGGGGCGTGGCCTAACTATTCCCGGTCTTCTGAGCAGGAAGACGCACGCTCTGGCGTTTCTCCTGCGACTCCCTCACTGTGGCGGCCATTACTCAGGCTCCTGGGCTCCTCAGACCGCTCCTCTCCTCATAGACACCACGGCCAGCTGGGTGAGTGCTGATTCCTCACCCCGCAGCGCAGCGATCGCTATCCTGCAGCTGCAGTCTCATTAGAGACATAAAAATTGGCTGGGGCTCACATATATATATATTGTGGTGAGTTTGCAATATTAACCCCTCTGAGGGTTATTTCTACCAGCTAAATTTTTTTTTGACTGAATACTGCTGGGGTAACCCTGCTTGGTGGAGCGTTAACCCTTCAGCGTTTGAAAAAAAAAAAAAAAAACTGCATAGTTTTTTGCTGGTATTACCGCTTTGACCTGCTCATACAGGTGAGACATGTCTGAACAGGGTTCAGATGCCGCGGACCACGTCCCAGTGCCATTACGGCAATCAGATACGCAGACCTCCACAGCGTCTAGCGCTGCGGTCGACAGCGGTGGAAAATTGGACGATATCGCTCGATCGATCAGCAACTTGTCTGACCTTTTAGGTCAATATGTATCTGCTAATTCCTCTCAGAGGAAGCGACGCAGGCCGTTACCGGCCTCTACACGGAGCGAGTCAGATGTATCTGATATTGGACAGAGTTCCCCTTTAAATTCGGATGGAGAAATATCCGATTCAGATGCGGACGAGCCGCAGGGGCGTTCCTCTATGGCGAAGCGTACGGAGGCATTGATTGAAGCCATGAGAGATATATTACAGTTACCGGAGGAGGTAACTAGTCGTCCTGGTAAATCAGCACGCATGTTTCAGGAGTCCCGTGCTTCGCGTACAACATTACCAGCTCTGGATGAGCTTAATAGTGTAATAGAGGAGGAACGTCTATGTCCAGATAAGCGTTTTCATGGAACGCATTTCTTTGATACACTTTATCCTTGCTCTGCGGAGTTAAAGGCTAATTGGACTTCTGCTCCTGAAGTGGATGTGTCTTTATCTCAGCTTAGTAAATCCTCACTACTCCCTATTAAGGGAAAAGCGAGCTTACAGGAGCCTTTGGATAGAAAGGCAGAAGTGGCGGCAAAAGCAAGCTATGAGGCTGCGGGTCATGGATTTCGAGCAGTGCTAGGATCCATGTGTGCTGCTAGAGCTTCTCTAGGCTGGTTGGCACGTCTGAAGACGGAGTTGCAAAATGAATCTCCGTTATCTGAGATACGGGAAACTTGTGAATGGTTAGAAACGGCAGCCTGTTATATCTTTGATGCCGGTCTGGATACGGCATCTCTGCTGGCCAAAGCGCAAGCTTCAGCGGTCACAGTCAGAAGAGCTTTATGGCTCAGACAGTGGGCCGGGGACGCAGTTTCCAAACAAGGGTTGTTGGCCTTACCTTACAAGGGTGGCCATCTTTTTGGATCCGACCTCACAGAGCTGATTTCCAAGGCTAAGGCGAAGGAATCAGCATTACCACAGCGTAGGGCCTTGGCCTCTGTGTCCAGTAAGCCTGGTGTCTATAGTGGTCGGCGGTCCTTTCGGGGCCGAGGACGATCTAGTCACTCCTCGTGGGGATCGGGTCGTCCTTCCTTCTCAGGAAAGAAATCCTCTCAGAAAACTCGTACTCCCTGGAAGCAGAGTTTCCGCCAGGACAAGCGGGAACTTGACAAGAAGCCCGCAAAGTCGGATTGACGCCAGGGGTCCACTCGAGGATTCTCGAGTGGGGGGTCGCCTGCTTCTTTTCAAGGAGACTTGGATGGCTCGCGTTCCAGATTCCTGGTAACGCGGATAGTGTCGGCAGGCTATTTCATAGAGTTTGCTTCTCGACCCCCAAATGTTTTTTGTCAGTCTCGCGTTCCGTCGGAACCCGAGCTTGTTGTCGCTCTACAGCGAGAGGTCGAATCTCTGCTACAAAAGGGTGTAGTGATACCGGTTCCGTCAGAGGACCGAGGGAAAGGTTTTTATTCCAACCTTTTTATAGTTCCCAAAAAGGAGAACAAATTTCGCCCGATTCTGGATCTCAAGCGATTAAACCGGCATGTCCATGCCCGGAAATTTCGCATGGAGTCGCTTCGTTCCGTTGTGGCAGCTCTGTCACAGAACGATTTTCTGGTGTCAATCGACATTCGCGACGCCTATTTGCATATTCCCATCGGAAAGGCTCATCAGCGCTTTCTTCGATTTGCCATAGGTCAGAATCATTACCAGTTCGTGGCTCTGCCGTTCGGCTTAGCCTCAGCGCCAAGGGTCTTTACAAAAATTCTGGCGCCCCTCATGGCAATCCTTCGAAGACAGGGGATTACGATTCTCCCTTATCTGGACGATCTTTTGATCGTGGCTTCCTCGGAGGAGGAGGCGTTGACGGCTCGGGATTTGTCTCTTCAGTTTCTGAAGGACTTCGGTTGGCTGGTCAATTGGGAGAAGTCGTCCCTGGAACCATCGAGGACAATTCTCTTTTTGGGAATGCATCTCGACACGTTTCGGTCGGTAGTTTCCCTACCACCAGACAAACAGTCATGTCTTCTTCGACATGTACAGATTATGAAATCCTCAACGGCAATGTCCCTACGGAAGTGTATGCGTCTTCTGGGACTGATGGTGGCGTCCATGGAGGCAATTCCTTTTGCCCAGTTCCATTCCAGACTCTCCAAAGGTTCATCTTGAGTCGATGGAACCAGTCGCAATCGCTGGATTGCAGTGTCACCATTCCTCGCACGGTGCGGGATTCTCTAGAATGGTGGTTACGTCCAGGGGCATTCTCCCTGGGGAAGTCTTTCCTCCCTCCGAAGTGGTCAGTTATAACCACCGATGCCAGCCTGACGGGCTGGGGGGGTGTTTGGAACAATCTCTGGATTCAGGGGGTATGGTCATCGGAAGAGTCTTTTCTTCCGATCAACATCCTGGAATTGAGGGCGATTTTCCTTTGCCTCCAACATTGGACGGTCCCTTTGAGCGGTCTGCCAGTCCGAGTGCAGACAGACAATGCGACGGCTGTCGCGTATATCAATCACCAAGGTGGGACAAGGAGTTCCAGACTCATGGTAGAGGTGTCCCGAATTCTGATTTGGGCAGAGGCCAGTGTACCAGCCATTTCGGCGATTCACATTCCAGGGGTTCAGAATATTACAGCGGACTTTCTCAGTCGCAGAAGGATGGATCCCGGGGAATGGAGCCTTCACCCGGAAGTTTTTGCACTACTGTGCTCTCGCTGGGGAACCCCCCAAGTGGATTTGATGGCATCCAGGTCCAATGCCAAGTTACCGACATTCATGTCCAGGTACAAGGACCCGAAGGCGGTGGCGGTGGATGCTCTAGTGGCTCAGTGGGAGCAGTTCGAGCTGATCTATGTATTCCCGCCGATATCCTTACTTCCTCTAGTACTGCGTCGGATCAGACTAGAGAGAATTTCAGCTATTTTGATAGCTCCAGACTGGCCAAGAAGGGTGTGGTTCTCGACAATAATGTCGCTGTTGGCGGCACCTCCTTTTCCACTCCCTCTTCAACCGGACTTGTTGACTCAGGGGCCCGTTTGTCATCCGGACTTGATGTCCCTGCGTTTGACGGCGTGGCTCTTGAGACCGAAATCTTGACCCGTAGAGGTTTCTCAGCCGAGGTTATTGCTACCCTTCGTGCTGCGAGATGTCCGGCTACTACTAGGATTTACCACAAAATTTGGGAAACCTTCTTTTCGTGGTGTTTGGGTCCTCTCGGAACCCGAGAAAATTTTCCATTCCCAACCTGTTGGCTTTTCTGCAGCATGGGCTAGACAAGGGTTTGGCAGTCAGCACTCTGAAAGGTCAGATTTCTGCTCTGTCTTTATTGTTCCGGAGAACCATTGCTTCAAATAGAGACGTGCTCTCCTTTTTCCGAGGTATATCTCGTAAGTTTCCGCCGCGGAAGGCTCCCGTGTCTCCTTGGCGGCTCAACCTTGTTTTGGAGGCTCTTCAGCATAAACCTTTTGAGCCTATGGTTTCTGCTAGCCTTTCTTTACTTTCTTGGAAGGTGGCTTTCCTTGTTGCAGTCACTTCTTTGAGGAGAGTTTCTGAGTTGGCAGCTCTTTCTTGTTCGCCTCCTTTTCTGGAGTTTTTTCCGGATCGTGTAGTGCTTCGCACTCAGGGTGATTTTTTGCCTAAAGTGGTGTCACAATTTCATGTTAACCAGGATATTGTTTGCCTTCACTCTGTCCGGATCCGAAGAATGCGAAAGAGCGAGATTTACACACATTGGATTTAGTGCGGGCCTTGAAGTTTTATCTATCTATTACTCAAGGTTTTCGTAAGACGGACTCCCTGTTTGTGGTTCCAGCAGGTCGTCGGCGTGGTCAACGAGCTTCCAAGGATTCTATAGCTCGTTGGATCCGGTCAGCTATTTTGGAAGCTTACCGTCTTCGGGGTGAATCTTGCCCGATTAAGATTCGAGCCCATTCTACGAGAGCTGTGGCATCATCGTGGGCTTTTCATCAAGGTGCCTCGGCAGTGCAGCTCTGCCGAGCGGCAACTTGGCGCTCTGTCCACACGTTTACAAAGTTTTATAAAGTGGACGTCAGTGCTTCCGCTGATGCAGCCCTCGGACGTAGGGTCCTGCAGGCAGCTGTAGTTTGAAGTTCTGGATGAACTTGTGTTTAGCGCTGGTTGCGCTTTGTTGTTAAGGTTGTTGGGTTTCTGCCTTTTGTTGGTTTTTCCCACCCTTATTTTTGAACTGCTTTGGGACGTCCCATCAGTAATGAATACTGTGGCTCTCTTCCTTCCATCTGCAGCTGAAACACGGATTTTGGTAAGAACTTACCTGTAAAATCCTTTTCAGCGAAGGAAGGAAGAGAGACACAGCACCCTCCCAAGGCAGAAGTGTGTTGATGTTTTCAGATGCAGCGCGACCCTTATCTGATAGCGATTATCTGGGCTGAGGTCAGCGCGCTAAGGCTCTGTTCCAGCATCGCTAGCTCATCGCAGTAGTCAGGTTCCGTGAGTAGTACCTGGAACTCTGTGGTTTTTGGCTTTCTTTGCATACATAACCTGTATCCTTGTGTTTTTTCTCTGAAGTTCCTTCAGAAGGGGTTATGTTGCTCCGCTGGTGATCTTGGCTCTTTTCCTAAAAGCTTTGGTACGACTGGAGCTGAGTAGGAGGAGCCCGAGCTGGAGGGGCCAGCCAGTCATCACTCTTTTGATCTGAGGTAACATCCTGATCTGGGGCTCCGCCTACCCATCAGTAATGAATACTGTGTCTCTCTTCCTTCCTTCGCTGAAAAGGATTTTACAGGTAAGTTCTTACCAAAATCCGTGTTTTTCGGACCATAAGACGCACTTTTTTCCCCCAAAATTTTGGGGGAAAATGGGGGTGCGTCTTATGGTCGCAACATACCTAAAAATCCGGTGGCAGCGACGGTCCCAATGCAGCTTCCCTGTGGTGCGGTGGTGTCGGTGCAGCAGCAGGGCTCTGTGCTGCATGGGGGCTCCGCCGGCATTTCATCCTAGCCCGAAAGCCCCCCGCAGCTCCGCTGCTGCAACGCGGTGGCCTCCTGAAAGATGGCCACCAGGGGCCTCCGGTGGCGGTCCCGATACAGCCTCCCTGTGGTGCGGGTGTGGTGGGGCAGCAGCGGGGCTCTGTGCTGCGTGGGGGGCTCCGCCGGCATTTCGTCCTAGCCGGAAAGCCCCCCACCTCCCCCCCGCAGCTCCACTGCTGCGACGCGGTGCCGTCCTGAAAGATGGCTGCCAGGGGCCTCCGGAAAGATGGACGCCGCATACTCAAATTCAAATCTCGGCAACGAGATCTCGTCTCCTGAGATCTCAGGACAAGATCTCGTTTCCGAGATTTGAATTTGAGTATGCGGCGGCCATCTTTCCGGAGGCCCCTGGACGGCACCGTGTCGCAGCAGCGGAGCTGCGGGGGGGCTTTCCGGCTAGGACTAAATGCCGGCGGATCCCCCCACGCTGCACAGAGCCCCGCTGCTGCCCCGACACCACCGCACCACAGGGAGGCTGCATTGGGACCGCCACCGGATTTGTGAGTATATTGCCACCCCACAGAGCACAGCCACCCTACAGAACACAGCCACCCCACAGAGCACCACCTGGACCACCGAATGACCCCAGTGACAAATCCTCTACCTGTGCTAATCCCTTCGCTGGTAAGCTGAATTCGGACTGTAAGACGGACCCCCATTTGACACATTATT
Organism: Oophaga sylvatica; assembly: GCA_033576555.1. Taxonomy (NCBI): domain Eukaryota; kingdom Metazoa; phylum Chordata; class Amphibia; order Anura; family Dendrobatidae; genus Oophaga; species Oophaga sylvatica. The sequence goes on along the minus strand of JARQOD010000004.1, from coordinate 333,431,093 downwards.
TTTTTTTATGCATGAGTCTGATCTCTGTTTTACATTGTCTTTTGTATATGTTTATTGCTATGGGCGTGTGTATTGTGGTGATTGGTGCAAGCAATTGCTCCACACTATTTAAGACCGCCATTTTACATGTTTGTATATACTTGACAAAGACCATTTGTGGCCGAAACGTCGTTTTTATGGCTGAATAAAGATTTTTTCTATTTGATACTCCTGTATGGAGCGCTGTTCTACTTTATTTTTCACTACATGGATTCACCAAGTTGGTTCCTTGGTTCTGGTACGTGCGCCCCAATTTTGAGTGTCCTGTCAGCTTGCTTTATTATCTGATGCTCAATTGGGTTTAGGTCAGGGCTCTGGCTGGGCCAGTCAAGAATGGTCACAAAGTTGTTCTGAAGCCACTCCTTTTGTTGTTATAGCTGTGTGCTTAGTGTCATTGTCTTGTTGGAAGGTGAACCATCAGTCAAGTCTGAGGTCCAGAGCACTCTAGAAGAGGTTTTCATCCTGGATCTCTCTACTTGGACACATTCATGTTTCCTTCAACCAGTTGTCCTGTCCCTGCAGCTGAAAACCACCCCCATAGCATGATGCTGCCACCACCATGTTTCACTGTTGGGATTGTATTGGGTAGGTGATGAGCAGTGCCTGGATTTCTCCACACATACTGCTTAGAATTATCACCAAAAAGTTCTATCTTCGTTTCATCAGACCAGAGAATCTTATTTCTCATAGTCCGGTAGTCTTTCATGTCTTTTTTTTTTTTTTTTAGCAAACTCTATTCAGACTTTCATATGTCTGGCACTGAGAAGAGGCTTTCGTCATGCCACTCTGCCATAAAGGCCCGACTGATGGAGGCCTGCAGTGATAGTTGACTTTGTGGACCTTTCTCCCATCTCCCTACTGCATCTGTGGAGCTCAGCCACAGTGATCTTGGGGTTCTTCGTTACCTCTCTCACCAAAGCTCTTCTCCCACGATTGCTCAGTTTGGCTGGACGGCCAGGTGTAGGAAGACTTCTGGTGGTCCCAAACTTCTTAAATTTAAGGATTATGGAGGCCACTATGCTCTTAGGTACCTTGAGTACTGCTGAAATTCTTTTTTTTTTAACCTTGGCCAGATCTGTGGCTTGCCACAATTCTGTCTCTGAGCTCCTTGGCCTGTTCCTTTGACCTCATGATTCTCATTTGGTCTGACATGCACTGTGAGCTGTGAGGTCTTAAATAGACAGGTGTGTGCCTTTTCAGAACCATCTCAAGGAGGATCACAAGGAAATGGACAGCATGCGACTTAAATATGCGTGTCTGAGGAAAGGGTCTGAATACTTATGACCATGTGATATTTCAGTTTTTCTTTTTTAATAAATTTGCAAAAATTTCAACATTTCAGTTTATCAGTCAAGATGGGGAGCAGAGTGTACATTAATGAGAAAAAATGAACTTTTTGAATTTACCAAATGGCTGCAATGAAACAGAGTGAAAAATTTAAAGGGGTCCGAATACTTTCCGTACCCAATGTACACTGACATGTGAACAGCCTCGTAGACAACAATGGGTGCGTGTTTTGTGAAAATCATGGCAAGAACACGTACCATATTTTTCAGACTGTGAGACGCACCTGAAATTTTGGTGAGGAAGATAGGGAAAGCAAGATTATTTATTTTTTAATAAACTGGGGGTCCATCTTATAGCCTGAATTTAAGGTATCTTACCTGGGGGGCCGTGGCGATGGGGCTGGGTCACCGGAGGCATGGTCCCTGTCTTCAGGAAGCTGGCGGCTTTAGAAGCACACGGCTTCAAGAATAGGCTGCTGGGAAAGCAATGCACTCTGCTCTGCCACACTTCTGACACCGGGCCGCAGCATCGCACCGTTCCTGCTGGCTTCCTGAGGAAGGGACCCTACCTCTTGTGATCCCACTCGACCACCGCCACAACACCTCAGTAAGCTACGTTTGGAGTATAAGACGCATCCCTCATTTCCTCCAAAAAAATTTTTGGAAAAAAAGTGCGTTTCATAGTCCAAAAAATACAGTATGTGATTCACGGACATCTGAATGAGGTAATTTTTAAATAATGATATATACACTATAACAAAAGTAGAAAGTTAAGGACATAGTCACAGTAAATCATGGAAAACTATAATATCTAATATATAGACCATGTTCACATGTTGTGGAAAATTTTCAATGTGGATTTGACCACAAAACTACAGACAGAATTCTCAGGTTACTTGTGGGTTTAGCTGTGAATTTCACCCTTTTCCATTGCAAAATGTTGAATAGGGTTGGAAATATGCAATGAAAAGCCACAAAAGGCTGAGCAGGCTGGAGATTTTAAAATGCACACCTTGCTTTGTTTTTTGTACAAGTTTTTGTACAAGGGATTTTGAGATAATTATTTGCTTGTATTATACTGTAAATTGCTGAGGATTTGCTGTGTGGAATCTGTAAAGCAAATCTGTGATGTGAACTTGGCCTTTTATAGCTCCTGATTTTCATCTGCACCTTTATTGCAGTTGTTCCACAACCTCATTGGGTATGGACAGTGTAAGGGTCTATTTTGGAATACCTAACTTGTCAAGGCACTGAAATGTCCAAATGAGAACTATCAAAAAGGTAGAGCAGCAAATTACCGTACATGTTTATAATGCCAATTTATGGGACTGTTGTCAGCGGTTGTTCTCCTGAGGGATCTCCTCCCAGACCTGGATTAAAGTCAACTCCTGGACAGTCTGTGGTGCAACGTGGCATTGGTGGATGGAACGAGGCATGATGTCCCCAATGTGCTAGATTTGGATTCAGGTCTGGGAAACATGCAGGGCAGTCCATATCTTTCAATTCCTTTATTATGCAGGAGCTGCTGACACTTCAGCTAAATGAGGCCTAGCATTGTCATGCATCAGAAGGAAACTAGGGCCCACTGTACTTGCATATGGTCTCACAGTGGGTCTGAGGATCTTATCCCAGTACCCACTGACAGATAGGGTATCTCTGGCGAGCACATTGTGGCTGTGCCGCCCTCCCAAAGAAATGCCTTCCTACACCATTACTGAGCCACTGCCAAAACCGGTCATGCTGGAGGATGTTGCAGGCAGCAGAAAGTTCTCCACAGCCTCTCCAGACACTGTCACATCTGTCACTTGCTCAGTGTGAGCCTGTGTAGAGCACAGGGCACCAATGTAAAATCTGCCGATGATGGTGTTCTCTGGCAAATGCCAATCGCCCTGCATGGTGTTGGGCTGTAAGCCATTTTGGAATCACTTGTGGATGTCGAGCCCTCATACTACCTTCATGGAGTCGGTTTCTGACAGTTTGAGCAGACTCATGGATGTTAGTGGCCTGCTGGAAGTCATTTTGCAGGGCTCTGGTACTGCTCCTCCTTGCAAAAAGGAGGTATCAGTCATGGTGCTAAGTTTTTGTCCTCCTATGGCGACCTCCACATCTCCTGGTGTACTGGCCTGTCTCCTGGTATCTGCTCCATGCTCTGGACACTGCTGACAGACACAGCTACCCTTCTTGCCACAGCTCGCATTGATGTGTTATCCTGGATGAGTTGCACTACTTAAGCAACTTCTGTGGGGTGTAGACATCACTTCATGCTACTGTACAATGCTTTTCGGGGTGAGAGCAATGACAAAATGCAAAAAAAATGACCAAAACGGACAAAAAGGATGAGAACCGAGAAATGTTCTGTGGTCACCCCCTGCAGAACCACTCATTTATAGGGGTTGTCTTGCTAATTGCCATTTCTACCTGTTGTCTGTTTCATTTACATAACAGCTGGAGAAATTGATTTACAATCTGTGTTGCTTCATAACTGGACAGGTTGATTTCATAGAAGTGTGATTGACTTACTTGGAGTTACATTATGTTGTTTAAGTGTTCCCTTTATTTTTTTCAAGCAGTGTACATATACAATGGTCAGTTACACAAATACAGGTGGTAGTACAAAACGTATAAGCAGGTGAAACATGAGCCAGTTACTGGCTTGTTGTTGGGCCTCGAGCTGGACCACATGGGAGGTGTGGTGTGCCAGCTGGTTCCAGTTTCTTCCAGAGTGATGCACGTCGTGACCCCCACCCCGTAACCCCACACCTTAGAAGTGAACAAAGGGCCTTTCCGGCCCCAGGATGGTCCTAGATTCCCTCCTCTGGGCACTGGTAGCTGAAACTCCAAAATCTATGATCGATCAGAACTTCTCAACAGAAGGTTATAGGGCAGCGTTTTTGGGGCCATTGGATCCAGACTGGCCCCCGTTACGCTTGAAAACCAAACACGGCTTCACTACCTGGCTTCTACTCGTTTTACGTATCTCCCCACCCTTGGGTGCTGAAACAGATTGAGACCCTGGCAGGCGTTTGGCCTGTTCCCAAGATCTCGAAAATGTAACCGGTATATGGCTAGGACCCTCAATAGCGCCATATACTCATTATGAAATTACGGCTCCCATTTGACTGGGGAGTTTGTTTGAATCAGTTTCACAGTGTGGGGTCCTGGCTGGTAATTCATCCTTCCAGGAAGGTCTTGGTATCAGCTAGGCTGCTGAAGGTGTGAGCTTTTTCACTTGGAGATTTTGGAGCTGGACCACCTGCTAAGCCAGATGTCCTGTCTCAACTTCACACGGCTATGATGCAGTCGGTTGACATAAAATTACATCTCCCCCATATTCTTCACAATGGGTGATCATGACAGTTCATCATTGTAATGTTATAACCGTTTTTATTCAAACACTTTTTTTTGTGGCTCCTATGAAGGACGGCTCAGTTTGCCCCTGTTCGGAACTTCAAGTGGCACAACCTCGAGGCTATGTGAATATTAGAATCCCTTGGGACTGCTTGGAACAGGTATAATGAATGTCACCTATAGAAATCAAGGATGCATTCCTTCGCATCCTGAATTATCTGACTCCACAGCATTTTCTTTTGACTTGCTGTTGGATCTATTCACTACCCATTAGTGTCCCTCCCTTTTGATATGATGATTACTCCATGAATGTTCTCAAAGGTCTTGGTCATTCTTCACTCCAAGGGTGTTGTACCAATACCATATCTTGACGATATCATGATAAAGACTCCACCGAAGTATCAGCTGTTGTGAATGGGTTTGAGATGAGTTCTGAGCAGAGGCTCCCTCTGGTGGTTACAAGCGGTACTAGTGAGGATTGTGAGGACTGGGAATCAGGTGTTACTGATTGGTCTTATTTAAGGGAATCATTTTCCCATCAGGGTTGCCGGTGATCAATTGTTCTGGTCTGAATCCTTCTTTCCAGTTTCCCTTGTAGCCTGCTGTGTCGTGTCTGCATCTCCTGCTATCAGATAAGACAATTTCTTATTTTGTGTTTTTGCTATATTTTTGCATTTGGTCCTGCACTTCTGTGGGGGCCTTCTTGGTCCCCTCCGGGGGCTTTTGCCCTCTCAGTTTAGTTCAGCCACTGTGTTTTGTACTTTTGCTTTTTCCAGTTTTTTCAGTGGCTGCTGTTTTTGTTACACCAGAGAACTAATTTAGGTGGTGGAGGTCGTGTGATCTCAGGTGATTTTGAAATTAGTAGAGTTGGTGTTTTTCAGGGTTTTCTGGGATTGCAGTAAGTACCCTTCCTATCCTTTTCTATTTAGATAGTTTGGGCCCCAGCGTTTGCTCATACTATTTTCTTTCTGTGTCAGTATTTCCTCTTGTCTAACCGCCATTACATGTTTGGGGGCTTTCTATTGTCTTTGGGGTTCTGCTACGGGGCAGATAGCTTTCCTATTTCTATCTTTAGGTGTAGTTAGTTTCTCAGGCTGTGACGAGGCGTCTAGGACCAACGTAGGAACGCTCCACGGCTGCCTCTAGTTGCGGTGGTTAGTCAGGGTACTGCAATCTCATAGATTCCAACTGCTCTGGTGTATTTCCTTTTTTGCCTGCACTCCTCAGCTACCGTAACATAACAGTATCACCGGCCCTAAAAATTGTATGGTACTCACAGAAGGGAAAAAATATTTTGAAGGAAGAAAAGTTGTCAGAGATATTTTTCTGTTTGTTGCATTTTTTTTTTTTTTTCCCCTCTGTATCTCTGGGTGCTGGGGAGGATCTTTTCTCCCAATGGAGTTTGCACAGTTGTCTGGCCGTGTGGATCAGCTTGCCACTGAGGTTCAGAGTATTGCTGCATATCTTGCTAGGTTGCCTGTTGTGGAACCTAGGATCCCCATGCCAGATTTGTTTTTAGGGGATCGAGCTAAGTTTCAGAATTTCAAAAATAATTGTAAATTGTTTTTTGCCTTAAAATCTAAGTCCTCAGGAAACGCAGCGCAGCAGGTTCAAATTATCATCTCTCTCCTGCGCGGCGATCCTCAGGATTGGGCTTTTTCCCTGATACCTGGGGATCCTGTTTTGAGTGATGTTGATGCATTTTTTCAGGCTTTGGGGTTATTGTACGATGAGCCTAATGTCACTGATCAAGCTGAAAAAGCCTTGTTGGCATTAAATCAGGGGCTTGATGACGCTGAGTTATACTGTCAGAGATTCCGTAGGTGGGCAGTCCTGACCAAATGGAATGACGACGCTTTGGCGGCCCTTTTCCGGAAGGGTCTGTCGGATAATGTAAAGGATGTTATGGTGGGATTCCCTGTCCCCTCTGGTCTCAATGATTCTATGTCATTGGCGATTCAAATTGACAGACGTTTGCGTGAGCGGAGAAGTATGCGTGGAGTGGTGTTGCCTTGTGAGCCAGCTGCTGAGCCCATGCAGTGTGATAGAGTGGTGTCTGGGGCACAGCGTCATGAGTTTCGAAAGCGCAATGGGTTATGTTTCTACTGTGGTGATGCCTCTCATGCTATTTCAGTCTGCCCTAAGCGGGGAAGACATTTTGCACGCTCAGTTGTCTTGGGTAGTGTTCAGACTAAGTTTTTATTAACTGTCACTCTGATATGCTCTCTGTCCTCATTTTCTGCTCAGGCTTTCGTTGATTCTGGAGCAGCTATTAACCTGATGGATTATGATTTTGCTAAACGTTGTGGGTTTTCCTTGATACCCCTACAGAAGTCTATTCCTTTACTGGGGATCGATTCTACCCCTTTGGCTGAGAATAAACCCCAGTTTTCTACTCAGGTGATAATGAGGGTTGAACCTGATCACCAGGAGTGCTGCAAATTTTTGGTTCTATATAATCTGCATGACATTATAGTGCTGGGTTTCCCTTGGTTACAGTCTCATAATCCTGTTTTGGATTGGAAATCTGTGTCTGTAACCAGTTGGGGCTGCCAATGTGTTAGTGCCAACACTCCTGTTTTTTCTGCCTCCCCCCAGGCTGAGGATGTTCCTGACTTTTTGTTTGATTTTTCTGATGTGTTTAGCGAAAGTAAATCTGCATCCTTACCTCCCCATAGGAGCTATGACTGCGCTATTGAATTAGTGCCAGGTAGTAAATTCCCTAAAGGTCGCCTTTTTAACTTGTCTGTACCTGAACATGACGCTATGCGGTCTTATATCAAGGAATCATTGGAGAAGGGTCATATCAGACCATCCTCTTCACCCTTAGGTGCTGGTTTTTTCTTTGTGGCCAAAAAAGATGGTTCATTAAGGCCGTGTATTGATTATCGTCTCTTGAACAATATTACTGTGAAATATCAATACCCGTTACCCTTGATTTCTGACCTGTTTTCCAGGCTGAAAAACGCTACTTGGTTTACCAAGCTTGACCTCAGGGGGGCGTATAACCTTATTCGCATTAAGCACGGGGATGAATGGAAGACGGCATTTAACACCCCTGAAGGGCATTTTGAGTACCTAGTGATGCCCTTTGGGCTCACTAATGCTCCTTCCGTCTTCCAGTCCTTCATGAATGACATTTTCAGGGATTTTGTGGATAAATTTCTGATTGTTTATTTGGATGATATCTTGATTTTTTCTAATGACTGGGACTCTCATGTGAAACATGTTCGGACTGTGTTCCAGATTTTGAGGGATAATGCTCTGTATGTGAAGGGATCAAAGTGTCTTTTTGGCGTACAGAAGATCTCATTTCTGGGATTCATTTTGTCCCCATCTGTTATTGAAATGGACCCGGTCAAGGTTCAGGCCATCTGTGATTGGGTCCAACCTACTTCATTAAAGGCTCTTCAGAGATTTTTGGGTTTTGCCAATTTTTATCGTAAATTTATTGGTAATTTCTCTGTTATTGTTAAACCATTAACTGATTTGACCAGAAAGGGTTCTGATGTGGTGAATTGGCCTCCTGAGGCAGTCTCTGCGTTTCAGGAACTTAAGCAGAGATTCACTTCTGCTCCTGTTCTACGGCAGCCTGATGTTTCTCTGCCATTTCAGGTGGAGGTTGATGCCTCTGAAATTGGGGCAGGTGCCGTTTTGTCCCAAAAAGATCCAGAGACCTCTAAAAGTAACCCTTGTGCCTTTTTCTCTCGAAAATTTTCTCCTACTGAACGTAATTATGACGTGGGTAATCGGGAGTTATTGGCCATGAAGTGGGCTTTTGAAGAGTGGAGACATTGGCTGGAGGGAGCCAAACATCAGGTGGTGGTCCTTACGGACCATAAGAATCTGGTCTATCTGGAATCGGCCAAGCGACTCAATCCTAGACAGGCCAGGTGGGCCTTGTTTTTCACACGTTTTAATTTTGTGGTTTCCTTTCTTCCTGGCACTAAGAATGTTAAGGCGGATGCCCTCTCGAGGAGTTTCCTTGCGGACTCTCCTGAGCTATCTGATCCCTCTGTTATTTTGAAGGAGGGTGTAGTTCTTTCCGCCATCTCGCCCAATTTGAGACTTGCTCTGGAGGGGTGTCAGGAGGATAGGCCCGAGCGCTGCCCTGTTGGAAAATTGTTTGTCCCGGACCAATGGAAAAAGAGTGTGATGTCTGAGATTCATTGTTCCGCATTGGCTGGGCATCCCGGAATTTTTGGTACCAGAGACTTGGTTAGTCGGTCCTTTTGGTGGCCTACCTTGTCTCGCGATGTCAGAGAATTTGTGCAGTCCTGCGGGACTTGCTCTCGCTCCAAGCCTTGCTCTCGCTCTAGTGGTTTGTTGATGCCATTGCTTGTGCCCAAGAGACCATGGACCCATATCTCTATGGATTTCATTTCCGATCTTCCTGTTTCTCAGAGAATGACCACCATCTGGGTAATTTGTGATAGGTTTTCCAAAATGATACATCTTGTGCCATTACCTAAGTTGCCTTCCTCCTCTGAATTGGTGCCGTTGTTCCTTCAGCACGTGGTTCGTTTACACGGCATTCCTGAGAACATTGTGTCTGACAGAGGAGTCCAGTTTGTTTCCAGATTTTGGAGGACTTTTTGTTCTAAACTGGGTGTTCAATTGTCTTTCTCCTCGGCATTTCATCCTCAGACCAATGGTCAAACTGAGAGAACAAACCAGACATTGGAGACTTATCTTAGATGCTTTGTGTCTGCTGATCAGGATGACTGGGTCTCTTTTTTACCTTTGACTGAGTTTGCTCTTAATAATAGGGCTAGCTCTGCCACTTTGATGTCTCCGTTTTTCTGTAATTCTGGGTTTCACCCTCGATTTTCTTCAGGACAGACGGAGGCTTCTGTCTGTCCAGGTGTTGACTCTGTTGTGGAGCGTATGCAACAGATTTGGGACCAGGTAGTGGAGAGGTTGTCCCTCTCTCAGGAGAAGGCCCAGCGGTTTGCTAACAGGCATAGGACTGATGGTCCTCGGTTTAAAGTGGGGGACTTGGTCTGGTTGTCCTCAAAGAATATTCCTATGAGAGTAGCATCTCCTAAATTTAAGCCTAGGTTCATTGGACCTTATAAGATCATGGAGATTATTAATCCTGTTTCTTTTCGTTTGCTTCTTCCAGGGACATTTAAGATCCATAACGTGTTCCACAAGTCCTTGTTGAAGAGGTTTGTTGAGCCAGTGGTTCCTGCTGCTGTGCCTCCTGACCCTGTTTTGGTTGAGGGCAATCTGGAGTATGTGGTTGAGAAAATATTGGATTCTCGTTTTTTCTAGACGAAGACTCCAGTATTTGGTTAAATGGAGAGGTTATGGTCAGGAAGACAATTCTTGGGTGTTTGCTTCGGACATCCATGCTAGGAGACTTATCCGTGCGTATCATAGAACTCATCCTGACCGACCTGGTTGCTCAAATGAGGGTTCGGTGACCCCTCCTCAAGGGGGGGGTACTGTTGTGAATGGGTTTGAGATGAGTTCTGAGCAGAGGCTCCCTCTGGTGGTTACAAGCGGTACTAGTGAGGATTGTGAGGACTGGGAATCAGGTGTTACTGATTGGTCTTATTTAAGGGAATCATTTTCCCATCAGGGTTGCCGGTGATCAATTGTTCTGGTCTGAATCCTTCTTTCCAGTTTCCCTTGTAGCCTGCTGTGTCGTGTCTGCATCTCCTGCTATCAGATAAGACAATTTCTTATTTTGTGTTTTTGCTATATTTTTGCATTTGGTCCTGCACTTCTGTGGGGGCCTTCTTGGTCCCCTCCGGGGGCTTTTGCCCTCTCAGTTTAGTTCAGCCACTGTGTTTTGTACTTTTGCTTTTTCCAGTTTTTTCAGTGGCTGCTGTTTTTGTTACACCAGAGAACTAATTTAGGTGGTAGAGGTCGTGTGATCTCAGGTGATTTTGAAATTAGTAGAGTTGGTGTTTTTCAGGGTTTTCTGGGATTGCAGTAAGTACCCTTCCTATCCTTTTCTATTTAGATAGTTTGGGCCCCAGCGTTTGCTCATACTATTTTCTTTCTGTGTCAGTATTTCCTCTTGTCTAACCGCCATTACATGTTTGGGGGCTTTCTATTGTCTTTGGGGTTCTGCTACGGGGCAGATAGCTTTCCTATTTCTATCTTTAGGTGTAGTTAGTTTCTCAGGCTGTGACGAGGCGTCTAGGACCAACGTAGGAACGCTCCACGGCTGCCTCTAGTTGCGGTGGTTAGTCAGGGTACTGCAATCTCATAGATTCCAACTGCTCTGGTGTATTTCCTTTTTTGCCTGCACTCCTCAGCTACCGTAACATAACAATCAGCTCTCTTAAGGGTCAAGCCTTGGCCCGCTCTGTATTATTTGGATCTGCTGACTTCCAAGTCACCTGTTCAAGCTTTCGTTCAGGCAGAGGCCCAAGTATTCCCTTCTTATCATCCTTTCTCATCCTGGTACTTCAATTTAGTGTTTTTGATGAGCTAAGTGATTGGCTATACAAGTGAGGTGCACTGCATTTGTTTATTGGCCGCAGTAATGACAATTTACGGCCAGCGACTGAGAGCTGGCATTGGACCAGGGGTGGGTGAGTAACAGCTGGGTTTGTTTTATTAACATTCTAGACTCTGCCAAGGTAAATGTTTATCCTGGAAACCCCCTTAAATGGAAACAGATGGTGCAGAAGCCTGCCAGACTTTCCTGAAGATCTGATTACATCAAGCCATTGTTATTCCCATTCTGATATGTATTGGAAATTCTCTGTCGTATGTAAAGGTGCAGTATGTGAAAACCTGGACTATTGTTTAGTGGTTCTGTGTTTTATTCTTGCTGTATCTGAATACTCCCTGTGGACTTCATGGCATTGCCTTCAGATATAGCAGGGGAAATGTCACTGTCTCTTGAATGGCAAAGCTTAGCAGGAAGGGCGGAGATGTGCGGCTGAATAAATTTACTATAATTCACACCAGGAATTTGCATAATTTTAGGAGATTTTCTGGCAAGCGTATAGTAAGAAATGTTTCTGATTGTGCCTCCAGCATGATTTTTAAGACCTGCCCACCAAAGTGTTCAATGCGGAATTATTTTTTGTTTTACATGTGTACTAATGGCATTATACCTCCCCTGTGACTGATGCCGAAAGCTTTACTGATCTCTTAACATCTCGCTTTTTCCAGAGCACGTGACAAGGGGAAAGTTCAATACTTACCACCCAAAAAACCCAAAGCCCAGGGGCAGAGCCGAAAGCAGCAAAAGCTGGTATCAACAGGAAACCGGGTATGTCTTTAGTCGTCGTGTTGAATATTACTGAATGCAAAGAATAGTGTTTGTCCTTTCCATAATGACCATAGTTTAACATTTTGTCCACGCATTATGTAAAAACCCCAACCGAAAGCCTTACATATGCTAGAATATAAAATTGGTGGAGAACCGCTTTAATATACCAAGTGATGCGTACATGGTCAGTCCACGTGTCCTGACAGCTGAGCGGCACGTGATGTCATCGGTCCCCGCACTCAGATTGCTCAGTCAATCTGATTGACCAATCACATGATCGTGCAGGAGGTGCTGACATTTCAAGCACCTCTCACAATCACTGCAGGAGCTCAGCTGCAATCAAGGGCGATCGCAACATTTATGAGAGAGGTAGAGGGCTCCCTCTTTCTTCAGACAGATTCACTCCACTGTGATTGTTGCCATGGTAACCCGAGGCCGTCATGGCAACCCCCGGGTCACCAAGGAAAGAAAAGCCCTCTTAGACCATGCTCAGAGCATGGTCTAAGAGACTTCTATCAGTGCAGCACTGCAATGCATTATACCAGCGATCACAGCCATGAAAGTTAGTTACACATAGGGACCAAATAAAAACAAAATGTGGAAAAATATATATATATTTTTTTAAAAAATCCTAAAATACAAAATATATATTATAGCCATAAATACACATTTTTATGTAAAAAAAAAAGTTAAGGAAAAAAGTACACATATTTGGTATCGCCATGTCCACAATGACACAATCTATAAAATTCACACTAGTTAACCCCTTCAGTGAACACTGAAAAAAAACAACACAGGTGACAAACTATAGTTTATCCTCATACCACTGGGAAAAAAGTTGAATAAAAAGCGATCAAAAAGACAAATGTAAATAAAAATGATATAGCTGGAACTTTATCTTGTCCTGCAAAAAACAAGCAGCCATACAACCGCTCCATCAGTGGAAAAATAAAAAAAGCTATATTTCTCAGAATATAGCAATGCAAAAACAATATTTTTTCAATTAAATTGTTTTTATTATGCTGTAGCAACAAGTCATAAAAAATGACAAATGATATCGCTGTAATCTTACTGACACGAAGAATAAAGCTCACAAGTATTCAAGCAGCTGACAGCACTCGGGAGTTAGCACGGATGCACGTTCAGGCGTTCAAGGATCCAAATGAACAACAGTCCAACGAAAAAATAGGAACAGCATCCAATCCAGGTGAAGTATAACAAGTCTTTATTCAGCCACCATAAAATACGACGTTTCGGCCATTTTCAGGCCTTTATACTTGATAAAGGCCTGAAAATGGCCGAAACGTCGTATTTTATGGTGGCTGAATAAAGACTTGTTATACTTCACCTGGATTGGATGCTGTTCCTACGAAGAATAAAGCTGTCTTATGTTTACCACTAGCAGAATGGCATAAAAAAATAAAAAAAAATTTTTTGAGTTACTTGTGTTTGTTCTTTCTGCCTCTCAAAACCCGGAATAGAAAGCGACCAAAAAATAGTATATGCCCGAAATATAGTACCAATAAGAATAAGTCTCTCGCATGAACACCCAGCGCGTGCTAGTTTCTCGCATGTGTGATCCTGGCCTAACGCTCACATTTATCCTTCGCTCCTTGCTGAGTGCTTACACTAGGTTTTCTGTATAAAGCTCTGAAATACGTGCTTCAGACGAAATTCCTGGCAGAAGGAGACATTGTGCACGCCGTCTGGCCTATGATTCGTTTGTGTCCATCTTTTCAGGCATGCATAAAAGCGGGTCTGCCACAGTTTCGTGCCACTCTTAAAAGCCAGCTACCGCCAAAGAGAAGTCACACAGAGTCCAGAGTAACTGTACTGCCTCATTAGGGAATGGATCTCTTGGGGGTTTCATCTGAATCACGTATTTGGTACATTTAGATGTAAGCCATGATGTAAGTGCTCAGCGTAGAGCACAGGATAAATGCGATCCAAAATGTTCTGTACTCCAAAATGCCACAAATAAAACCTTCTACTCAACCCACAGAATCAAATTCTCACTCGGGTTCATGATCTGTTAACAGAAATATAGGGAGTGTCCACATTACGCGTATCACAAAAGCTCTGGAAAAGGGACGTGACTCCCACCAAAAGAAATCCAGCAAAACATGTGCTCCCAAATCCAAATGACAAATCCTGAGCCCCACAATGTGCCTAATCCACAGTTAACGTCCACATGTGTGGCATTACTGTAGTGATGAGAACCCACTTAATTTATGGGGTGCGTGTCTCTGGCAGCTTAAGCTGGACACTACAGTGTGCGGGCACAAAAATGGCATATATGCATTTTCAATTAGCAACATCCATTGGTAGCATAATCATCACTATACCTGTAGATGAATTCCCAGAAGGGTGTAATTTCCAAATTGGGGTCAGTTAAGGGGATATTCTGCTCTTCTGGCACTTAGGGGCTTTGTATATAGAGTCCGCTAATTATTCTACAAAAATTTGTTCTCTAGAAGTCAAATAGCCCTCCTTCCCCCTCGAATCTCGCCGTGTGGCCAAACAGTACTGTATAGCCACATATGGGGTATCGCCACGTTCACAACAAATTATGTAGTAATTTTTACCTATTTCCCTTGTGAAAATGTAATATCTGGGGCTAAAACAACATTATAGTGGTAAAAATGTAATTTTTTCTTCACCGCTCCATGGTATAACACGAAATGAGAAACACATGTGGTAGCAATATGCTCACTGTACCCCTAGATGATTTCATTAAGAGTTGTAGTTTGCAAAATTGGGTCACTTATGGATGTTTCTGCTGTTCTGACACCTCAGGGTCTTTGCCAATGTGACAGGGCACTCACAATTTATTCCAGCAAAATCTGTACTGTAATATGACCCTCCTTCCCTTCTGAGCTTTGCACTGTGCCTAAAGAGTAGTTTTCAGCTGCAGATGGAAGGGAGGGAGACACAGGAATTCATTACTGATGGGTAGGCGGAGCCCCAGATCAGGATGTCACCTCAGATCAAAAGAGTGCTGACTGGCTGGCCCCTCCAGCTCGGGCTCCTCCTACTCAGCTCCAGTCTAAGATTTGAGGTCTCAGAGGATGGTCGCTGCTAATGCAGCTCCTCAGAAGATTTTATTATTTTATATTTGGACAGGAGACTTGGACATGAGTCTGAAAGGTCTCAGGGGTACCAGCGCTGCTGTACCCCAACCTCTCCCTTGGCGGATCTGTATTTACTCAATAGTCCCTGTAGAATCTTGCCGGCCCTGGGGGATGAGGATGGCTTCCCTGGCGGGGACGCAAACCACACGTGCGGCCACTGCGTTCCTCGCCCTGGGGGGAAGCATGGGCACAAGCGCCACAAATCCTGAGGGGTCCCTGTGGCGCTAAGCTGGTGAGTACTCCACACAAAATTTTATTATTAATGTGTGAGTGCTTTAGCGTCTGATGGCAGCGCTATTACATGTATATCAGTTTGCTTCAGCGCTGCGGTGACAGCGCTATTACATGTTTATCAGTGTATTTCACCAGCCTCTCCCTTGGCGGATCTGTAACTACATAATGGTCCCTGCAGAATCTTGCCGGCCCTGGGGGATGAGGAGAGCTTCACTGGCGGGGGCGCAAACCGCACACTGGGGTCACTGCGCTTCCCGCCCTGGGGGGAAGCATGGGCATAGCGCCAGAAACCCTGGGGGTCCGTGTGGCGTTTCGGCTGGTGAGTACTTCACATTTTGGTAAAATGTGTGTGAGTGTATTAGCGACTGCTGCGGCAGCCGCTGTACATATATATGCCGGTGACTAGTTTTTCTATGTCCGCAGGAGGATGCCTGCAGGACGAGGGAAAGAAGGGGAGTACGCGCTCTTTTTATTTTTTGAATTTCGCGCCGCTTCTGAGCGCGCGCTTTACTGCAGCCTCCATTTCCGGCTCCTCTACATGGAGCACACGGAGGCAGAGCACGGCGGCCATTGCTGATAAAGCGCTGCAGGCTGAAAGCTCCCCGGATCGTTCTCCTCCCCTCCCGGCAAGAATACGTGACCAGCTTGGTGAGTCGCTTCTAGCCCGCCGGGCAGAAGCTTAACCCCTTCACCTCCACAGCGCGGGCGCCGTCTGGGGCACTTCTGAGTGACAGATTGAGCTGTCCTGCGGCTGTTCTCGCATAAGGGGGTCGCACACTCTTTTAATATTAATAAAGAGGCTGTGGGGAGTCTGCGACATTAATGCTGCCACTATACGTTTCCGCTGACGATCCTGATGGCGTCGCATAATATTGCGATCGTTTGTGTGTCATTTTTAGTGTCGCTGGTGGCTGCCAATCTGGGCAATCGCATAAGCGGTTAGCGATCTCCTTGACAACTTTGGTGGTCATTGCGTTATAAAAAATCAGCGCAATTTTTTAGCGATCTTGTGGAACGTTTTTCTGTTAGTGTGGCATAGCTGCCCTGCAGCTGCGACCTTTATAAGAGGCGCCTGAGATTCGCACACCCTTTTTCATTATCAAGGTTGTGGGGAGTCAGCTACTTTAACCCCTTCTTAGGAGGTTAACTATTAATGCTGGGGTAGCTCTCTCTTTAGAGCTTTAACCCTTCAGCGTTTGTTTTTTATTTAAGTACTGCTCTGGTTACTGACAGGTTTATCCTGCCATATACTATGCAAGGGCATGTCAGAGACCCTCTCCCAGATCCGCTACGGATCAGCCTCGCATTTCTCCTCTTTGAGGAGAGTTTCTGAGTTGGCAGCTCTTTCTTGTTCGCCTCCTTCTCTGGGGTTTTTTCCGGATCGTGTAGTGCTTCGCACACGGACACGCAGACCTCGACTCATGCACGGTCAGAGGTTCCAGTGGTGTCAAAATGGAGGCCTTCACTGGTTTCTATTGATGACCTTTTAGGTTATGGAGTGTCAACTAGATCCTCTCAAGGAAGCGGCACAAATCGGTGCTTTCCTTCTCGCTTAGCGAAGAAGTCCGATTCGGACAAGGAGGATCGTCAGGGACACCCTGCCTCTCTCAGGGGCCGTACTAAAATCTCTGTGGAAGCCATGTGGACATTACAGTTACCGGAGGAGGTAACTAGTCGTCCTGGTAAGTCGGCCTGGATGTTGCAAGGGTCGCATGGGTCGCGACGACCTTACAAACTGTATCCGTTTTTCTACGGAGTTATTTGTTAATTGGACCCTTCTCCTGAAGTGAATGTCCCTTTATTCCAGCTTAGCAAATCTTCCTGGTAAAAGGGAAGGCGAGTCTGCAGGACACGCTGGACAGAAAAACGGAGATGGCAACAATTTCCATCTGTGTAGCCATGGATCATAGATTCGGTATTAAGGATCTAGGTGTACTTGTTAAGTTCCCCTGAGCCGGTTGGACCGTCTAAGGACGGCGTGGCAAGTTTCCCTCTATCAAGGTAGATGGGCTTTTCTAGTTGAAGGATAATGCGTCACTGCTATCCAGGGCGCAATCCTCGGCAGTTACAGTCAGAAGAGCACTGTGACTTGGATGGAACGCGGTTTTCCAAGCAGGGTTTGCTATCTTTAGCTTAGAAAGTGGTCAGCTATTTGACTGACCTCACGGAGCTGACGCCAAGGCAAAGGCAAAAGAAGCAGCTTTACCGCAGCGCAGAGCTGTGACTTCTGCGTCTGGCAGGACTAGTGCCGATAGTTATCGGCAGTCCTTTTCGGTCCAAGGGATGATCTGACCAACCCTCTGGGGGTTTGTGTCGTCTCTCTCTTTTTTTTTTTTTAAAAAAAAAAAAAAAAGAGGGGGAATTCTCAGAAATTCCGCATACCCTGGAAACAGAACTTCTGTTAAGGCAGAAGCTGGCAAAAAAAAAAAAAAAAAAAAATCCGCTAAGGCGGACTGACTTCTGACATTCCGTCAGAGCTGAACATGAAGTCGCTTCGCTCAGTTATGGCAGCCCTGTCGCAGAACGATCAATCGTCATTCGCGACGCTTTTTGGCATGTTCCCGTCGGAAGACCTCACCAGCGCTTCCTTCGTTTTTTGCCATAGAATCAACCATTACCAGGTTGTGGCTCGACCATTCGGCTTGGCCTTAACGCCCAGAATTTTTACAACGATTCTGACGCCTAAATCTCATGGCAATTCTTCGAAGACGGGGCCTTACGATTCGTCCCTATTTGGACGGCCTTTCGGTTGTGGCCTCAAAGGAGAAGTCGTCTCTGGAATCGTCGCAGGCAATCCTGTTTTTGAGGATGCATTTCGACACGGTACGGGCGGTGTTGTCCCTACCTCCAGACAAGCAGGCATGTCTGCTCCAGCATGTACAGACTATGAAGTCTGCGACAGCAGTGTCCCTTCGGAAGGTATGCGCCTTCTGGGTCTGACGATGGCGTCCATGAGGTTTTTTCCGTTTGTCCAATTTCATTCCAGAGCTCTCCATAGGCTCATTCTGAGTCGTTGGGATCAATCGCAAGGTTCGCTGGATTGCAGCGTCACCATCTTTCACAGGGTGCGAGAATCCCGAGGATGGTGGTTATGTCCAGGAGCGTTATCCCTGGGAAAGTCCGAAGTGGTCGGTCACAGGAAGATGGATCCCGGGGAATGGAGCCTCCACCCGGAAGTTTTTTGCACTACTGTGCTCCCGTTGGGGGACTCCCCAAGTGGTTTGATGGCATCCAGGTCCAATGCCAAGTTACCGACGTTCATGTCCAGGTACAAGGACCCGTAGGCTGTGGCGGTGGATGCTCTAGTGGCTCAGTGGGATCAGTTCGAGCTGATCTATGTATTCCCGCGATATCCTTACTTCCTCTAGTACTGCGTCGGATCAGACTAGAGAGAATTTCAGCTATTTTGATAGCTCCAGATTGGCCAAGGAGGGTGTGGTTCTCGACAATAATGTCGCGGTTGGCGGCACCTCCTTTTCCGCTTCCTCTTCAACCGGACTTGTTGACTCAGGGGCCCGTTTGTCATCCGGACTTGATGTCTCTGCGTTTGACGGCGTGGCTCTTGAGACCGAAATTTTAACCCGTAGAGGTTTTTCAGCCGAGGTCATTGCTACTCTTCGTGCTGCGAGAAGTCCGGCTACTACTAGGATTTACCACAAAACTTGGGAAACCTTCTTTTCGTGGTGTTTGGGGTCCTCTCGGAACCCGAGAAAATTTTCCATTCCCAATCTGTTGGCTTTTCTGCAGCATGGGCTAGACAAGGGTTTGGCAGTTAGCACCCTGAAAGGTCAGATTTCTGCTCTGTCCTTATTGTTCCGGAGAACCATTGCTTCGAATAGGGACGTGCTCTCCTTTTTCCGCGGTATAGCTCGTAAGTTTCCGCCGCGGAAGGCACCCGTGTCTCCTTGGCGGCTCAACCTTGTTTTGGAAGCTTTTCAGCATAACCACCAATGCCAGCCTGACGGGCTGGGGGGGGTGTTTGGAACAATCTCTGGATTTAGGGGGTATGGTCATCGGAAGAGTCTGTCCTTTCGATCAACATCCTGGAATTGAGGGCGATTTTCCTTTGCCTCCAGCATTGGACGGTCCTTTTGAGCGGTCTGCCGGTCCGAGTGCAGACAGACAATGCGACGGCTGTCGCGTTTATCAATCACCAAGGCGGGACAAGGAGTTCCAGACTCATGGTGGAGGTGTCCCGAATTCTGATTTGGGCCGAGGGCAGTTTACCAGCCATTTCGGCGATTCACATTCCAGGGGTTCAGAATATTACCTAAAGTGGTGTCTCATTTTCATGTTAACCAGGATATTGTGTTGCCCTCATTCTGTCCGGATCCGAAGAATGCGAAAGAGCGAGCTTTGCACACATTGGATTTAGTGCGGGCCTTGAAGTTTTATCTATCTATTACTCAAGGTTTTCGTAAGACGGACTCCCTATTTGTGGTTCCAGCTGGTCTTCGATGTGGTCAACGAGCTTCCAAGGATTCCATAGCTCGTTGGATCCGGTCAGCTATATTGGAAGCTTACCGTCTTCAGGGTGAATTTTGCCTGATTAAGTTTCGAGCCCATTCCACGAGAGCTGTGGCTTCATCGTGGGCTTTTCTTCAAGGTGCTTCAGCAGTGCAGCTCTGCCGGGCGGCAACTTGGCACTCTGTCCACACGTTTACAAAGTTTTATAAAGTGGACGTCAGTGCTTCCGCTGATGCAGCCCTCGGACGTAGGGTCCTGCAGGCAGCTGTAGTTTAAAGTTCTAGATGAACTTGTGTTTAGCGCTGTTTGCGCATTTTTTCTGTTAAGGTTGTTGGGTTTCTGCCTTTTGTTGGTTTTTTCCCACCCTTATTTTTGAACTACTTTGGGACGTCCCATCAGTAATGAATTCCTGTGTCTCCCTCCCTTCCATCTGCAGCTGAAACCCGGATTTTGGTAAGAACTTACCTGTAAAATCCTTTTCAGCGAAGGAAGGGAGGGAGACACAGCACCCTCCCAAGGCAGAAGTGTGTTGATGTTTTCAGATGCAGCGCGACCCTTATCTGATAGCGATTATCTGGGCTGAGGTCAGCGCGCTAAGGCTCTGTTCCAGCATCGCCAGCTCATCGCAGTAGTCAGGTTCCGTGAGTAGTACCTGGAACTCTGTGGTTTTCTGGCTTTCTTTGCATGCATAACCTGTATCCTTGTGTTTTTTCTCTTAAGTTCCTTCAGAAAGGGTTATGTTGCTCCGCTGGTGATCTTGGTTCTTTCCTAAAAGCTTTGGTACGACTGGAGCTGAGTAGGAGGAGCCCGAGCTGGAGGGGCCAGCCAGTCAGCACTCTTTTAATCTGAGGTGACATCCTGATCTGGGGCTCCGCCTACCCATCAGTAATGAATTCCTGTGTCTCCCTCCCTTCCTTCGCTGAAAAGGATTTTACAGGTAAGTTCTTACCAAAATCCGTGTTTTGACCACATATGGGATACTGCCATACTCAGCAGACATTGTGTAACAAATTTGTGATTTAATTTCTCCTATTAGCCCTTTCGAAAATTAAAAACTTAGGGCTAAAACAATATTTTATTGCAAAAAATGAAGGAATTCTTTGTGGTGTAGTTTCCAAAATGGGGTCACTTGTGGGGGTGTCCACTGTTTAGGCACATCAGGGGCTCTCCAAATGCGACATGGCGTCCACAATCTGTTCCAGACAATTTTGCACTCCAAAAATCAAATGATGCGCCTTCCCTGCCGTGCGCCCAAACAGTATTTTTCCAACACATATGGGATGTCAGTGTACTCAGGAGAAATTACATAACAATTTTTGGGGTAGTTTTTCTTATGTTATCCTTGTGAAAACATAAAATCGGGGCTAAAACAACAATTTTATATAAAAATGTAAAAAAAACTAAAAAATGATCTTTTTTAAATTTTCGTGGCTCAAAGTAATAAAATTCTGTGAAGCACCTGGAGGTTCAGGGCACTCACCACATGTCTGGATAAATTCCTTGAGGTGTCTTTCCACTGTTTAGGCACATCAGGGGTTCTACAAACATGACATGAGGTTCACTACCAATACCAGCCAATTTTGTGTTCCAAAAGTCGAATGGCGCTCCTTTTCGAGCCGTTCTGTGCGCCCAAACAGTAATTTTCCACCACATATAGGTATCGGTGTAATCAGGAGAAATTGCACAACAAATTGTGATAATGCAAAATTTGGGGCTGAAATAACCTTTTTGTAGGGAAAAATAAAAACTTTGTTTTTTCCTTCCATACTGCTTTATTTCTTGTGAAGCACCTGAAGGGTTAATAAACTTCTTGAATGTGGTTTTGAGCACCTTGAGGGGTGCAGTTAGAGTGGTGTCACTTTTGGATATTTTCTGGCACTTCAAATGTGATATGGTCCCTAAAAAAAAAAAAATTGTTTTGTAATTGTTGATAAGTTTAAGGCTATGTGCACACTATAAGTCATTTCTTGCAGAAATTTCTGCATCATCTTTTTGCTGCAAATAATTCCGCTGCATTTTTGCATGCATTATTTCCATGCGCATTCAGTGGGTCAAAAAACGCACAAAGAATGGACATGCTACGGATTTAAACGCAGAGCAAATTCTCCAAGGAAAAATACTGATTATGTGCACAGCAATTCAGGATTCTCATTGACTTTGCTGGCATAATGATTCCATAACATTTTTGACCAATTCCTGGAAAAAAACGCATCGTGTGCACACAGAATTACCTTTCTAACTTCCTTACATAAAACATTGTTACAAAAATGGTGCTAATGTAAAGTAGACATGTGGGATATGTTATTTGTGTGGTTTAATGATCTGGTTTAAGGGCATACAAATTCCAAGTTTTAAAATTGTGACATTTCATTTTTTTTTTTTTTACCAAGTTTTTGATATTTTCATAAGTAAGCACAAATAATATCTACCAAAATTTACCACTAACAAAGTACAATGTCTTAAAAAAACCTTCTCCAAATCAGTGGTATTCGTTGAAGCAATCCAAAGTTATTACCACATAAAGTGACAGTGGTCTGATTTAAAAAATGAAGCTGTTATTAACCCCTTGACATATGACGTATATATACCTGATAGATCATGTCTTCCCCTTTGATGTGGGCTCTGACGCTGAGCCTGCATCTTTTTATCCCTAACAGCTGTGAGTGGAATCGCGATCCATCCGTGGCTGTTAACATGTTAAATGCCTCTGTCAATCTTTGACGCTGCATTTAACATGCTCACACCAGAAGTGCGTCACTAACTGCGCTCATTGGTGCTCCTGTCACATGATTGCGTGGCGCCAATAGGTTCGCATGACAACCGGGGGTTTGCAGGAAACCCGTGGTTGTCATTGCCAATCTGTAATGAGCGTTGCCGAGTCTGGCGTTCATAGCGGATGAGCAATTGTGCCTGCCTGAAGCCCTGCTATGTGTAGCAAGAACAATCAGAAGATCTCCGCTTTAGGTCTCCTAGGGAGACTATTGAAGCAAGTGAAAAGAAAAAAAAAAGTTTTTAAAAATATAAAAGTTAAAAATAAAACAGAAGTAAAAAAATATACATTTGGTATCATCGCATTCAGAAATGCCCGATCAAAATATAGAAAAATGAATTAACCCCTTAACGACCACCGATACGCCTTTTAACGGCGGTCATTAAGGGTACTTAAACCACAGCGCCGTTAATTACCGGCGCTGTGGAAAAAGTGAATAGCGCCCCCAGAGGCGCATTTTCTCCGGGGTCTCGGCTACCGGGGGTAGCCGAGACCCCAGAGAACATGAATCGGGTCGGTTTTTACTGATGTGCCATTTAATTTCTCTGTCCTCTGATGTCATCGGACATCAGAGGACAGAGAAAAAGGGTATAACATGGTGTAACGCAGTCCATTAACGCTGCCATTCATCCCCATTTGAGGGCGCATCGCGACGCATGCCGTAAAGCGGCATGCGTTCGCGACGTTCCATCATTCAGTGACGGAGCCTCAGATGCGGGCTGCAGCGCCTGGGCTCCATCACCGCTAGCGCATTTGAATCATCTGCTGATTCCTTTGCGCTAGCAGGTATAGCATAACGCGATCGCGTTATGCTATACCGTTACCAGCCCGTTAACGCTATGTGTTGAACGGGCTGGTAAAACGCAAAATGAACCTAGCCTTAGGGTTATAATTAGGGTTAGGGTTACAATTAGGGTTAGGGCTACAATTAGGGTTAGGGTTACAATTAGGGTTGGAATTAGGGTTGGGGTTAGGATTAGGGTTGGGATTAGGGTTAGGGGTGTGTTGGGGTTAGGGTTGGAGCTAGAATTGAGGGGTTTCCACTATTTAGGCACATCAAGGGGTCTCCAAACACGACGTGGCGTTCAAAAAGTCAAATGGCGCTCCCTCCCTTCCGAGCCCTGCCGTGCGCCCAAACAGTGGTTTACCCCAACATATGGGGTATTGGCGTACTCAGGACAAATTGCACACCAATTTTGGGGTTCTAATTTCTCTTGTTACCCTTGGGAAAATAAAAAATAGCTGGCTAAAAAAAAATCTTTTTTGAGGAAAAAAATTTTTTTTTATTTTCACGGCTCTGCGTTTATAAATTTCTGTGAAGCACTTTGGGGTTCAAAGTGCTCACCACACATCTAGATAAGTTCCTTAGGGGGTCTAGTTTCCAAAATGGGGTCACTTGTGGGGGTTTTCCACTGTTTAGGCACATCTGGGGCACTGCAAACGGAACATGACCCCCATCAACGTCTGCATTCCAAAACGTTATTACTTCCTTTCCAAGCCCTGCTGTGCGCCCAGTTTACCCCCCACATATTTGGTATCAGCGTACTCAGGACAAACTGGACAACAACTTTTGGGGTCCAATTTCCTTGTGAAAAATCAAAAATTTGGGACTAAAAGATCATTTTTGTGGAAAATTGTTTTTTTTTTCTTTCACACCCAGGCATTATAAACTTTTGTGAAACACTTGGGGGTTCAAAGTGCTCACAACAGATCTAGATAAGTTCCATAGGGGGTCTAGTTTCCAAAATGGTGTTACTTGTGGGGGGTTTCCACTGTTTAGGCGCATCAGGGGCTCTCCAAACGCGACATGGTGTCCAATCTCAATTCCAGACAATTTTGGTTTGAAAAAGTCAAACGGCGCTGCTTCCCTTGCAAGTCCTGCCGTGCGCCCAAACATTGCCCCCCCCCCCATATATGGGGTGTCAGCGTACTCAGGACAAATTGGACAACAACTTTTGTAGTCTAATTTCTCCTGTTACCCTTGGGAAAATAAAAAATTGGGGACTAAACGATCAGGTTTGTGGAAAAAATATGATTTTTTTATTTTCACGCCAGGCCATTATAATCTTCTGTGAAGCACTTGGGGGTTCAAAGTGCTCACCACACATCTAGATAAGTTCCTTAGGAGGTCTAGTTTTCAAATGGGGTCACTTGTGGGGGGTTTCCACTGTTTAGACACATCAGGACCTCTACAAATGCGACATGGCGTCCAGCCAATTCTGCGTTGAAAAAGTCAAACGGCGCTCCTTCCCTTGCGACCTCTGCTGTGCGCCCAAAAAGTGGTTTACCCCCACATATGGGGTATTGGCATGCTCAGGACAAATTGCACAAAAACTTTTGGGGTCTTGTTACCCTTGGGAAAATAAAAATTAGGGTGAAAAGATCATTTTTGTGGAAAAAATATGATTATTTATTTTCACGGCTCTACGTTATAAACTTGTGTGAAGCACTTGGAGGTTCAAAGTGCTCACCACACATCTAGATAAGTTCCTTAAGGGGTCTTGTTTCCAAAATGGGGTCACTTGGGGGGGTTTCCACTGTTTAGGCACATCAGGGGCTCTCTAAACGCGACATGGCGTCCAGCCAATTCTGCGTTGAAAAAGTCAAAAGGCGCTCCTTCCCTTGCGACCTCTGCCGTGCGCCTAAAAAGTGGTTCACCCCCACATATGGGATATCGGCGTATTCAGGAGAAATTGCACAACAAATTTTGTGGTTAATTTTTTCTTTTAACACTTGTGAAAATAAAAAAAATTGGTTCTGAAGTAAAGCTTTTGCAAAAAAAGTTAAATGTAAATTTTTCCTTCAACATTGCTTCAGCTCCTGTGAAGCACCTGAAGGGTTAATAAACTTCTTGAATGTGGTTTTGAGCACCTTGAGGGGTGCAGTTTTTAGAGTCACTTTTGGGTATTTTCTAACATATAGACCCCTCAAAGTGACTTCAAATGTGATGTGGTCCTTAAAAAAAAAAAATGGTGTTGTAAAAATGAGAAATCGCTGGTCAACTTTTAACCCTTATAACTTCGTAACAAAAGAAAATTTTGTTCCCAAAATTGTGCTGATGTAAAGTAGACATGTGGGAAATGTTATTTATTAAGAAATTTGTGTAACATATCTCTCTGATTTAACGGCATAAAAATTTCAAATTTGAAAATTTTCAAAATTTTCGCCATATTTCCGTTGTTTTCATAAAAGCAAGTCAAAAATTTTTTTTTACCACTAATGTGAAGTACAATATGTCACGAAAAAACAGTCTCAGAATCAGCTGGATTCGTTAAAGCGTTCCAGAGTTATAACCTCATAAAGTGACAGTGGTCAGAATTGTAAAAATTGGCCCGGTCATTAAGCTGCAAAATGGCTGTCACTAAGGGGTTAAACTGTAAACGGCGTAACAAGAAAAAACAAAATGCCAGATTTTAAGTTTTTTTTGACTGCCGCAACATTGCAATAAAGTGTAATAACAGACGATCAATAGGTCATATCTACACTAAAATAGTATCAGCTAAAATAATATCAATAAAAACGTCACCTCAGCATGCAAAAAATAAGCCTTCACCCAGCCCCAGATCCCTAAAAATGAATACACTACTGGTATCAGAAATTGGCACGTTTTAATACAAACAGTGGATTTATTTTTCACTTAAAAATGGGAACCTAGACATGTTTGGTGTCTATGAACTCATAATGACCTGAAGAATCATAATGGCAGGTCAGTTTTAGCATTTAGTGAACATGGTAAAAAAAAATTGTGGAATTGCACTTTTTTTTGCAATTTCAACGCACTTGGATTTTTTTTCCCGTTTTCCAGTACATTATATAGTAAAACCATTGGTGTAATTCAAAAGTAAAACTTGTCCCACAAAAATCAAGCCCTCACACAATCATATTGATGGAAAAATAAAAATGTTATGGCTCTAACAAGACGGAGAGTAAAAAACAAAAAAAAGGCAAAATGACCCAGGGGTGAAGGGGTTAATGTACATGGCTCTGTCCTTAAGTGGGCTGTCTCAGCAGGTTTTTGCTGTGTAGTCTGAGGGCAGCATGAGGTAGCGGTTTAGACACTGAGTTCAGCAATGTGTCACTTATTAGGCGGTGTGTTGTTTCAATACAATTTATGCTTTATCAGCAGGAGATTATCACTCCCAGACTAGCTGCCTGCATGCCTTCTGGTCCAGCCACGCCCACACCACTGATTCGCAGCTTACTTTGAATATACAATTTACATACATAGCGCCTAATCAGTGGTGTGGTAAGGGCCAGCTTTCTGAGATCTGCTACATCTTAAGCAAGGAAAACTGTTGATTGTAATGCAACTGCTGAACCCAGTAAACTAAGTGATATATTGCTGGAATCAGGGTCTCTTTCCTTACATTATGCTGCTATCAGATAAGGTAGAAAAACCTGGTGACAGATTCCCTTTCATGGCCATAACAAATTAGGCCTCTTTCACATCTCCGGCGGGCGCCTGGCGGCGCCCCGGCATTTTGCCGCAGCGCCGCATCTGAAAATCTGATGCTTTTTCGCATTGACATGCATTAGCGCCGCATGGCGCTGCATGTCAATGCGTTGCATGCGGTTTTGTCCGGATGCGGCGCAAATGTACATTGCGGCGGCCAGACAAAACGCTGCATGTAACGTTTTTTGTTTTTGCCGGATGGTCTCTTATCTCTCCAAGCATCAGAAACCATCCGGCAAAAAAACGCATTTTGGCCGCCGGAAGTGTGAAAGGTTTTCACATGCGGCGCTGCGGCAAAATGCCGGGGGCGCCGCCAGGCGCCCGCCGGAAATGTGAAAGAGGCCTTAGAAAAGACAGTGCCGTTTACAGGCAGATTTGATCGAGAGGGAGGAAACCTAAGGAACTGCTGTTGGGAACAAGTAGGGGAATCTGGGAGCATTTACTTTAGACTCTTATGTATCTAAAATATTGTCCCTGTTACAGGAACCTTCAAAGAAAAAAAGGCAACAAAGAAACCAGGAAGAGACTCGCTTCAACCAGCTAGTGGAGCAGTACAAGCGGAAGATCCTGGGAAAGCCTGATAGTGCTGCCCCAATTAAGAAAAGCAAATGGTTTGAAGACTGAGACTGGCTGCCAAGGCACAATCACACCTGTACATTGTTGTCCTCCATCTACACAAGGAATTTGATTGAAAGCTACCAAAAGAGCATACATAGCGAAGTAACAGACACGGGCAGTCTGAGCTTCCTGTACTGCTGACACGGCGAGATTTGCCTTCTGTCTGACAGCACTGGATATGCTGTGGACTGGTGGCTAATGTCTTCCAGGTGACATTGTTTGGATGCCTCAGAAGACGGAGCTCCTTGTATTATAGGGGACATACATAAGTCTATGGGGAAGATGTATATGGAAAGATCGGTATTTTCTGTCAACTACAATGCAGACGCTTTCTATGTACATCTTCAGGAGACTAATATTTAGGATTCCTGGCAGTTCTTCCTCCACCAGTCTGACTTTTATGATATTCACACTGTATTTGCTTTAATAGTCTGTCTCCAAATCTGTACAAAGAAACTTTGTGAAGTCATTTTTTTACTGCAGTGTAAAAATAACATTTTATTTGTTTTTATATAGTTATAAATAAGAATGTTGTATTGAAACTTCTGATTTTTGATCTGTGCAGTTAGCGTAACCATATCTGCAAATCGCATACCATGGTGCACGGACCGATCAACATCTCCTGACCTAAATCAACAGGACCATGATATGTGGATGTGTGAAATCAGCCTAATATGTCGTACGTGTCCAATATATAGAAAGATGCATGGCATTGGAATTATACATACCAAACCTCTTGTTTCAGCTGCAGATGAAGGAAGAGAGCCACAGTAATTCATTACTGATGGGTAGGCGGAGCCCCAGATCAGGATGTTACCTCAGATCAAAAGAGTGATGACTGGCTGGCCCCTCCAGCTCGGGCTCCTCCTACTCAGCTCCAGTCTAAGATTTGAGGTCCAGAGGATGGTCGCTGCTAATGCAGCTCCTCAGAAAATTTTATTATTTTAATATTCGGACAGGAGACTTGGATCACTAGTTGGTCTAGAGGTCTCAGGGGTATCAGCGCTGCTGTACCCCAACCTCTCCCTTGGCGGATCTGTATTCACTCAAAGTCCCTGCAGAATCCTTGCCGGCCCTGGGGGATGAGGAGAGCTTCTCTGGCGGGAACGCAAACCACACGTGCGGTCACTGCGTTCTTCGCCCTGGGGGGAAGCATGGGCACTGCGCCAGAAACCCCTGAGGGTCCCTGTGGCGCCTTGGCTGGTGAGTACTCCACACAAATTTTAATAATAATTATGTGTGAGTGCTTTAGCGTCTGAATGAGCAGCGCTATTATTAATGTCAGCGTTACTACATGTAAATGTCAGTAAGCTTCAGCGCTGCTGTGACAGCGCTAATACATGTAATGTCAGTAAGCTTCAGCGCTGCTGTGACAGCGCTACTACATGTAAATGTCAGTAAGCTTCAGCGCTGCTGTGACAGCGCTACTACATGTAATATCAGTATGCTTCAGCGCTACTGTGACAGCGCTACTACATGTAATGTCAGTATGCTTCAGCGCTACTGTGACAGCGCTACTACATGTAAAATCAGTATGCTTCAGCGCTGCTGTGACAGCGCTTCTACATGAAGATGTGGTGATTTTTTGTCCGCAGGCAGATAGCTGCAGGACAGAGAGGGAGCAGGAGCGGGGAGATTTCGCGCTCATTATTTGAGCTAGCAGGGGGCGTGGCCTATCTATCCCGGTCTTTTGAGCAGGAAGACGCGCGCTCTGGCTTTTCTCCTGCGACCCCCTCACTGTGGCGGCCATTACTCAGGCTCCTGGGCTCCTCGGACCGCTCCCCTCCTCATATAGACACCACGGCCAGCTGGGTGAGTGTGGATTCCTCACTCCGCAGCGCAGCGATCGCTATCCTGCAGCTGCAGTCTCATCAGAGACATAAAAATTGGCTGGGGCTCACAAATATATATATATATTTTGGTGAGTTTGCAATATTAACCCCTTTGAGGGTTATTTCTACCTGCTAAATTTGCTGACTGAATGCCGCTGGGGTAACTCTGCTTGGTGGAGCGTTAACCCTTCAGCGTTTGAAAAAAAAAAAAAAAAAAGAAAAACCGCATAGTTTTTTGCTGGTATTACCGCTTTGACCTGCTCATTCAGATGAGACATGTCTGAACAGAGTTCAGATGCCGCGGATCACGTCCCAGTGCCATTGCGGCAATCAGATACGCAGACCTCCACAGCGTCTAGCGCTGCGGTCGACAGCGGTGGAAAATTGGATGATATCGCTCGATCGATTAATAACTTATCTGACCTTTTAGGTCAATATGTGTCTGCTAATTCCTCTCAGAGGAAGCGACGCAGGCCGTTACCGGCCTCTACACGGAGCGAGTCAGATGTATCTGATATTGGGCAGAGTTCCCCTTTATATTCGGATGGAGAAATATCCGATTCAGATGCGGACGAGCCGCAGGGGCGTTCCTCTATGGCGAAGCGTACGGAGGCATTAATTGAAGCCATGAGAGAGATATTACAGTTACCGGAGGAGGTAACTAGTCGTCCTGGTAAAACAGCACGCATGTTCCAGGAGTCCCGTGCTTCGCGCACAACATTGCCAGCTCTGGATGAGCTTAATGGTGTAATAGAGGAGGAACGTCTATGTCCAGATAAGCGTTTTCATGGAACGCATTTCTTTGATACACTTTATCCTTGCTCTACGGAGTTAAAGGCTAATTGGACTTCTGCTCCTGAAGTGGATGTGTCCTTATCTCAGCTTAGTAAATCCTCACTACTCCCTATTAAGGGAAAAGCGAGCTTACAGGAGCCTTTGGATAGAAAGGCAGAATTGGCGGCAAAAGCAAGCTATGAGGCTGCGGGTCATGGATTTCGAGCAGTGCTAGGATCCATGTGTGCTGCTAGGGCTTCTCTAAGCTGGTTGGCACGTCTGAAGACGGAGTTGCAAAATGAATCTCCGTTATCTGAGATACGGGAAACTTGTGAATGGTTGGAAACGGCAGCCTGTTATATCTTTGATGCCGGTCTGGATACGGCATCTCTGCTGGCCAAAGCGCAAGCTTCAGCGGTCACAGTCAGAAGAGCTTTATGGCTCAGACAGTGGGCCGGGGACGCAGTTTCCAAACAAGGGTTGTTGGCCTTACCTTATAAGGGTGGCCATCTTTTTGGATCCGACCTCACAGAGCTGATTTCCAAGGCTAAGGCAAAGGAATCAGCATTACCACAGCGAAGGGCCATGGCCTCGGTGTCCAGTAAGCCTGGTGTTTATAGTGGTCGGCGGTCCTTTCGGGGCCGAGGACGATCTAGTCACTCCTCGTGGGGATCGGGTCGTCCTTCTTTCTCAGGAAAGAAATCCTCTCAGAAAACTCGTACTCCCTGGAAGCAGAGTTTCCGCCAGAACAAGCGGGAACTTGACAAGAAACCCGCAAAGTCGGATTGACGCCAGGGGTCCACTCGAGGATTCTCGAGTGGGGGGTCGCCTGCTTCTTTTCAAGGAGACTTGGATGGCTCGCGTTCCAGATTCCTGGGTAACGCGGATAGTGTCGGCAGGCTATTTCATAGAGTTTGCTTCTCAACCCCCAAATGTTTTTTGTCAATCTCGCGTTCCGTCGGAACCCGAGCTTGTTGTCGCTCTACAGCGAGAGGTCGAATCGCTACTACAAAGGGTGTAGTGATACCGGTTCCGTCAGAGGACCGAGGAAAAGGTTTTTATTCCAACCTTTTTATAGTTCCCAAAAAGGAGAACAAATTTCGCCCGATTCTGGATCTCAAGCGATTAAACCGGCATGTCCATACCCGGAAATTTCGCATGGAGTCGCTTCGTTCCGTTGTGGCAGCTCTGTCGCAGAACGATTTTCTGGTGTCAATCGACATTCGCGACGCCTATTTGCATATTCCCATCGGAAAGGCTCATCAGCGCTTTCTTCGATTTGCCATAGGTCAGAATCATTACCAGTTCGTGGCTCTGCCGTTCGGCTTAGCCTCAGCGCCAAGGGTCTTTACAAAAGTTCTGGCGCCCCTCATGGCACTCCTTCGAAGACAGGGGATTACGATTCTCCCTTATCTGGACGATCTTTTGATCGTGTCTTCCTCGGAGGAGGAGGCATTGACGGCTCGGGATTTGTCTCTTCAGTTTCTGAAAGACTTCGGTTGGCTGGTCAATTGGGAGAAGTCGTCCCTGGAACCATCAAGGACAATTCTCTTTTTGGGAATGCATCTCGACACGTTTCGGTCGGTAGTTTCCTTACCACCAGACAAACAGTCATGTCTTCTTCGACATGTACAGATTATGACAGCCTCAACGGCAATGTCCCTACGGAAGTGTATGCGTCTTCTGGGACTGATGGTGGCGTCCATGGAGGCAATTCCTTTTGCCCAGTTCCACTCCAGGACTCTTCAAAGGTTCATCTTGAGTCGATGGAACCAGTCGCAATCGCTGGATTGCAGTGTCACCATTTCTCGCGCGGTGCGGGATTCTCTAGAATGGTGGTTACGTCCAGGGGCATTCTCCCTGGGGAAGTCTTTCCTCCCTCTGAAGTGGTCAGTCATAACCACCGATGCCAGCCTGACGGGCTGGGGGGGTGTTTGGACCAATCTCTGGATTCAGGGGGTATGGTCACCGGAAGAGTCTGTGCTTCCGATCAATATCCTGGAATTGAGGGCGATTTTTCTTTGCCTCCAACATTGGACGGTCCCTTTGAGCGGTCTGCCAGTCCGTGTGCAGACAGACAATGCGACGGCTGTCGCGTATATCAATCACCAAGGTGGGACAAGGAGTTCCAGACTCATGGTAGAGGTGTCCCGAATTCTGATTTGGGCAGAGGCCAATGTACCAGCCATTTCGGCGATTCACATTCCAGGGGTCCAGAATATTACAGCGGACTTTCTCAGTCGCAGAAGGATGGATCCCGGGGAATGGAGCCTCCACCCGGAAGTCTTTGCACTACTGTGCTCTCGCTGGGGAACCCCCCAAGTGGATTTGATGGCTTCCAGGTCCAATGCCAAGTTACCGACATTCATGTCCAGGTACAAGGACCCGAAGGCGGTGGCGGTGGATGCTCTAGTGGCTCAGTGGGATCAGTTCAAGCTGATCTATGTATTCCCGCCGATATCCTTACTTCCTCTAGTGCTGCGTCGGATCAGACTAGAGAGAATTCCAGCTATTCTGATAGCTCCAGACTGGCCAAGAAGGGTGTGGTTCTCGACAATAATGTCGCTGTTGGCGGCTCCTCCGTTTCCACTCCCTCTTCAACAGGACTTGTTGACTCAGGGGCCCATTTGTCATCCGGACTTGATGTCCCTGCGTTTGACGGCGTGGCTCTTGAGACCGAGATCTTGACCCGTAGAGGTTTTTCAGCCGAGGTCATTGCTACCCTTCGTGCTGCAAGATGTCCGGCTACTTCTAGGATTTACCACAAAATTTGGGAAACCTTCTTTTCGTGGTGTTTGGGGTCTTCTCGGAACCCGAGAAAGTTTTCCATTCCCAACCTGTTGGCTTTTCTGCAACATGGGCTAGACAAGGGTTTGGCAGTTAGCACTCTGAAAGGTCAGATTTCTGCTCTGTCCTTATTATTCCGGAGAACCATTGCTTCGAATAGAGACGTGATCTCTTTTTTCCGAGGTATCTCTCGTAAGTTTCCGCCGCGGAAGGCACCTGTGTCTCCTTGGCGGCTCAACCTTGTTTTGGAGGCTCTTCAGCATAAACCTTTTGAACCTATGGTTTCTGCTAGCCTTTCTTTACTTTCTTGGAAGGTGGCTTTCCTTGTTGCAGTCACTTCCTTGAGGAGAGTTTCTGAATTGGCAGCTCTTTCTTGCTCGCCTCCTTTTCTGGAGTTTTTTCCGGATCGTGTAGTGCTTCGCACTCGGGGTGATTTTTTGCCTAAAGTGGTGTCACAATTTCATGTTAACCAGGATATTGTGTTGCCTCACTCTGTCCGGATCCGAAGAATACGAAAGAGCGAGATTTACACACATTGGATTTAGTGCGGGCCTTGAAGTTTTATCTATCTATTACTCAAGGTTTTCGTAAGACGGACTCCCTGTTTGTGGTTCCGGCAGGTCGTCGGCGTGGTCAACGAGCTTCCAAGGGTTCTATAGCTCGTTGGATCCGGTCAGCTATTTTGGAAGCTTACCGTCTTCGGGGTGAATCTTGCCCGATTAAGATTCGTGCCCATTCCACGAGAGCTGTGGCTTCATCGTGGGCTTTTCATCAAGGTGCTTCGGCAGTGCAGCTTTGCCGAGCGGCGACTTGGCGCTCTGTCCACACGTTTACAAGATTTTATAAAGTGGACGTCAGTGCTTCCGCTGATGCAGCCCTCGGACGTAGGGTCCTGCAGGCAGCTGTAGTTTAAAGTTCTGGATGAACTTGTGTTTAGCGCTGGTTGCGCTTTGTTGTTAAGGTTGTTGGGTTTCTGCCTTTTATTGGTTTTTTCCCACCCTTATTTTTGAACTGCTTTGGGACGTCCCATCAGTAATGAATTACTGTGGCTCTCTTCCTTCATCTGCAGCTGAAACACGGATTTTGGTAAAGACTTACCTGTAAAATCCTTTTCAGCGAAGGAAGGAAGAGAGACACAGCACCCTCCCACGGCAGAAGTGTGTTGATGTTTTCAGATGCAGCGCGACCCTTATCTGATAGCGATTATCTGGGCTGAGGTCAGCGCGCTAAGGCTCTGTTCCAGCATCGCCAGCTCATCGCAGTAGTCAGGTTCCGTGAGTAGTACCTGGAACTCTGTGGTTTTTGGCTTTCTTTGCATGCATAACCTGTATCCTTGTGTTTTTTCTCTGAAGTTCCTTCAGAAGGGGTTATGTTGCTCCGCTGGTGATTTTGGCTCTTTTCCTAAAAGCTTTGATACGACTGGAGCTGAGTAGGAGGAGCCCGAGCTGGAGGGGCCAGCCAGTCATCACTCTTTTGATCTGAGGTAACATCCTGATCTGGGGCTCCGCCTACCCATCAGTAATGAATTACTGTGTCTCTCTTCCTTCCTTCGCTGAAAAGGATTTTACAGGTAAGTCTTTACCAAAATCCGTGTTTTCCCTGTGCTCTTATTTAATTATTTCTATCTTTCCCTTACCTTTAGAGCCGTTATGAATTAAAATATTTAATAAAATATGGAGCTGCAGCTTTTCTCCACCCCTATGCAAAATAAACCTGGTATCATCGCATAGGCTATAGCTGGGCAAATATACTCTGATGATAGACAACAAAAACAGAATAATAAGGTATTCAAATGTGTTTCTAGTGATCTAGCAAAATGTGCGAGCAAGGTCTAGATTATATACATGTGTACATTGTCCTGTCCTAGTCCAATAAATATATCGTCCATATAAAAACCCTAAGGTACCAATTCTTCAATCAGTTTCACAACAGAATTCTGGCGTAAAACCATCTTGACATGTTGTAAAATGGCAAAAATTTAAACTGGTGTAAAATTTTTGCAGTCAGCTCTGGAAACCTTTGACTCATGATCCTGTTTGGTTCTTAATAGCGGTTCCTGTCCTGTTGGAAAAGCATAGGTAGGTGTCTGATACGTAGTGTATGCAGCCATACTAGTGCTCCCTTGTCAGAATGCAGGTGCACAGGTTGCAGCTCTGACAGCTTCTTTCTGAACACGCGGAAGACAAACAAGTATGTTTGTGTCCTCTGGGCGCCACTGGTGCTAAAATTAAAATGACTAATTTAAAAGTTTTTAAAACCCCCATATGCTCTTCTGTAAACTTCATATACACTGTGTTCCAAATTATTATGCAACAATTGTTTAGTAATGATAAGGTAAGAATTTTTTTGTTTGTCAGTTAAACTCATTGATGGTGATGTGTGTCAGGGCTCTTTATATCACTGTAAGCAATTGCAGACACCTGTGCTAATTAGTTTGGCAGGTGTGTCCAATGAAAGGCAAGACTACTTAAGAAGGCTGTCCCACATTATTAAGCAGCCTACATTTCCTGCCAAAATGGGAAAGAAAAAGGATGTGTCGGCTGCTGAGAAGCAACAAATTGTGGAGTGTTTAGGTCAAGGCATGACTACAATCATCATTGCCAAGACACTTCATCGTGATCATCGCACAATCAAGAAGTATGTAGCTGATTCCCAGTACACACGTGTGCGTGCTGATAAGGGAAAATTGAGGACTCTTTCCTACAGGCAATTACGTCAGGTTAAAAGAGCAGCGGCAAAAAAGCCTGGTCATAGCAGCAGACAAGTTTTTGAAGCTGCTGGTGCCTCCAACGTCCCCCGAACAACAAGATGCAGGGTCCTTCAGAGGTTTGCAGCTGTGCGTAAGCCATCCTGTCGACCTCCTCTATCCACTGCACACAAGCAGAAATGGCTCCAGTGGGCCAAACAATACATGAAGACTGACTTCAAAACTGTTTTGTTCGATGAGTACCGTACAACGCTCGATGGTACAGATGGATGGAGTGGAGGATGGCTGGTTGATGGACACCCCATGCAAACACGGCTACGGAGCCAACAAGGAGGAGGTGGAGTAATGTTTTGGGCTGGAATCATAGGGAGATAGATTGTCGGCCCCTTTAGGATCCCTGAAGGGGTAAAGATGAACTCCATAGTGTATGTTGAGTTTCTCAAACAGCACTTCCTGCCATGGTTCAAGAAGAAGAACCGTGCATTCCGCAGCAAGATCATTTTCATGCATCATAATGCACCGTCTCATGCTGCACATAACACATCTGCGTCTCTGGCTGCTATGGGCATAAAAGGGGACAAACTTATGGTGTGGCCCCCATGCTCCCCTGACCTCAACCCCATTGAGAACCTCTGGAGCATCATCAAAAGGAGTGTCTATGATGGCGGGAGGCAGTTCACATCTAAGCAACAGCTCTGGGAGGGTATTCTGTCCTCATGCAAAACAATTGAAGCAGAAACCATCCAAAACCTGACAAATTCAATGGACGAGAGAGTTCAGAAGCTCCTTTCGAACAAGGGGTCCTATGTGCAAATGTAACATCACCTAGAATAAAGTTTTGAGTTGAAAACTGTTTGATTTCAGTTTGTAAGAACCTGCTAATGCTTATAATTTCAAAAATGACCATTTTTTTGTTCTTTATTAAAATGAAAAGGTTGAAAACTCTGCTGTGCATAATAATTTTTAACATGCATTTTGAGTGCAGTTTGAGTTTTATTTTTTAAAAAATATACTGTTATCATAGGCAGTTTGTACAAAAACCTTTCAATTGTACTCTAATAGTTATTAAACTGGAAAATTACAATGACTGCAATTCATATAGGTAATTTGGGAAAATCTGAGAAAATATTATTTGCATAATAATTTGGAACAGTGTATGTAGAACTTCTCACTATAAACAAAATCAGAAGGACATCCTATAGATATACAAGTGCTTCTCACAAAATTAGAATATCATCAAAAAGTTAATTTCAGTTCTTCGATACAAAAAGTGAAACTCATATATTATATAATATTATATAGAGTCATTACACACAGAGTGATATATTTCAAGTTTATTTCTGTTAATCATTATGGCTTACAGCCAATGAAAACCCAAAAGTCATTATCTCAGTAAATTAGAATAATTAACAAAAAAGCAAAGTATAGGCTTCCTAAGCATTTAAAAAGGTCCCTTAGTCGGTTTCAATAGACTCCACAATCATCGGGAAGACTACTGACTTGACAGATGTCCAGAAGACAGTCACTGACACATTCCGCACGTAGGGTAAGACACAAAAGGTCATTGCTAAAGAAGCTGGCTGTTCACAGAGTTCTGTATCCAAGCATATTAATGGAAGTTGAGTGGAAGGAAAAAGTGTGGTAGAAAAAGATGCACAAGCAACCGGGATAACCGCAACCTTGAAAGGATTGCTAAGAAAAGGTCATTAAAAAATTTGGGGGAGATTCACAAGGAGTGGACTGCTGCTGGAGTCATTGCTTCAAGAGTCACCACACACACATGTATCCAGGACAGTGAAAACCCAAAAATCATTATCCGTAAATTAGAATACCTTACAACACCAGCTTGAAAAATGATTTTAAAATCCGAAATGTTGACCTACTGAAATGTATGTTCAGTAAATGCACTCAATACTTGGTCGGGGCTCCTTTTACATCAATTACTGCATCAATGTGGGGTGGCATGGAGGCGATTAGCCTGTGGCACTGCTGAGTTGTTATGGAAGCCCAGGTTGCTTTGATAGCAGCCTTCAGCTCGTCTGCATTGTGGGGTCTGGTGTCTCTCATCTTCCTCTTGACAATACCCCATAGATTCTCTATGGGGTTAAGGTCAGGCGAGTGTGCTGGACAATCAAGTACAGTGATACTGTTTTTAAAGCAGGGATTGGTACTTTTGGCAGTGTGGACAGGTGTCAAAACATGCAGGAGAATGAAATTTCTACCTCCAAAAAGCTTGTCGGCAGAGGGAAGCATGAAGTGCTCTAAAATTTCCTGTTAGACAGCTGTGCTGACTTTGGTTTTAATAAAACACAGTGGACCTACACCAGCAGATGACATGGCTCCCAAACCATCACTGATTGTGGAAACTTCACACTAGACCTCAAGCAGCTTTGATTGTGGCCTCTCCACTCTTTCTCCAGACTCAGGGACCTTAATTTCCAAATGAAATGAAAAATTTACTTTCATCTGAAAACAACACCTTGGACCACTGAGCAACAGTCCAGTTCTTTTTCTCCTTGGCCCAGGTAAGACGCTTCTGGCGTTGTCTATTGGTCATGAGTGGCTTGACACAAGGAATGCGACACTTGTAGCCCATGTACTGGATACGTCTGTGTGTGCATACAATTTTGTTTAGAGGCAGTACACTTATTACTCTTTAAAAAAGTAAAAAAAAGGCACCTGAATGAATCCCCACTGCTTCTAGTCCACTCTATCTGGGTCTCTTTCCCATTCTATGCTCCATTTCTACTGGCCTGGTCGTTTCTTGACCGAAGCTGTCAGTAACCTTACTAGGGCCACGACTGATTGGCTGAGTGTGTGTGCCCAACAGTGGCCATAAATGAAGGTAGTCCAACCTAAGCTTGTCAACCAGTGTTGTAAAGGCATACGTTTGTACTTGCAGTACAGTGCTACTGGCCGATATTGCCAACTTGGTTATATGCACATTCTGTTTGCTTGTAATTGGGGACAGACTTTACATTAAAAGTGCCTGATATCGTCTGTATACACTGATCATTCGTGTCTTGAAAGGAATGTGTTGAAAGCAGAACAATGGCCAGGTGCAAGTAAGCGACTTTGACAAGGGCAGAGCATATGTTGGTTTACCCAGTATATAACTGTCAGTGTATACTAAGAGTGGTCTGTTAAGTCATTGGTGGTCAAGGCTTATTGATGTGCAAAGAATAACTAATGAAAGGGCTATTCTAGCGCAAATTGCTGAAAAACTTACTGGTTATAATACAAAAGTTTCCTAAAGACGACAATCTGGGGGTGAAGACTGTTTCATATTCTGGACATTGTCAATGTTCTGCTTGAAAACCTTGGGTCCTGATATTTATGCAACGATTACTGAGGCTGGTTTCACATGTCCTGATATTTCCGGTACCGGTGTTTCCCACACTGTCACAAGGAAACACCATAGGAAGCCGGTAAAAACGCAAAACAAAAACTCAGCAAATCTGCAAACATTTTTGTACTTGCGTTTCTGCTGCGAATATGACAGACTCAGTTAAAGTCAATGGGTGCAGAAACGCTGTAGAAACGCAAAAAGAACTGACATGCTGCAAAAAAAAATGCACTGCAAATATGCACGAAAATTTACTGATCGTGTGCAGAACACTTCAGGATTGTCATTGAATAAGCTTGTATAAGGATTCCATAGCATTTTTGGCCCATTCCCACGTGGAAAAATGCTGCAAAAACTCACTGTGTGCACATGGCCTTAGAGTCTGGAAAATAGTGGAGAGGCACACAATCCAAGCCGCTTGAGGTCTAGTGTGAAGTTTCCACAGTCAGTGATGGTTTGGGGAGCCATGTCATCTGCTGGTGTAGGTCCACTGTTTTATCAAGACCAAAGTCAGTGCAGCCATCTACCATTAAATTTTAGAGCACTTCATGCGTCCCTCTGCGGACAAGCTTTTGGAGATGGAAATTTCATTCTCCAGCAGGACTAAGCTACTGTCCACACTGTCAAAAGTACCAATGCCTGGTTTAACAACAACAGTATCACTGTGCTTGATTGGCCAGCAAACTCACCTGACCTTAACCCCATAGAGAATCCATGGGGTATTGTCAAGAGGAAGATGAGAGACACTAGACTCAACAATGCTGACGAGCTGAAGGCTGCTATCAAAGCAACCTGGGCTTCCATAACACCTCAGCAGTGCCACAGGCTGATCGTCTCCAAGTATTGAGTGCATTTACTGAACATACATTTCACTAGGCCAATATTGCGGATTTTAAAATCATTTTTCAAGCTGGTGTTATAAAGTATTCTAATTTACTGAGATAATGACTTTTGGGTTTTCATAGGCTGTAAGCCATAATCATCAACATTAACAGAAATAGACACTTGAAATATATCACTCTATTTGTAATGACTCTATATAATATATGAGTTTCACTTTTTGTATTGAAGAACTGAAATAAATTAACTTTTTGATGATATTCTAATTTTATGAGAACAGCTGTACAGGTATATGGTAGGAACTGGGGCCATCATACTTTATATATGGGGGAACTGGGGCCATCCTTATATATATATATATATATATATATAGGGGAACTGGGGCCATCATAGTATACAACCCCTGACAAAAATTATGGAATCACTGGCCTTGGAGGATGTTCATTCAGTTGTTTTATTTTGTTAAAAAATGACAGATCACAGACATGGCACAAAACTGAAGTCATTTCAAATGGCAGCATTCTGGCTTTAAGAAACACTAAAAGAAATCAAGAACAAATAATGTGGTAGTCAGTAATGGTTATTTTTTTATCCAAGAATAGGGGAAAATTATGGAATCACTCAATTCTGAGGGAAAAAAATATGGAATCATGAAAAACAAAAAAAAACACTCCAACACATCACTAGTATTTTGTTGCACCACCTCTGGCTTTTACAACAGCTTGCAGTCTCTGAGGCATGGACTTAATGAATGTCAAACAGTACTCTTCATCAATCTGGCTCCAACTTTCTCTGATTGCTGCTGCCAGATCAGCTTTGCAGGTTGGAGCCTTGTCATGGACCATTATCTTCAACTTCCACAAAAGATTTTCAATTGGATTGAGTTCCGGACTATTTGCAGGCCATGACATTGACCTTATGTGTCTTTTTTCAAGGAATGTTTTCACAGTTTTTGCTCTATGGCAGGATGCATTATCATCTTGAAAAATGATTTCATCATCCCCAAACATCCTTTCAATTGATGGGATAAGAAAAGTGTCCAAAATATCAACATAAACTTGTGCATTTATTGAAGATGTAATGACAGCCATCTCCCCAGTGCCTTTACCTGACATGCAGCCCCATATCATCAATGACTGTGGAAATTTGCATGTTCTCTTCAGGCAGTCATCTTTATAAATCTCATTAGAACGGCACCAAACAAAAGTTCCAGCATCATCACCTTGCCCAATGCAGATTTGCAATTCATCACTGAATATGACTTTTATCCAGTCATCCACAGTCCACGATTGCTTTTCCTTAGCCCATTGTAACCTTGTTTTTTCTGTTTAGGTGTTAATGATGGCTTACGTTTAGCTTTTCTGTATGTAAATCCCATTTCCTTTAGGCGGTTTCTTACAGTTTGGTCACAGACGTTGACTCCAGTTTCCACCCATTCGTTCCTCATTTGTTTTGTTGTGCATTTCCTGTTTTGGAGACATATTGCTTTAAGTTTCCGGT
The DNA here is from genome assembly GCA_033576555.1 of Oophaga sylvatica. Classification (NCBI taxonomy): domain Eukaryota; kingdom Metazoa; phylum Chordata; class Amphibia; order Anura; family Dendrobatidae; genus Oophaga; species Oophaga sylvatica. The sequence continues at coordinate 333,389,721 of JARQOD010000004.1, read as the reverse complement.
CTTGACGCTTTGGTGTCTTCCTTGGTCTACCAGTATGTTTGCCTTTAACAACCTTCCTATGTTGTTTGTATTTGGTCCAGATTTTAGACACAGCTGACTGTGAGCAACCAACATCTTTTGCAACATTGCTTGATGATTTACCCTCTTTTATGAGTTTGATAATCCTCTCCTTTGTTTCAATTGACATCTCTCATGTTGGAGCTATGATTCATGTCAGTCCACTTGGTGCAACAGCTCTCCGAGGTGTGACCACTCCTTTTTAGATGCAGACTAACAAGCAGATCTAATTTGATGCAGGTCTTAGTTTTGGGAATGAAAATTTACAGGGTGATTCCATATTTTTTTCCCTCAGAATTGAGTGATTCCATAATTTTTTCCCCTATGCTTGGGTAAAAAAAAATAACCATTACTGACTACCACATTATTTGTTCCTCATTTCTTCTAGTGTTTCATAAAGCCAGAAAGTTGCCATTTGAAATGACTTCAGTTTTGTGCCATGTCTGTGATCTGTTTTTTTTTTTCAACCAAATAAAACAACTAAATGAACATCCTCCAAGTCCGGTGATTCCATAATTTTTGCCATGGGTTGTTGTGTATATATATGAGGGAATTGTGGCTATTCCTACTATATATATGGTGAGGACTGGGCCATCATACTATATATATGGGGAAAACTGGGGCCATCATACTATATATATGGGGAAAACTGGGGGCATCCTACTATATATATGGGGAAAACTGGGGGCATCCTACTATGTATATGGGGTGAACTGGAGCCATCATACTATATATATATATATATATAATATATATATATATATATATATAGGAGAACTGAGGACATTCTACTATATATATGATACAGGGCGGACCTTCATACTATATATGTGGGGAGCATTAGGGACCTTCAGTAATCCTAGTAATGACGGGGCGGAGCCTGACAGCCGATGTGACCGGCCGCATCCCCGAGCGCTCTCCCGCTGCTACATTAAAAAACCAGGTGCCAGCCGCTCCTACCGCCAGCCTCAGCTGACCGGAGAGTGGGGGAATAGCTGCAGACCGCTGAGAACGCAGCAGAGAACGGGACCGAGCCGCAATGACCAGGAGGAGACAAAAAGATCTCGGATGGGCGGACGCCAGTAGTTCTCAAAATGGCGCCGCCGAGAAGAGGGAGGAAGCGGCTAAGATGAACGCTGGCTGCCAACTTCGCAGGAGAGTTGCAGAGAAACTTAGCAGGTTTGCCCCAAACGGCGAGGCTGGGAAACCACAAGAGTCGGAGGGAGAGGAGGAGGAGGGGGATGAAGGAATGGAGGCACAGGAGGAGGGAAAAGGAAAATCCCCAGAGAATAATACTACTGAGGTGGAAAATATGGCGGTGGCAGCCCAGGAGGAAGAGGTGATGCAGGAGAACCCCACCATTAAGGACGTGTTCACAGTAGTATCTTATTGCAAGCAGGCATTGACTACTCTAACTCAACAAGTTTTGGGAATACAGTCTGAGGTGGCCATAATTAAAAAGGACATACATAAGGTTAATACCAGAATGGGAGAGGCCGAAAACAGAGTGGGAGAGGCAGAAGACTGGATCAATAAATTCAAAAAATCAGAGATGCAATTTAAGCAACAAATCTCTGAGGTCATGTTAAAGAATGATGATGACCTGGAGAATCGTTCCAAGAGGAACAATGTTAGAATTGTGGGTTTTCCGGAGAAATCTGAGGGAAGAGATCCCACTGAATTCATTGAGAAGTGGCTGAGAGTTCAAATTGGAGCAGAATCGCTCACCAAATTTTATGCAGTGGAGCGGGCACATAGAGTACCAATGCAACCATTACCCCCAGGTAATACCTCACGTGTTATTATTGCAAAGTTGCTTCACTATAGAGATAGAGATATCATTATACATAAAGGCAGAGAATCGGGGGAGATTACAATGAACGGCCAACGTATTGGTATATAACCTGACTATTCGGTAGCTGTCCAGAAGCAGAGAATGCAGTTTGGAGGGGCAAAAAGACGCCTGAGAGAATTAGGCGCCAAATATTCTATAATGTTTCCCGCTAAACTGCGGGTAGCGGCCATGGATAAAGTTTTATTTTTTACGGATCCTGAGGAGGCCATAAACTGGATTGATGTTAATGCTAAATCTTTGCAGTCCAAAGACTGAGAAGTGGACATGTTTCTAAACAGCGCTTGTTGGCGCGGTCGACTGAGGACACCTAATAAGTAGACTCTCTACTAGTTTGCAGGGAATAATTAACACTCAGCATGGTGGGACGGGGGTGGAGATTTTTGAGATATAAATTTTGCAAACATATACGTGATTACGAATATGAGACTAGAATGTGAAGAGTGTTTTGATCAATGTATTTCACCCTCATGACTTTGTTCTGTTCATTTTTAGGTTTTGAAAGTGTCCCATTCATACTGATGGATTGCATTGATTTAATATGAAGAGAGTCAATTTGAATGTTTGAAGGTTTTTATATATATATATATATATATATATTATTATATATATATATATATATATATATATAGCTCTGGCGGAGGGGGTGGCGGAATTGAATATAATTGAAGCCACAGTGGTAATAGATTATTATATTTTATATGTAAATTTAACTCCCCGTTATTTTGTTCTTTTGTTTTTCTGTAATTGCAGGGTAGTAAACTGTGGTGGGGGAAATGTGGAAATGTGCAGTGGGAGGGGGGGGAGAGATAAAGAGAGGAAATTTGTTTTAATCGGTAAGTGCAGAGAAGGCACAAAGTTGACGGGAGTGAAGAACCCACAGCTCTTAGAGAGTATTCTAGTAGAAGAGGAAGAAGAGGAGAGTTGGGTAAAGGGGGGAGGTTACCGACATTGGGAATAAGGAAGAACAGAATGGGGAGACTGAGGTTTAATGTAAATAATGGGTAGTTTTAAAGTCATAAGCTGGAATGTTAGAGGTCTGTTGGATAAGAATAGGAGAGCAGCAATACTTAAATGCATGCAGGATCGGGGGGCAGCAGTGATGTGCCTTTTGGAGACTCATTTGCAGAAGGAGACGATTCATGTTATCAATAGAAGATGGATACAAAAGACATACCATTCCACATTCTCTAATTATTCTAGAGGAGTCTCTATTTTAATGAATAGATCTGCCTCCTTTGAAGAAATAGATGTATACATTGACCCGGAGGGGCAAGGGGTAGCAGTTAAGGGTCGGTTTTTTAAAAGACCATTGTGTTTGGTGGCACTTTATATACCCCCCCACGTACACTAGTGTTAAGATCAGAGAGATGAGAGAATATGTTGAAAGAGATGGAGGAATGCTGCTGTTAATGATGGGAGATTTTAATAATGTGATAGACATTTTCTGGGATATGAGTAAGAGACAGCCGCATGTACAGGACAGCACCAAGACAGTCTTTGGTAACTATCAATGAAATTGGGCTGATTGATACCTGGAGGGTCAGGAATGAAGGGGAAAGGTCTTACTCATGTCATTCTACAACACATGGTACATTGTCGCGGATTGATCTGGCACTGGCAGATGGAGTGGCGGATGCTATGATAAGAGAGGTGCACTATCTCCCCAGAATGATATCTGATCATAGTCTAGTTATGGTAACTATTGGATATGGGTCACAGAAAGGAATAGTCAGAGAAGGATGGAAAATGCACCCTGTTTGGATACAATACCTTAATGTCCAAGGGATTGAGAAAGAATTAAAATAATTTTTTACTCATAATGACGGGAGCACAAATGAACTAGTGGAATGGGATACGATGAAGGCCTTTCTTAGAGGGTTGTTATTTAGAGACATTTCTAGGAGGAAATCACAGACTGAAAAGGAGGAGAGGAGATTGAAAAGTTGGAGGCATTAGAGAGAGCAGAGGAAGAGGCGATTTATAACGATACACCTGAAACGCAGAGGGGTTTGAGGGAGGCTCGGGATCAGGTTAATGATGTATTATTAGATAAAATGATAAAAAAACAGGCGTTCCACAAAGATAGGTTTTATGCTGAGGGAGAAAAAGTGGGCCATCTTTTATCAGTTATTGCCTCTGCGCAACGGAGTAACTCATTCATTTATACTATGCTAAATGGGAAAGGGGAAAATGTTAATGACTTGGAAGGGATATTAAATATGTTTGGTGATTTCTATAAAAAGTTATATTCATCAGAGGGAAACGTAAGTAGTGAAGAGGTAGACACATTTTTGGATATGGGAAATCTCCCTCCGCTAAGCAGAGAGAGTAGGGAAATGCTGGATTCTCCCATTACGGTAGAAAGGGATGGATATTGTGCTGCATGACATGGCCAATGAGAAATCCCCAGGGTTGGATGGTTTACCGTCGGAAGTTTACAAACAATTTGCAGAATTGTTGCTACATAAATTATTAAAAGTATTTGAAGAAGCTAAAGAGAAAAAATGATTGCCGACCTCTATGAGGGAAGCGATGATAGTGGTAATTCCTAAGGAGGAAAAGGATCCTAGAATACCCGAATCATATAGACCAATTTCACTTTTAACGGTGGACATTAAAATTTTGGCTAAAGTTTTAGCTAACCGGCTGACTTGGGTCGTTTCCTCCTTGATACATCCGGATCAGGCGGGATTCATGCCCAATAGATCTACGGCAGGCAATATAAGGAGACTCTATCTTAACCTCCAAATACAAGCTGATAATTCGGGTCGCAGAGTGATTGCTTCATTAGATGCCCAAAAGGCCTTCAATAGCGTACAGTGGGAAATATTTATGGAGAACTATGCAAAAATTTGGATTTGGGTCAAGATTTATAGAATGGGTGCAATTGCTATACTCCCAACCTACGGCTAAAGTCAGGGTTAACGGAGCGATTTCCTCGTCTTTTCCTTTGGGAAGAGGAACTAGACAGGGATGCCCACTGTAGCCGCTCCTCTTTGCTGTAGCAATTTAACCATTGGCTGCAGTTATTAGAGGAGAGCGGGGAATTCATGGCTTTAGGCATGGGCGAATGGAGGAAAAAATTGCTCTATATGCGGACGATTTATTATTATTCCTGAGGGATCCATTTGAATCTTTAAGCTGTGCCATGCAGACAATTGAAAGTTTTGGAGTTATAGCTGGACTGAAAATTAACTGGAATAAATCAGTGCTATTTAAAGTGGATAGGGAAGCGGAGTGGTCTGAGAGGGATTTGGAAGGTAGCCACCTGCAGTGTAAAGAGACTTTTAAATATTTGGGGATACAGGTATCTTTGCCAATATCTGATTATCTTAATATTAATTTGGTGCCATTACTTCAAAAATTAAAAATTAAAATAGAAATATGGAATAAACTACATTTAACAGTAGTGGGAATGATAAATCTATTTAAAATTATACTAATGCCTAAACTATTATATTTATTACACAATTCGCCTGTATGGATATCTGAAAAGAGGTTTAAGTCTCTGAGTGGGATGATTAGAACGTTGGTAAGGGGGAAGAAACCGCCAAGAATAAAGCTGGAAAGTCTTCAAAGACCTAAGGATGAAGGGGGAATGGCACTCCCAAACCCAGAAATATACTTTTTAGCGGCTCAGAGTCAGCATTTTAGAGGTTGGGCAAATATGGGGTCGAGTGGGTCTGTTAAAGGAATATTGGAGCATTGTATTGGAGATAGGACGATACTAGAAGGGTTGGAAGGAGGTAATGTTAAAAGGAGGGGAACAGAAATGCCCACGCTTGATCTTATAGACAAAATCTGGACTACAGTTAAAAAAGTGAGGAAAATAACTGGGCTAACTAAATTTACACCTATATGGAATAACAGCAATTTACCGGAAATAATGAAAGTGGGTGATGTTCGAGAATGGATAGGGAAAGGAATAAGATATATGTCTCAAATAATGGAAGGAGAAGAAATTAAATCCTTTTCACAGATGCAAAGTGAGTTCCTACTGCCAAATACAGAATGGTACCACTATGCCCAGATTAAACATGCAGTAAATACCCAGAGAGTTGGACGGAGATTGGTGGTGGAGACGGATTTGGTTCTGGGGTACATCTGTCAAGAAGGGGTCACTAGAGGGGTAATCTCAAACACGTACAGAGATTTGATGCATACTTTCCTTTTGGGGTTTCCACTTAGAGCTAGGCATAAATGGGAGGAAGAAGTGGGAAGACTGGGAAATGATGTATGGGAAACCATTCTGGAGTACATACCCAAACTTTCTATGAGTGAACCCGCAAGATTATCGCACATTTACGTAATTTACAGAGTGTATAGGTCACCGTTCATTTTGCATAAAATGGGGCTGAGGGAGAATTCAGAATGTCCAAGATGTAAGAGAGAATTGGCAGGCATATTTCACATGATGTGGGAGTGTCCTAAGCTCTCTACGTTTTGGTCTGAAATACTCAATATGATTGAGAATGCATATTCTTGTGAAGTTTCTGGAGGTCCTATCACGTGCCTGCTGGGATATGTAGAAGAAGTATTAACGGATAACAATAAGAAATTAGCTATAGCTAGAATACTCTATTGTGCTAGGAAACTAATAGCCAAAAATTGGACCAGTCCTGAGCCTCCTTGAGGGTAGGAACTATCTATAAGTGTGAAACGTATAGTACAATTGGAAAAAAAAAATATACGAAAAAAGGGGTAGATTGAATGTGCATGAGAAAATTCTGGGCCATGTATGCAATATAAGGGAATATAAGGAATGAGACCTCTGACATGTGGTGATATTATGTAATATTTTATGAGAAATTGAATTGACTTATTATTATTTCTTGACACTTGTAATACTCAGGATTAATTCCTCTTCCAGTTTTTCTGCTGAAATAAGTTGGAGGAATGTGAAGGGGCATAGCTGTCGGATGGGTTGAGGGAGGGGGAGAGGAGGGATAAGGGGTAAATGGTATATACAGTTATATGAAAAAGTTTGGGCACTCCTACTAATCTTAAGCTTAATGTTTTCTAAAAATTGGTGTTTTTGCAACAGCTATTTCAGTTTGATATATCTAATAACTATTGGACACAGTAATGTTTCTGCCTTGAAATTAGGTTTATTGTAGTAGCAGAACATGCGCAATCTGCATTCAAACAAAATTTGACAGGTGCATAAGTATGGCCACCCTTATCATTTTCTTGTTTTAAATACTCCTACCTACTTTTTACTGACTTACTAAAGCACTTTTTTTTTGGTTTTGTAACCTCATTGAGCTTTGAACTTCATAGTCAGGTGTATGCAATCATGAGAAAAGCTACTTAAAGTGGCCACTTTGCAAGTTGTTCTCCTGTTTGAATCTCCTCTGAAGAGTGGCATCATGGGCTCCTCAAAACAACTGTCAAATGATCTGAAAACAAAGATTATTCAACATAGTTGTTCAGGGGAAGGATACAAAAAGCTGTCTCAGAGATTTAACCTGTCAGTTTCCACTGTGAGGAACATAGTAAGGAAATGAAAGAACACAGGGACAGTTCTTGTTAAGGCCAGAAGTTGCAGGCCAAGAAAAACATCAGAAAGGCAGAGAAGAAGAATGGTGAGATCAGTCAAGGACAATCCTCAGACCACCTCCAGAGAGCTGCAGCATCAACTTGCTGCAGATGGTGTCACTGTGCATCGGTCAACTATACAACGCACTTTGCACAAGGAGAAGCTGTATGGGAGAGTGATGCGAAAGAAGCAGTTTCTGCAAGCACGCCACAAACAGAGTCGGCTGAGGTATGCAAAAGCACATTTGGAGAAGCCAATTTCTTTTTGGAAGAAGGTCCTGTGGACTGATGAAACCAAGATTGAGTTGTTTGGTCATACAAAAAGGCGTTATGCATGGCGTCAAAAAACACAGCATTCCAAGAAAAACACTTGCTACCCACAGTAAAATTTGGTGGAGGTTCCATCATGCTTTGGGGCTGTGTGGCCAATGCCGGCACCGGGAATCTTGTTAAAGTTGAGGGACGCATGGATTCCACTCAGTATCAGCAGATTCTTGACAATAATGTTCAAGAATCAGTGACAAAGTTGAAGTTACGCAGGGGATGGATCTTTCAGCAAGACAATGATCCAAAACACCGCTCCAAATCTACTCAGGCATTCATGCAGAGGAACAATTACAATGTTCTGGAATGGCCATCCCAGTCCCCAGACCTGAATATCATTGAACATCTGTGGGATCATTTGAAGAGGGCTGTCCATGCTCGGCGACCATCAAACTTAACTGAACTGGAATTGTTTTGTAAAGAGGAATGGTCAAAAATACCTTAATCCAGGAACTCATTAAAAGCTACAGGAAGCGACTAGAGGCTGTTATTTTTGCAAAAATAAATATTAATATCACTTTTCTGGTGAGGTGCCCATACTTATGCACCTGTCAAATTTTGTTTGGATGCAGATTGCACATTTTCTGTTAGTACAATAAACCTCATTTCAAGGCAGAAACATTACTGTGTCCAATAGTTATTAGATATATCAAACTGAAATAGCTGTTGCAAAATCACCAATTTTTAGAAAACATTAAGCTTAAGATTAGTAGGAGTGCCCAAACTTTTTCATATAACTGTATAATGTTTAAAATGTTTGACTGTTATTTCTCTGAATAATATTGTATTTTCAGTATTTTTATAATAAAAATTATCTGATTTAAAAAAAAATCCTAGTAATGACACAATTTTTTAAATATTGGGGTCAGTGTTCCACGCCTCAGGTGAACGCAGAGTGGGGAGTTTCTGTACGTTGGGAATAGATGGAGATGTCGCTGGAAATGTGAGAAGTCAAATGTGTTTTTGTTTTAATCTGTGCAGACGAGTCGACTCGTGACTGATAATGGAGGTCTGGGCCAGATGGAAAAGTTAACAACCAGAATCAGAAAGAACGTTATCTGTAAGTTGCCATGTATATCTGTACTGTAATCACTTGTATTCCCTGTGTAGTGGTGATGGTAGTAGCCATTGTGCAGCCATATTGTTTTGGTCTTTTATAGCAGTAATTTTAATGATATTGGTCTTTGCATTGTGTGCTTTTGGTTAGCGTTCAGTGACATACTGTAATTTTATATGTATAGATGCTATTTTAAATGGCTATAGGGAGTCCGTAGGGAAACATGCACTTTGAGAGTTGGGCCTCTGATCTTTTAGGACCCTAGCAACTCCCCTTTCGTACTGTATGTTTACATGTCCGTGTTTCTAGGGTTGTATGTATGTTTGTAAATTAGCTCAGTTATGGTACCATATCTAAGCAGTAAGCTTTGTTCTGGTACTGTATCAATGTAGTAAGTTCGGTTCTGCTCCCATATCTCTGTAGTAAGCTCAGTTCTGCTCCCACATCTCTGTAGTTAGCTCTGTTCTTCTCCCATATCTCTGTAGTAAGCTTCGTTCTGCTCCCATATCTCTGTAGTAAGATCAGTTCTGCTCCGATATCTCTGTAGTAAGCTCGGTTCTGCTCCCATATCTCTCTAGTAAGCTCTGTTCTTCCATATCTCTGTAGTAAGCTTGGTTCTGCTCCCGTATCTCTGTAGTAAGATCAGTTGTGCTCCGATATCTCTGTAGTAAGCTCCGTTCTGCTCCCATATCTTCATAGTAAGCTCGGTTCTGCTCCCATGTCTCTGTAGTAAGCTATGAGAGATATGGGAGCAAAATCGAACTTACTACAGAGATACGGGAGCAGAACTGAACTAACGATAGAGATTTGGGAACAGAACCGAGCTTACTACAGAGATAAGAGAGCAGAACCAAGCATACTAGAGAGATATGGGAGCAGAACTGACCTTACTACAGAGATATGGGAGCAGAAACGAGCTTACAATAGAGATATGGGAGCAGAAACGAGCTTGGTTCTCCTTCCATATCCCTGTAGCAAGGTCGTTTCTGCTCCCATATCTCTATAGTAAGCTCGGTTCTGCTCCTATATCTTTGTAGTAAGCTCGGTTCTGCTCCCATATCTTTATCGTAAGCTCGGTTCTGCTCCTATATCTCTGTAGTAAGCTTGATCCTTATCTACGTAGTAATCTTGGTTCGATTTGTGTCTATTTAGTCAGCTTGCTTATAGTAATATTGCTTATTATAATATTATGTATTATATGTGTAGTGGTGATGGTAGTGGATATTATGGAGCCATATTTTAGAGTAGTATGTTGATAATATTGGTCTTTGTATTGTGTATTTTTCGTGCGCTTTTTCTCCTGTGTACCCATACTACAATTGGTGAGCATTACCTTCTTTTGTAGGCATTTTCGCTGTTCTGGTAACCTTATACCCTGCCCTAAACCCCGGCTACTATGCCTGTGTGTTCTCAGGGCATTCTCATTATGTTTCTTACTATGATACCGCATTGACTTTTGCCTGCAATGGTTGGGCTGTTTTGCCCACAGGTTTTTTAGCCACCACATACTCTGTTATTCTTTGACAATTTGTCGCTGATTCAGGAGACTTACCGCACCTGTTTATCTGCACTGTTTCTATGTGTTTTTCTATTACTGTGATTTAAGTGATTTTGTAGATATTAATAAAAATTTATATTTTATTATAACACCGTTGACTCTTGGTTTAATATGATTTGTTCGAGTGGTGTTTTTGAACATATTTGCGTATATATTTAATTTTTGGTCTGGTTTTGTTGCTCATTTTCCATGCAGCTGTTTTTGTTTAAACTGATTCTGTCTGTGTTTTTCACAGTTATATTCAGCCTTATCATGGACTTTCGTGCACGCGACGCGACATGGCGTGCTCAAATTAATGAAACGCTACAGGACGGTGCAGATGGACCTAATGACGGGTCCAAGAAGGAATTACAGGAGGCAATTTTTCTTTTTAAAGATCTTCTCAAAAAACGTACCAAGGTTTGGTGGAACCACGAGTTCCTGGATAAATATATTAAAACTAACCTCATACCTAGAGGTTTACGTATTCAGGTGTTTCCCTCGTTTCCTATTCAAGAGGAATCTTTTAAAAACCGATGGGAGCAATTAGCCAACACTTGCTCCATTGGGTTCATGACGATATTAAAAGAGATGAATTTGAAGACATTGGAAACACTTGAAAAAGAGATTGAGTCAGCCAGGTCATATTAAGGCGTGAGATGTCCAGCGAAAATTTAAAAAAGTTCAATGACGCTGTCGATGCAGACATACAGAAATGGGCTCTTGAAATCCAGTCCACTAAATCCAAAAAGTATAAAAGAGACACTCAGGACAAAATGCTATCAAGGGTGTATCGTTGGCATAACCCTAATGACCGCTCTCGTCCTAGATATAGAAACTCCTCATACTCCAGATCACGTTCTGCATCTACACGATCTAATTTTTCTAATAACGATGACTTAACATCTAAAACCTCTCAAGCCAATGTCCAATTTGCTGATATTTCTGGTGGGAGGAAGATGGTGACCCGTCAGACTACTAAGAATAAGAACAATGGTGACAAGTCCTCCCAGCATGGATCCCAGAGTGGGCTACAGGTGGTTAACCTTTCTCATCACGTTCTGTCTGCCACCCAATTGGAAGTTCTGAGTAGGGGTCTGACCTTCTCACCTACTAACCAATTTAACTTTTTTACAGCTGTGAAGGATTTACATCTTTTTTCTCGCAAGCTCCTACTCAGAAAACTGCACTCTCGAGGTCAATCATTGGAGTCATGGAGTGACACCGAGAGGGAGGCCTTACATAATCTGGAGGATTTACTTGAGGAACAAATTATACCATCTACAAGTAGGTTACCTACATCACTTTTGCCTAGATCAACGAGGTTCCCCCCCTTGTCACTATGCCCTGCTATAGATATTTTTACAAGACTGGTCACCGAAGATCTTAAGAAATTACCAACTAAACGCAGGTTTGATAATTTAACTTCTGACCAGCGCCGTGCACTGTCACAGCTACAGTCACTTCCTGACGTTGTTTTCAAGTCTGCTGACAAGGGGGGGGGGAACATCGTGACTGGCCTTGTGAAAAATATGAACGTGAAGCGTTCCGTCAATTAAAGGACCCTCATACGTATTCAAAATTGATGTACTGTCCTCTTTCCTCCTTCTCACTGGAGCTCCATGATATCCTATAGAGAGCCTATGAGGCAAACATTATCTCCAAAAAAGTCCTTGAGGGCTTATTTGTTAAACATCCCAAGATTCCGACCTTCTATCTACTTCCGAAAATCCACAAGGATCCCCTCAATCCGCCAGGACGTCCCATTGTGTCGGGCATTGGTGGTCTCTGTGATATGACATGCAAATTTATTGACTTTTATCTCAAACCGATAGTGGAGACCCTGCCCTCCTTTGTCTGTGACACAATGGACGTCCTGGCACGGATTGATGGCATCCTTGTGGATAAGTCCACAATTTTGGTTACGGCTGACGTGGAGTCTCTCTACACATGTATTGATCATTCTCATGGTCTGGCAGCGGTCCGCCTCTTTCTGGGGGCCTCCGACCTGGACGGCCCTTTATGTGAGCTTATCCTCGAGCTGCTGCACTACGTCCTTACCCACAACCTCTTTGTCTTTAAGGACAACTACTATCTGTAGAAGCGTGGTACAGCCATGGGCGCGGCCTGTGCGCCCGCGTACACCAATCTCTTCCTGGGGTCCTGGGAGAGATCTTTGTTTGGCGACGCGGGCGCGCCGGCCGCCTCCCATGTGCTGTACTGGTTTAGATACATTGATGACATTTTGATGCTGTGGGACTGGACGGTGCAGCAGCTCGGGGATTTTATGGTTGAGCTGAATCAAAATTCTTTAAATATTCATCTTACTTATAATCATAGTTGCACCAAAGTGGAGTTCCTCGACGTCTCTCTGGAGGTTGATGATTTTCGTCGCTTCCGGACAGACGTCTATAGGAAGCCCACTGCGGTCAACTCATTGATACATGCAACATCGGCTCACCATCCTGCCACGGTTAGGGCCGTCCCGGTCGGACAGTTCCTCCGGATGAGGCGGATCTGCTCCTCAGATATGACATTTGAGACACAGGCTAACGATCTGAGACACCGTTTCAAAGCCCGTGGATATAGTAATAGGTGTATTAAGCGCGGGTACGACCGTGCGAGGAGGACTCCGCGCAGCCATCTCCTTAATACTACCCAACGTGATAGACGGACGTGTGATGATGGTCCCATCAGATTCATCACTACATTTAACCATGAATGGTCTGGCATTCGCCAGATCATCTCTAGACACTGGGAGGTACTGAAAACTGAGCCCTCTCTGGCTTCCTGTTTGGGTGACTTTCCATCTCTGACATCTCGTCGCTCTAAGAATTTGAGTGATCTATTGGTTCGGAGCCACTATCTTCCTACCCCTAGAAATTATTTCGGAACTCGTGGCCCCACCCCTGGTTTCTTTCCTTGCGGCCATTGCCTTGCATGCACCAATACCGTGCGTTGCTCCACCTTCTCATCCACTGATGGAAAAAAATCCTTTGATATACGCCAGCGTATATCCTGTGGCAGCACTAACGTTATATACTACGCCACTTGTGGCTGCCCAAGGATATACGTTGGCCTTACCACCAGAGAATTAAGGATAAGGGTGAGGGAGCACGTACGGCATATTGGTGCAGCCAAATCCATTCATGATTCCTCAGACCTCAAGACAATTCCGCAACATTTTAAAAGTCACCATAATTGTGACACCACATCATTCAAGGTACGAGGAATCGATGCCCTTCACCTCGGGATTCGAGGCGGGGATAATAAAAAAATTCTGGCACAGATGGAGGCACGGTGGATGGTCGTTTTGGACACCACCGTCCCCAATGGTCTCAACGAATCGTTAAATTTTGCATCTTTTTTGTAAGACATGCCTCCTCCCTTCTTTGGATACCCGTCATTCTGTGATGTCCCTTTTATTGTTTTTTATTTTGTTTTTAACTCTTTACCTTTCTTTTAGTTCTCTACACACATTCGTGGGACTCTGGCCTTATATCACGCCTCCTTTGTGTTGATCATCCAACAAAGAAGCTGCGATTGAACTCTGTGTAGATCACCAACCACTACTTTCCATCACCTAGCCCATATTGCATTATGATTGTATTTTTTTTTTTTTGCTCTTTATTTCATGACGAGTATGATGATATTTCAATAATGATATCGAAATGTGGGTATATAGGTTTCTCGTATGTTATCAACGATCCCTCCATGTGTTCCCCGAGTTGGCCCTTTTAGATATACTTACCTGTCATTTTTCTTAACGCGGTCACCGGCCGTGCGCATGCCTCGCTGTTGCTCCTGTGCTTCCCTGGTGGGGGGGCGTCTCCATGCCTCTGACGCGCGCCGGGGGGTTTCCCTTGACGTGCGCCGAGACGCATGACGTCCTCCCTGCTCGGAATCGCCGGATCACTACGACGCATGCGCCGAATGTAGCCGGCCCTCATTAGTTGGACGCAACCATGAGGTAATTGTGGGCGTCTCTAGACCTTTGACACGCACTGAGGCGTTCCTTTCATTCATGCTGGGACTTCATTACGCTTTGATGGCCACTACCCCTTAGAGCATGACAGTGTTTTTTAAGCCTATCTCTGATTGATCAGTTACAGCCATGTGACAGGTATGGGTGGGATATTTAAAGGCCCTAGTCTCATGTTACTACTATCCCCTTGAAAAAGCTGTGCCTGTGTGCCGGCGAAACGTGCGTCGGGGGTGACGTCTCTCGTGCGCTTTTTCTCCTGTGTACCCATACTACAATTGGTGAGCATTACCTTCTTTTGTAGGCATTTTCGCTGTTCTGGTAACCTTATACCCTGCCCTAAACCCCGGCTACTATGCCTGTGTGTTCTCAGGGCATTCTCATTATGTTTCTTACTATGATACCGCATTGACTTTTGCCTGCAATGGTTGGGCTGTTTTGCCCACAGGTTTTTTAGCCACCACATACTCTGTTATTCTTTGACAATTTGTCGCTGATTCAGGAGACTTACCGCACCTGTTTATCTGCACTTTTCTATGTGTTTTTCTATTACTGTGTTATTTAAGTGATTTTGTAGATATTAATAAAAATTTATATTTTATTATAACACCGTTGACTCTTGGTTCTCTTGGTTTAAGATGATTTGTTCGAGTGGTGTTTTTGAACATATTTGCGTATATATTTAATTTTTGGTCTGGTTTTGTTGCTCATTTTTCATGCAGCTGTTTTTGTTTAAATATATATATAGCATGTGGCTTGTGTGTATATAGTAGGTGGTGTGTGTATGTAGCACGTGGCTTGTGTGTATATGGTAGGTGGTGTGTGTATGTAGTATGCGGCTTGTGTGTATATAGTATTGGTGTGTCTAGATCATATGTGGTGTGTGTATATAGTATGTGCCTTGTGTGTGCGTGTATAGTATGGTGTGTGTATGTATATATAGTAGTGGGTGTGTATATAGTATGTGTTGTATGTATATAGTATGTGGATGTGCATAGTATTGATGTTATATAATATGTGGCTTGTGTGTATAGTATGTGGTGTGTATATAGTATGTGGTTGTGTGTGTGTATGTATATATAGTATGTGGTGTTGTATATAGAGTGTTGGTACATAGCTGTGGTTGTATATAGTATGTGTAGATATAGTATGTGGTGTATGATATAGTATGGCTTTGTATATATATATAATATAGTATGTGGCGTGTGTATGTATATATATTATATATATATATATATATATATTATATATATATATATATATATATAGCATGTGGCTTGTGTGTATATAGTAGGTGGTGTGTGTATGTAGCACGTGGCTTGTGTTTATATAGTAGGTGGTGTGTGTATGTAGCGTGTGGTGTGTATATGTGTATATAGTATGTGGTGTATGTATATAGTATGTGGCTTGTGTGTGTGTATGTATATATATATAATATTTAGTATATGGCTTGTGTGTGTGTAAATATATATATAGCATGTGGCTTGTGTGTATATAGTACGTGGAGTGTGTATGTAGCACGTGGCTTGTGTGTATATAGTAGATGGTGTGTGTACAGTCATGGCCAAAAGTTTTGAGAATGACACAAATATTAATTTTTACAAAGTCTACTGCTTCACTTTTTCTAATGGCAATTTGCATATACTCCAGAATGTTATAAAGAGTGATCAGCTTAACAGCAATTACTTGCAAAGTCAATATTTGGCTAGAAAATGAACTTTATCCCCCAAAACACATTTCAACATCATTGCAGCCCTGCCTTAAAAGGACCAGCTAACCTCTTTTCAGTCATTGCTCCATTAACACAGGTGTGGTGTTGATGAGGACATGGCAGGAGATCAATCTGTCATGATTAAGTAAGAATGACACCACTGGACACTTTAAAAGGAGGCTGGTGCTTGGCATCATTGTTTCTCTTCTGTTAACCATGGTTATCTCTAAAGAAACACATGCAGTCATCATTGCAATGCACAAAAATGACCTAACAGGGAAGAGTATCACAGCTAGAAAGATTGCAGCTCAGTCAACAATCTATCGCATCATCAAGAACTTCAAGGAGAGAGGTTCCATTGTTGCCAAAAAGGCTTCAGGGCGCCCAAGAAAGACCAGCAAGCGCCAGGACCGTCTCTTAAAAGTGTTTCAGCTGCGGGATCGGGCTACCAGCAGTGCAGAGCTTGCTCAGGAATGGCAGCAGGCAGGCGTGAGTGCATCTGCACGCACTGTGAGGCGGAGACTCTTGGAGCAAGGCCTGGTCTCAAGGAGGGCAGCAAAGAAGCCACTTCTCTCCAGAAAAAACATCATGGACAGACTGATATTCTGCAAAAGGTACAGGCAGTGGACTGCTGAGGACTGGGGTAAAGTTATTTTCTATGATGAATCCCCTTTTCGATTGTTTGGGACATCAGGAAAACGCCTCATTCGGAGAAGACAAGGTGAGCGCTACCACCAGTCTTGTCTCATGCCAACTGTTAAGCATCCTGAAACCATCCATGTGTGGGGTTGCTTCTCAGCCAAGGGAATCGGCTCTCTCACAGTCTTGCCTAAAAACACAGCCATGAATAAAGAATGGTACCAGAATGTCCTCCAAGAGCAACTTCTCCCAACCCTCCAAGAGCAGTTTGGCGATCAACAATGCCTTTTCCAGCATGATGGAGCACCTTGCCATAAAGCAAAGGTGATAACTAAATGGCTCAGGGAACAAAACATAGAGATTTTGGGTCCATGGCGTGGAAACTCCCCAGATCTTAAACCCATTGAGAACTTGTGGTCAATCATCAAGAGACGGGTGGACAAACAAAAACCTAAAAATTCTGACAAAATGAAAGCATTGATTGTGCAAGAATGGACTGCTATCAGTCAGGATTTGGTCCAGAAGTTGATTGAGAGCATGCCAGGGAGAATTGCAGAGGTCCTGAAGAAGAAGGGTCAACACTGCAAATATTGACTTGCTGCATTAACTCATTCTAACTGTCAATATAAGCTTTTGTTACTCATATGTTTGCAATTATTATATTTCTGTCTGTGATAAAAACATCTGTCAAACACACATAAAAACCAGAGGGCAGTAGATCATGTGAAAATATAATATTTGTGTCATTCTCAAAACTTTTGGCAATGACTGAATGTAGCACGTGGCTTGTGTGTATATAGTAGGTGGTGTGTGTATGTAGTATGCGGCTTGTGTGTATATAGTATTTGGTGTGTCTAGATCGTATGTGGTGTGTGTGTATATAGTATGTGGTGTGTGTATATATGTATGTATGTGGTGTGTGTAATAGTAGTAATGTGGTGTGTGTATATAGTATGTGGTGTGTGTATATAGTATGTGGTGTGTGTATATAGTATATGGTGTGTCATAACACATGACGGTGCATAGTGTCCTTACAGGACAACCTATATAACTGTGGCTTCAGGAATACCCTGCGACATATTTGAGAAAGATTCATTGAATGGAAACATCAATCCCTTGTCTCAATAAAGAAGCAATTTCTTCCTTTTGACTACATGATCTATACCTATGTAAATAAATGCAAATATCACTTTTACTTGAACCAAATTGAGTGTGCAGTGAATAATTCCAGGACAGAGGAACAGCATCATGTAAAGGAGCAGCGAGAAACCTGCAGCCGCTAAGGCCGGACAGAGCCCTGACTTCAACCCCATCCAACACCTTTGGGATGAACAAGAATGGAGATTGTTAGCCAGGACCACCCATCCAGCATCAGTGACAAATGCTATCCTGAATGAAGGGGTAAAAATGTCTATGAATTTAGAATGAGATGTTATAAAATTCTGTATCCCTCCACTTATGTCCATATGGTGTATATGTATAATTACAATATAAAAAAGATTGGATTATAAGACTACTCTTCGTATATGTGTTCATGTGTGTTTGTGGGGGGGTGCGGGGGTGTTGTTTTCTATAATTTGCTGTATCACATTATTTACATACATTTATAAATCCTCCAATACTTTATTATACATGATGATATTGGATCTCATTGGCTGCAGGGCTCATTCTAGAATGTTGTGATGTCACAGGATCGGCGCCATGGTCACCTCTGCTTGCCCGGAACTCCTTTGAGGGTTATAGTAGGCGATGAGAGT
The DNA here is from genome assembly GCA_033576555.1 of Oophaga sylvatica. Lineage (NCBI taxonomy): Eukaryota > Metazoa > Chordata > Amphibia > Anura > Dendrobatidae > Oophaga > Oophaga sylvatica. The sequence continues at coordinate 333,371,264 of JARQOD010000004.1, read as the reverse complement.
GAGTATGCGTGTCTGATGCTCCTGTCTGTTCAGGATTGTGTGATTATTTCTACAAGAAAAATGTCGAGCAAAAGTGAGAGACCAATCTATGTAAGTTCCAAATGAGAAAAGTCCTCTAATTCAGAATAATGATAGTAATGCTGTCTCTATATGTGTATATAATAATGAATTTCTGGTGTCTGATGTCCATTTCTTTATGCACTTTCTTTTTTTGCGTGGTGACCTGATGTATTGATACTATTTTGGGTAGTTATGACGCTTTTCTGCTATGTATTTTTTGTGGAGTTGTAGCAACCAAAAACCTGCAATTTTGACGTTTAGATTTTTTTATGCTTTACAGTTTCTACAGATTGGGTCAATTAATTTAATATTTTCATAGATCAGACTTTTCTGAACAGGTTGATACCATATATGTGTGTTTTTTCCCCTTTGATTCATATTAACTGGAGGAAAGGGGGTTGATTTGAATTTTTATCTTCTTACATTTTAAAAACTTTTTTCTTTCCTTTTCACGTTATTTGTTAGTCCTCTTAGGGGACCTGAACCTGCTATTGTCTGATCGCTTGTGCTGTATACAGCAGCATTGAGGTATATAGTAACAATCACTGTGTTATATGACGTCCCAGCACAGGCTGGACTTTACAGGAGCGGTCACATAACAGGCAGGAGGAGATTTAGCCGGCACCCGGCGGTCATAGCAGCCAGTCGGCTCCCTGTGATCACATCACGCTTAAATGCCGCAGTCAGCAACTGTTAACAGCATTAACAGATTAACAGCAGCAATCTGTGGGCAGCCAATCACTGCTGATAGAGGCAGACGCTATCTATGTAATACAGCTGATATCTGATATATATATTATACTATTTCACTTTTTAAAGAGTTGGTTATATGAAATGTATAAATCTATAGTTTTTGCTATTTTTTTGCATACTATACATTTATGTCACTTTCCACTTTTTGATCATCATCATTTTTTCTCATTTTTAACTTTTTTCCTCTGGCCCTTGCCGATCCTTAGATTATTATACACTGTTGTGTCCACATATATATATTTTTTCAGCAGATTTGGAGACATAATTGATATGAGTTTCGTATGAAATATTGTGGGTCTTTTATTTATTTATATATATATATATATATATATATATATATAACTGTTGTTTGGTGTGGTTTTTATGTACAGTGTTGTATAACCATCTATTGTTAATAAAGGTTTTTTAATCGTATTATGTCCCTTACTATTATTTTTTCATTCCTTTGGATATTGTTACCTTTTTAATTACCGAATGGTCTGACATTCACATTTTATGCGGTCGAATATATGTATGGAACTTTTTATTTTATTGTAAAAAAAATTTAGGTTATGAAGTATTGTTTATCATTTATTATCTAACATTAATATTTTTTTTACAATATTTTTTTCCATATATTTTTCTGCTGTCTTTTACTAACTCCTTTAAAGAGTTAAGTCTGTGTAGCATATAGTACCATGAAATACACACAACTCTTTAAAGCAGATGTAGCAGTGCAGCGTCTAGTTGCCCATTTAAACCCAAATAATATGTATATAAGGGTCGCACTCCAGAGATTCATAATACACAACTAATGTATAAATATATTCCACATATCTCAGACTTGAGTTGTCAGCAGATGCCACCCTGAGTTGTCAGCAGATGCCACCCTGAGTTGTCACAATGCCACCCTGAGTTGTCATAGATGCACCCTGAGTTGTCAGCAGATGCACCTGAGTGTCAGCAGATCCACCGAGTTTCAGCAGATGCCACCTGAGTTGTCAGTAGATGCCACCCTCAGTTGTCAGTAGATGCCACCCTGAGTTGTGAGCAGATGCCACCCTGAGTTGTCAGTAGATGCCACCCTGAGTTGTCAGTAGATGCCACCCTGAGTTGTCAGTAGATGCCACCATGAGTTGTCAGTAGATGCCACCCTGAGTTGTGAGCAGATGCCACCCTGAGTTGTCAGCAGATGCCACCCTGAGTTGTCAGCAGATGCCACCCTGAGTTGTCAGCAGATGCCACCCTGAGTTGTCAGTAGATGCCACCCTGAGTTGTCAGTAGATGCCACCCTGAGTTGTGAGCAGATGCCACCCTGAGTTGTCAGTAGATGCCACCCTGAGTTGTGAGCAGATGCCACCCTGAGTTGTCAGTAGATGCCACCCTGAGTTGTCAGTAGATGCCACCCTGAGTTGTCAGCAGATGCCACCCTGAGTTGTCAGCAGATGCCACTCTGAGTTGTCAGTAGATGCCACATGAGTTGTCAGCAGATGCCACCATGAGTTGTCAGTAACCCACCTGAGTGTCAGCAGATGCCACTCTGAGTTGTCAGCAGATGCCACTCTGAGTTGTCAGCAGATGCCACCATGAGTTGTAAGCAGATGCCACCATGAGTTGTCAGCAGATGCCGGGTCATATACCAGGCGTGCTGTTTATGGACTGTATGAATGCTGCATGGGGCACGGACTGGCGCTCTGCTCATAGACTGCACTGGTATTAATAAATCTATTTGTGTGATAATGTAACAGCCCAGTCATTATCCAGAGTAATGGAAGCCTATGAGTATGTGATGTACAGGACAATGTGAGAAGCTGAAATATTTCATAGACTTTTTACTCTTCTCTGTTTTACTTTTACAGCCTGCAGTGATCAACATCCCATGTAAGTATTCACATTCTCACAAGCATTTATATGATTTACTGTATACCTCTCCTGTCCCCAGCGCCCTGCTCCGGTCTGTGCAGTGTGGGGACTGAGGCTTTGCACAGCAGGCGCGATCTAGTGACGTAATGGCGCCTGCTGAGCTGAGCCTCAGACACACAGGGGCAGGCTGCATGGTGGAACCAGAAGCCAATGGTAAAATTATGATGATGATTGGGGTGATGGGGGAACAGAGCCAGCACTCACCAATCCTCATGGGCCGTGTGGTCCCCTCTATTGATGTAACGCCCCTGCACTCCAGTAGTGACTGTATAGCCGAAACCTGGATGCCAGATCAGATCCGATATTGTGTAATGAAATCTCTGTACGATCACGTTATACAGGAAGGGCTCAGGCACATGAGTGTTTATGTACCAGGTGTGCTCTCAGTATTTTTCACTGGCCCGTATATTCTATGGAGCTAGTAACATGTCAGCTGTGGGGCGAATTGTGGATCATACTCACCCACTGACTGACTACTCGGAGAAACTTGGGGAAACGTCCATCAGTTTTATGTTTTTGCTCACAAGAGAAATGGATGACATACTGATGGTAAAAATGGACACATAGACTAAAAAAAGATGAAAATCGGACGCAGCGCACTGATGAACATTAGCTTGGTTTTGTGCAGATGAGAAAAACAATGACGTGTGAATACGGCCTAAAAATACGTCGTCTGCTGCAACTGACTGATATTAAATACTTCAGTAAATCTAATTGTAAACTGTTGTTTCTTTTTCAGTTGAGGGTGTAAATCGCAGGTAAGAGTCTTTCTCCTCACTGTACAGTGTGTGGCGCGCATGCACCACCTCGCCTCCATCCTACAGGGGCATCTCAGGAATGGAGGGTCCGGCGGACGGATCCCAGCAATCAGCAGCTTATTCCATGTACTGTGGATTGGGGATAAATAAGTGGGAACATCTATTTTAATAGTTTACATCAATACCAGTGTTACCATAACTTCTAGTTAAACCCTTACCTAATCTATACATTGATGTGTTTCCTTGTACTATAGGACGGATTTCAGAGGATTATGCAACATTATATCACAGAAGAACAGTGATATTGAAATAAAGATCACCATCTTGTAAGTGAAAAAATATAATAATCTAATATAAAGCAACCTTAGGACGTATCCTTTCTGTAGTGATCTGTAGACAGAGCTCATCTGACAGTTTTCCAGTGAACAGTCTGCAGTGTATTAGACTGTATGGAGGCTGCAGAAGACAATATTCACTTTGTGGTATATAGTTAGAAAACCACCAATAAATTAAATTCATTATATTTGGAATAATCATCTATTGTAAATTTCAAAAGGGAAATAATACAGACAAGATAGGCCATGGGATCTTTTTCTGCCAGTGCTCTTCTAGCTCTCTAGGTATCCCCATACAGAAACGTCCTCTATTTGCAGCTGCTGGCAGACAGAATTTGAGGATTTCAAGAGAATCTATCACCAGGTTTTTGCTACCGCATCTAAAAGCAACAATTCCAGCTATGTTTATCATTACTGAGCTGCTTGCTGCAGTTTTGATAAAATCACTGTTTTATCTGCTGCAGATCTAGCAGTGCTCTGAATGCTGAGCCCTGTATAACCCCGCCCCATTTCACTGATTGGCAGCTCATGGTACACTGTGTATAGGCAAAAGACTGCCAATCAGGGGCGGGTGCAGAGCTCATAAATAAGGAGGAATACTTGGCAGCAGGTTTACTAGTCCTCTAGTGATAATCTTCTGCTGATAAAAGCGTGATTTTATCAAAGCTACAGCAAACAGCTTCATGATTAAGGGTGCGCAATCAGCAGAAACATGTCGATGTCACATATCATGTAACTTGCATCGCTGATTCTGTTTTATCCTCTATTGAGCACTTTTGGTGAATAAAGAAGTTTGTTCACAAGTTCGTTGAGATGGATTTTGTCCTGTTTATGTTACAGCAAACAACCCAATAAGTGACACATCCCTGGAAGCAAGGTTTCCAACTCTACGTTATGCTGCTCTCAGATTAGGAGGCAAAATCCTGGTGAAAAATTATTTTTAAAGGGAATCTGTCACCAAGTTTTTGCTACATAATCTGAAAACAGCATGATGTAGGGACAGAGACTATGATTCCAGTGATGTTCCACTTACTGTGCTTCTTGGTGCAGTTTTATTAAAATGCCTGTTTTCTCTCCTACAGGTTTAGCAATGTTCTGAATGTTGATCCCTATATAACCCCTCCTACACCACTGATTGACAGTTTCTAGATAAATTGTACTTTGCGAGAAATCTGCTAATCAGTGGTGCGGAAGGAGTTATACAGAGCAGGGGGACTACAAGACATGAGACAACTAGTCCTCAAATGATAATCTACTGCTAATAAAATAATAATTTTATTGAAACTACAGCAAGCAGTCCAGTAAGTGACAACTTGCTGGAATCATGGTCTCTGCCCCTACACCATGCTGCTCTCAGGTTAAATATCAGAAACCTGCTGACAGATTTTTTGTAGTCAATGTAAAATGTAGGTAAGGAAAGTACCTAGAATGCAGGGAGGAGGGAGGAATGAAGCCACATTTGTCATGATCACTAATGCTATTGAATATCCTAACAATTACAGTATTTTCCAGCATATAAGATGACTTTTTAACCCCTGAAAATCGTCTTCAAAGTCGGGGGTCATCTTATACGCCGGGTACGGAACATATGGTGGGGGGAGTGGGCGTTTCAGAGGCAAGGTGCTTACCTCATCATATCAGCGAGGGTCTAGGCGCTGGGGGGCGGCGTCGGCGGCTCCTCTTGTGCAGCCTGGGGGGGCTCTGTGCTGGGGGACGGCGGCGGCTCCTCTTGTGCAGCCCCCCAGGCTCTGTGCTGGGGGTCGGCGGCGGTGATTCTTTCTGCAGAGTCTTGGGTCTGCAGGCATTTTCTAATTGCATCGCAGCAATGGAGCTGTCAAGGCCTCCGGGAAAATGGCCACTGCATGCTCAGCTTCAGATCTCGTCTCAAGATCTCAGGAGACGAGATCTGAAACGGAGCATGCGCCGCCCTCAGCGGCCATTTTCCTGGAGTCCACCGCATCACAGCAATGGAGCTGCCGGGGCCTCCGGGGATTGAGAAAATGCCTGCAGAGCCAAGACTCTGCAGAAAGAATCACCACCGCCGTCCCCCAGCACAGAGCCTGGGGGGGCTGTACAAGAGGAGCCGCCGCCGTCCCCCAGCACAGAGCCCCCCTCCAGGCTGCACAAGAGGAGCCGCCGCCGTCCCCCAGCACAGAGCCCCCCAGGCTGCACAAGAGGAGCCGCCGACGCCGCCCCTCAGCGCCTAGACCCTCGCTGATATGATGAGGTAAACACCTTGCCTCTGAAACGCCCACTCCCCCCACCATATGTTCCGTACCCGGCGTATAAGATGACACCCGGCATATAAGAAGACCCCCCCACTTTTAAGACGATTTCATATTTTGACTGTAAAAGTTGGGGGGTCGTCTTATACGCCGGAAAATACGGGTAATCGTATTTGTACCTTTCAATATGAGATATATATGTTCCATGTACCATAGGGAGAAGAACATACTGTGGCAGGAAGAAGGGATCAGCAAGGAGATGATGGAGCTGGAGAAAATACACTGACTCTGTAAGTGCTGAGATTTATTGAGCTAATAACAGAAAACCTCACAGATTACACAGTGATATATAGAATTACCATCTCTCCACTGCCTCCACTGTGGACTGTGACTTACTGGGGCTCAGTTACACTTTACTCTAAGTTACTGGGAAACTATGAGAACTTGGCTGGGGAGAACAATAGTGACCAGCAAGATTCAATGAAAACCCCCCTACTACAGTGGATAGCACTACAGCCTTGCAGCGCTGGAGTCCTGGGTTCGAATCCCATCTAGGACAACATCTGCAAGGAGTTTGTATGTTCTCCCCGTGTTTGCGTGGGTTTCCTCCGGGTACTCCGGTTTCCTCCCACACTCCAAAAACATACTGATAGGGAATCTAGATTGTGAGCCCCATCGGGGACAGTGACGATAATGTGTGCAAAACTGTAAAGCGCTGCGGAATCTGTTAGCGCTATATAAAAATAAAGATTATTATTATTATTATTATTATATACAGGGGCTAAACACACCTCCATGTAGGTGCCTGAGGCAGCGCTGCCCCCAATACAGACATGGCTAAGAGCACAGTGGTACCTGGAATAATAGAGGGGCTGCGCCACTGACCAGCACTGCGGACACTCACTCTCAGCATCTGTGGGAGGAGTACTGGTAGTCAGACCCCACTGGGTCAGAAAGTGGAGTAATGTCCCCAGATCTGGTCAGTGAGTCTGTATATAGTGCAATAATAATGAATATTAATATTACTCAGTTATGGTTATAATATTAATATTACTCAGATGGTTATAAGACGACCAGGACTGATGAATGCCTGGATGTAAACACATTAAAGGGAATCTGCACCAGGTTACTGCTACGCCATCTAAAGAACCACGTGATGTTGCGGCAGATAGCCTAATTCCTGAGATGTGTCCCTTACTGGGCTTCTTGCAGCAGTTTGGATAAAATCTGCTTTATCTACTGCAAATCTACCAGTTTCCTAAATACTGAGCTCAGAATAACACCACCCCACCACTGATTGACAGCTTTCTGTGTACACTGTGCATAGGCAGAAAGCTGCCAGTCAAGGGCTGGGTTATACAGAGCTCATTAATTTGGAGGACTACATTGCAGACGGTTTACTAGTCTTCGGGCTCATACCCATTTGTGAGAAAAAAAGTTCCACTCTGGATGAGTGTCATGCGAGTGCAATGTGATTTTCCCACCTAGCATCCGATTTACATCCAAGTGCAATGTGAATTTAACATGATCTTTTACATACAGCAGTTCTCTATGTCATTTACACATCGTTTTCAAAGGAAACATTCGTCAAAACACACACATACAATATGATATATATATCTATATATAGATATATATATCTATATATATGGATATATATACTAGATGGTGGCCCGATTCTAATGCATTGGGTATTCTAGAATATGTATGTAGTTTATTTATGAAGATTTAAGAATAATGCAATGAATACACAGGATTTTCCGGGTAAAATATATATAGCGGCTGCCGGGGTGTATATAGAGGCTGCTGGGCTGTATATAGAGGCTGCTGGGCTGTATATAGAGGCTACTGGGCTGTATATAGAGGCTGATGGGGTGTATATAGAAGCTGCTAGGGTGTATATAGAGGCTGCTGCGGTGTATATAGAGGCTGCTGCTGCTGGGGTGTATATAGAGGCTTCTGGTGTGTATATAGAGGCTTCTGGGGTGTATATAGAGGCTGCTGGGGTGTATATAGAGGCTGCTGGGGTGTAAATAGAGGCTGCTGGGGTATATATAGAGGCTGATGGGATGTATATAATAATAATAATCTTTATTTATTTAGCGCCAACATATTCCGCAGCGCTTTACAGTTTAACAGTTTCAAAACACAAGTCATAAGTAGCAACGTTAACAATACAATAATTTAAGCAACATAAGATGAGACGACCCTGCTCGTGAGAGCTTACAATCTACAATGAGGTGGGGGAGATACAAAGTACAGGTGTGTATATACAATGGTGTATTTACAATGATGGTCCAGCCATCTTGAGGGAGTGAGGGATGGATGGAGATAGTGAATGGGCTACACACACACTTACACATAGAATGACTTTGATTAGTGAACGTGATAGGCTGCTCTGAACAAATGTGTTTTGAGGGAGCAAAAAAAGGGGGAAGCCAGCGCCGCACATGATCAGCATGAAATAATTTAAGTGCATCTGCACATGTTGAATTCTAACTGTTTTTTAAATTGAGACATTTAGCAAATAATTGATCAATTCTTTGAGCTACCCCGCCACGACAAGGCATTCTCATATGGGGCAGTACCTACTCTACGTTTTTCATTTTCACTGTGCCATTGCGGCCTCCTGAATTATTAAAAGCATAACTGCAAAAAAACTGTAAAAGCAGGACTGCAAAAACTGCAAAAGTACCTGAAGCATTGCTGAATCACCCCCATGGTGCCAGTAAGACAGATGCAGGTAAAGGCCGACCAGGTCCAGGGATGGACATGTCAGATCTGACCTCCACATACGCCAAACCAGCAGCCACAGATAAAGAGTGAAACAGGCACAGGCACAGGTGCACAATTACATATAGCCTGGGGCAGGGCAGGGCTGCTGTATGTGTGTACAGCAGCCTAAGTCAATTAAAAGAAAGAAAAAAAACAGATAAAATAACATGCATAACCCGGCGCGCACGGCAACTAGTGGTGGTCAGCCACTTACCAATACAAGTAAAAAAAGGGGGAAGCCAGCCCGCACATGATCAGCATGAAATAATTTAAGTGCATCTGCACATGTTGAATTCTAACTGTTTTTTAAATTGAGACATTTAGCAAATAATTGATCAATTCTTTGAGCTACCCCGCCACGACAAGGCATTCTCATATGGGGCAGTACCTACTCTACGTTTTTCATTTTCACTGTGCCATTGCGGCCTCCTGAATTATTAAAAGCATAACTGCAAAAAAACTGTAAAAGCAGGACTGCAAAAACTGCAAAAGTACCTGAAGCATAACTGAATCACCCCCATGGTGCCAGTAAGACAGATGCAGGTAAAGGCCGACCAGGTCCAGGGATGGACATTTCAGATCTGACCTCCACATACGCCAAACCAGCAGCCACAGATAAAGAGTGAAACAGGCACAGGTGCACAATTACATATAGCCTGGGCAGGCAGGGCAGGCAGGCAGGGCAGGGCAGGGCTGCTGTATGTGTGTACAGCAGCCTAAGTCAATTAAAAGAAAGAAAAAAAACAGATAAAATAACATGCATAACCCGGCGCGCACGGCAACTAGTGGTGGTCAGCCACTTACCAATGCCGTGCGCGCCGGGTCATGCATGCTATTTTATGTTTTTTTCTTTCTTATAATTGACTTAGGCTGCTGTACACACATACAGCAGCCCTGCCCTGCCCTGCCCCAGGCTATATGTAATTGTGCACCTGTGCCTGGGCCTGTTTCACTCTTATCTGTGGTTGCTGGTTTGGCGAATGTGGAGGTCAGATCTGACATGTCCATCCCTGGACCTGGTCAGCCTTTACCTGCATCTGTCTTACTGGCACCATGGGGGTGATTCAGCAATGCTTCAGGTACTTTTGCATTTTGCAGTCTTGCTTCTGCAGTTTTTTTGCAGTTATGCTTTTAATAATTTCAGGAGGCCGTAATGGCACAGTGAAAATGAAAAACGTAAGTAGGTACTGCCCCATATGAGAATGCCTTGTCGTGGCGGGTAGCTCAAAGAATTGATCAATTATTTGCTAAATGTCTCAATTTAAAAAACAGTTAGAATTCAACATGTGCAGATGCACTTAAATTATTTCATGCTGATCATGTGCGGCGCTGCTTCCCCTTTTTTTTATTGTATTGTAGTGGCTGACCACATAGTTGCGTGGCCGTCATGATGCTATTTATCTGTTTTTTCTTCTTATTGATTAGCTGCTGTACATCAATACAGAGCCCTGCCTGCCCCAGGTATATGTATTGTGCACCTGTGCTGGGCTGTTTCACTCTTTCTGGTTGTGGTTGGCGAATGTGGAGGTCAGATCTGACATGTCCATCCTGGACCTGGTCGGCCTTACCTGCATCTGTCTTACTGGCACCATGGGGGTGATTCAGCAATGCTTCAGGTACTTTTGCAGTTTTTGCAGTCTTGCTTCTGCAGTTTTTTGCGTATGCTTTTAATAATTTCAGGAGGCCGTAATGGCACAGTGAAAATGAAACGTAGATGGTCTGCCCATAGAATGCTGTCTGGAGGGTAGCTCAAAGTGACAATTATTGAAATGTCTCATTTCAGTGTGATATACATGCTCAGATGCACTTATTTAATGTATTTCATGTGAAATCATTGTGCGGCGCTGGCTTCCCCCTTTTTTTTATTTGTTTTGAGGGAGCGCCTGAAACCATGCAAATTGTGGATAGTCCTAATTTCTTGGGGTAGAGCATTCCAGAGGATTGGCGCAGCACGGGAGAAGTCTAGGAGTCGGGAGTGGGAGGTACGGATTAGTGCAGAGGTTAGTCGAAAGTCATTTGTAGAGCGCAGCAGTCGGTTAGGCCGATAGATAGAAATGAGGGAGGAGATGTAGGGGGGTGCTGCACTGTGGAGGGCTTTGTGGGTGAGAACAAGTACTTTGAATTGGATCCTATAATGAATGGGCAGCCAACGTAAGGACTGGCGAAGAGCGGACGCGTCCGAGTACCGATTAGCCAGATGGATGACCCTGGCTGCTGCATTAAGGATGGACTGGAGAGGGGATAGTCAAGTAGCGGGAGGCCAATTAATAGAGCGTTGCAGTAGTCCAGGCGGGAGTGGATCAATGCTACAGTGAGGGTTTTTGTTGTTTCCATGGTGAGAAAAGGGCGGATTCTAGAGATGTTCTTTAGGTGTAGGCGGCAAGAGTGGGCAAGAGATTGTATGTGGGAGGTGAAGGAGAGATTGGTGTCAAACATAACACCCAGACAGTGAGCCTGCTGTCCCAGGGTGTTATTATGGTGCCGCCCACAGAGAGGGAAATGTCAGATTTAGGGAGGTTAGTAGAGATCGACGAATATCAGAAGTAAATAATATGGGCAGATGGACCATAAGGTCTGTGTATGCCGCCAGCCTTCTAGATTTATACTGTCCTATTCAGTGAGCGCCCTCTAGTGGTAGCTCTATGTAGACTAAATTGTAGCATTTGTGTAATGTAGATGGAAAATGTTGGCAAAGTATTTGGGATGGAGGCAAAGGGGCGGGATTTGTTCACTAATGCACAAAATAGAAGAAACGTAAGTGCTTTTTTTTTCCCAGTTAGAGATGATATTAAACCTGTTTGCACTATATCTGTCTACACTCAGGGCCGACATCAGGGCATTATTACACTTACTGGTGTATGGGGCCCGGTTAGCAGAAGCAAAGTGGAGGGGCCCGGACTCGGTGAGATATACCGACAGCGTGTCTCACCCAGTCCAGGCCTCCCACTTTGCTTCAGCTCATCGGCCCTACGGCAGGGACGACACTAGTCAGTTACATTCAGGGCCTGAGCCCTGGATCAAAAGCTTGATGCTCCGAACCTCCTGAGGACACATTCTTCCAGAGCAGCCTGACACTACAACGCTGCCTTTCCTGACTCCTCTCCTGCACCCAGGAGCACAGCACATAGAAGTGACTGCTCCTGCATGTGCCTGTGCTCCACTCAGGAGAGCAGCTACACAAGAGCCAGGAGCAGCGGCACTGCTGCACTCACTGCTCTGCTCTGGCTGCCTGCTGCACTCACTGCTCTGCTCTGGCTGCCTGCTGCACTCACTGCTCTGCTGGCATAGCTGCTGCACATCACTGCTTGTGGGTCCTGTGCCCCCGCTCAGCTTGCATGAGACTCATGCTTGCTTGCTGCCCTTGCACTCACCGCTCTCTCGTGTATACTACTGTGGCTGTTGTATCTTTAAAAGCTTGATGCTCCGAACCTCCTGAGGACACATTCTTCCAGAGCAGCCTGACACTACAGCGCTGCTTTTCTTGACTCCTCTCCTGCACCCAGGAGCACAGCACATAGAAGTGACTGCTCCTGCATGTGCCTGTGCTCCACGCAGGAGAGCAGCTACACAAGAGCCAGGAGCAGCGGCACTGCTGCACTCACTGCTCTGCTCTGGCTGCCTGCTGCACTCACTGCTCTGCTCCGGCTGCCTTCTGCACTCACTGCTCTGCTCCGGCTGCTTGCTGCACTCACTGCTCTGTGCCGGCTGCCTGCTGCACTCACTGCTCTGCTCTGGCTGCCTGCTGCACTCACTGCTCTGCTCCGGCTCTCTGCTGCACTCACTGCTCTGCTCTGGCTGCCTGCTGCACTCACTGCTCTGCTCTGTCTGCCTGCTGCACTTACTGCTCTGCTCCGGCTGCCTGCTGCACTCACTGCTCTTCTCCGGCTGCCTGCTGCACTCACTGCTCTGCTTCGGCTGCCTGCTGCACTCACCACTCTGCTCCGGCTGTCTGCTGCACTCACTGCTCTGCTCCAGCTGCCTGCTGCACTCACTGCTCTGCTCCGGCTGCCTGCTGCACTCACTGCTCCTGCTGTGCATAGAGCTGCACATGGAGAACTTAGTGAGGGTCCTGTGCCCCCACAGCATTGCATGAGACTGAGGATGCATGCTGCCCATTCCTCTACACAGTCTACATGTGTATAATAAATGTGGCTGTGTATTTTTGCACTGCAATTCCTATATGTGTGCATTTGTGTATATATAAGGCATATAGCTGAATTTGTGTGGGTGAAATAGTCTGTGTATGGGTATGAAAGAAAACCGTGAGCACAACCTGAATGAAACTGGTGCTTTAAAGTCTAGGTTCCCACACCGGGTACTAATAATGAAAAAAGGCTTAAGCACTCAACTTAAAAGGTTTATTAGTAGTATCTCCAAACGTTTCGGTCAGAAAAGACCTTCATCAGTGACTACTTATTTTTATATAGAAGATTGTCTCCTAAAAAGGGGAGAGGTGCGTGCCCCAAGGAAAGTGTGCTGCTTAAAGACAAACGTAGCTTATAAGAATGCTCAGTAGAAATATCCAGTGACTAAGCTTGCGGTATCCACCGCTATGTAGACTGGAGCTCTGCCAGGACGCTGTCTGAGCCTGCTGATTTGATTTCCATGAGTATGTGGGGCTGGCAGAGCTCCAGTCTACATAGCGGTGGATACCGCAAGCTTAGTCACTGGATATTTCTACTGAGCATTCTTATAAGCTACGTTTGTCTTTAAGCAGCACACTTTCCTTGGGGCACGCACCTCTCCCCTTTTTAGGAGACAATCTTCTATATAAAAATAAGTAGTCACTGATGAAGGTCTTTTGTGTATGGGTATGTGCACACATTAAGGATTTGCTGCAGACATTTTTGCACCAAAAACGTGTCTTGTGGCAGGAAAAACGCAATATAAAACACACACGGTTTTATCTCATTTTCTACTTGCATGTTTTATTTTTTACTTGCTTTTCTTTCCCCCATTGTGTTGCATAGGGTGAAAAATACTAAAATTGACATGCTGCAGATATGAAACTGCTTCAACTCTGCAAGGCAAAACTAAGCAACATGTGCATGAGACATCAAGAATCTCATTCACTTAGTTGGTACTAAGAAGTGCTGCGGTTTTTGCTGCAAATAACACAGGAAATACTTAAAGAACCACTGCAGCTTTTTTTTATATCAGCGCTGGAGTGGTGCTTTAAATCACAGTGTCCTATCTGATTCTCACCTTCTGACATCTTCATGTATTATCACCGCCGCTTCGGTCTGTCTCCAGCTGTTTGTGGCCTGGGGTATTTGTCCCCGTGTATGTGATATTATTCGGTCACTATGTGGTGGTAATATGTGTTCTGGTCATGGTGTGACGGTATTTGTTCCATGTACGTGGTATCACTTGGACAGTATGTTGTAATATGTGATTTCTTGTGGTGTGATCATGGTGTGGCTGTATTCCTCTATTGTATGTGGTATTATTCGGTCACTATGTGGTGGTAATATGTGATCTGGTCATGGTGTGGCGGCATTTGTCCCTTGTATGTGGTATTATTTGGTCACTATGTGGTGGTAATATGTGATTTGGTCAGGGTGTGGCGGTATTTGTATCCTGTATTGTTCGGTCGCTATGTGGTGGTAATATGTGGTCTAGTCATGGTGTGACGGTATTTGTCCCATGAATGTGGTATTATTGGTCTTGGTATAGTGGATTGCGTTATGTATGTAGGTCACTTGTTCTCTCAGATTTCAATAAGGGGAAGATTATTTACATTAGAGATTAATTACTTGGACATTTAACCCCTCCCTGTCCTGTGACTGTTAAGGCTGGGTCTCACATAGCGATACACCAGCGATCCCGACAACGATCAGGATCGCTGGTGTATCGCTACATTATCGCTGCTGAGCTGCCAAACAGGCAGCTCAGGCAGCGATCAGTACAAGCGACACTGCGGGTAACATCTCTTAGTTACCCGCAGTGTACCTTGGATACCAGCGCCCTGATGCAGGGAGCTGGTAACCAAACCAAGGTACACGTCGGGTTTCCAGGCGCTGTGCGGTGCCTGGAAACCCGCTGTGTACCTTGGTTACCAGCGGATCGCTGGTCTCCCGCCTGTCACACGCAGCGATGCGTGCCTGTCAGCGGGAGACCAGCGATCAAAAAAATGTCCTGGCCTTTCAGCGACGATCAGCAATACCCAGCAGGGGGGCTGATCGTCACTGAATGTCACACACAGCGATATCGCTGGTGAGCTCGCTGCTGCGTCACAAAACTAGTGACTCAGCAGCGATCTCGCTAGCGAGATCGCTATGTGAGACGGGGACTTAACACAGTAGCAAATATGCACTTACAGAGGTTCTTTGGCGAAAAGAAGTAATCACCTATCCTAAAGACACATTCACACATTCAGTATTTGGTCAGTATTTTACCTCCGTATTTGTAAGCCAAAACTAGGAGTGTGAAAAATACAGACGTGGTGACGTGTTTCTATTATACTTTTCCTCTGATTTATTCGCTCCTGATTTTGGCTTACAAATAAATGATGTAAAATACTGAACGTGTGAACGTGGCCTGATGATAAGTGATAACTTATTGATTCGTGGGGGTCTGACTTCTGGGACCCACACTGATCGGCCGAATGTGGAACTTTTACCCCCTTTAGAACGGAGCTCATGTGCAACTCGAACACTGATCCATTCATTCCCTCAGTGGCTGCACTTTTTCTGGAAGTCCCAAAGAGCATGAATGCCGCTGCAGACAGATATCCCGACTGACGCTGCATTTTAAAATGGGGATAATAGTTCCCCATTCTTCAGATTGTTGCGGTTTCCAATGGTTGAATTTTTCCAAGAGTGGGCGGTGGGTCTGTGGAAGGTTCAAGGAATATGCGGAGCTGAGCTGGAGCCTGGGCGCAGTCTCAAGGGGGCCCCGAAAATTTTGCCAGTATGGGGCCTCAAAATTCATGGTGGCAGCCCTGTCTACGCTGTCAGTGTGTGAAACTCATTTCTCAGATTTGGAGGTTTATAGGACACATGAATTAGACGAATTCTATTTATTTGACTGTTTAAATTGGGCACCGGGAAAATTAAAACATGACCCAAGATTTATATGGCTCCTTTAGAAAGACACTGGTTATATACATATAAGTATGTATATTTTCTATAGCATACCTCCTGTCCAGGATCCTGGATTTGGGAATCTGTCTCAGGAGGTCGGCACATGTCTAATCTGTGTCCTCATAGATATGGTTGAATACCATAGTGGAGTAGAGAGCCGTTAGCTTCCTGCACCACGACCCGGCCTGTGCTCTCTGCGCCGTCTAAGGTCTGGTGCAGAAGACATAATGACGTCAGTAGATCATGCTTGTAGCGCCCAGCCACACACAGCATAGGATAGAGCAAGCCCTATGTAGATTCATGCTTATCATGGAAACAAGGCTTTGTGAGGTTTTTTTAGCCATTGCACTATTCTGAGTGTTGTGAGATGGGGCATTGTACTGAGCGTGAAGGAGCACCTTGGGCCATCATACTGTATGGACATACATTATAGGGGTGTCATACTGGGGAGGTTTTATACTTTGGGGGGCATGTAAGGGGTGTTGTATTGTGATGGAACACTACTTGCACTCATGACCTCATGGCCTTCAAAGTTGGGAGGCATGATGTAGGAATGTGATCCTGTAAGAGCAATGGACCATGACACACGTAAACACGAGTGCAAATGAAATAATTGCCTAAAACCATTCTCATCCCATCTTTAATTTGTAATATTAAAGTCAGAGGCATAGCTAGGGTTTTGGTTCGGGGGGGCCAAACTTCTGAGTGGGCCCCTAACCAGGTAACCCTGATTACAACTCTGTGACGCACCCTAATAGTGGATATAGGAGAACCTCAGCAGATGACCACGCTGTTACTGAAAATAATCTCTATATAAAGACCAATACTGATATTACCACCATATGGTCAGTGGTAGATGCCAGTTCCAAGGAACATATAAATTACAGCACAGTTATAGATCATGACCTACAGCTGATGTTCTTTCTGATGGAATCGTTCACTTTTCCCGTCTTTTCCATCTGGCCCAGACAGACATGACAACTTCTTCCAGCCAGGACTCGGCTGCAGAGAATACAACAAAAACACATTTCACTTCTCACATTTTCAGCCCCATCACCTTCTATTCCCAACCTGCATAAACCCCTCATCATGCTGATACTCTAATACTGAGCTGCTTCTGCTGATGCCATATGTGTCCCTTTTTACTGCACCTGCTGTGTGGTTCTTTGTGCCCTCTAAATTCTAAAGCAACCCTCTAGAATATAGTAATGCCAAGTGCAAGTGCCCTAGAAAACAGTGCCCACATTTTGCCCCCTAGAAAGTAATAATGCCCTATGTGTGTCCCTTCGACAGTCACCGTAACCTGAGTTCCCCTATAACAATAAGTGCCCATTTTACATTTAATAGTGTCCCGAGTCTCCCTCTTTAAAACTCTCCTCTACACAATATGATCCTCTCTTATACAGTCTAATGCTTCCTCACTGTATATATACTGACCCCTTAGTATCCCCCAAACTGTTTGATAGCTCCAACACTAATCTCCACACTGTATGATTTTCCCCGAGATAGCCTCCATATAGTATAATGCACACCCCATAAGCCACCATATAGTATAATGCACAACCCTTAGGACTCCATATAGTATAATGCACTCCCCATAGGCCCCAAATATAGTATAATACACACCCCATATGCAGCCTGTATGGTATAATGCATCCCCATAGGCAGCCTGTATAATTTAGTGCATCCCATAGGCAGCCTGTATAGTATAATGCATTCCCATAGGCAGCCTGTATAACATAGTGCATCCCGATAGGCAGCCTGTATAGTATAGTGCACCCCATAGACAGACTGTATATATAGTGCACCCCCATAGGCAGCCTGTATAATATAGTGCACCCCATAGGCAGCCTGTATAATATAGTGCACCCCCATAGGCAGCCTGTATAATATAGTGCATCCCATAGGCAGCCTGTATAGTATAGTGCACCCCCATAGGCAGACTGTATAATATAGTGCACCCCCATAGGCAGCCTGTATAATATAGTGCACCCCCATAGGCAGCCTGTATAATATAGTGCATCCCCATAGGCTGCCTGTATAGTATAGTGCACCCCCATAGGCAGACTGTATAATATAGTGCACCCCCATAGGCAGCCTGTATAGTATAGTGCATCCCCATAGGCAGCCTGTATAGGATAGTGCACCCCCATAGGCAGCCTGTATAGTATAGTGCACCCCCATAGGCAGCCTGTATAATCCAATACTCACCTCTCTTCCTTCTCATTCCTCCACTGCTCTGAGCACCCGCACATCTCCTGACAGCGGGCGCCGGGTAGTGATGTTATCGCACCCGCTATCAGTGTCTGCCGAGACGCTGAGAGGGGGATGATGGGAGAGGGAGAGTAATGCTCCTTCTCTCATCAGTGCGGTCAGCTGTATCGGCATGCAGCCGATACAGTTGACCCTGCGATGACGGGTGGGGGCCCACTGCTGGCACCATTCCCCCCACCGCCTGCTCAGGGGCCCCATAGCGGCCGGGCGGCAGTGCAGGGAGATCAATTCTCCTTGCTCTGCCGCAGAATGTAACTGTATACAGTTACAATAGTGTAGCTCCGGGTGGTCCCCCTCAGAGTGCAGGGCCTGGGGCGATGGCCCCCTTTGCCTTCCCGGTAGCTACGCTAAATGTCACTTTTTTATTGTATATTTGGAATTAATGTACCAAGTAAACATAGTGGGCAAATTACTCCACGGCCTTAGGTGCATTTTACCTCCCAAATGAGGTGATTAATTTTCATAAATCAGGAGCGTCTATCGAGTGGCGTGCACCACGCCCGCAATCTTACTCCAGTTTTTGTCACAGCTCCGCCAATTTTGGTGGACCTGGAAGACATTGATGTGAAAATGCCAAACGACACAATATTTTTGTGCAACTCCAAGCTGTGCCAAATGTTACCGACTTTTCAAAGTAATTTAGGCCAGAATTCTGGTGAACTTACTTTGATAAATTCGGGTAAAAATTAATAAGTCCAGTAAAAAAAAAAAAAAAAAACAGATTACTTAACCCTCCATCATCCTGAGCTGATGCAAGAAGCTGCAGGGAGATAAGCTGCGATTAAATAGTCACACTACACCCTGGATGGTGGGATCATTCCAATATGTCACCTTTGTCAGAACATTATGGGTCTGCAGTCGCTGTGATACATTCCATGTTGTGAAATCTTTGACACTACTTTTCTTTTACCAGATGGCTCAACAAAATCCAGACTAAACCACCACCTTTCAGGCCATACAGGATGAAAACAAGAATCTGGCACCCAGCCATTGAATCTGTCCAGTACGTATGTGATTTCTGTAAATGTAATACTATATGACCAGCCGGATATATTTTACAAGGTTGTGTCTCCGCTTGACCTAGTGGTGGAGTACAGTATTTGTAGTGATCCTGCTATTTATTGCTCACACTCGCTTGTCCTTTGCTTTCTCCCTAGTTATCCAGTAATTTTGCTACCACAGGCGATCCACCTATTTATAGTGCTTATTATTATTTAGGGTCAATGTTAAGGGGTCAAAAATCTGCAGCTGCTCCATGAAGTAATCAGAGGATGCATAGTATTACTTACAGACTGTGCTGCGCATCCGCCATTGTCTTGTCACATCACTCTCAGCTTCCTGCCAACATCCTGGCAGAAGCTAAATATTAGTGGGAGAGGAAGGGTTCACAGCACAGCAGTGTGCAGACAAGACATCAAACAACCTTCAGTCCTACCTGTACTGCGTCCCCCTCCTCTTCATGATGTCACCCCCTCCACGACTGTCCTGGGATGAGTGGATATACAGAAGTATCTTGAAAGGGAAGGGCGGCTGATATAACAAAGAGGAATAATGTGTTATATATATTATATATATATATATTATAATATATATATATATCGTATTTTTCAGACTATAAGACGCACTGGACCATAAGATGCACCTAGGTTTTAGAGGAGGAAAATAGAAAAAAAAATTAAAACAAAAAATGTTGTCAATTCTGTACTAATATCCACCATCCTGGTATATATATGTCCCTAATACAGTTAAACATGGTCCCCTCATCCCCATCCTGGACTGCCTGGTCCCCTCATCCCCATCCTGGTTTGCGTGGCGCCTCATCCCCATCCCCATCCTGGTCTGCGTGACCCCTCATCTTCATCCTGGTCTGCGTGGCCCCCTCACCCCCATCCTTGTCTGCATGACCTCCCTCATCCCCATATTGGTAGGCATGGTCCTTCATCCCTATCCTGGTAGGCATGGCCCCCTCATCCCTATCTGGTATGCATTACCCTCCTCATCCCATCCTGGTATGCATGTCCTCCTCATCCCTATCCTTCGTATGCATAGGTCCCCCATCAATATCCTAGATGCATGCCCACCACCACCATGCTGGTTAAATGACCCCCCTCAAAAAACTAAAAAAACCATAACTTGTACA
>JARQOD010000004.1:333209053-333350857 GCA_033576555.1 Oophaga sylvatica | reverse complement strand
AAGAAGCACCCAAAAATGGATGGGAACAAAGCACTGGAGTGTTCTGAAGTGGCCAGCAATGGGTCCGGATCTAAATCCCATTGAATACCTGTGGAGAGATCTTAAAATTGATGTTGGGAGAAGACACCATTGTAATATGAGAGACCTGGAGCAGTTTGCAAACGAAGAGGGGTCCAAAATTCCAGTTGAGTGTTGTAAGAAGCTTGCTGATGGTTATAGGAAGCGATTAATTGCAGTTATTTATTCCAAAGGGTGTGCAATAAAATATTAAGTTGAGGATGCCAACAATTTTGTCTGGCCCATTTTGGAGGTTTGGTGTGAAATAATGTCCACTTTGCCCTTTTTTCTCTGTTTTTTTTTGTGTTGTTTCACTACACCCAAAGGAAATAAACGTGTATAAGAAAACGTGTAATTGCAATGATTTTCTGGGAGAAAAATTTTATTTTCTGGAACAATTTCAAGGGTGCCAACACTTTCGGCCATGACTGTACATTACTGCCGTTTCCAGCTCAGAAACTGTTGAATCCTCGCAGTGCATAGTGCATGCACTGGGTAAATTCATAAGTCTGCGGTCTCACAGAATGACTGCAGACTTTTCATTTTAGAACAGACAACCCCTTTAACCCCTTACTGCCATCGGACGTACTATCCCGTCCATGGTACCTGGGCCTGTATGACCGGGGACGGGATAGTACGTCCAGCCCTTTAATGCGACATTGCGACTTAAGTCGCAATGATCGCATTAAAATTCCGACGCCATCTTACCTCAGGAGAGATGGCGCCGGCATCCCGGGGTCTGTCACCGCCCACCCTCACTCCCGATCGCTGTGATTGGCTGTTCAATTCTGAACAGCCAATCGCAGCCTTTCTCACTGTTTCAGCCAATCCGATGGGCTGAAACAGTGAGATCCCAGGCTAGAATCGAGTACCGATGTACTCGATCCTAGGCCTGGGCATAGAAAGGAGCAGACCCCCCCTGGATTGGCGCGATCGCCGATCACATCGATCGCGCCAATCGCAGGGCACAGCCGCGGTGTATCCGCGCTGTGCCCTGCCTGTACCTGCCTGGATCGGTGCAGTAATAGCACCGATCCTAGGCCGGAGCCTAGGACAGGCCCAGTAGGGCCTGCAGCTGCTGATTGGCGCGATCGATGTCATCGACGATCGCGCCAATCACAGGGCACAGCAGCGGTGTGACCGCTCTGTGCCCTGCTTCCTGAACCTGCCGGTGACCTGCCTAGGAATCGGAGCAGTGAGCTCCGATTACTAGGCCGGTGCCTAGCAACCGGCAAAACAAGGGTCTCCTCTGATTGGTGGGATCGATGTGATCATCGATCCCACCAATGACAGGTCACAGCAGCGATGTGACCGCTCTGTGACCTGTCTGCAAACTGTCTGTGATCTGTGTGACCGCACTGCAGGGGTCCTCACACTTGCTGAGGATTCCTGCAGTGCGGTCACACGCCAGATCTCCTCCTGTGCTGGGCCTTGTGGTGCCACAGTAGCCTGTGACACCACAACTCCTGCTGAAGAAAGAAGAGAGAAGAAAGAAGAGAGAAGAAAGAAGAGAAGAAGAGAAGAAGAAAGAAGAGAGAAGAAAGAGAGAAGAAAGAAGAGAGACTACAAACGTGAGTTTTTGAGCCCCGATCCCTGCCCGATCCACCCCAATCCCACCATTCCCCCCTCCCCTTTCCCCCTCTTTTTACCCCCCCTTTGCGCACATTTAGCAGCCGCCGAGCGTTGATTGGTGACGCAGTTCACCGATCAACACTCGTGCTCGTTTTTCTTTTGCACCCCCCTCCGTGCGCACTTCCAGCAGCCGCGGAACTTTGATAAGTGACACCAGTCACTTATCAGAGCTCGTTCCTGCAGTTTTTTTTTTTTTTCACTCCCCTTTCCGCCACTCCTGTGCGCACTTCCAGCAGCCGTGGAACTTTGATAAGTGACACCAGTCACTTATCAGAGCTCGTTCCTGCAGTTTTTTTTTTTTTCACTCCCCTTTCCGCCACTCCTGTGCGCACTTCCAGCAGCCGTGGAACTTTGATAAGTGACACCAGTCACTTATCAGAGCTCGTTCCTGCAGTTTTTTTTTTTTTTCACTCCCCTTTCCGCCACTCCTGTGCGCACTTCCAGCAGCCGTGGAACTTTGATAAGTGACACCAGTCACTTATCAGAGCTCGTTCCTGCAGTTTTTTTTTTTTTCCCCCACTTTCCGCCACTCCGTGCGCACATCTAGCAGCCGCGGAACTTTGATAAGTGACACCAGTCACTTATCAGAGCTCGTTCCTGCAGTTTTTTTTTTTTCACCCCACTTTCCGCCACTCCCGTGCGCACATCTAGCAGCCGCGGAACTTTGATAAGTGACACGGTCACTTATCAGAGCTCGTTCCTGCCGTTTTTTTTTTTTTTTTCACTCCCCTTTCCGCCACTCCTGTGCGCACTTCCAGCAGCCGCGGAACTTTGATAAGTGACACCAGTCACTTATCAGAGCTCGTTCCTGCAGTTTTTTTTTTTTTTCACCCCACTTTCCGCCACTCCCGTGCGCACATCTAGCAGCCGCGGAACTTTGATAAGTGACACCAGTCACTTATCAGAGCTCGTTCCTGCAGTTTTTTTTTTTTTTCACTCCCCTTTCCGCCACTCCTGCGCGCACATCCAGCAGCCGCGGAACTTTGATAAGTGACACCAGTCACTTATCAGAGCTCGTTCCTGCAGTTTTTTTTTTTTCACCTCACTTTCCGCCACTCCTGTGCGCACATCTAGCAGCCGCGGAACTTTGATAAGTGACACCGTCACTTATCAGAGCTCGTTCCTGCCGTTTTTTTTTTTTTTTCACTCCCCTTTCCGCCACTCCTGTGCGCACATCTAGCAGCCGCGGAACTTTGATAAGTGACACCGGTCACTTATCAGAGCTCGTCCTGCCGTTTTTTTTTTTTTTCACTCCCCTTTCCGCCACTCCTGTGCGCACATCAGCAGCCGCGGAACTTTGATAAGTGACACCAGTCACTTATCAGAGTTCGTTCCTGCAGTTTTTTTTTTTCACTCCACTTTCCGCCACTCCCTGTGCGCACATCTAGCAGCCGCGGAACTTTGATAAGTGACACCGGTCACTTATCAGAGCTCGTTCCTGCCGTTTTTTTTTTTTTTCACTTCCCTTTCCGCCACTCCTGTGCGCACATCCGGCAGCCGCGGAACTTTGATAAGTGACACCGGTCACTTATCAGAGCTCGTTCCTGCCGGTTTTTTTTTTTTTTTCACTTCCCTTTCCGCCACTCCTGTGCGCACATCCGGCAGCCGCGGAACTTTGATAAGTGACACCGGTCACTTATCAGAGCTCGTTCCTGCCGTTTTTTTTTTTTTTTTCACTTCCCTTTCCGCCACTCCTGTGCGCACATCCGGCAGCCGCGGAACTTTGATAAGTGACACCGGTCACTTATCAGAGCTCGTTCCTGCCGTTTTTTTTTTTCACTTCCCTTTCCGCCACTCCTGTGCGCACATCCGGCAGCCGCGGAACTTTGATAAGTGACACCGGTCACTTATCAGAGCTCGTTCCTGCCGTTTTTTTTTTTTTTTTTCACTTCCCTTTCCGCCACTCCTGTGCGCACATCCGGCAGCCGCGGAACTTTGATAAGTGACACCGGTCACTTATCAGAGCTCGTGCCTGCTGGTTTAGACTTTTTTTCACAGGCATTTTTTTCCCTATTCTCTTTCTTTTCTTTTAGCTTTTTCCTTTCAGCATAGTTTGCACCAACCACTATCCCCCCCCCCCACACACAGTTATAAATAAAGTTCACATAAAGCACCACATTCACAAAAAAAATGTCCCGCTCGTCACGTTCTTCCCAACAGCGCTATTCAGTGGAGGAGGCATACGCTTTCCTTGCCTCCGACACTGATAGCGAGGGAGAGGATCCCACATTTCTTTACTTTTCAGATTCTTCATCCTCTTCTTCCTCCTCGGGTCCTGCGGAACCGCCACGCAGACGCCCCAGGACAGAAGATGAGGCAGCGCCCACCCCTGAAAATGAACCAGCGCACCCCTCTTCGGACCCCATATGGACCCCGCCCCCTGAAAATTACGAGCCACTGATTCCTGATTTTGTGGCAGAATCAGGAATCAAGTTTGACACCACGGGCCTCAGAGAAATAGACTTTTTCAAAGTCTTTTTCTCTGAGGATTTTATTAACCTCGTGGTGGAGCAAACTAATTTGTACGCTCGGCAATTTTTGGCGCAAAACCCCGTGTCATCATTTTCCAACTGGTCTCCTGTAGACGCAGGTGAAATGATGCAGTTTTGGGGCCTGGTCCTCCATATGGGGATCCTGAAGAAGCCAGAACTTCGGCAATATTGGAGTGTTGATATTTTATACAACACTCCACTGTTCCGAATGGTCATGGCCCGGACGCGTTTTAAGGCCATCCACAAATTCCTGCATTATAATGATAATGCACAGTGTCCCCCACAAAATGACCCCAACTTTGACCGTCTGTTCAAAGTTCGGCCGGTCATCGAACACTTCAGCAAAAAGTTTGCTGAAGTGTACGTGCCCCAAAGGGACATCTGCGTGGATGAGTCCTTGGTTCATTTTAAGGGACGGCTCAGATTCCGCCAGTACCTGCCCAGCAAGAGGGCAAGGTACGGAATTAAACTCTACAAGCTGTGTGAGAGTACCTCAGGGTACACGCACAGCTTTAGAGTTTACGAAGGAAAGGACACCAGGATTGAACCCCCTGAGTGTCCCCCCGTCCTGGGAGTGAGTGGGAAAATTGTGTGGGATTTGGTGCACCCACTGCTGGATAAAGGTTATCACCTTTACACCGATAACTTTTATTCCAGCGTCCCACTCTACAAATCCCTCTCTGCGCGAGGTACCGCAGCTTGCGGTACCGTCCACAAAAATCAGAGAGGCCTTCCGAAGACGCTACTTGGGCAGATGCTCAGAAAGGGTGAGAGCAGAGCCCAATGTAGCGACCACCTGTTGGTGGTCAAGTACAAGGACAATAGGGATGTCCTTCTCTTGACCACCATACATGGTGATGGCAGCGCCCTCAGCACTGTACGGGGTACCTCTACACAGGTCCGCAAACCGGACTGTGTACTGGGGTACAATAAATAAATGGGGGGTGTTGATCTCTCTGATCAACTCCTCCAACCGTACAGTGCTTTGAGAAAGGCCAAGGTGTGGTACAAGAAGCTGTCCGTGCACATCGTCCAAATGGCAATGCTCAACGCTTTCCTGCTGTCACGATGTGCACGCAACAGCGATACGACGTACCTTCAGTTTCAGGAGGTAGTGGTTAAGGCCCTGAGGTTTGGCGATCAGGAAAGAGCGGGCCCCAGTACTTCTGGAACTGAAGGTGCTCGTATCATACCAGGTCAGCATTTCCCGGGGGTGGTCCCGCCAACTGGAAGCAAAGGTAAGCCGCAAAAAAGGTGCCGAGTGTGTTACAAAAGGGGAATACGCAAGGACACCACTTACCAATGCGACACCTGCCCCAAAAAACCTGGCCTGTGTATGAAGGATTGTTTCAAATTGTACCACACCTCAATGCACTACTAATTTACTTTACAGGAAAGATTAGTTCCAGAAGGGGGGCACATTTAGAAAAGTTCCTTGGGAGTCTACTTTCCAAAATTATGTCACTTGTGTTTTTTTTTTTACTGTTTAGGCACATCAGGAGCTCTGCAAACGGAACATGACGCCCGCAGACCATTCCATCAGTCTGCATTCCAAAACGTCACGACTTCCCTTCTGAGCCCCGACTTGTGCCCAAACAGTTTTTTCCCACATATGGGGCACCAGTGTACTCAGGACAAATTGGACAACAATTTTTGGTGTCCAATTTCTCCTCTTACCCTTGGGAAAATAAAAAATTGGGGACTAAAACATCATTTTTGTGAGGATAAAAGTAGGATTTTTTTATTTTTACACCTGGGCATTATAAACTTTAGTGAAACACTTGGGGTTCAAAATGCTCACCACACACCTAGGTAAGTTCCTTAGGGGGTCTAGTTTCCAAAATGGGGTCACTTGTGGGGGTTTCCACTGTTTAGGCACATGAGGGGCTCTGCTAACGGAACATGACGCCCGCAGACCATTCCATCAAAGTCTGCATTCCAAAACGTCACTGCTTCCCTTCTGCGCCCTGCCATGCGCCCAAACAGTGGTTCCCCCCAACATATGGGGTATCAGCGTACTCAGGACAAATTGGACAACAACTTTTGTGGTCCAATTTCTCCTGTTACCCTTGGGAAAATAAAAAATTGGGGACTAAAACATCATATTTGTGGAAATTTTTTTTTTTTTATTTTTATTCACGCCAGGGCATTATAAACTTTAGTGAAACACTTGGGGGTTCAAAATGCTCACCACACACCTAGATAAGTTCATTAGGGGGTCTAGTTTCCAAAATGGTGTCACTTGTGGGGGTTTCCACTGTTTAAGCACATGAGGGGCTCTGCTAACGGAACATGACGCCCGCAGACCATTCCATCAAAGTCTGCATTCCAAAACGTCACTGCTTCCCTTCTGCGCCCTGCCATGCGCCCAAACAGTGGTTCCCCCCAACAAATGGGGTATCAGCGTACTCAGGACAAATTGGACAACAACTTTTGTGGTCCAAGTTCTCCTGTTACCCTTGGGAAAATAAAAAATTGGGGACTAAAACATCATATTTGTGGAAATTTTTTATTCACGCCAGGGCATTATAAACTTTAGTGAAACACTTGGGGTTCAAAATGCTCACCACACACCTAGATAAGTTCCTTAGGGGGTCTAGTTTCCAAAATGGGGTCACTTGTGGGGGTTTCCACTGTTTAGGCACATGAGGGGCTCTGCTAACGGAACATGACGCCCGCAGACCATTCCATCAAAGTCTGCATTCCAAAACGTCACTACTTCCCTTCTGCGCCCTGCCATGCACCCAAACAGTGGTTCCCCCCAACATATGGGGTATCAGCGTACTCAGGACAAATTGGACAACAACTTTTGTGGTCCAATTTCTCCTGTTACCCTTGGGAAAATAAAAAATTGGGGACTAAAACATCATATTTGTGGAAATTTTTTTTTTTTTTTTTTATTCACGCCAGGGCATTATAAACTTTAGTGAAACACTTGGGGGTTCAAAATGCTCACCACACACCTAGATAAGTTCCTTAGGGGGTCTAGTTTCCAAAATGGGGTCACTTGTGGGGGTTTCCACTGTTTAGGCACATCAGGGGCTCCACAAACGCGACATGGCGTCCGTTCTCAATTCCAGCCAATTTTGGTTTGGAATAGTCAAACGGCACTCCTTCCCTGTTGAGCCCTGCCGTGCGCCCAAACAATGGTTCCCCCCCACATATGGGGTATCAGTGTACTCAGGACAAGTTGGACAACAACTTTTGTGGTCCAATTTCTCCTCTTACCCTTGGGAAAATAACAAATTGGGGACTAAAACATCATGGTTGTGGAAAAAATATGTTTTTTTTTCTTCACGGCTCTACATTATAAACTTGCGTGAAGCATTTGGGGGTTCAAAGTGCTCACCACACATCTAGATTAGTTCCTTAGGGGGGTCTAGTTTCCAAAATGGGGTCACATGTGGGGGGTTTCCACTGTTTAGGCACATCAGTGGCTCTCCAAACGCAACATGGCGTCCTTTCTCAATTCCAGCCAATTTTGGTTTGGAAAAGTCAAATGGCCTCCTTCCATTTCGAGCCCTGCCGTGCGCCCAAACAGTGGTTCCCCCCCACATATGGGGTATCGGCGTACTCAGGACAAGTTGGACAACAACTTTTGTGGTCCAATTTCTCATCTTACCCTTGGGAAAATAACAAATTGGGGACTAAAACATCATGCTTGTGGAAAAAATATGATTTTTTTTTCTTCACGGCTCTACATTATAAACTTGCGTGAAGCACTTGGGGGTTCAAAGTGCTCATCACACATCTAGATAAGTTCCTTAGGGGGTCTAGTTTCCAAAATGGGGTCACATGTGGGGGGTTTCCACTGTTTAGGCACATCAGTGGCTCTCCAAACGCAACATGGCGTCCTTTCTCAATTCCAGCCAATTTTGGTTTGGAAAAGTCAAATGGCGCTCCTTCCATTTCGAGCCCTGCCGTGCGCCCAAACAGTGGTTCCCCCCCACATATGGGGTATCAGCGTACTCAGGACAAGTTGGACAACAACTTTTGTGGTCCAATTTCTCCTCTTACCCTTGGGAAAATAACAAATTGGGGACTAAAACATCATGGTTGTGGAAAAAATATGATTTTTTTTCTTCACGGCTCTACATTATAAACTTGCGTGAAGCATTTGGGGTTCAAAGTGCTCACCACACATCTAGATAAGTTCCTTAGGGGGTCTAGTTTCCAAAATGGGGTCACATATGGGGGGTTTCCACTGTTTAGGCACATCAGTGGCTCTCCAAACGCAACATGGCGTCCTTTCTCAATTCCAGCCAATTTTGGTTTGGAAAAGTCAAATGGCGCTCCTTCCATTTCGAGCCCTGCCGTGCGCCCAAACAGTGGTTCCCCCCCACATATGGGGTATCAGCGTACTCAGGACAAGTTGGACAACAACTTTTGTGGTCCAATTTCTCCTCTTACCTTGGGAAAATAACAAATTGGGGACTAAAACATCATGGTTGTGGAAAAAATTTTTTTTTTTCTTCACGGCTCTACATTATAAACTTGCGTGAAGCATTTGGGGGTTCAAAGTGCTCACCACACATCTAGATTAGTTCCTTAGGGGGTCTAGTTTCCAAAATGGGGTCACATGTGGGGGGTTTCCACTGTTTAGGCACATCAGTGGCTCTCCAAACGCAACATGGCGTCCTTTCTCAATTCCAGCCAATTTTGGTTTGGAAAAGTCAAATGGCGCTCCTTCCATTTCGAGCCCTGCCGTGCGCCCAAACAGTGGTTCCCCCCAACATATGGGGTATCAGCGTACTCAGGACAAGTTGGACAACAACTTTTGTGGTCCAATTTCTCCTCTTACCCTTGGAAAATAACAAATTGGGGACTAAAACATCATGTTGTGGAAAAAATATGATTTTTTTTCTTCACGGCTCTACATTATAAACTTGCGTGAAGCATTTGGGGGTTCAAAGTGCTCACCACACATCTAGATAAGTTCCTTAGGGGGTCTAGTTTCCAAAATGGGGTCACATGTGGGGGGTTTCCACTGTTTAGGCACATCAGTGATCTCCAAACGCACATGGCGTCCTTTCTCAATTCCACCAATTTTGGTTTGGAAAGTCAAATGGCGCTCCTTCCATTCTGAGCCCTGCCGTGCGCCCAAACAGTGGTTCCCCCCACATATGGGTATTGGCGTACTCAGGACAAGTTGGCAACAACTTTGTGGTCCAATTTCTCCTCTTACCCTTGGGAAAATAACAAATTGGGGACTAAAACATCATGCTTGTGGAAAAAATATGATTTTTTTTCTTCACGGCTCTACATTATAAACTTGCGTGAAGCATTTGGGGGGTTCAAAGTGCTCACCACACATCTAGATAAGTTCCTTAGGGGGTCTAGGTTCCAAAATGGGGTCACATGTGGGGGGTTTCCACTGTTTAGGCACATCAGGGAATCTCCAAACGCGACATGGCGTCCAATCTCAATTCCCACCAATTTTAGTTTGGGAAAGTCAAACGGCGCTCCTTCCATTCTAAGCCCTTCCGTGCACCCAAACAGTGGTTTTCCCCCACATATAGGGTATTGGCGTACTCAGGAGAAATGGCACAACAACTTTATCAGTCCATTTTCTCCTTTTTCCCTTGTGAAAATAAAAAAAATGTTTGTAATAGATATTTTTGTGACTAAAAAGTAAAATGTTCATTTTTTCCTTTCACATTGCTTCAGCTCCTGTGAAGCACCTGAAGGGTTAATAATCTTCTTGATTGTGGTTTTGAGTACCTTGAGGGGTGCAGTTTTTAGAATGGTGTCACTTTTGGGCATTTTCTACCATATAGATCCCTCAAAGTGACTTCAAATGTGAGGTGGTCCCTAAAAAAAATGGCTTTGTAAATTTTGTTGTAAAAATGAGAAATCGCTGGTCAACTTTTAACCCTTATAACTTCCTAACAAATAAAAATTTTGTTTCCAAAATTGTGCTGATGTAAAGCAGACATGTTAGAAATGTTATTTCTTAACTATTTTGTGTGACATATTTCTCTGTTTTAAGGGAATAAAAATTCAAAGTTTGAAAATTGCAAAATTTTCAAAATTTTCGCCATATTTGCGTTTTTTTTCAAAAATAAACGCAAGGTATATGGAAGAAATTTTACCACTAACGTGAAGTACAATATGTCACGAGAAAACAATCTCAGAATCGCGAATATCCGTTGAAGCGTTCCAGAGTTATAACCTCATAAAGAGACAGTGGTCAGAATTGTAAAAATTGGCCCGGTCATTAACGTGCAAACCACCCTTGGGGGTAAAGGGGTTAAGGAGGATCTGGATTATGGTCTGTATGAATAGGGGATATACAGTATTTTATTTACGAAGTGCAGTTTTTACACTCCCCAACATCGAAATTCCAACACCAAGAAGGAAAAGTTGTGAAATTATGGAAGTCACAGTATCAACAGACATATTAATGATATGCCAATAATGAAAAATATCAACAGGTTCTGCCGACAGTCTACTGTGTATGGAGGTGCCAGTCGACGGATGGTCGGGGGAGATATTCATCAGCCATAATCATCAACATTAACAGAAATAAACACGTGAAATAGATCACTCTGTTTGTACTAACTCTATAATATATGAGTTTCACTTTTTGTGAACTGAAATAAATTAACTTTTTGATGATATTCTAATTTTGTGAGACGCACCTGTAGCTGAGGCCAAGATGAGGTGACATAAAAACAAAACACCTATAAGAGCCTTAGCCTCCATGGTTGACGCCCCGTGGCTGGAGGAAAAATTCTTCCAAATAGCAATTCACTTCAGTGCAGAGATCACGGTACCTGGGCTACGCTTGCAGAAACAAAGAATCCTCAATGGTATAAAATTAACCCCTTCATGACGGAGCCCGCTTTCATTTTAGCGTTCCTGTTTTTCGCTCCCCTTCTTCTGCAATACATGTACGGCGTATCTAGTGAAGGGGTTAAGGTTTTTATTACACCCACAAGTTTGTGCGCCTTTTTTTCTAGGGAAAATAGCAAATATGTTTTATTTACCTTAGAAAAGGCGCCAAAACGTGTTGGTGTAACGGAGACCTTCATTTTCTACCACTGAGGATTCTTCTTTCCCACAAGCGCAGCCCAGGTACCGTGATCTCTGCACTAAAGTGAGCGGTCATCTCCTGCCTCAGTAAAGAGGAAGTTTGCACTGGATGCAAACTTTAACCCTTAATTGCTCTTCCCCAGCGGAGAAGGAAGCGGATTCGTCTGATGAAATATATTATAAAAGTTGCTTATTTTCATGTGTAATATTGATATATGAAAGAAAAATGATGAGGATGGTTCCCAGCGAGGCCATAACATGAAGGTGACCATGCACATGTGTGTACTCAGTATGGCATGATGGAGCAGCCTTTCCATCACCAGCTTCTCTGCAAGTACCCATTCTGAGCCCACGGCACACACAGTCCGCCCAGGGCCAGGCTGAGCCCACGGCACACACAGTCCGCCCAGGGCCAGGCTGAGCCCATGGCACACACAGTCCGCCCAGGGCCACCCTGAGCCCACGATACACACAGTCCGCTCAGTGCCACCCTGAGCCCACAGTACACACTGTCCACTCAGTACCATGCTGAGCCCACGGCACATACAGTCCCTCAGTTCTAGGCTGAGCCCACGGCACACACAATCTGCTCAGTGCCACCCTGAGCCCACGATACACACTGTCCTCTCAGTGCCACCCTGAGCCCACAGCACACACTGTCCGCTCAGTACCAGGCCGAGCCCACGGCACATACATTCCCTCAGTTCTAGGCTGAGCCCACGGCACACACAGTCCGCTCAGTGCCAGGCTAAGCCCACGGCACACACAGTCCGCTCAGTGCCACCAAGCCCACGGCACACACAATCCGCTCAATGCCAACCTGTGCCCACTGCACACACAGTCCACTCAGTGCCACCCTCAGCCCACAGTCCGCTCAGTGACACCCTGAGCCCACGGCACACACAGTCCGCTCAATGCCAGGCTGAGTCCACGGCACACACTGTCCGCTCAGTGCCACCGAGGCCACGGTACACACACTCCGCTCAGTGACACCCTGAGCCCACGGCACACACAGTCCGCTCAGTACCAGGCTGAGCCTACGGCACATACAGTCCCTTAGTTCTAGGCTGAGCCCACGGCACACACAGTCTGCTCAGTGCCACCCTGAGCCCACGGCGCACACAGTCCGCTCAGTGCCAGGCTGAACCCACGGCACACACTGTCCGCTCAGTGCCACCCTGAGCCCACGATATACACAGTCTGCTCAGTACCAGGCTGAGCCCACGGCACATACAGTCCCTCAGTTCTAGGCTGAGCCCACGGCGCACACAGTCCGCTCAGTGCCAGGCTGAGCCCACGGCACACACTGTCCGCTCAGTGCCACCCTGAGCCCACGATATACACAGTCTGCTCAGTACCAGGCTGAGCCCACGGCACATACAGTCCCTCAGTTCTAGGCTGAGCCCACGGCACACACAGTCCGCTCAGTACCAGGCTGAGCCCACGGCACATACAGTCCCTCAGTTCTAGGCTGAGCCCACGGCACACACAGTCTGCTCAGTGCCACCCTGAGCCCACGGCACACACAGTCCGCTCAGTGCCAGGCTGAGCCCACGGCACACACTGTCCGCTCAGTGCCACCCTGAGCCCACGATATACACAGTCTGCTCAGTACCAGGCTGAGCCCACGGCACATACAGTCCCTCAGTTCTAGGCTGAGCCCACGGCACACACAGTCCGCTCAGTGCCAGGCTAAGCCCACGGCACACACAGTCCGCTCAGTGCCACCAAGCCCACGGCACACACAGTCCGCTCAATGCCAACCTGTGCCCACTGCACACACAGTCCACTCAGTGCCACCCTCAGCCCACAGTCCGCTCAGTGACACCCTGAGCCCACAGCACACACAGTCCGCTCAGTGCCAGGCTGAGTCCACGGCACACACTGTCCGCTCAGTGCCACCCTGAGGCCACGGTACACACACTCCGCTCAGTGACACCCTGAGCCCACAGCACACACAGTCCGCTCAGTACCAGGCTGAGCCCACGGCACATACAGTCCCTCAGTTCTAGGCTGAGCCCACGTCACACACAGTCTGCTCAGTGCCACCCTGAGCCCACGGCGCACACAGTCCGCTCAGTGCCAGGCTGAGCCCACGGCACACACTGTCCGCTCAGTGCCACCCTGAGCCCACGGCACATACAGTCCCTCAGTTCTAGGCTGAGCCCACGTCACACACAGTCTGCTCAGTGCCACCCTGAGCCCACGGCGCACACAGTCCGCTCAGTGCCAGGCTGAGCCCACGGCACACACTGTCCGCTCAGTGCCACCCTGAGCCCACGATATACACAGTCTGCTCAGCGCCACCCTGAGCCCACGGCACACAATGTCTGCTCAGTACCAGGCTGAGCCCACGGCACATACAGTCCCTCAGTTCTAGGCTGAGCCCACGGCACACACAGTCCGCTCAGTGCCACCCTGAGCCCACGACACACACTGTCCGCTCAGTACCAGGCTGAGCCCACGGCACATACAGTCCTTCAGTTCTAGGCTGAGCCCACGGCACACACAGTCCGCTCAGTGCCACCCTGAGCCCACGACACACACTGTCCGCTCAGTACCAGGCTGAGCCCACGGCACATACAGTCCTTCAGTTCTAGGCTGAGCCCACGGCACACAGTCCGCTCAGTGCCACCCTGAGCCCACGGCACACACAGTCCAGTCAGTGCCACCCTGAGCCCACGGCACACACAGTCCGCTCAGTGCCACCCTGAGCCCACGGCAAACACTGTCCGCTCAGTGCCACCCTGAGCCCACGGCAAACACTGTCCACTCAGTGCCACCCTGAGCCCACGGCAAACACTGTCTGCTCAGTGCCACCCTGAGCCCACAGCACACACTGTCCCTCAGTTCTAGGCTGAGCCCACGGCACACACTGTCCGCTCAGTTCCAGGCTGAGCCCACGGCACACTCAGTCCCTCAGTTCTTGGCTGAGCCCACGGCACACACAGTCCCTCAGTGCCACCCTGAGCCCACGGCACACACAGTCGGCTCAGTTCCAGGCTGAGCCCACGGCACACACAGTCCGCTCAGTGCCACCCTGAGCCCACGGCACACACAGTCCGCTCAGTTCCAGGCTGAGCCCACGGCACACACAGTCCGCTCAGTGCCACCCTGAGCCCACGGCACACGCAGTCCGCTCAGTTCCAGGCTGAGCCCACGGCACACACAGTCCGCTCAGTGCCACCCTGAGCCCACGGCACACACAGTCCGCTCAGTTCCAGGCTGAGCCCACGGCACACACAGTCCGCTCAGTGCCACCCTGAGCCCACGGCACACACAGTCCGCTCAGTGCCACCCTGAGCCCACGGCACACACAGTCCGCTCAGTTCCAGGCTGAGCCCACGGCACACACAGTCCGCTCAGTGCCACCCTGAGCCCACGGCACACACAGTCCGCTCAGTTCCAGGCTGAGCCCACGGCACACACAGTCCGCTCAGTGCCACCCTGAGCCCACGGCACACACAGTCCGCTCAGTTCCAGGCTGAGCCCACGGCACACACAGTCCGCTCAGTGCCACCCTGAGCCCACGGCACACACAGTCCGCTCAGTTCCAGGCTGAGCCCACGGCACACACAGTCCGCTCAGTGCCACCCTGAGCCCACGGCACACACAGTCCGCTCAGTTCCAGGCTGAGCCCACGGCACACACAGTCCGCTCAGTGCCACCCTGAGCCCACGGCACACACAGTCCGCTCAGTTCCAGGCTGAGCCCACGGCACACACAGTCCCTCAGTGCCAGGTCCGTGGGGACGTCCTGCTACCACTGCGGATATGAGCTGTGCCGAGGGATTCGGGCTCGGCTCTCACCAGCTTTCCCCTACACAATGAGTAACACTCGCTTCCGCTTTCTTAGTTCCGTACAACTGGGGGCGTTGATGAGCGGCGGACTGACAGGAAGTGGCTGCTGACGTACGTCCTGCCCGGGAAGCAGCCGCCTTCCTGAGGTGCTGGAGAGGTGGGGAGGCTGCGTGTGACGGGTGAGAACACCCCGCTGCTGCTGTGTACGACCCTGTTTGGCTTCTGCTCTCTGCCATCTCCAGGGAGAGCAGGCGGAACGTCGCCGCGCTTAGAACGAGTTGCTGGGCGGACACGTTGCTGGTGCACAATCTCAGTTCCGGCCGAGGAAGAGGATGAGTCGTGGGGAGCGGCGGTTGTAAGACACTACGAGATCTAGCGTGCACGCTGAGCTATGGAGAAGCCGGCCCTGCAGACCGTCTACCAGGCCGTGCAGGCGCTCTACCACGACCCGGACCCCAGCGGAAAGGAGAGGGCATCGCTATGGCTAGGAGAGCTGCAGAGATCGGTGAGAGGCCTCATGGACTATTCCTGGGGGACCGGGGAGCCGACGTGCAGCCGGATGCTTAGGAAGGCTGCACTGGAGAGAGCTGGCATGTAGGCACCGGCCACGTCCCTGCTGCCAGACACCAGAGTGGAGCCCCTGGAGATGTCCTCCTGGACGGGGCACATGTCTGTCCTGGTCCTCAGGGGGACGCGTCACTGCTGACAGGCGTCCGTACCGGACTAGACGAGTTGTCAGAGGACATAGATGTCATTTCAGTTGTCACTCCCCTCACCCTACATACAGACCATCGGCCCTGTGAACAGCGATCCCCTAGCAACTATGTGGTTAGAAGGGTTCAGCCACCATCTTTCTCCTGTAGGACTTGGAAGTGTCTAGAATGTGCCCATTTGATCCAAGCAGTTGGCATTGATCACCTATAAGGTCCCAGTAAAGGAGACTGTTAATGCTGACCCCCCCCTCCACCCCCTCCCCGTCTCCTGATCAATCTGTCGGGTCAGTATGGACCTGTTGATCCATTTTACACCTTCCTGGCTCGTACACCAATATAGATCAGATATTTACCTTCCACTGTTCTTCTAGACCTGGGTGTGAATGATGTTTTCTTCTCCATGATGGAACTGCACAGGGATGGGAGATGTTTGTAGTAGTGCAGCCTCAGGATTGGGCCCTGTGAATGTTATCTTGGGGTAGATATTCTGCACTACTTTCATGTTTCTCATTTGCTTTCCCTGGTCTTTTATATATTTCTTCCAGTCGTTCTCATTTGGGACATGTTTACATTTGGGTTTATTCACAGTTTTTCACAGCCGGGTCTGCGGAATAGCGTCATAGATAAGGCAGAAGTCTGTCAGTCTTTCTATGGCTCAGTACATCTTGTACAGTTGATAAAGCATACAGGAAATGTTGTCTGACTTTCTTTTCTGTCTCGTTCATAGGTGTTTGCTTGGGAGATCTCGGACCAGTTGCTGCAGATTCACCAGGATGTGGAGTCTTGCTACTTTGCAGCACAAACCATGAAAATGAAGATTCAGACCTCTTTTTATGAACTGCCCGCAGACTCCCATGCTTCCCTGCGGGACTCCTTGTTGTCCCATATACAGAACTTGAAGGACATGTCACCTGTCATTGTAACTCAGGTACAGTTCTATGCACCATAGTCTGGAAACATGAGGGAAAGCTGTAGACTCCTGGCCAGTCTGTGCTACCATTTCTCACAATATTTTGCCAAAAGTGTGATAAAATTCCTATACCCTAGTTCTCACAAATACAAATAAGGTCTGTCTATTGCAGCACACATTTTCCTTTTCTAGATTGGGTTTCATTTTCACCCGCTTTGAAGCAACGAAAACTGCAGAAATAATTGAAAATCTCCTCCTACCCCTCCACCCTCTCGACGCCCAAATTCTCTTCCTCACAGGAATATATGAGGCTGCGAGGTGGGTCGGGAGGCCCACTTTCAGTACCTGCATTACGGACCATGAAATATGGCAGCCTGAATTCTTCCTTAGAGGACAGTCAGACGGTCTTTTAACTTGGACAAGGATTGCAACGCAATGCTGAGAATGGACGTAGGCTTTCCCAACCTGAGCATCACGGCATCTATTTTTGTGCAGCTGCAACACTTGGGTCAGGAGAGCCGATGGCCAGTCGCAGCATTGCAATCCTCATCCAAGTTGTATAGCCATGCTCCTCTTTACTTAAATTTATTTTGTATTTTTGTCTCAACACTTGATTGGTTCAGGAAGCTGTAGCAGTGTCTCACATGGCAGCATCAAGTACCCGGAGCCACAGGTTAAAAGGGTTAATCATTGTGTAATGAAGCATTTTTTCACTTTCTCAGATCTGTCCATCATACACTCCTATATAATCACACTGCTCATGTGCTAGTTACCAGTGCTATGCACAGTGTTATTGCAGTCCGCCGGTGACGTCTTGTCACGTTTTTCCTATTAAGCTGCCATATTCCGGACTAATGTCCTATAAAAAGCAGGAAGTGCACAAGGAACCAAAAACAATACATTTTTATGTCATCTGCCAAAAAAAATGGGGCGGGAGAGGAACAGGGGGATACAAAAGGTGAGTGGTGGCTTAAAGCCAAGAAAATTAGGGCACCATGGATTGGCATGGAATTAGGTACGCAGTACTATAATGTAAGTAACATTGGTACATATTAATGAGTCATGATAATACAAAAAATTTTAGAGGCTGGTATTTTACTTGGGTATTAAGCCATGATACATAAGATTCCTGAAAGCTAAAAATGGCCTTAAATATGTAATAAAGTGTAAGTGCAAATCATGTAAGGACCAATAATCTGACAGCAGTTAAATTATACAATAAAAATCAGACGCTAATATATCATATTGAGACCAGGATTGTAGCAGCAATAAGAATTCATGATCAGGTGCAGAATAATATATAATAATATATTGAATAATAATAAGCCAGATTCCAACAGCAATTAAAATACATAATCAAGCTTCCAGGAATCTTATGTATCATGGCTTAATACCCAAGGAAAATGCCAGCCTCTCACCTTTTTTTTTATTATCATAACTCATTAATATGTAACCAATATTACTTACATTATAGTACTACGTACCTATTCCATGCCAATCCATGGTGCCATAATTTCCTTGGCTTTTAGCCACCACTCGCCCTTTATATCCTCCTGTACCTCTCCCGCCCCCCTTCTTTTTCAGTATATGTAATAAAAATGTATTGTTTATATATTTGGTTCCTTGTGCGCTTCCCTCTTTTTATATGACATTGCTATACATTAGCATGGAACATACTACAGTCCTATATAGGGTACCCAAGTTAAAAGCTAGAGAGCTAATTCATTAACAATTGATTGTATTATTTTGGTACCGTACCAGAGGCAAAACCTTTTGATTGTGCTTCATATTCCTGACTAGTGCCATTCTGTGAGGGGGCAGCTCTTGTAGAAAGGGGGCATTGGAGCTACTGTAGCAATTGTGATATACTAGTAATTTGGATGTTTGCAACACAGAAATAATTAGAAAGTATCAAACTCTTTTAACACAGCAGCATAGCGTTCTCTAATGCTGGTGTGAAATGTTTTCTAGCTTACAGAGCTTTGCTTGCACTGAATACTACGTAGCAAACATTAAGTAGTTTTAGGTATAGGCTTTCATCTTCTGAGAGTAAATCAGGCTATTCCACTGATTGCAAGGAAAGAATGGTGGAGAGTGCCCTGATAATGAATGAATATATGGACACAGCTGAGGACGCTCCCTTCCAGATTATTTTTCATGACCAGAAGTATGTGGACACCCTTATAATTGGTAGGTTCAGGTGTTTCAGCCACACCCATGACCTTCTGTGTGGCCTAGGATGTCACCATTCCATCATAGTTAGCTCATGAACTTTCTGCTGCCCCAGATAACTGCAAGTACTGTTGTAAAGTAGAAATGTTCAGATCAGGACTGACACGGCATTCATTATCAAGTCTCATCCTGATGCATCAGTACAGGAACTGTCATCGGGAGATACATTAATTATGTTTTCATGGCACAATGCCAGGCATCAACTAGAGTAAGTGGAATACTTCTAGGGCCCGATTTATCAAATCAATTTCATCTGTCAAAAGTTGTCAAATTCTTGCACAAAAATGTTGACTTTTGGTGTTTTCGCGTTAGTTTCTCCGAGCTTCGCCAGAGTGTCTGGAAAGGAGCAAAGTAAGGGCTTGTCAGCTTCATAACGAGCTGTGGCATTCTTTACGCCAGAAATCTTTCTTTCGTGGTGCATGGAGCGCACACCACTCTTCAGATGTTCCCAATTCATTAAGAGGCATGCACATCTCAATGAATCGGATGCATCTGATTCCTGCACATCCCATCATCGAGACCGGAGAGTATATTGCCAGTCTTAATGAATCAGGGCTATAGTGTATTTTCAGGTATCATTTTTGCCATGATTTTTGTAACTGCAGCAAAACTGCCACAGTTTTTTACAGTGGAGCAGAAGACAGTATCTGTATTAACACCCTTATTGCAGATGTAGTGGAAAAGTAAAGCAGTCTTCCTTGGTAACCAATGAGTTGTTCCTTTTATTTTCTGCAGGAATACACGGGTCTTAACAGACCTGTAGACGCGCTGTAATACGTAAAACGTCCGTCGTCCATAACGTACCCCGCTTCCTCAATCTCATGTTACAAAAATAAAACAAAGATTTTATGGATGGTGCATGCCACTTGTATTTTCTTACATATTCCAGTTTCGGCCACTTAGTCAAATTGAGCACCACATGTTCCATTTTCCACAGTGTCTGTCCTATGCCCGACAGGGAGGTTTCTTGGTAGTGCCAAATTTGTTCTCTTATCAATTCCTGTTCTTTTTATTTTCAATTGGCCTTCGTATGAGCTGTGGGCAAAAGCTCCATTTCTCCTTTTGAACTAGTTTTGTAAAACCACCACCTTTATCATTGGAGTTGTGTAGCACATGCCAGGCATCCCATTTACTTCTAAGAGAAGGACAAATATTCCACTTGGTTATGGATATATCCTCTAACTCCGATGAAGAAAAATCCTACTACTGTAGCACAGCGTCTCTAAACTCCTGTCCTCCAAACTAGGCAGCACCTCAGCAGTTGGTGTCCTCTCTATAAGACCTACTGTTTGGGAATGAGAAGTACAATCGCCACACAGATGCTCAGTAGTTCACATGCTTCTGTCCTGTCTGTAGAATATATTCGCAGCAACACTACCCCATTGCATTTATGATTGGTAAGAAATTAAACTGTTTGCTTTTGTCGTTTAGCTGGCTTTAGCAATAGCAGATCTGGCCCTGCAGATGGCTTCTTGGAAAGGCTGTGTGCAAACACTTGTAGAAACGTAAGTACTTGCCTCTGGCCTGCCCTTTCTGAACATATCTGTCCTGCACAATGATGTCTTGTTCCTCACTGAGCCAATGTTTCCACCAGGTATAGTAATGATGCCTCGTCATTACCCTTCCTCTTGGAGATCCTTACTGTGCTGCCTGAGGAGGTGCATAGCCGATCCCTGCGAATCGGTGCTAATCGTCGTTCTGAGATCATTGAGGACCTGGCGTTTTACTCGAGCACTGTGGTTTCTCTTCTGGTATGGAAATTCTTTTCATTGCTGTGTTGATGTAGGGCTCGCCCAGTAGGATGTCGACACTACGTTGAAAAAAAAAAGTCAGCATTTCCTATAATCTTTTGATTTTGTTATTTTGCATTTATATTCTGGTATACCATCTCTCTTTTTGGGGGGTGAACATATTTCTTGATTCTGAGTTTGGCCCACTTTACTGGGAATGCATTTATTGTGTGCGAGGCTTTTAAAGTACAAGCTGGTCATGTGCCTTATTCCCATCTCGTAATCACTAGATTTTGCCATTCTATTGACTGCAGAAATTGCAAGTGGTGTAGCCTTGATCCCCGTTTGGTGGCTTGCAAGGGGTAGACCCACCATCCACAAAAAAATGATGGCAGCTTTTAGCGTACCATCACTTTTTTAAAAAGGGAATGTGCCTTTACTTTGGATGCCTTTTGCTGCTGGTGGTCCTAGTAGTGAGTAGGGTAGTTCCCCACAAGAATGAAATACCGTATTTTTTGGACCATAAGACGCACTTTTTTTCCTCCAAATTTGGGAGGAAAGTGTGGGTGCGTCTTATGGTCGGAATGTAACGTGGGGAGGGGGGCAGGGGGCAGCAGTGGAGTGGGATCAGCAGGAGGCAAGAAAATATCCCCTCTGCTGCAGGAAACAAACACTGGGGAAACCCCTGGTCCCTACTTAAGTGCAGTGAATATTAATCAGCCGCTTCCCCACCCACCTATCAGCTGAGCAGTGAGCAGGGAGCAGCAGATCACAGAGCCACACAGTTTCCCCAGCGCCTGATTCCTGCAGCAGCTGGGGTGATCGGTGTCTGAAGGAGAAGGAGGCAGCAGGAGCAGCTGGCATACCTGACAGCCTGGGGCTGTGCTGATGGGAGGCTGAATGCTCCTGTGAAGGACCTGTGATGAGGTCATGAAGAGGGTGGGCTGGAGCATCACATGACCAAAGCACTGCCTCTTCATGATGTCATCACAGGTCCTTCAGACACACTGTACAACTGAGAATTAATTAAAAGGTTAGGCTACTTTCACACTTGCGTTTTTTTGTGCAGCGCATCATGCGCACATGAAACGCATACGTGTCACATTTCTATCAACTCTGTCTCTTATCATCTCTGTCTCTATCATCTCTGTCTCTATCATCTCTGTCTCTATCATCTCTGTCTCTATCATCTCTGTCTCTATCATCTCTGTCTCTATCATCTCTGTCTCTATCATCATCTCTGTCTCTATCATCTCTATCATCTCTGTCTCTATCATCTCTGTCTCTATCATCTCTGTCTCTATTCATCTGTCTCTATCATCTGTCTATCATCTCTGTCTCTATTATCTCTGTCTCTATCATCTGTCTCTATCATCTCTGTCTCTATTATCTCTGTCTCTATCATCTTTCTCTATCATCTGTCTCTATCATCTGTCTCTATCATCTCTGTCTCTATCATCTCTGTCTCTATCATCTCTGTCTCTATCATCTCTGTCTCTATCATCTCTGTCTCTATCATCTCTGTCTCTATCATCTCTGTCTCTATCATCTCTGTCTCTATCATCTCTGTCTCTATCATCTCTGTCTCTATCATCTCTGTCTCTATCATCTGTCTCTATCATCTGTCTCTATTTCTATGCAGCATGTATTTCTATGCAGCCGCACTATCCAGTCTGAGTGCCGGCGGCAGTGCCGGGTGTTCATGCGAGAGACTCACACGAAATCGTGCGAGTTTCTCGCATGTGTGACCCCGGCCTTATACTCACCCTCCAGCGTCTTCACATAGTAGTTTACAGACACCACACTGGTCCCGCAGCACCATCTCCTACCCGTAGCTTCCAACATAATAACATACTATTATATATAATAACACCACATATAATAGTATGTTATTAAATATTTTACCACATTTTTTGCTTCAAATATATTTTTCCCTATTTTCCACCTCTAAAACCTGGGTGCGTCTTATAGTCCGGTGCGTCTTATAGTCCGAAAAATACGGTACCAGCCTGTTTATATCAATGATATGCAGACCTTAATTTTCCATTTCTTTCCTGGTAATTATTGCTTGGGCTCGTTATACACTTATTGACCGCACCGCTTGTTATAGCTTCACTCCTTTTTTTATATGCATCAATGCATGATAACTGTTTTTTTCTATTCTTTAGATGAACTGCGTGGAAAAATCTGCTGGCAATGAGAAAATGCTGATAAAAACCTTCAGATGTTTGGGTAGCTGGTTTAATTTGGGGTCCTAGACAGCAATTTCATGGCAAACAATCGACTCTTGCTGCTCCTCTTCCAGGTCCTGGTAAGTAATGACAGAGGCCCATTTAATGCACGGGCTTG
Organism: Oophaga sylvatica; assembly: GCA_033576555.1. Lineage (NCBI taxonomy): Eukaryota > Metazoa > Chordata > Amphibia > Anura > Dendrobatidae > Oophaga > Oophaga sylvatica. The sequence continues at coordinate 333,327,907 of JARQOD010000004.1, read as the reverse complement.
TCTGCTTTAGTGTGACGGCCCTCATCACTCACGTTTTGAGCTTCCTCTTGATGCTTCTACCAGGAACAACTCCTGACACAGCTCTGATGGAAGTCTGACCTATGTCCTCACCGTGAGCTCTGCTGCCTGTAGGCTTCCATTGTAAGCAGTACTCAGTGCTGTATATTCATTCAAAGGGGTCTAATCAACTTTTCGTTTTTGCTGTGTGAACTATTGTTGTACCTCTCACCCCCATAGTAATAAGCTGCTCATCCTCTTCAGACTTGCTGGGTAAGAAAGAAGATTGGGCTAGACCTCCCTACTGTGCTGTTTGCCAGCACTCTTCTGCATCTCGCTGTCTGCTGTCACTTCCCTTCAGGCAGTGCTCCTTGCTCCGGAGTGTGCATTGGCTACAATCCAATCCGGACACAGTCAAACTGTTCTTTAGGTGTCTCATCCATAACAAACACTATTGAGTAAACCATAGAGTAACAAGTACAAGGATAAAGAGATTGCACCAGGAGAACAACATGCTGCTCTGACAGAGGACGAGCATGTACTGAGACAGTGTATATAGGGAGCGAGACCTGACCCTCGTCAAATATCCGTATTCAGCCAGTACAAAGCGGAGTACGAAACCATGGTACATATGGGGAAAATAGTGAAACAAACAAATGCATTAAAATGTATAAAATTGCTTGGGTTATTTGAAGCAATAAAATGATGAGTTACTCTTTAAGGTTTACTGACTCCATTTGACCTCCGTTGGGCAAATGAAGCATTATGGATACACTTGGTGTGTACGTTGGGTGCTTTTCCCAGCATATGGATGAAGTATATGGCCATGACATGATGAGAACAGGACCTAAGCTTGCTATCATTTTTACTAGCCTCTGGTTGCTGCTGACTTTGTTACACAGCACCTGATGTAGCTTACCTGTAACCACTGACATGGCGAGTTGTGTGCTTCATAACTCTCTTATTGTGATGGCCGTGACCCAAAAATATTAGATTTCCTTTTTCGCTGTAGCCTGTACTTGTGATCACATTGAGGTGTCTTGTGTTTGCAGCAACAAGACCAGACCCCTTCCAATCTTCATGAAGCTGCTTCTGACTGTGTCTGTTCTGCGCTCTACGCTATTGAAAATGTCGAGATCCACCTGAACCTGGGAAGGCAGCTCTTCCAGGGAGTGCTCACACTTGAACCAGCATATCACATGGCGGTGGCTCGAGAAGACATGGACAAGTAAGATACAGAATACAGTAACAGGCTGGGTGTTGACTTGGTGAAGGAGTAATGTAGAGGTGACTTAGCAGACGTTATATATAAAATAACGATCTGTGTACATTACAAATGTGATAACCAACCATTTTATGAGCTCACTTCTGTCCTGGCATATCTGCACTACTGCCCCATCCTTACGGGGGCTGCCTGGGTTGTGTCGCTCTTATGCCTTATGAGGAGTTGCCATCTCTCATTTTCAGAGGCTCCTGCTGCTGCTCATAGTAAGGTTACAGCAATGACATGATTGCTGTTATAGTTTTCTTTTTCTTCCACGTCTAGCATTTGGTTGTTGTGGGCAACTCTCCCCAATATCTCAGCATTTGGACTGGAAGTGTGCTCTAATGTACACGAAAGGACATTTATTTTCTCTTGGTTGTCATCTATGATTTGGTAGCTCAGAATGTCGCTTTGCCAGTGTGTCGAGTGAAATGCGATGACCTTACTACAGTCTAAATGAGACGAGCAATATCACTGCTGTTCATTATTGCAGGAATACCCACATCAGTAAGCATCTTCTCACACTGCGTCACCTGTGTGCATCCAAGGTTTCCCGCACATAGCAGCCACAGTGTGAAAGAGGCTAAGTTAGAGAATTTCTGCACCTAAGGGTGATCCGTCAGTTGGATTTCACCCCTCAGACTGTGTTTCAGCTCCAGAAATACCTTTACATGCCCAGGCCATTATTCCACTACTGAGAAATCGGCATTTAAATTGAAACGCAAATGGCTATGATAGAGCTGAAGCCTCAGTCACTCCAGCTCTACTCCCTACCTACGCCTTTACTTGCTTGACTGACGGCTCCTTTGCCTGAAGTTACAGTGCATGGAGTATGTCAGTCAGCAGGAGGAGGCGGGGTTGGGCAGGGAATAGAGCTGGAGTGACAATGGCTACAGGTCTACAAAAAGTTAGTCAGCCTCATTTGCATATCCATTCATATGCAAATCTCAGTTTCTCAGTAACTAAGGAAGGGAATGGCCATGTAAAGCTATTGCTGGACTTGTTTTTGAAAGAGTTACATGCAGTTAGGGCAGGTGAAATCCTGCTGACACATTTCCTTTAATACACTGCTTTAAAGGGGTTTTCCCACTTAGAGTAAAGTGGACACCAAACACTGGAAGGCATATAAAACAGCGCTGCTCTGGTCACTGTTTTGGCTTCATGACTTCACTACTGCAGCTAAAACACAGTGACCAGAGAAACGTAAGAGCCGGCTCAGGTGAGGGGAAGCAATAGCTGGCTTTATTTTACATGCCTTCCAGCATTTGGGCTCTGCTGAAAATCGAAATCCATTTGTTTTAATGCACCTATTGAGTTTAATTTGAACAAGGTTGATCCAAAAAATATATCAAAGTAGTGCCTGCTGGGATTTTTAATGAGAAGTTTACTGGTCCATTTGTAAAAACCATTCATGTGAACTACCCTACTGCCTTGCATTGGTCCATTTGCTGTCTGTACCTTGTTTTGCATATAAACAGCACAAAATACTCGTCTGTGTAAGCCCTTAATTCTACAAAATCGTGTTTGTGTTCCCAACACATCTGTTAAAGGGGTTGTACACTTTATTTTTTTCAGTTAGCTTTTTCTCCATGTTAACTCTCTTTTATCATGTTTGAAAAGAAGTAAGTTCTGGTGGAGATTCAGAATTTGAGACCCCAGTTATTTCAGCTCTTGGAAACTTTATTTGCAAAGTACATCTATAATAGTCTTTATCTTGCTCACGTCTTTTCCCAGTCAAGCCAAAAGTTGGAAATTTTCATTGACGTTTAGAAATAAAGTAAAAGTACAAAAAATGCATATAATCTATGCTAAAACTGGCCAAACACAACACAAATTAAGGAGTTCTCCAGGAATAGAAAAAAAATAACCAAGGTAATGTCATAATATTTTCCTAGATACATTTATAGTAATTAGCAAATCATAATAGTTTTCTATGTATCAAGTGAACACTGTATAATAAAATTGTCCGCCATTCCGTTACACTAACAGAAACCTGTCCTAGAATGTCAATACATGTTTCTGTGAGCATGTCCATAGCAAGCTCCACTGCAGTGATTTGGACATAACGTGCACCTTGTATTGTCATTCAGAAGACATAGTAGACAGCAGTGAAAGCAGCTTCCTCTTACCTCAGCAGCCCTGGTATATTCAGTATTAGATCACAAAGACAGGGTGGACAGCAATGTGAGCAGCCTCTTATTACCAAAGCACTTCCTAATATATCCAGTATTAAATCAGAAAGGGAGGGCTGACAGCAGTGTAAGTAGCCTCTTCTTACCAAAGCACTCCCTAATATATCCAGTATTAGATCAGAAAGGTAGGGAGAACAGCCGTGAAAGCAGCTTCCTCTTACCTCAGCAGTCCTGGTATTTCAGTATTAGATCACAAAGACAGGGTGGACAGCAGTGTGAGCAGCCTCTTCTTACCAAAGCACTCCCTAATATATCCAGTATTAGATCAGAAAGGTAGGGAGAACAGCAGTGAAAGCAGCTTCCTCTTACCTCAGCAGTACTTGTATATTCAGTATTAGATCACAAAGACAGGGTGGACAGCAGTGTGAGCAGCCTCTTATTACCTCAGCATTTCTGGTATTTCCAGTATTAAATCAGAAAGGGAGGGCTGACAGCAGTGTAAGTAGCCTCTTCTTACCAAAGCACTCCCTAATATATCCAGTATTAGGTCAGAAAGGTAGGGAGAACAGCAGTGTGAGAAGCCTCTTCTTACCTCAGCACTCCTTGTATATCCAGTATTCGATCAGAAAGACAGGGTGGACAGCAGTGTGAGTAGACTCTTCTTACCTCAGTAATCCTGATATATCCAGTATTTAATCTGAAAGGTAGGGTGGACAGCAGTATGAACAGCCGCCTCTTACCTCAGTACCTTTGAGAATCTAAGAATTATAACAGATAGATCTGGTGGACAGCAGTGTAACAATGTTCCTCTTATCTCAGCACCCCTGGAGTCTCCAGTACTATATCAGAGAGACAGAGTGGATACCAGTGTGAGTGCCCACTTTCTACCTCCTCCTCCTTTGTATCTCCATTATTAGATTAGAAAGACAAGGGTGGTCAGCAGTGTAAGTAGCCTCTATATACCTCAGCACTCCTAGTATCTCCAATATTTAATCAGATACACAGGATAGACAGCAGTGTGAGCAGCTTCTTCTTACCTCAGCACCCCTGGAATCTCTAATATTAAATCAGAAAAACAGGGTGGACCTCCTGGTATCGCCAATATTAGATCTGAAAAACAGGGTGGACATCAGTGTGAGCAGCTTCTTATTACCTCAGCATTTCTGGTATTTCCAGTGCTAAATCAGAAAGACTGGGCTGACGGCAGTGTGAGTAGCCTCTTCTTACCTTAGCACTCCTGATATATCCAGTATTGGATCAGAAAGGTGTGGTGGACAGCAGTTTGAACAGCCTCTTCTTACCTCAGCACCCCTGAGAACTCAAGGATTAGATAGACATGGTGGAAGGAGCTTTTTCTTACTTCAGCATCCCTCAAATCTCTATTATTAAATCAGAAAGACAGGGTGGACAGAAATGAGAGGTCTGTTCTTACCTTAGCACACCTGGTATCTCCATTATTAGATCAGAATGATGATAGAATGGATAGCAGTGTGAGCAGCCACTTCTTACCTCAGCACTGCTGGTATCTCCAGTATTAAATCAGAAAGGGAGGGCTGACAGCAGTGTGAACAACCTCTTCTTACCTCAGCACTGCTGGTATCTCCAGTGTTAGATCAGAATAGTCACTTGGAGAACATCTTCCTCACAGACCCCTGTCCTAACATTCTAGGAAAGGGTTTTTGTCAATGTAACAAGTCGGATACCATTTTAATTTTATAGTGATTAGCTCGTTAGACAAAACCATTGTGATTTGCTAATTAAAGGTATTTTTAATGATATTTCCATTAGCTTAATTTCTTCTAATTCCTGATTACACCTTTAAAGTTAGCAAAACTTTTGACTTAAGTTGCATCAGGCAAGAATCTTACGTGTATTGTATTTTGACCTCTTATTGAGGATCAATAAATACAATCTAGCATGGCCGGTCAAAGTCTTTCAGGAGATAAGCCGCCATTGCCATAAGTGTCTTATTCACTGGACCTATTGAAATAGTAAGTGGCTGTATTTGAGAAAGTCTGCGGAGATAGTGGTGGAGAATTAATATCTTGTGCCTAACCAGCCTTCTAAACATGTCAACCAAATAGTCATTGACTACTACAACCTTCCTAGCTGGAGTAGTCTACCATACATATTTACTGGCATAAAAAATGCCACTCGCATCCACCCACTGCAGCTTATTTTTTTCTGCGAATGACAAATTGGACATAATATCCAACATATCAAAGACGTTGTCCAGCGACTGTGAACATTGGAGGACAGTCGCCTCCATGCGATTACATCCAGTTATTTATGATGCATGGGATGCATCTGCTAATAAGCTCTTCTCTGTGATGATGGTATATTAATATCATCTAAAATTGTTGTAGAATTTAGTCTTTTAGTTTCATTTAGTCCTTTATGTTAATTAATGCATCAGTGATAACGTGAAATCTAGCAGATGGTTTGGTGGTTGTCTGACAGCTGACTCAGGCTTTTCTTAAGCCCCGTTCATTTGTCTACTTCCATATTATGCTGGGTGATGGCATTGGGTCTTAGTCATCCAATTTGAGAATGTGAGTGAGAAAAATCCTCTTCTATTCTTTTGTGGTGATCAGCAATTTCATGTAGTGAGAAAACAGGAACAAGTGGACGCCTAGGTTGGCGTAAAAGGGACGGCAGCTTTCATAATCCAGCGGTAATCCACGTGCAATGCATTTTTTCTCTGTAAAAAAAAACTAGTTTCATATGACATCCTGTATGGAAGACACCTCAGTGGTATGTGCTGGCGACATGCATGACATTTACAGCATAATCTGAGCTGTGCAGTGCACACATGGTTGGTCTCACGTTTCTCTATGGAAAGATAAATGCGGTCACCCAGTTGCAAGCTTAAAGGGATTGTCCCCGTTTAGAAAGCTTTTCCTGGTTGTGAAGAAACAAATTGTACTTTACTTTCCCTCTTGTGGTGCAACACAAGTTCTTTCCCGCTGCTGCTGTGTCATGAAGTCTGAAGCGCTGCAGCCAATTAGTGTGCTCAGCGGCTCTGGTCGGCCCGCACCGTTTACATGGATGAAGCGATGTGGACATGATGCCACCCCTGCAGCCAAATACCAGAAACTGGGTCAGCAGCGGAGTCACTGTGCTGGACCTCCGCAGTGCAAGTGTAACAGATTGTGCTTTGTTTGTTTGGTTGTTTTTTTTTTTAACTATAAATATCATGAAAACTTTTCTGGTAGGGGACAATCCCTCACTACTTGGTTTACTAACTTTCCGTTTATATAATAATTCCACACCACACATTTTAGGTCACTGAGTAAAGTCTCCATACAGTAAAGTGTAAACTTGGCCAAACCTGCCAATTTTGGTTATACTGGCCAAGTGTCTTCTGTGTATTAGGGTGTGGTGACGCTTTCTCTCTCAACCTCGCCCTTTTCCCCCGACCGCAGATATTCCAGGGTAAGAAGGATCATGCATGCTGGATTTCATCATGCTTGATTCTTTTGTTTTCTGGGAGGTAGGCCGCTGTCAGAAGTTTTTGGCAGCAGCTTCTTTTCTGCTACACATTGGTACACATGTATGCTCGGAGTAGCAGACTGTGCATGTGTATAGGGGAGTTAGGAAGAATAACTGTCAGAAAAACACACGTTGCAAAGAGTATGGGCCTCTAAAGAGGACATGTTACCAGGTCAAAAGTGGCTAACCTTTGCACTTATCTTATTCCGGCTACCTGTCCTACCTTAGAATTTTTATTTATTTTTTTCCAGAGGAATGGACCCAATGTCCTAAATGCTATTATCGTTACAAGGGGGCGTTGTTCACAGGATAATTGTGCAGAGGAGCCTGCATGCACACCCCAGAGAGTCCTTTGGGCCATGCCCCCTTGGAAAGACTATAAAAATTCACAATAAATAAAATGGCCAATATCTCTGGAACTGTATGGCGGATATATTAAAAAAAAAAAAAAACCACCGCACAATGCTCGGGTGTAGTGGGAATAAAGTAAGCGCAAAACGCTAAAACTTGCCAGTTTTGAAGTGGTGATAGGTTTCTTTAAAGGGATAATCTGATATGAGCAAGTTTTCACCTCCACAGGCCCCACCGCTGGGACATCGTCGGTAATGCTTTAGATAGTGAAGGGCACGGTGGTGGGCATGTGTTCTCGGGCCATCAGCATGTTGAAATCTGTGGATAATTGATTACTTGCCCAGATGAGAATAACTTTCTAACTGATTAACTTAATAATAAGAAGAGCTATTAAGAGATGACCGTTTCCTCTAAATTGTGATCTAGGAGTATGCTGATTTCTCTGGTCAGCTATGATAAAAACTTGCTTCTTCAGACAACTCGCTTGTGCAGTCTGTTGCTTGTCGAGTGCATGGAGAGTGTATTACCCACTTTCCCTACCACCTTCCTTGCCCTTTTGTGGCAAAACTTGCACTGCCTCGCGTGTCTGCTATTCACAAGGAACCTTAGATGTGCTCAGCACCGACGACATCAGCCACATGATCCTTCCAGAGCGCAGGCAGCACATCAATCATTCAGGAATGCAGCTTCTGTTCAGACTAGCTTGTGTTACTGGAACCAGGGTTGGAGGACAACTTGTGTTTGGGTTCACATCTGCAGGATATAATTGTGAGGCAGCATGACTGCTGCTCAGATATGTGTAATATCTGTGGCCAATGGTTTAGGAAGCGTTCTTCTCCTTTTAAGTGATGCATGGAATGTGTAAATTTCCACAGGTTAATTCTCTTTTCTTTTTGTACATTTCAGGGTGTTAAACTATTGCAGGATGTTTACAGAACTGTGTGAAACCTTTCTAGAGAAAATCGTTTCTACTCCAGGTCACGAGCTGGGAGACCTCCGAACGCTGGACCTTCTCTTGATTTGTGCTGGTCACCCACAATATGAGGTAGTGTGAGTGCCATCGGGGACATAAATGGTTGTCTTGTTACACTGAGCAGTACATGGTTATCAGATTGTTTGCTTTCAGATGCCCCTAGAAAAGTACCGTATTTTTTGGACTATAAGACACACTTTTTTCCTCCCAAAATGTGGAGGAAAATGGGTGGTGCGTCTTATAGTCCGGATGTACGGGCTGAGGTGGGGGAGCAGTTTCGGCGGAGCAGCGGGTCACAGGCAGGAATCGGCAGGTCTGGCTATCTTCTGTGCCCGCAACTAAAGAGAAATAAATATGCACTGCACTTCACGCCCATTTATTTCTTTCTGGCATCCTGGTATGATTGGCCCCATCCCGTTGCTGGTATGATTGGTCCCATCCTTATTCTGGTATGATTGGCCCCATCCTGTTCCTGGTATGCATGGCCCCATCAGAAAAGATAAAAAAAAACCCAAACCATTACACTTACCTTCCCGGCGCTTCCTCGCAGTGTCCTGCTTCGGTGCCAGCAGCTGCTTAATGCTTGTAAGCAGCGCATGGCAGGGACATCATGCACTACTCACAAGCAGAGCACAGCTGCTGGAATACTCACCGGGACTGTTCATTGGAGATTGCTGGGAGTGTTCATTCCTCTTCAGTAGCGCGCAGTGTCAGCCGCCTGCTTCCTGCTGCTGCGGCGCTCACTTGTGCCGATACTTGAGAAATGAATATTCAGAAAATCTGTGAACGGCTCAACCTCAGCATGTTAAATGTTCAAGTTGGTCACAGTACAATTATAAAAAGACTGCACAAGTATGGCCTGCTTGGATGGATTGCCAAAGAAAATCTCTTCTTTCTGATAATTACATAGCAGTACAGCTAAAGTTTGTAAAGTTGTATCTGAACAAACCACAAGGCTTCTGGAACAATGACACCAAATCATTATGACTGGCGTTTTGTACTAATAAGGGGCGTGCAAGAATAAGTTGTGCCAAATCTATTAAAAGGTGCATGCCACTTAATGAATTTGGCGTATCTTATTGGTGACTTTCACCTCGCAAAAAATGTTACTCCAATCAGGAACTGGCAATGTATTTTGCTATTTTCAATTAATTTGACAGGCGGACGTGGTAACGCCCTGGCTCTTCCACTTTTCCGCCCATTTTGATGTTGCTACTTGAGACCATTGTGAAAACTCCAAAAGTCGCAAAATGTTTTGTGTAAGCAATTTACAACTTTTCAAAGTGCTTTACACCAGATTTCTTTGGTAAACACTTTGATGAATCTCCTCCTATGTCCCAGATGAGACCAGAATGGGAATATTTTGCCATAACGCCCGGTGAAAATTTGGCAAGAACCAAATACACCATTTCAGCACAAACACCACATACCAACTGTATAGTGGATAGGGTTGATTTGGGCTAATTTTGTAGCCTCAGTGTACCAAAATGAGGCCATCTATCCAAAAGTGAAAGCTTGGAGGAAACTGAATCCTGCAACAGGGCAATGATCCCAAACACAACAGCAAATCTACAGTGGTGACCAAAAGTATTGGCACCCCTGCAATTCTGTCAGATAATACTCAGTTTCTTCCTGAAAATGATTGCAAACACAAATTCTTTGGTATTATTATCTTCATTTAATTTGTCTTCAATGAAAAAACACAAAAAGAATTGACCTAAAGCCAAATTGGATATAATTCCACACCAAACCTAAAAAAGGGGATGGACAAAAATATTGGCACTGTTTGAAAAATCATGTGATGCTTCTCGAATTCGTGTAATCACCAGCACCTGTAACTTACCTGTGGCACCTAACAGGTGTTGGCAATAACTAAATCACACTTGCAGCCAGTTAACATGGATTAAAGTTGACTCAACCTCTGTCCTGTGTCCTTGTGTGTACCACGTTGAGCATGGAGAAAAGAAAGAAGACCAAAGAACTGTCTGAGGACTTGAGAAACCAAATTGTGAGGAAGCATGAGCAATCTCAAGGCTACAAGTCCATCTCCAAAGACCTGAATTTTCCTGTGTCTTCCATGTGCAGTGTCATCAAGAAGTTTAAAGCCCATGGCACTATGGCTAACCTCCCTAGATGTGGAAGGAAAAGAAAAATTGACGAGAGATTTCAACGCAAGATTGTGCGGATGGTGGATAAAGAACCTCGACTAACATCCAAACAAGTTCAAGCTGTCCTGCAGTCCGAGGGTACAACAGTGTCAACCTGTACTATCCGTCGGCGTCTGAATGAAAAGGGACTGTATGGTAGGATACCCAGGAAGACCCCACATCTTACCCCGAGACATAAAAAAGCCAGGCTGGAGTTTGTCAAAACTTACCTGAGAAAGCCTAAAACGTTTTGGAAGAATGTTCTTTGGTCAGATGAGACAAAAGTCGAGCTTTTTGGGAAAAAACCGTCAACATAGAGTGTACAGGAATAAAAAGAGGCATTCAAAGAAAAGAACACGGTCCCTACAGTCAAACATGGCGGAGGTTCCCTGATGTTTTGGGGTTGCTTTGCTGCCTCTGGCACTGGACTGCTTGACCGTGTGCATGGCATTATGAAGTCTGAAGACTACCAACAAATTTTGCAGCATAATGTAGGGCCCAGTGTGAGAAAGCTGGGTCTCCCTCAGAGGTCATGGGTCTTCCAGCAGGACAATGACCCAAAACACACTTCCAAAAGCACTATAAAATGGTTTGAGAGAAAGCACTGGAGACTTCTAAGGTGTCCAGCAATGAGTCCAGACCTGAATCCCATAGAACACCTGTGGAGAGATCTCAAAATGGCAGTTTGGAGAAGGCACCCTTCAAATATCAGGGACCTGGAGCAGTTTGCCAAAGAAGAATGGTCTACAATTCCAGCAGAGCATTGTAAGAAACTCATTGATGGTTACCTGAAGCGGTTGTTTGCAGTTATTTTGGCTAAAGGTTGTGCAACCAAGTATTAGGCTGAGGGTGCCAATACTTTTGTGTGGTCCATTTTTGGAGTTTTGTGTGAAATTATCAAGGATTTGATTTTTGCTTCATTCTCTTTTGTGTTTTTTCCTTGCAAGCAAATTAAATGAAGATAAAAATAGTAAATAATTTGTGATTGCAATCATTTTCAGGAAGACACTGAGTATTATCTGACAGAATTGCAGGGGTGCCAATACTTTTGGCCACCACTGTATGTAAGAATGGATGAAAAAGAAAGAATCAAGTTGTTGCAATGGCCCAGTCACCACAGTCCAGACCTCACCCCAACTGATATGCTGTGACAGGACCTTAGGTGAGCTCGGCATAAACAAAAACACACAGATGAGTTTAAAGGGGTTGTCCAAACAAAATGAAGTTTTCCCCAGTGGTTTGATATGCTGACAAACAACAATGAAACGGTAGTCACATCCCGTCACTCGCCAGGATCCAGTGTAGGCTGCACCATGGTTTGCGTTAACACCGACAGGAAGGAATTTGTGACTATTATAATTCGCAGCAGAACCTGTGATTGACTGACTGCCGTGTTCAGATGATTTCTGCAGTGCGTCAGTGGTGAATTCACTAATGACCTGTTGTGGAAGTCGCCTGATCGTGGTGGCCGATCATAGGTCCCAATTTGAACAGTCACGACTTTCTGCTGGTGTGAACGAATACCACAGCACGATTGCCCTGGATCGTGATAGATATCCTGAGATAAATTATAGAATCATAGAATGGTAGAGTTGCAAGGGACCTCCAGGGTCATTGTGTCCAATCCCCTGCTCAAAGCAGGATTCACTAAATCATCTCAGACAGATGTCTGTTCAGCCTCTGAAGACTTTCATTGAAGGAGAACTCACCACCTCTTCTGGCAGCCTGTTCCACATGAGTGAGCATTACTTGTTTTTTAACATACCAAGCCACCAGGGATTTTTTTTTGTCCTGACAGCACCTTTAAGACACATTGTAAAGAATGGGCCTAAATTCCTCCAGAATGATGTGCTAGGCTGATAAGTCATGTAGAAAATGATCACTTCACAGTTATTGCAGCTGTAATTGGTTCTACAAACTACTGAGTCATGGGATGTACTTTTTTTCACATGCTGCTTCTGCAATTTGACCTACTTTCTGATAATGACACTGTAATTTGTCAAGTGTTTTGTCTTCTGAGGTTGTATTTACCCAATCTCAATCCTTTCTAAGGACCAGTTGTTGTTTTTTATGTCCTAATATATAAAGCCACAGAATTCAAAGAGGGTGTTCTTAGTTTTTCTCAAGAGCATAAATCTAAATTATAATGGCGGGTCTTTTTTATAATTACAATCCATCTATATATAATATAGTGCAGAAGTTCTGTTTTTACATTGCTATTTTTTTCTCCTGCAGGTTGTCGAAATCTCATTTAACTTTTGGTATAGACTTGGAGAACATCTTTACAAAATAAATGACGCTGTTCTGCACAGCATCTTTAAGCCTTATATCCAGAGGCTCCTGCATGCTCTAGCCCGGCACTGTCAGCTTGATCCAGATCATGTAAGTAACATAGTTAGGTAATATATCAGATGATGGCTTGTCTTCGTGGAAGACAACTAATGCTTGTATCACTATGGCCATCCTGTATCTAAGCTGGCCATAGATCAATGGTGGTCACATTATGCACTCATGCGCTGCACAGCTTGCTTGGTGAGAGGTGGGAATGTGTAGACATGCTTACCCACGGGTAGAAGCCTTTTGGACTTATTTATGCTTGCAGTTCCCTCCATGTTTTTAGAGAACTGCTTGTGACTTTGGCAACAAAGTAGAAACTGAAAAATCTCAAACTGCAAATATGGTTATGAAAAACAGCCCTTTATGTTTATTCTCCTGGCAGAACAGGAGAAGATCCAGTCATAGTGTCGAAAATATGGAAAAGCCTTTAGTTTCTATTCTTCTATATCTGCATTAGGCGAGTGTAGAGGAAGGTCCCCTATGTCAGATTATGGCCCCTCTGTACTCTACAATTGGCTCAGTACGCAGGAGGTTTCCTCCCTGTCCATATACCTTAGTAGGCGGCGACTGGAGGAGAAATGTGCTGTACCTGATGCTGTGACAGCCCATTTGATTTCATGAATTGCTTGTTTCCACTGCGATACTAAATAAATAAGTGACCTTAACAATACTGTAAAGATGTATTCTAATGGGAAGCAAGAGTTCAGCCTTTTGTTGTCTTGAAGGCACAGGTAATAGAGCACCTTCTCAGATCACAAATGATCAAGGCAAGTGCTAACTTTTAGACAGTGTTATGTTTTGTAAAACACCATACATTTTTTGCATTTCCAGGAGGGAGTACCGGAGGAGACGGATGATTTTGGAGAATTTCGTATGAGAGTGTCTGACCTAGTGAAGGATCTGATCTTTTTGGTGGGCTCTGTGGAGTGTTTCGCTCAGGTGTGTTTTTTGCTTCACCCAGTGATATTTATGTACTTGTATGAGCAGAATATGTTACTCTGTATTGCTGCAGTCAAAATTATTCAACCTCCAAATTAGGTTTATTAGAAAAATTTACAAATGGAGATGCACGGACACCTGGATGTTCGGGTCCGGCGAGTTTGGCAGAACACTTACAAAAAGTTCAGGTTCGGGTACCAGGACAGTACCCAAACTCGGACCCCATTCACTTTGGCATTCACCGCTTCTGATCAGCGGTAAAATCACCATCACCGGTCATACAGCCGTGGTTCCCATGCTGTCAAACGACACCGTGAGTAGAGATGAGCGAATTTGTTCCGAATATGATTGGAATTGAATATTGTTTTTGCAATATTCGTCGAACACAGCCGAGCGTCATTAGAGTGTCAATGGGAGTAGAAATTACCGAATATGATCGGAACCGATCATAAGACAAACGTTCGGCTCGAATAGTGTTCGAATATGGCCTGAATATCAAAATCATCAGAAACAGTATTTGCCGTGCTGTCATGTGCACACCTGGTGTTTGGGGGGGCCGAACCCGAACAGTAACACGGACTTCCTGGTGAAGTCCGTGTATTGTGTTCGTGCCCGAACAATGGGTGTTCAGTACGAACGCCGAACTTTTCTGTTTGGATTCACCCATCTCTATTTACAAATAAACAATAAATCAATTAAGAGTGTAAATAGGGCAGTACAGCAAATATAACAGGATTTTGCCAAATTTTGCACAAACTTCCACGTATTCGGACTTTTGCAGTGTATGAATTAAACAAGCTTCAGGTCATATGTCACCGTCCATATCTGGATCACAATGACTGGATCACTTACTTCGGTTCTCCTGACATGAAATTACAGCCGCATTAATATCTAGTTACTGTATATGGACCGTGAAATATGACCGTCTGGAGCCGACCTTATTCAATCCCTCCGGACAGAATCCGTTATAAGAGCACACATTTACAAATCAGGTGTTGTCTCAAGCACACTTGAGAAATTGAAGACTTCATTATTTTCATCAGCTGTGCTGCAGAAAAAACATCAAACTCTTGGACTGGCTGGGGGTTTGTTGACTGATGGTTTATGGCATATTAGAAATGCCCCTCTGTGACCACACAATGTAAAATTAAGTCATGTGGTCGTGGCAGATGTATAGTGTGGGCTAAGGAACTGAGCCCTCACTATACATGGCAGATGCTGGCTGTACCTCCACAGCCAGCATCTACATGCAGCAGAAGTGGCCAGAGTTTGCGGTTTGAGCACGTAAACTTGATATTAAACACGGACAGGGGATTATAAATGACGTTTGCTGGTGAGCATACTCACTGGCTTTCATCAGTCCCCGGCAATGCAATCATGTGGAACCTATGGATTGTCATCGCTGCTGGGATCCTGTCAAAGGCCCCTGTAATTTCAGTCTTGGTACTTCAGTGAAGCTCAGCCAAAGGATGAGCTTCACAGGAGATTAGTTACTTAGCTATGTACAAAAATACTATGGTATTTTAGTATATATATATATATATATATATATATATATATATATATATATATATAGTATAAGCAATGAAATTATCGCACATTCAAGTTTTTAAATATATAAAATACATTACAAAAATATAAGTTTAACCCCTCTCTGACATTAGACGTACTATCCCGTCCATAAAACCCGTGCCATTCTGCCCATGGACGGGATAGTACGTCATAGGCGATCAGCTGCGCTCCTGAGGGGAGCGCAGCTAATCGCCGCCGGGTGTCAGCTGATTATCACAGCTGACACCCGTGACTGTGTGTCAGGAGCGGTCACGGACCGCTCCCGGCACATTAACCCCTAGCACACCGCGATCAAACATGATCGCGGTGTACTGGGGGCACAGGGGAGGATCGCGCAGGGTGGGGGCTCCCTGCGCGCCCCCCTGAGACCCTCAGACCAGCGCGATGTGATCGCGCTGTTCTGAGGGCTTCCTCCCTCCCAGGACCCGGATCCAAGATGGCGCCGGGGTCCTGGAGGGAGGCGGCTTCCTCAGTGCCTGCTGAGAGCAGGCACTGAGAAGCCTGCTACACTGCCTGAGCGATCGCTGGTGTGACAGTGTGCTGTGCACACTGTCACACCAGCGATTTGATAAAATACAGTGATGTCCCACCCTGGGACAAAGTAAAAAAGTTAAAAAAAATAAAAATAAACATGTTATAAAAAAAAATCCAAAATAAATAAAAAAAAAATAAAATATTCCCCAATAAATTCATTTCTTCCTGTAAATAAAAAAAACGAAACAATAAAAGTACACATATCTGGTATCGCCGCGTCCGTAACGACCCCCCCTATAAAACTGTCCCACTAGTTAACCCCTTTAGTGAACCCCTTAAAAAAAAAAAAAAAAAAAAAAAACGAAGCAAAAAATCAATGCTTTATCATCATACCGCCGAACAAAAAGTGGAATAACGCGCGATCAAAAAGACCGATATAAATAAACATGGTACCGCTGAAAACGTCATCTTGTCCCGCAAAAAACGAGCCGCCATACAGCATCATCAGCGAAAAAATAAAAAAGTTATAGCTCGCAGAATAAAGCGATGCAAAAATAATTATTTTTCATATAAAATTGTTTTTATTCTATAAAAGCGCCAAAACATAAAAAAATGATATAAATGAGGTATCGCCATAATCGTACTGACCCGAAGAATAAAACTGCTTTATCAATTTTACCACACGCGGAACAATAAAAACGCCTCCCCCAAAAGAAATTCATGAATTGCTGATTTTTGTTCATTCTAACCTCCCAAAAATCGAAATAAAAAGCGATCAAAAACCGTCACCTGCTCAAAAATGGTACAAATAAAAACGTCAACTCGTACCGCAAAAAATAAGACCTCACATGACTCTGTGGGCCAAAATATGCAAAAATTATAGCTCTCAAAATGTGGCGATGCAAAAAACTATTTTTGCAATAAAAAGCGTCTTTTAGCGTGACAGCTGCCAATCATAAAAACCCGCTATAAATAGTAAATCAAACCCCCCTTTATCACCCCCTTAGTTAGGGAAAAATAATAAAATTAAAAAAATGTATTTATTTCCATTTTCCCATTAGGGTTAAGGTTAGGGTTGCGGCTAAAGTTAGGGTTAGGGTTGGCGCTAAAGTTAGGATTAGGGTTAGGGTTGGGATTAGGGGTGTGTTAAGGTTAGGTTTGTGGTTAGGGTTGGGACTAGGGTTAGGGGTGTGTTGGGGTTAGGGTTGGAGTTAGAATTGGGGGGTTTCCGCTGTTTAGGCACATCAGGGGCTCTCCAAATGTGACATGGCGTCTGATCTCAATTCCAGCCAATTCTGCGTTGAAAAAGTCAAACGGTGCTCCTTCACTTCTGAGCTCTGCCATGCGTCCAAACAGTAGCTTATCCCCACATATGGGGTATCAGCGTACTCTGGACCCCAAGAGTTATTGTGCAATTTGTCCTATTTCTTCTGTTACCCTTGGGAAAATAAAAAACTGGGGGCGAAAATATCATTTTTGTACAAAAAAAATTATTTTTTTGTTTTTACGGCTGTACATTATAAACTTCTGTGAAGCACTTGGGGCTTCATAGCGCTCACCACACACCTAGATAAGTTCCTTGTGGGGTCTATTTTCCAAAATGGGGTCACTTGTTGGGGATTTCCACTGTTTAGGCGCATCAGGGGCTCTCCAAATGCGACATGACGCCCCCAGACCATTCCATCAAAGTCTGCAATCCAAAACGTCACTACTTCCCTTCCGAGCCCCAACGTGTACCCATACAGTAGTTTTCTCTCACATATTGGGTATCAGCGTACTCAAGACAAATTGGGCAACAACTTTTGGGGTCCAATTTCTCCTGTTAACCTTGTAAAAATAAAATATTGGGGCGAAAAAATCATTTTTGCAAAAAAAAAAAAAGGATTTTTTATTTTTACGGCTGTGCGTTATAAACTTCTGTGAAGCACTTCGGGGTTCAAAGTGCTCACCACACATCTAGATAAGTTCCTTGTGGGGTCTATTTTCCAAAATGGGTCACTTGTGGGGGTTTCCACTGTTTAGGCGCATCAGGGGCTCTCCAAATGCGACATGACGCACCCAGACCATTCCATCAAAGTCTGCAATCCAAAACGTCACTACTTCCCTTCCGAGCCCTGACGTGCGCCCATACAGTATTTTCCCCACATATGGGTATCAGCGTACTCGGACAAATTATGACACAATTTGTCCAATTTCTCCTGTTACCCTTGGAAAATAAAAATTGGGGGCGAAAAATATCATTTTTGTAAAAAAAAAAGATTTTTTTTTTTTACGGCTGTGCTTATAAACTTCTGTGAAGCACTTGGGGTTCAAAAGTGCTCACCACACACTAGATAAGTTCCTTGTGGGGTCTATTTTCCAAAATGGGGTCACTTGTGGGGATTTCCACTGTTTAGGTGCCATCAGGGGCTCTCCAAATGCGACATGACGCCCCCAGACCATTCCATCAAAGTCTGCAATCCAAAACGTCACTACTTCCCTTCCGAGCCCCGACTTGTAGCCCATACAGTAGTTTTCTGCCACATATTGGGTATCAGTGTACTCAAGACAAATTGGCAACAACTTTTGGGTTCCAATTTCTTCTGTTAACCTTGTGAAAATAAAATATTGGGGCGAAAAAATATTTTTGCAAAAAAAAAAAAAAAGATTTTTTTTTTACGGCTGTACGTTATAAACTTTAGTGAAACACCTGGGGGTTCAAAGTTCTCACCACACATCTAGATAAGTTCCTTGAGGGGTCTAGTTTCCAAAATGGTGTCATTTATGGGTGTTTCCACTGTTTAGGCAGATCAGGAGCTCTCCAAACACGACATGGCATCCAGCCAATTCTGCGTTGAAAAAGTCAGACGGCGCTCCTTCACTTCCAAACTCTGCCATGCACCCAAACAGTGGTTTACCCCCACATATGGGGTATCAGCGCACTCAGGACAAATTGCACAATAACTTTTGGAGTCTTGTTACCCTTGGAAAAATAAAAATTGGGGTGAAAAGATCATTTTTGTGGAAAAAATATGATTTTTAAATTTTACGGCTGTACGTTATAAACTTGTGTGAAGCACTTGGGGGTTCAAATTGCTCATCAAAAATCTAGATAAGTTCCTTAGGGGGTCTAGTTTCCCAAATGGGTTCATTTGTGGGGGGTTTCCACTGTTTAGGCACATCAGGGGCTCTCCAAATGCAACATGGCATCCAAACTCAATTCCAGCCAATTTTGGTTGGAAAAAGTCAAATGGTGCTCCTTCCATTCCGAGCTCTGCCGTGCGCCCAAACAGTGGTTCCCCCCCACATATGGAGTATCAGCGTACTCAGGACAAATTGTACAACAACTTATGTGGTCCAATTTCTCCTGTTACCCTTGGGAAAATAAAAAATTAGTGACTAAAAGATAATTTTTGTGGGAAAAAAATAGGATTTTTTATTTTCATGCCCTGGGCATTATAAACTTGTGTGAAGCACTTGGGGGTTCAAAGTGCTCACCAAAGATCTAGTTCCTTAGGGGGTCTAGTTTCCAAAATGGGGTCACTTGTGGGGGGTTTCCACTGTTTAGGCTCATCTGGGGAACTGCAAACGGAACATGACCCCCATTAACGTCTGCATTCCAAAACGTTACTACTTCCTTTCCAAGCCCTGCCGTGCGCCCAAACAGTTTCCCCCCCCCCCACATATGGGGTATCAACGTACTCAGGACAAATTGGACAACAACTTTTGGGGTCCAATTTCCTTGGGAAAATTCAAAAATTTGGGACTAAAAAATCATTTTTGTGGAAAATTGATTTTTTTTTTTTTTTTCCACACCCAGGCTTTATAAACTTTTGTGAAACACTTGAGGGTTCAAAGTGCTCACAACAGATCTAGATAAGTACCTTAGGGGGTCTAGTTTCCAAAATGGTGTCACTTGTGGGGGATTTCCACTGTTTAGGCGCATCAGGGACTCTCCAAACGCGACATGGCATCCAATCTAAATTCCAGCCAATTTTAGTTTGAAAAAGTCAAACGTCGCTCCTTCCCTTACGAGCTCTGCCGTGTGCCCAAACAGTGGTTTCTCCCCACATATGGGGTATTGGCGTACTCAGGAGAAATTGCATAACAACCTTATCTGTCCATTTTCTCCTTTTACCCTTGTGAAAATAAAAAAAAAGTTTGTAAAAGATATTTTTGTGGCTAAAAAGTAAAATATTCATTTTTTCCTTCCACGTTGCTTTAGTTACTGTGAAGCACCTGAAGGGTTAATAAACTTCTTGAATGTGGTTTTGAGTACCTTGAGGGGTGCAGTTTTTAGAATGGTGTCACTTTTGGGTATTTTCTGCCATATAGACCCCTCAAAGTGACTTCAAATGTGAGGTGGTCCCTAAAAAAAAATGGCTTTGTAAATTTTGCTGTAAAAATGAGAAATCGCTGGTCAACTTTTAACCCTTATAACTTCCTAACAAAAACAAATTTTGGTTCCAAAATTGTGCTGATGTAAAGTAGACATGTGGGAAATGTTATTTCTTAACTATTTGTGTGATATATTTCTCTGTTTTAAGGGAATAAAAATTCAAAGTTTGAAGATTGCAAAATTTTAAAAATTTTCGCCATATTTGCGTTTTTTTCAAAAATAAACACAAGTTATATCGAAGAAATTTTACCACTAACATGAAGTACAATATGTCACGAGAAAACAATCTCAGAATCGCGAAGATCCGTTGAAGCGTTCCAGAGTTAAACCTCATAAAGAGACAGTGGTCAGAATTGTAAAAATTGGCCCGGTCATTAACGTGCAAACCACCCTTGGGGGTGAAGGGGTTAAATTATACTTCCCTTACAAATTTTAAAAAATAAACAGATTTTGTATTGCCGTGTCCGTAAAAGTCAGATTTATCAAGACATAAAATTATTTTACCATGTTAAATGCAGAGAAGAGTTGAAATGCAAGAATGACTTTTTTTGTGGTCGCTGCACTTTCCAAATAAGAGATCAAAATTTTATATGTTAAGGGAAATTGCGGCAATCAAAGACGTACAGGGAGATTCATCGTCATTATTCATTATTAACCCCTTCACCCCGAAGCCTGTTTTCACCTTCCTGATCGGGCCAATTTTTTCAATTCTGACCACTGTCCTTTTATGAGGTAATAACTCAGGAACTCTTCCATGGATCCCACTGATTCTGAGATTGTCATGAAAAAAAACATTGTACTTCATGATGGTGGTAAAATTTCTTTGATATGACTTGTGTTTAATTGTGAAAAAATGGAACATTTGGCAAGAGTTTTGCAATTTCCAAATTTTTAATTGTTATGCCCTCAAATCAGAGAGTCATGTCACAATTAAAGTTAGTAAATAACATTTCCCACATGTCTACTTTACATCAGCACAATTTTTGAACCATTTTTTTTGTTAGTAAGTTAGAAGGGTTAAAAGTTAACCAGCGATTTCTCATTTTTACAACATTTACAAAACCATTTTTCTCCATCGCCTCATTGGGGGACACAAGACCATGGGTGTTATGCTGCTGCCACTAGGAGGACACTAAGCAATACACAGAAAAAGTTAACTCCTCCTCCTGCAGTATACACCCTCTGTTGGCTCAATCCTGAACCAGTTCTTGCTTAATATCTGTAGGAGGCACTAAGGTCTGCTCTTAGACCCCACTTTTTTTCATTTTTTACCTTTTTTATTATTTTTCTCTCTTCACGCACGGAAGGGCGACGGGACTTGTACGAAAAGTCCTGATCTCCCACAAACATCAACAGGCGGGCACGCGGAGTGTCGCCTCCACGTAACCCCTCCTGCAACGCTACCATCGGGCGACGGATCCCCTTCAATGGGCTGTTCCCCCCCATGTGTCAGATGGCTAACGCGACCCGGAGTTTTTTGGATTATAGCACCCTCACCACCACTAGTGAAGGTGGCTGGTGCTAGGACGATGGGAAAGGGTCACTCTCCGCCTCCCTATGAAAGGGATGGCGGATTGAGGAGGCACGGATACCTCAGCCATTCACATCTGAGCCAGGAGGCTCCACAGTGAGTACAGGGGAAGGACATCTTTATTGCCTTTATGTGCGTCCCCCTGCGCTGTCACAGTCATCCCTGCAACTCCTTCTCCCTCCGGCCCGGCGTCGCTACAGTCAGCTTCCGGCTGCATTGGCTAGGCTTGTTCGGGTCGCAAGGCCATCGCCGCTCACCGCTGGGCCAGCTCCAAATTTAGTCCCCGGCTTCAGGCCGGGGTAGGCCCGAGAGTGTGGGCAGGCTTACCGCTCTCACTGGTAGCTCCGCCCACATCGCACGCTCTCCACAGGCCTCATTCTCTCCCCCCCACCTTTTCTGGCACTTCTCGGGAAACGAGAAGCGCTAAGGACACAAATCTCGGGCGCCATCTTCCGGGACGCCGGCTCTATCAGCGCTGTGGTATTGGGGCACCGGACAGTTCTTTTCCTCAGCGCCAGCTCTGGACCTGGGTAAGCTTACACAGCGCTTAACCCCTTCTCCTGCATCAAGCTCACAGCTGCAAGAAATGTCGCAATCAAAGGGCTCTAAAAAGGCTGACAAAAACTACACAGTAGTATATGCTGCCTGCGTCTCATGCAACGCTTCCCTGCCGTCAAAGCATGGTTCCCAATTCTGTGCATCATGTGCCCAAGAGCCCACTGCGTCTACCGCTCAGGAGCCCCCTACTACCGTTCCGGAGCCCCTATCTACCCCTGATCCCAATGAGCCGGGTCCCTCAGGGTGGCCTGCGTTTCTGGCACAGTCCATGGATTCTCTGACTAGGGCCTTGGATACATTCCGTGGCTCCTCTTCTAGCCAGGGCGTCTCTTTTTCTGAAAGGGGCCCGTCAGCCTTCAGAGAGACCTCATCAGATAGGGGTCGACCCACGGCATCAGCAAAGCGGCCATCTAGGAAACGCCGCCATAATACATCTCCTAATCCATCTAGCGGTTCGGCATCTGCGAGCTCAGGCTCTCGTTCCCCCTCTCCCAAGGAGCTCAGTGATCATGATTCTGAGTGCGAGTCAGATATAGACGATGACCCGAACTCGCCAGAGTTTCAGGAGTCCCTGGATTCTCTCATAGAGGCAGTTAATAAAGCCCTGAAGGTAGAGGATGAACCCGGGCCTCACAAGGATCACCCTGTTTCTTTCAAAAGAGCTAAGCGTCCCGCAAGGTTTTCGGTAACCATCCGGAGTTTAGCGACATTGTTCAGGGACATAGGGAGAAGCCGGACAGACGTTTTTCAGGACTGAAGTCTCTGAAAGCGCGTTACCCTTTTTCGACAACCGTAGCAAAGGAATGGACTGAATCACCGGTGGTAGATCCACCTGTATCTCGCTTGGCTTCAAAAACCCTTCTGTCCCTTTCAGATGGCTCATCTATTAAAAATCCCTCAGATAGACTGGTGGACAACCTTGCTAAATCAGTCTTTGAGGCTGCTGGAGCATCACTCTCTCCTTCCTTCGCGGCTACCTGGGTGGCGAGGGCCATGGTGGCCTGGGCTGAAGATCTGGTCAAAGTTACTAGCGATATTCCTCTTCCCCCTGAGGCACGTAATCTTGCCTATCAGATTACTCGGGCAGGCGACTACTTAGTCCATGCATCCTTAGATGCAGCTAATTGCGCTGCACTCACAGCCGCAAATGCCATTGCCATTCGAAGGTCCCTTTGGCTCCGAGAATGGCGCTCGGATTCTGCGTCAAAGAGGTCGTTGACCTCGTTGCCTTATCAATCAGGGCGTCTCTTTGGGGAACGTCTCGATCAGATTATTTCTGACGCTACTGGTGGGAAGAGCAAATTTCTTCCGCAGCACAGATTCAACCAACCCTTTCGGTCCCAGTACCAAAGCCGATCCCGTCCTTTTCGGACCTCCTTTAACTGGTCCTCTGCCTCTACCTCGTCCCGTGCACCCCGTTCTTCTCGCAGGGACAGGGGCTCGGAACCATCATTCAGGTCCTCTCAGCCCTGGAGAAACAGATTCTCCCAGTCGGGAAATAAGAGTTCCTCCTCTAGAAAATTATCCTCCCAATGACTCCTTGCTGGGGATGGGGGACCCAAACAGGGTAGGCGGCCGCCTCCTCTTGTTTCACGAGGTCTGGGGGTCGGTCGTTCACGACCGGTGAGTCCGAGATCTTGTAGATTCCGGCTACAAGATCGAATTTTTGTCTCTTCCCCCAAGGCGCTTCTTTCAGTCTCGCCCCCCAAAGTCCAAGGCCCTCGCAACTCCCTTCCTTCAGGCCTTGAACATTCTTCGCTCCAGCGGGGTCACCGTCCCAGTTCCTCACGGGGAAAGATTCCAAGGTTTTTACTCAAACCTTTTTGTGGTTCCCAAGAAGGACGGCTCTTTGCGTCCTATTCTAGACCTAAAATTGCTGAACAAGTTCATCAGAGTCCGCCATTTCAGAATGGAATCTCTCCGTTCTGTTGTCGCATCGCTAGAAAGAAAGGAATACCTGGCGTCAGTCGACATCAAAGACGCATATCTACACATTCCAATCTTCAGAGGCCATCAAAAGTTTCTGCGTTTTGCAGTTGGAGAGGATCATTTTCAATTTGCCGCTCTGCCATTCGGACTCGCAACTGGCCCCAGAGTGTTCACAAAAGTCATGGCGGCCGTCATGTCAATTTTACACTCTCGGGGTGTGGTGGTCCTCCCGTACCTAGACGACCTGCTTATCAAAGGACCGACCTTTCGGGCCTGCACAGAGAGCGTCGAGATAACTATCGACACCCTCTCTCGCTTGGGTTGGTTAGTGAATTTGGACAAGTCCTCTCCCATCCCCTCTCAGAAAATTCCTTTTCTGGGAATGATTCTGGACACCTCCCAAGGGTTGATATCTCTCCCTCCAGAGAAGATTGCTTCTCTGAGACGGGGAGTGCTCCTGTTGTCTTTAGGCCACTCCCACTCTTTACGGTTCGCCATGCAGGTCCTGGGGAAAATGGTAGCCTCTATCGAGGCAGTACAGTTTGCTCAATTCCATCTCCGACCTCTTCAACAGGAGCTGATATCAGTCTGGGACAGGAACCCAGCGTCCTTTAGTCGCCTCTTTCGTCTTTCTCCCAGAGTCAGAAGCTCCCTGAAATGGTGGACAAATGCTTCATCGCTGAATCAAGGGAAATTTTTATTCTGCCTGTCCATTGGCTGGTGGTGACCACCGATGCCAGTCTTCTCGGATGGGGAGCTGTGTTCCTTCACCACACGGCTCAGGGCCACTGGTCTCTCCTAGAGACCCGTCTCCAGATCAACATCTTGGAGATCAGAGCTATCAAACTAACCCTCTTGCATTTCCATCATCTTCTGGCTGGTCGTCCCATCCGGATCCAGTCAGACAACGCCACGGCCGTGGCGTACATCAACCGTCAGGGAGGCACTCGCAGCAGATCAGTGATGCTCGAGGTATCGCACATTCTGTGGTGGGCCGAGTCAAACCGCTCGCCCATCTCCGCGGTTCACATCCCAGGAGTGGACAATTGGGAGGCCGACTTTCTCAGTCGCCAAGGCTTAGACTCAGGAGAATGGTCCCTGCACCCGGAAATATTTCATATCATTTGCCAGCGTTGGGGAATGCCGGATGTGGATCTCATGGCATCCAGGCTGAATGCCAAAGTGCAGACTTTCATAAGCCGATCTCGCGATACACTAGCCATCGGCTCGGATGCGCTAGTCCTCCCTTGGAGTCAATCTCGCCTTCCTTACATCTTTCCGCCTCTTCCGTTAATCCCCAGGGTGATCCGAAAGATCAAGGCGGAAGGTGTTCCTCTCATTCTTGTCGCTCCTGACTGGCCTCGCCGTCCGTGGTATGCGGAACTAGTGCGTCTGGTCGCAGACGTCCCTTGGAGATTACCAGATCGTCCGGACCTTCTTTCACAGGGTCCAATTTTCCATCACAATTCGAAAGCGCTGAATTTGACGGCATGGCCAATGAAGCCTGGATCTTAGGCCAGGCTGGGTTTTCTCAAAAAGTTGTATCTACAATGATCAATGCCAGGAAGCCCCGGTTTCCGTCCGCATTTATCACCGTGTCTGGAAGACATTCTTTTCCTGGTGTAAGGATAAAGATCGTTCCCCCTTGGTTTTTTCTATCCCTTCCATTCTGGAATTCCTCCAGGCAGGATTGGACTCGGGGTTAGCACTCTCCTCCCTCAAGGGGCAGATTTCCGCCTTCTCCGTACTTTTCCAACGACGGATCGCATCTAAGTCTCAGGTCAGGACTTTTATCCAAGGAGTGTCACATCTCGTTCCACCCTACAAGAGGCCTTTGGAGCCTTGGGATCTTAATCTGGTCCTCAGTGCGTTACAAGAATCCCCCTTCGAGCCTTTGCCGGAAGTGCCTTTGTCTCTTCTTTCCTGGAAGGTTGTCTTCCTAGTTGCAATTACCTCTATCAGGCGGGTATCGGAATTGGCAGCCTTGTCTTGTAAACCTCCTTTTCTTATCTTTCCCCAGGACAAGGTAGTCCTCAGGACTTCTCCTGCTTTCTTGCCCAAAGTCGTTTCGGTTTTTCATATCAATGAAGAGATAGTCCTGCCCTCGTTCTGTCCGGTGCCGAGTCACCGTACTGAAAAAGCCCTTCACACCTTGGATTTGGTGAGGGCTCTCCGAAGGTACATTTCGAGAACTGCATCTTTCCGTAAATCGGACGCCCTTTTTGTGCTTCCAGAAGGACGCAGACAGGGTCTTCCTGCTTCCAAGGCCACGTTAGCCAGATGGATCCGTTTGGCGATCCAAGAGGCGTACCGTGTCAGAGGTCAGTCTATCCCGGCTGGGATTAAGGCACACTCCACTCGGTCAGTGGGGGCCTCCTGGGCTATTCGGCATCAGGCTTCGGCACAACAAGTGTGCAAGGCTGCGACTTGGTCCAGTCTTCATACTTTTGTCAAGCATTAACAAATCCATGCTCAAGTTTCTTCAGATGCGGCGCTCGGCAGACAAATTCTGCAATCAGCTGTTGCGCATCTGTAAGTTGTCTGTTGACTGTTTAAGCGTTTTATGCATGTGGTTCACGAGGCTTCATCTGCTGTTATGGCTTCCCACCCAGGGACTGCTTTGGGACGTCCCATGGTCTTGTGTCCCCCAATGAGGCGATGGAGAAAAGGAGATTTTTGTGTACTCACCGTAAAATCCTTTTCTCCGAGACGCTCATTGGGGGACACAGCTCCCACCCTTGTTTAGCCTGTAGCCTCGTTGTTTCTTTGATTTGTTGACATATTGCATTCTGTTATGAGCTCCTACTGCTTTGGCACCGAACTGGTTCAGGATTGAGCCAACAGAGGGTGTATACTGCAGGAGGAGGAGTTAACTTTTTCTGTGTATTGCTTAGTGTCCTC
The DNA here is from genome assembly GCA_033576555.1 of Oophaga sylvatica. NCBI lineage: Eukaryota > Metazoa > Chordata > Amphibia > Anura > Dendrobatidae > Oophaga > Oophaga sylvatica. The sequence continues at coordinate 333,300,932 of JARQOD010000004.1, read as the reverse complement.
CTAGTGGCAGCAGCATAACACCCATGGTCTTGTGTCCCCCAATGAGCGTCTCAGAGAAAAGGATTTTACGGTGAGTACACAAAAATCTCCTTTTTAAGGACCACTTCACATTTGAAATAACTTTGAGGGTCCTATATGACAGAAAATAGTCAAAAGTGACACCATTCTAAAAACTGCACCGCTCAAGGTGCTCAAAACCACATTCAAGACGTTTGTTAACCCTTCAGGTGCTTCACAGAAATTAATTTCACAAAGGTAACAGGAGAAAATGGACCATAAAATTTGTGGACTTTCTCCTGAGTATGCCGATACCCAATATGTGGAGAAAAACTACAGTTTGGGCACACGGCAGAGTTTGGAAGGGAAAGAGCGCCATTTGACTTTTTGAATGCAAAATTTGCTGTAATCATTAAAGAACTCATGTCACATTTGGAGAACCCGTGATGTGTCTAAACAGTGGAAATCCCCCACAAGTGACACCATTTTGGAAACTAGACGCCTTGGGAAACTTATATACAGTGCCTTGCGAAAGTATTCGGCCCCCTGGAACTTTTCAACCTTTTCCCACATATCATGCTTCAAACATAAAGATACCAAATGTAAATTTTTGGTGAAGAATCAACAAGTGGGACACAATTGTGAAATTGAACGAAATTTATTGGTTATTTTAAATTTTTGTGGAAATACAAAAACTGAAAAGTGGGGCGTGCAATATTATTCGCCCCTTTACTTTCCAGAAGTTCATTGTGGATCTCTGAATGATCCAAGTCCTAAATGACTACTGATGATAAATCTAATCCACCTGTGTGTAATCAAGTCTCCGTATAAATAAGTGATGCCAGTTTGGAAATTGCACTCAATGAATCTTTGGTTGCAACTATTTTGGCTTCAGACGTTTTTTTTTCTAGGCAAAGGCATGGAGTAGATGTTGCAAAATGTAAACTACAAAGAAGCTACTTTAGTGCCCATTACCTTGTGCCAGGCTCGGGCTTCTGGAGATTTGTAGCTATAAATTAGATATAGACAAAACCCCTGATGGAGCTATTCACTATGATGAGGCATGTGTAGTTTCTTTGGACTCATTTTGGCGATGTCCCAAGGTGGGCATAAAGACGAACACCTCCTGTGACTCCATATGCCTCATAGTGAATGGTTCCATCTCGGGTTTCATCTAAATTCTGTTATTTGGGGATTCCAACAGAAACCCCGATGTAAGTGCTTAGTGTAGTGTACAGGATAAACGTAAACCAAATCTTACACTGCATTTTGGGAGGCAAAATGACCAAATATTTCTTCAACTCTTGTTGAATCATTGGTTTTTTTTTTTTTTTTCTTTCTCTGTTCTTATTCTTCTTAGTCCCGCCATAAGACTTAAACATTTCATACACTGCTCTGATGCGTTATAATGCTTATTACTTTACTGCACTGCATCACACCCATCATTGCTACACTGACACTTGGTATATTGCCTCAAGCAGGGTCTAAAAGGCCACTATGGTTGACAGATCTCAACGCCATGATTTGGCTTAGGATTGCCCTGGCAATTGCACACTTACAATGGGTTAAACATGGAGCTGCCTTCCTCTGGTAATCCTTTACTTGCTGCTATTTCTGTTACTAGCAGCATCTAGGAGGTTAACTAGCACAAATTGTGGCCAATGCAGCACATATGTACATCTAACCCCCACTGCAATTTTGCAAATTGAGCACTACATCCTTATATCTCAGACTTTTAATTACTTCTGTAGAAAGGCGTGTAAACGCAGTCATTAAGGGGTTAAATCTATCATGGAGCAGATGGATGCTTGTAAGACTAACAAACTTTTATTACCGTAGATCTGAATTGTGTCTACCCAGTGGCCAGGCTTTATCTGAGGTTTAGAGATGCCGGCTGGTTTTACCATTCTCGTCTCTTCTTCATGGATCTATTCATGTTGAGAGAACCATTAAGTGCTGCTAGGATTAGAAAACCCAGGCTTTTCTTAGTAGCCATGTTTACAAATGGTACCTCCTGTCATTCGTTGTACGAGGCCTATGGGTTGGTGCTTTGTGGATGAACATGCTGTTTGTATATTTATATTTCTTTCCATATTTTTTTTTTTTATCTTTAGCTGTATTCTACCTTGAAAGACAGTAATCCGCCATGGGAAGTCACGGAGGCTGTGTTATTCATTATGGCTTCCATTGCCAAAAGCATAGACCCGTAAGTATCCCAAGACGACTGGCAAAAAATAGAGAAACAAGCTGGCTAATCTACTATATAATTGTCTAACTTTTAACTTCCGTCTGTAACAGAAATCCCGCGTCGCTGTTTGGTCGCGCCCGGCCGGATGCGACCAATCAGCGACAGGCGCAGTCCGGCCGCGAATTGTTGCAGGATTTGAACCACACACACGCACCACTATCGTCGGGAGATCAGCTGCGCTAGCCGCTGATCTCCCGACGGTAGCTGCGGGTCATCTCCTGCCGCATAAAGGTCAGCGGCGACGCAGCCGGGAGGGCGCCGGTCATCTCCTGGCTGCTCGCAGCAGAAGTACCCCGACCGGCGGCCTCCACGTAAAGCCCAGCAGCAGCCTCTACGTACACCCCAGCAGCAGCAGCCTCTTTTTACCCCAGCAGCAGCAGCCTCCACATATACCCCATCAGCAGCCTCCACATATACCCCATCAGCAGCCTCCACATATACCCCATCAGCAGCCTCCACATATACCCCATCAGCAGCCTCCACATATACCCCATCAGCAGCCTCCACATATACCCCAGCAGCAGCCTCCACATATACCCCAGCAGCAGCAGCCTCCACATATACCCCAGCAGCAGCAGCCTCCACATATACCCCAGCAACAGCAGGCTCCACATATACCCCAGCAGCAGCAGCCGCCACATATGCAGCAGCAGCCTCTATATACACCCCAGCAGCAGCCTCTACGTACACCCCACCAGCAGCAGCCTCTTTTTACCCCAGCAGCAGCCTCCACATATACCCCAGCAGCAGCAGCCGCTACATATACCTCAGCAGCAGCAGCCTCCACATATACCCCAGCAGCAGCAGCCTCCACATATACCCCAGCAGCAGCAGCCGTCACATATACCCCAGCAGCAGCAGCCGTCACATATACCCCAGCAGCAGCAGCCGTCACATATACCCCAGCAGCAGCAGCCGCCATATATACCCCAGCAGCAGCAGCCGCCACATATACCCCAGCAGCAGCAGCCGCCACATATACAGCAGCAGCCACCACATATACCCCAGCAGCAGCAGCCTCTATATACCCCAGCAGCAGCCTCCACATATACCCCAGCAGCAGCAGCAGCAGCCTCCACATATACCCAGCAGCAGCCTCCACATATACCCCAGCAGCAGCAGCAGCCTCCACATATACCCCAGCAGCAGCAGCCTCCACATATACCCCAGCAGCAGCAGCCTCCACATATATATTTTACCCGGAAAATCCTGTGTATTCATTGTATTATTCTTAAATCTTCATAAATAAACTACATACATATTCTAGAATACCCGATGCGTTAGAATCGGGTCACCATCTAGTGTATAATAATGCCGTGTAGAAATAATTAGGGCCCATAGCCTCACATACTATTAAAAATGTAGCTCTTTCCCCCAGACCTTCTATGGATCGGCCTACTTTGGGCCCCACCGCTTAAGTTCTTTTTTATTTCAGGGAGAAAAATCCAACTTTAATGGAGGTGTTAGAAGGAGTGGTCCGGCTCCCTGAGTCCGTGCATGTTGCTGTGCGGTACACAAGCATTGAGCTGGTAGGGGAAATGAGCGAAGTCGTGGATAGAAACCCTCAGTTTCTTGGTGAGCATTTGAACCTGTTTTACTTCTATCTTTTTTATATGATCAGTGTATTATATCAAATTATCTGTATAACATGTTGGTGCTTATTCATTGGAAAAGTTATATGGGATTTAATATGCACCCTCTATTAAATACCATTTAATTTACTTAAATGGGTATTCCCATTTCCAAGATTCTATCCGTAGCAGTAGCCAATTAGAAATGTAGTATAGTCCTTCTGATTTCCTATGTCTTTTTTTCATGTTCAGGCATTGCAGGACTTTAGGTATCCATGGTTACGACCACTGATATAGTGACAGTTAGTTGCTAGTCGTCATCACCATGGATAGCTAAGGTCCTGCAATGCCTGCACATGAGGAAAGAGACGTAGCAAATCAGGAGAACTATGCTACATTTCTATTTGGAGGCATTTGCTAATATTATTATTATTATTACACCTACTACATATTGGGATAGGATCTTGGAGATGGGAATACCCCTTTAACTTCTTCCACAGCTTTTATTGTAGCATCAGTTTTTAACATACTAATGGTAACCGTGTCTGAAACCTTTCATGTTCTAGATCCTGTGCTAACTTACCTAATGAAAGGCTTATGTCAGCCTTCCTTGGCTTCCCCCTCTGCCAAAGCCATCCAGAATATTTGTTCTGTGTGTAGAGACCACATGGCACAGCACTTTAGCGGACTTCTAGGGATTGCAAAATCTTTGGACTCCTTCACTCTGCCACCTGAGGCTTCTGTGGGACTTCTAAAAGGTGAGTTGATGAAAGTTAAGGAATGTATAAAAAAAAATCATCCATTTTTCATCCATCTTGCCATCTGTATGTCGTCTGTTTGTCATCTGTTTTATATATCAAGAATTCAAAATATAATAAAAATCCAAAATGTAGTTATGTATGTTAATAATAGCAATGTGTCTGTAAATCAATGGTTGCCATGTGGATAATATCTGTATGATATAGGTGTTTTTGGTAACACACTTATTGAGTTTTATGGAAGAGTCTTAATTCCAAAACCTAATTGAGCTAGTATTTTTTTTATTTTATTTTTAATGCACAGACCATTGGTCCGTGTACTATCCATTTTGCATCTCAACTCATTATGTTGAGCAATTTGTAATAGTAAGATTTAACATAACTTTTTTTTTTTCATCATGTGACTCCATTTGAGTCTAGTTGTTCTCCAATTATTTTTTTTATATATTTAAAGTGTACCTATCACTAGACTGGGGCTGACCATTTATTTAAGCACCAGATTAGTGCAAAGAGGGAGATTTTATAGAATCCCACAAAACAAACGTTTGGCCTGGCTTTTGCAAGAGCGTTTGGCTATTTTCGGAGGCCAATGGGTCCACTTATAAGCAGCTTTGCTAGTAGGTGATGTGGGTTTTTTTTTTTTTGTAAACTTAATATTTTGGGGTGATGGGCACTCTTAATGAATAAAAAGGGCAGCCCCAGATGGGTGGTGGGCTCTCCGTAATGGGATTGTCAACTTGCACAGTATGATGAATGAATGTGAACCATATATAACATTGATTTTACTTACCCTTGCAGAATCTAGTTAAAGCCTTTAAAAGGGACTTTCTTGGCCTTTTGGTATTGATGTCATATTCTTTGGATGTCATTGATATTAGTTCTCTGGGATCCTACTTCTGGCTACCCCACTAATCGGCAGATTGATTGGCCACTGGAGTTCTGCTTTTCCTTCAGGTTGTCACTTCAGCGAGGTCTATGAGTTTTTCACCTTTCACCAACCACAGCACTGTTAATTTTCTGGTGCCTGTGCTTGATATTACAGCTTAAAATGTACAGATCTGTAATTCGTGAAAAGTGAAGAAATCGTAGAGCTCGCTGCAGTGCCATAGGACCTTTAATCAGTTGATCGGTGCCAGGAGTCTTGACGCTCACAGGTCTGATATTGATAGATTGTTTCTTCTATATCATAGAGGACAATGCAAGACATCAATGAAAATATGGATGTTATGTATTTCACGTTATTTATGGCAGGGCCTAATAGTATTTCCATGCTCACACCCATTTCCATCTCATTACCCCACTGCAGGCACAGCATTAGTCCTGACACGTCTGCCTCTGGATAAGATCTCGGAGTGCTTGAGTGAGCTGTGTTCTGTCCAGGTTGAATCACTTAAAAAGGTGAGAAATTCTGTCCTATATATTTATAATTGGCTTTCTTTCTCATATGTAATTTTGCTGAAATGATTGACTGATTTGTATGCAACTAGCAAACTTTTCACAAATATTCAGGGTGCCATATGTAGAGGTCAAAAGTGATACCAAGGGAAAAAAGTAATTTTCATGGTCAAGAGCATCTGCAGAGAAATATTTTGGGTGTAGTCTTAAAGTGGTTTTGACATCCTGTCTAACCAGTACAAAATATTCAAGACCCCTGACACTAAATCAGCTGTCAATTCTGATCATTGTGATTGTTTGCTTATGGTTCTAAGGAAAGTGGGAGTGTCTGTGTTTGGGAGTGTCTGTGTTTGGGAGTGTCTGTGTTTGGGAGTGTCTGTGTTTGGGAGTGTCTGTGTTTGGGAGTGTCTGTGTTTGGGAGTGTCTGTGTTTGGGAGTGTCTGTGTTTGGAGTGTCTGTGTTTGGGAGTGTCTGTGTTTGGGAGTGTCTGTGTTTGGGAGTGTCTGTGTTTGGGAGTGTCTGTGTTTGGGAGTGTCTGTGTTTGGGAGTGTCTGTGTTTGGGAGTGTCTGTGTTGGGATGTCTGTGTTTGGGAGTGTCTGTGTTTGGGAGTGTCTGTGTTTGGGAGTGTCTGTGTTTGGGAGTGTCTGTGTTTGGAGTGTCTGTGTTTGGGAGTGTCTGTGTTTGGGAGTGTCTGTGTTTGGGAGTGTCTGTGTTTGGGAGTGTCTGTGTTTGGGAGTGTCTGTGTTTGGGAGTGTCTGTGTTTGGGAGTGTCTGTGTTTGGGAGTGTCTGTGTTTGGGAGTGTCTGTGTTTGGAGTGTCTGTGTTTGGGAGTGTCTGTGTTTGGAGGTCTGTGTTTGAGTGTCTGTTTTGGGAGTGTCTGTGTTTGGGAGTGTCTGGTTTGGGAGTGTCTGTGTTTGGGAGTGTCTGTGTTTGGGAGTGTCTGTGTTTGGAGTGTCTGTGTTTGGGAGTGTCTGTGTTGGGGAGTGTCTGTGTTTGGAGTGTCTGTGTTGGGAGTGTCTGTGTTTGGAGTGTCTGTGTTGGGAGTGTCTGTGTTTGGGAGTGTCTGTGTTGGGGAGTGTCTGTGTTGGGGAGTGTCTGTGTGGGGAGTGTCTGTGTTGGGGGGTCTGTGTTGGGGTCTGTGTGGGGAGCGTCTGTGTTGGGGAGTCTGTGTTGGGGCGTCTGTGTTGGGGGAGCGTCTGTGTTGGGGGAGCGTCTGTGTTGGGTCTTGTTGGGGGAGCGTCTGTGTTGGGGACGTCTTGTTGGGGAGCGCCTGTGTTGGGACCCTGTTGGGGAGCGCCTGTGGTGGGGAGCGCCTGTGGGGGTGGGGAGTGTCTGTGTGAATATGCTGTGCATTTTCTGATTTTCTGCTCATTTTACTCAGCTTCTCTCACAGGATCCTAATAATGGTATATCGTCTGACCCTACACTGTTTCTGGATAGACTGGCAGTCATCTTTAGGTAAGTTTGCCATAAGACATTTATCTCATGGTAATATTTTGATATTAAAAGATATAAATAATAAAGTAAAGGATTGTACTAAAACTGATGCTAAAACCTGTATTTTTTTTTTTTTTAGGCATACTGCCCCCACCGTGGAAAACGGGCAGACACATCCATGTCAAAGAGTCATTCAAGAAGTAAGTACCAAAAGTGGGGCTGTTATCAACCCATCCAAGGGATTTTCCTGGTGACACAGCATGTTCATGTTGTAACTGGGACACAGAGGTGTGTAATAAAAAAGGCAGTAGCCACTCTGTTAGGCCGGGGTCACACTTGCGAGAAACTCACACGAGTCTCGCACCTCAATACTCGCACTGGAGTGTGCGGCTAAATGTATTTCTATGCAGCTGAACGCTCCGGGCCAAGTGCCGGGTATTGAGGTGCGAGTTTCTCGCAAGTGTTACCCCGGCCTTATAGCAAGTCAAGCAGCCAAAATGTACAAAAATATATAATTTCTTTACTAATTATCCAAAACGAGTATCATTCATTGAAAAGCAATTAAAAACTGCTACAAAGTGTAAAATCACCACCTTGTCTCCACATAATAACACATGTGAAGACCCAAAACTTCTCTCCGGATATAAGGAAACTATGAAATACACAAGAATTAATGGGGTACTGGAGCCAAACCTATAACTCACATATACATAAGCCATAGATCAGAAATAATTATCCATAGATCAGCGAAAGAGCTAGGATAAATGAATGCTCAATGCAAATAAGACCAAAGAAGCAAGGTGTATACAAGAAGCGCATTATGCTTATTAATGGAGAAGTCCTCTGTTTTTTTGTACATTTTGGCTGCTTGACATGTTATAACATGGGGCCAGTGCCATGTTTTTACACCGTGTTTGTATTTTGGGTGTGTGGCACTGCATCTCTTTATTCGGGTGGTGCCTACTACACAGCTAATATGTCATCTATTCTCAGATATGGCCTGTGATGTCAGAAACATTAAATAAGCATCGGGCGGACAATCGTATTGTGGAGCGGTGTTGTCGATGTCTCCGCTTTGCTGTTCGGTGTGTCGGGAAGGGATCGGCTGCTCTCTTGCAGCCTCTTGTAACTCAGGTATTTTACAGTATGCTGCAGCCATATTGGAATAGTGGATTATATCCACTGATCTATATGCAAGAGTAGACCCCCACCGGTCTGTGCCATGGGTACTTTTGGGTACTTTTGTTGTGTGCTTTTCCTTTATCACCAAGAAAATGCTAGGACTGTGGATTAAAGTCCTTTTTCTTGCTATGCCAGCTTTTTCAACATCAGCTCAAAGCTGACAGTGTTCAGAAGAGAACCAGTGGGTGGTCTACACTATTGAACTTCTACTGATTCTGTCCATATGACGCATGAAAAGAAGGTTCTATCTAGAAGATTACAGCACTGATCACCAGTGCACACATTTTAGTTTTTCAAGACCCTATATTCGTACAACGGTGCGCTCATGTGTCGCTATAATGTTCGGTTACACTTATTGTATTTTTCTCAAATCTACTGAACTTCAGCATTAAAAACTGTTGAATCTATATTTGTACGTATTTATCATTGTGTCTACAATTCCATTTATCCCTTCATACATTAACTCTATGTTTCCTCACTAGATGGTAGATGTGTACCAGATGCACCAACACTCATGCTTCCTCTACCTAGGCAGCATTCTGGTGGATGAGTATGGAATGGAGGAAGGTTGTCAACAAGGTTTGCTTGATATGCTGCAGGTACGTCTCTTCCCAGTGTATAGAAAGATCTGCTTTCCCTCTGCAGCAACCTATTTCCATATAAGCATTGTCGCCTTGTAATGTGAAATTACCTGTCATTTTCCTTATGTTTAATACCAGGCTCTATGTGTTCCCACCTTTCAACTACTTGAGCATCCAAATGGGCTCCGTAATCACCCAGATACAGTAGATGACATGTTCCGGCTCTTAACAAGGTAATGTATGTAGGAATCCTCTTATCAGCTGATTAGCGCATATCACTTACGCCACATGCTGTTCAACCATTTTTAAGGTACTGCCACACTAAACAATCCCGCTAGCGATCACGATAACGACGCATACTAATGAGATCGCTAGCGGGATTGTTTCTATATCGCTAAATGCGGCCACATTTAGCGATATAGTTAACGACGCTATCGCCGTTAGCGATCTTCTTAACGACTTTAGCGGTACAAAAGTACCGCTAAATCGCTAAGAAAAGGTGCCACACAGCGATTAGATACTTACCCAGCGGGAGCGCCAGCGATGAAATAGGGTCCGGAACGATTCCAGCGACGAGCGAGATCACAGCAGGAAGCTCGTCGCTGGAAGCTGCCGCACTGAACAATATCGCTAACGGGATCGCTAAATAGTGACGTTTTTTAGCGATCCCGTTAGCGATATTGTTTAGTGTGGCATACCCTTTATAGTTTTACTCTATTCCGTTCTGTTTTGCCAAAGTTATCGTTTCCTATCTGATTGTGAATTAATGTGTAATGTCGATCACTCCAGGTATTAGGCTTATTTAATTTTGTATTCGCAATATTCTCTTTCCTGTTCTTTGTATTCATCATGTCACCTTGTGTATGTGCTCCCTTAGGTTCATCCAGCGGTGTCCTGTTGTCCTGCTGCGCAGCCAGGTCCTGCTGCATGTTTTGCAGTGGGCCATCGCTGCCACAACACTAGACCATCGAGATGCCAATTGTAGTGTCATGAAGTTTCTCCGTGATCTTATCCACACTGGGGTGTCCAATGATGTAAGTCTTGCTATGTGCTGTATGGTTTCTGTAGGCAAAGGGTGATGGGAGTTAATTCATTGCTCATGAAGATAATTTAGGGCTCCTGGAGTAGAGGTGATGACGTTTTGAAAAGAAAAATAATTAACTCATTTTTAAGTAATTAAACAACAGAAAAGTGTACCTCATCAATGTGTACCTAGTACACATGAGAGAATATAATTATACTGTAGTTCAGGTCTAAGGATGGTTTCACACGATTGCTGTTTGATCGGGCTGCAGTTCTTCTAACCTGAAGGGATTTTCCGGAAATATGATGAAAATGGCCGTCTTCAGAGATATAAAACTGGAGCACAATCTCGTCACATGTCAGGATGGGTTGCAGCCTGAAGAAACACTGCTCAAGACTTGTGTCTCAACTATCAGAGGAGCAGCATCATGAGCAAGCATGACTGATCTCTTCAACCAGCCTTGGAGCAGGACTATGATTGGAGAAATAAAAGCTTCTCATCTCACTGAGCGCAAAAAGTTTTTTTTTTTTGCTTTTTTTCTCCAGCTTCATACTGCTCCAAGCCCATTTGTAAACCTATTCTTCTGAATCAGTCTGACAGCATTACAGAAGGGCACAAAGACTGAATGGATGAAGCTATAGAAAATAAAAAAACATTGCATTCAGCCAAGAAATTTTGTTTTTTTTCTTTCTCCAGTTACAGTTCTACTCCACAGCTGAGTGATTAAATCAGGTATGTTTCACAACGCTTCTCCGATGGTTGAAACATGTTTCAAGGAGTATTTTCTTAGGCATCAACCCATCCTTACACATAATTAGTGCAGGTTGCAGCTTGAAATATGTGATTACGGCCAAGTTTGGATCAGAAGGCCCCCTGTTTGTCTGGATATCACAGTCCATTCTCAGAACATGAATGTCAGATGTGTGAAACCCGCCTAAGAAAGGTAGCCTAATCAAGAAAATTCTTTCAGCTGCAGATGGAAGGAAGAGAGCCACAGTATTCATTACTGATGGGTAGGCGGAGCCCCAGATCAGGATGTCACCTCAGATCAAAAGAGTGCTGACTGGCTGGCCCCTCCAGCTCGGGCTCCTCCTACTCAGCTCCAGTCTAAGATTTGAGGTCCAGAGGATGGTCGCTGCTAATGCAGCTCCTCAGAAGATTTTATTATTTTATATTCGGACAGGAGACTTGGATCACTAGTTGGTCTAGAGGTCTCAGGGGTACCAGCGCTGCTGTACCCCAACCTCTCCCTTGGCGGATCTGTATTTACTCAAAGTCCCTGCAGAATCCTTGCCGGCCCTGGGGATGAGGAGAGCTTCCCTGGCGGGACGCAAACCACACGTGCGGTCACTGCGCTTCCCGCCCTGGGGGGAAGCATGGGCACAGCGCCAGAAACCCCTGAGGGTCCCTGTGGCGCCTTGGCTGGTGAGTACTCCACACAAAATTTTTATTATAATAATGTGTGAGTGCTTTAGCGTCTGATTGAGCAGCGCTATTACTTGTATGTCAGTATGCTTCAGCGCTGCTGTGACAGCACTACTACATGTATGTCAGTATGCTTCAGCGCTGCTGTGACAGCGCTGTTACAAGTAGATGTGGTGATTTTTTGTCCGCAGGCAGATACCTGCAGGACAGAGAGGGAGCAGGAGCGGGGAGTTCGCGCTCAATATTCGAGCTGGCGGGGGGCGTGGCCTAACTATTCCCGGTCTTCTGAGCAGGAAGACGCGCGCTCTGGCGTTTCTCCTGCGACTCCTTCACTGTGGCGGCCATTACACAGGCTCCTGGGCTCCTCAGACCGCTCCTCTCATAAGACACCACGGCCAGCTGGGTGAGTGCTGATTCCTCACCCCGCAGCGCAGCGATCGCTATCCTGCAGCTGCAGTCTCATTAGAGACATAAAAATTGGCTGGGGCTCACAAATATATATATTGTGGTGAGTTTGCAATATTAACCCCTCTGAGGGTTATTTCTACCAGCTAAATTTTTTTGACTGAATACCGCTGGGGTAACCCTGCTTGGTGGAGCGTTAACCCTTCAGCATTTAAAAAAAAAAAAAATTAATAAATAAATAAATAAAAAACCGCATAGTTTTTGCTGGTATTACCGCTTTGACCTGCTCATACAGGTGAGGCATGTCTGAACAGAGTTCAGATGCCGCGGACCATGTCCCAGTGCCATTACGGCAATCAGATACGCAGACCTCCACAGCGTCTAGCGCTGCGGTCGACAGCGGTGGAAAATTGGACGATATCGCTCGATCGATCAACAACTTGTCTGACCTTTTAGGTCAATATGTGTCTGCTAATTCCTCTCAGAGGAAGCGACGCAGGCCGTTACCGGCCTCTACACGGAGCGAGTCAGATGTATCTGATATTGGGCAGAGTTCCCCTTTAAATTCGGATGGAGAAATATCCGATTCTGATGCGGACGAGCCGCAGGGGCGTTCCTCTATGGCGAAGCGTACGGAGGCATTGATTGAAGCCATGAGAGATATATTACAGTTACCGGAGGAGGTAACTAGTCATCCTGGTAAATCAGCACGCATGTTCCAGGAGTCCCGTGCTTCGCGTACAACATTGCCAGCTCTGGATGAGCTTAATAGTGTAATAGAGGAGGAACGTCTATGTCCAGATAAGCGTTTTCATGGAACGCATTTCTTTGATACACTTTATCCTTGCTCTGCGGAGTTAAAGGCTAATTGGACTTCTGCTCCTGAAGTGGATGTGTCTTTATCTCAGCTTAGTAAATCCTCACTACTCCCTATTAAGGGAAAAGCGAGCTTACAGGAGCCTTTGGATAGAAAGGCAGAATTGGCGGCAAAAGCAAGCTATGAGGCTGCGGGTCATGGATTTCGAGCAGTGCTAGGATCCATGTGTGCTGCTAGAGCTTCTCTAAGCTGGCTGGCACGTCTGAAGACGGAGTTGCAAAATGAATCTCCGTTATCTGAGATACGGGAAACTTGTGAATGGTTAGAAACGGCAGCCTGTTATATCTTTGATGCCGGTCTGGATACGGCATCTCTGCTGGCCAAAGCGCAAGCTTCAGCGGTCACAGTCAGAAGAGCTTTATGGCTCAGACAGTGGGCCGGGGACGCAGTTTCCAAACAAGGGTTGTTGGCCTTACCTTACAAGGGTGGCCATCTTTTTGGATCCGACCTCACAGAGCTGATTTCCAAGGCTAAGGCGAAGGAATCAGCATTACCACAGCGAAGGGCCATGGCCTCGGTGTCCAGTAAGCCTGGTGTCTATAGTGGTCGGCGGTCCTTTCGGGGCCGAGGACGATCTAGTCACTCCTCGTGGGGATCGGGTCATCTTTCCTTCTCAGGAAAGAAATCCTCTCAGAAAACTCGTACTCCCTGGAAGCAGAGTTTCCGCCAGGACAAGCGGGAACTTGACAAGAAGCCCGCAAAGTCGGATTGACGCCAGGGGTCCACTCGAGGATTCTCGAGTGGGGGGTCGCCTGCTTCTTTTCAAGGAGACTTGGATGGCTCGCGTTCCAGATTCCTGGGTAACGCGGATAGTGTCGGCAGGCTATTTCATAGAGTTTGTTTCTCGACCCCCAAATGTTTTTTGTCAATCTCGCGTTCCGTCGGAACCCGAGCTTGTTGTCGCTCTACAGCGAGAGGTCGAATCTCTGCTACAAAAGGGTGTAGTGATACCGGTTCCGTCAGAGGACCGAGGGAAAGGTTTTTATTCCAACCTTTTTATAGTTCCCAAAAAGGAGAACAAATTTCGCCCGATTCTGGATCTCAAGCGATTAAACCGGCATGTCCATGCCCGGAAATTTCGCATGGAGTCGCTTCGTTCCGTTGTGGCGGCTCTGTCACAGAACGATTTTTTGGTGTCAATCGACATTCGCGACGCTTATTTGCATATTCCCATCGGAAAGGCTCATCAGCGCTTTCTTCGATTTGCCATAGGTCAGAATCATTACCAGTTCGTGGCTCTGCCGTTCGGCTTAGCCTCAGCGCCAAGGGTCTTTACAAAAATTCTGGCGCCCCTCATGGCAATCCTTCGAAGACAGGGGATTACGATTCTCCCTTATCTGGACGATCTTTTGATCGTGGCTTCCTCGGAGGAGGAGGCGTTGACGGCTCGGGATTTGTCTCTTCAGTTTCTGAAGGACTTCGGTTGGCTGGTCAATTGGGAGAAGTCGTCCCTGGAACCATCGAGGACAATCCTCTTTTTGGGAATGCATCTCGACACGTTTCGGTCGGTAGTTTCCCTACCACCAGACAAACAGTCATGTCTTCTTCGACATGTACAGATTATGAAATCCTCAACGGCAATGTCCCTACGGAAGTGTATGCGTCTTCTGGACTGATGGTGGCGTCCATGGAGGCAATTCCTTTTGCCCAGTTCCATTCCAGGACTCTCCAAAGGTTCATCTTGAGTCGATGGAACCAGTCGCAATCGCTGGATTGCAGTGTCACCATTTCTCGCGCGGTGCGGGATTCTCTAGAATGGTGGTTACGTCCAGGGGCATTCTCCCTGGGGAAGTCTTTCCTCCCTCCGAAGTGGTCAGTCATAACCACCGATGCCAGCCTGACGGGCTGGGGGGTGTTTGGAACAATCTCTGGATTCAGGGGTATGGTCATCGGAAGAGTCTTTTCTTCCGATCAACATCCTGGAATTGAGGGCGATTTTCCTTTGCCTCCAACATTGGACGGTCCCTTTGAGCGGTCTGCCAGTCCGAGTGCAGACAGACAATGCGACGGCTGTCGCGTATATCAATCACCAAGGTGGGACAAGGAGTTCCAGACTCATGGTAGAGGTGTCCCGAATTCTGATTTGGGCAGAGGCCAGTGTACCAGCCATTTCGGCGATTCACATTCCAGGGGTTCAGAATATTACAGCGGACTTTCTCAGTCGCAGAAGGATGGATCCCGGGAATGGAGCCTCCACCCGGAAGTTTTTGCACTACTGTGCTCTCGCTGGGAACCCCCCAAGTGGATTTGATGGCATCCAGGTCCAATGCCAAGTTACCGACATTCATGTCCAGGTACAAGGACCCGAAGGCGGTGGCGGTGGATGCTCTAGTGGCTCAGTGGGATCAGTTCGAGCTGATCTATGTATTCCCGCCGATATCCTTACTTCCTCTAGTACTGCGTCGGATCAGACTAGAGAGAATTCCAGCTATTTTGATAGCTCCAGACTGGCCAAGAAGGGTGTGGTTCTCGACAATAATGTCGCTGTTGGCGGCACCTCCTTTTCCACTCCCTCTTCAACTGGACTTGTTGACTCAGGGGCCCGTTTGTCATCCGGACTTGATGTCCCTGCGTTTGACGGCGTGGCTCTTGAGACCGAAATCTTGACCCGTAGAGGTTTCTCAGCCGAGGTCATTGCTACCCTTCGTGCTGCAAGATGTCCGGCTACTACTAGGATTTACCACAAAATTTGGGAAACCTTCTTTTCGTGGTGTTTGGGGTCCTCTCGGAACCCGAGAAAATTTTCCATTCCCAACCTGTTGGCTTTTCTGCAGCATGGGCTAGACAAGGGTTTGGCAGTCAGCACTCTGAAAGGTCAGATTTCTGCTCTGTCCTTATTGTTCCGGAGAACCATTGCTTCAAATAGAGACGTGCTCTCCTTTTTCCGAGGTATATCTCGTAAGTTTCCGCCGCGGAAGGCACCCGTGTCTCCTTGGCGGCTCAACCTTGTTTTGGAGGTTCTTCAGCATAAACCTTTTGAGCCTATGGTTTCTGCTAGCCTTTCTTTACTTTCTTGGAAGGTGGCTTTCCTTGTTGCAGTCACTTCCTTGAGGAGAGTTTCTGAGTTGGCAGCTCTTTCTTGTTCGCCTCCTTTTCTGGAGTTTTTTCCGGATCGTGTAGTGCTTCGCACTCGGGGTGATTTTTTGCCTAAAGTGGTGTCACAATTTCATGTTAATCAGGATATTGTGTTGCCTTCACTCTGTCCGGATCCGAAAAATGCGAAAGAGCGAGATTTACACACATTGGATTTAGTGCGGGCCTTGAAGTTTTATCTATCTATTACTCAAGGTTTTCGTAAGACGGACTCCCTGTTTGTGGTTCCAGCAGGTCGTCGGCGTGGTCAACGAGCTTCCAAGGATTCTATAGCTCGTTGGATCCGGTCAGCTATTTTGGAAGCTTACCGCCTTCGGGGTGAATCTTGCCCGATTAAGATTCGAGCCCATTCCACGAGAGCTGTGGCCTCATCGTGGGCTTTTCATCAAGGTGCCCCGGCAGTGCAGCTCTGCCGAGCGGCAACCTGGCGCTCTGTCCACACGTTTACAAGGTTTTATAAAGTGGACGTCAGTGCTTCCGCTGATGCAGCCCTCGGACGTAGGGTCCTGCAGGCAGCTGTAGTTTACAGTTCTGGATGAACTTGTGTTTAGCGCTGGTTGCGCTTTGTTGTTAAGGTTGTTGGGTTTCTGCCTTTTGTTGGTTTTTCCCACCCTTATTTTTGAACTGCTTTGGGACGTCCCATCAGTAATGAATACTGTGGCTCTCTTCCTTCCATCTGCAGCTGAAACACGGATTTTGGTAAAAACTTACCTGTAAAATCCTTTTCAGCGAAGGAAGGAAGAGAGACACAGCACCCTCCCATGGCAGAAGTGTGTTGATGTTTTCAGATGCAGCGCGACCCTTATCTGATAGCGATTATCTGGGCTGAGGTCAGCGCGCTAAGGCTCTGTTCAGCATCGCCAGCTCATCGCAGTAGTCAGGTTCCGTGAGTAGTACCTGGAACTCTGGGTTTTTGGCTTTCTTTGCATGCATAACCTGTATCCTTGTGTTTTTTCTCTGAAGTTCCTTCAGAAGGGGTTATGTTGCTCCGCTGGTGATCTTGGCTCTTTTCCTAAAAGCTTTGGTACGACTGGAGCTGAGTAGGAGGAACCCGAGCTGGAGGGGCCAGCCAGTCAGCACTCTTTTGATCTGAGGTGACATCCTGATCTGGGGCTCCGCCTACCCATCAGTAATGAATACTGTGTCTCTCTTCCTTCCTTCGCTGAAAAGGATTTTACAGGTAAGTTTTTACCAAAATCCGTGTTTTCACTGCTTTTTCGAGCCAGTGCTCCATTCATTCTTTGTGGTGAAAAGAGAGCGCTGTACTGAATTGTGTCCTGTAGTCCCAGAGAGATTGAATAATGTGGAGGCTCACATGTGTGGCTACTGCTTTATTCCAATGGGGGCATCTCAGAGCCCTGTTCGCAAGATCAGTGGGGATTCCATCTTGTAGATATAAGCTTACATTTTGGGAATAATCTTTTTGGGACTGTAAATACTATTTTTGTATATATAACGACTTAAGATAGGAAATCTTAAATGCAGATTATTGTACACCCATCGCCATATAGTAAAGTTTCTTTCATGTGAAAATGGGATGTTTTGTAACAAGGAACGGATTGGATCACATCAGAGAAGCTTTTCAAGTCTTGTCTCCTCTGTCTCAATTTCCAGCATGAAGAAAACTTTGAGGTACGGAAGGACCTAATCCAACAGGTGCTGGGCCAGTTTGGTCAACAACTGATTAATCAGCTTCTACATTCGTGCTGTTTCTGCCTCCCACCTTACACCTTGCCTGATGTAGCTGAAGTCATCTGGGAGATCATGATGTATGACAGGCCGGTAAGGAAAACGTTCTCTGTGGATCTCATTGCTCATATTGGCTGATGTCCTTGTAATGAATGACTTTGGCTAGTGCTGTAATTCAGTGGAAGTCAATTTTGTTGGACTCTCGTATGCCGGAAAAATGCATACATGCAAAATCGCTTGTTTTTGCTGTGTTTTTTGATTTTTTTTTTAATGCGTCTTCCCCTTTGTCAGTATCGGTGAAAAACACTGAAAGAATTGACATAATGCAGATTTGAAAACACTTTAAATCTGCATGGGAAAAATAAGCAACGTGTGCACGAGATTTCAGAAATCACATTCACTTTGTTGGGACATTAAAATGCTGCATTTCTTTGCTGCAAAAATGCGACGTGTGAACAAACCTTAACTTGGCAAGCTTCTTTCCAAAATTCTTGGTTTGTAACTTGCATATTCTGAATCCGAGTTTATGCGCGTGAACCCATTTTTTGATTTCTCCTTTCAGACATTTTGTAGGTGGCTGGAAACATCGTTGAAGAGTTTACCAAAGGAGATGTCGGGGGGTGCTATAACAGTGACACATAAACAGTTAACAGATTTCCATAAGCAAGTCACAAGGTGAGACAGATTACTGGGTGACCACGCATTAGACAAGATGTGCAACAGTATCGCACAGGTTAACCAAAGACCAGGTCTGATGTCAATCAGACGACCGATGGACCAAGGGGCCTCCACCTGAGATACGTTTGCGTTGTCATGTTTTTTCCACATCACACTCTTGGAACCTTCTACCTTTCTGCATTTTCTGGCCTGTGTTTGGGTGATTGATTCTGTGACCCACACCCTTGTGCCCGGTAACTACTGACTTTCCTTTGTGTGTTCCAGTGCTGAGGAATGTAAACAGGTGTGTTGGGCTCTGAGAGATTTCACCAGGTTATTCCGATAGCAGTGCTCCTACGTCACCAGCCTGTCTGTCACGGTGAGTTGTTTGCTTTGGATCCCAGGTTGTGTTTTGCTGCTGTTGGGAACAGGTGATTCATATCTGGTACAACCGCCTGCTGGAAACTAGCTTCTGTTTGACACATACTTGTCTGAAGCTACACTGTACATGGATTTGCCTAATTGCCATAATTTTGCAGAATGTATTTCCAGGACCGATTACAATGTGTTTCTCAGGAGCTTCCCCTGAGAACAGAAGCCTGACCAGGCTTTTTCATTCTATCTATGCACATGGCGGCACCATTGTAAGTGTGCTGTTGTATTTGCCACTCAATTTGTGCATAGCAGAGTTCATTTTTTAGTGAGGACTCCAGCCTAAAAAAAAAAATAGTGATTTTGTCCCTTAAAGGGAACCCATCATGTTGAAAATGGTATCTGATCTGCAGGCAGGATGTTTTAGAGCAGGAGTGATAGACATGCGTTTGTACACCGTGGGTGTTGTACTCGGTGACTGATAGTCGTCCCTGTATGACTGTGTATGTAGAGATAGCTGTCAATCACTGAGTAGGACCACTCTCTGGACTCGTATGTATACAAACACCAGGGGTTTCAATGAATAAAATACAAGTAAAGGTACTGCCACACTAAACAATCCCGCTAGCGATCACGATAACGACGCATACTAATGCGATCGCTAGCGGGATTGTTTCTATATCGCTAAATGCGGCCACATTTAGCGATATAGTTAGCGATCTTCTTAACGACTTTAGCGGTACAAAAGTACCGCTAAATCGCTAAGAAAAGGTGCCACACAGCGATTAGATACTTACCCAGAGGGAGCGCCGACGAGAAAATAGGGTCCGGAACGATTCCAGCGACGAGCGAGATCACAGCAAGAAGCTCGTCGCTGGAAGCTGCCGCACTGAACAATATCGCTAACGGGATCGCTAAATAGTGACGTTTTTTAGCGATCCCGTTAGCGATATTGTTTAGTGTGGCATACCCTTTACACTGAATCTTTTCCCACAAACATATATTTGATTCTGCTCAGTTTGTCCTTCATTATACCGTGCAGGCCATAGGTTGGACTACAGTTACAACTTGACAGGTTCCCTATAGGTCTAAATGACTGCTCCCGAGCTGCAGAGGTATACACCAAGTCTTATGTACCTCTGAGACAGATTCCATTTAAAAAAGCGCTACCATCATGCTGTTAATATATTGCAATCATCATATTATGTTGCACTGTGTACTCACAATTGCTCATTTTGCCTTTTTACCCAGCTAATTCTTCTCTTTGCTCTGTATAGAAACAGGAAATCTCTCTTCCCTGCACTTATCATTCCCCTCTTCAACTCCTGACCCAGCTGCTCCCTCCTGCCATGTACTTTTGCAGTGACTTATCACTCATACAGGGAAAATTGACCTCCTGTTTCCACATAGAGCTTAGGACTCAGCTAGTCAGTCTTTTAATCATGTGGTGCCATAGACAGAATGGAAAAAAGAATTAGCTGGGTAGAAAGACAAAATGAGCAATTGTAAGTACACATTATAATGATGACTGCAATATATTAAGAGGATAAAAAGTTTGGTAGGAGGACTTCCGTTTTAATGGAGTATTCCAGCAACAAGCATTTATCACCTATTCATTGCCAAACCATCCGCACAGCTGTAGCAAGGATTAATTTCTAGGTGGCCATGGTTAAGAAAGTGTGGCACGGTTTGTCACTTCTATGTTTAGTAGGGCAGCAGGATGCATGCTCGACCACTACGTCAAATTAGTCTAGTCTCTTGTCTCCACTGTAACTTCAACCCCTTCATGATATGGCGATTTTCCCCTTTTCTCCTTCGCCTCATTGGGGGACACAGACCATGGGTGTTATGCTTCTGCCACCAGGAGGCTGACACTAAGTAACACAAAGAAAGTTAGCTCCTCCTCTGCAGTATACACCCTCATGCTGGCTCTCAAAGAACCAGTTCTTGCTTCGTGTCCGTGGGAGGCACACTGGTCTGGTCTTCAGACCATAATTTTTTATTTTATTCTATTTTTTAACTATTTTTTCCAACAGTGGCTTCGGATCCTTTCAAGGGTCTGATCTCCGCAAACCAACAACAGGCAGGAACGTGGATTGTCGCCTCTACGTACCCCCTCCTGCAACGTACAAGCCATGCCTAAGCTGATTTTAGGGGCAACGGGTCCCTTCGGGGCACCGCTCTCCCCACACCAACAACAGACGGGAACATGGAGTGTCGGCTCCTGAAGCCAGACTACAGCCGGACAACAGCCCTGTCCCATCCCAGGAGATTGAACCCCTTGGATGTACAGAGGACCTCATGGCGGCCCCCACTGAATCGCCACTGCTTGAACAGCAGCGACGAATTGAGGACGGATGGTCACTCTCCACCTCCCTGTCAAAGGGATGATGGATTGAGGGTTCCCTGCACCGTCCATAATCCAGCTGACATGATGGCGGGAGCTCTTCTCACTCCAGGTCCTGCGGCGGTCTCTAGACCGGGACGCACACCACCGGTAAGTGTGGGCCCGAAACGTGGTATGGCAGATGCAGCGTCTCTGACAGTGGGGTCTGTGGCTGGCATGGGAAAAATTTTTAAAGAATATCCGCCCTCTTTCTGAAGTTTGTGATGCCAACTCCGCCCTTCTCTGCGCACGTCTCGCGCTGTCACGGCCTACCAAGTCTCCCACACGGCGAGACTTCCTGAACTCTCAGCGGCCCCTCGCCAGTGAAGCGCAGTCATCTGCGGCGGCTCCTTGCCGGACATGCACCGCCGGTGAGTGAATCAGGGTAATGTTCCTGTCGGCCACAAATTTAGGCCCTGGCTTAGGCCTATTCACGGAGGCTCCGCCTACTGGATGGCATTGCCCGAGCTCCTCCCCTCGAATGGGCGCTTCTTGCTCACTGCGAGACTTCCAGCCTCTGCAATCCTGGGGGCCATCTTTGTTCACCCGGATGTCTCATGCCGGAACGCTGAGAAGATACCGGTGGCGCTTCAAGGGGGCACATCGACGAGCAGTGGAATCAACTGGTTCTTTGCAGGATTTGGTCCTGGAATCAAATCCCACCATGAATGACATAGGACCTGCAGCACCCACGGGCAACTGTCCTGGGTAAGTGCTCTGACCCTGCGGCAGACACATCAGCCCCATTGGCCTTCCCTGCAGAGGATATGGGATTAACAAGTCAGGGGGCATTCTGTGGTATATTAAGTATCTCATCTGGCAGGGACTGGGACCCAGACTGCACTCAGCACAAGTGTTCATAGCCCTCCTGAGTGGGATTCGTGCTCAGTCCATGGCGTCATTGACCAAAGTGATACAGTCCCTTCAAAATCACCCTCTACTGGTCGGGTCTTCACCAGCCTGCCTCGGAGTACTCCTCCTTTCCTAATGCAACACGGTGGCTCAGTCGTTAGCACTGCAGCCTTGCAGCGCTCGAGTCCTGGATTCAGATCCAACCAAGGACAACATCTGCAAGGACTTTATATGCTCTCCCAGTGTTTGCGAACTCAGGCGAAATATCCACAGATTACCGAAGGGCGACGGATCCCTTCAGGGCTCCGTTCTCCCCAAACTTACAACAGGCGGGAACGCAGAGTGTCGCCTCCACGTACCCACTCCTGCACCATTCCTTTGTCCCATAGCACGTCTCTTGGGTTTTTCCGCGCTCACTTAGGCCATCAATCATATCTTAAGGATTGACAAGGTCTGTATCTCTGCCCTGGACCTTGCTGGTCCTTTAAGAGAGCTATACGTCCTCAGCGTGTTCGCAGCCACCCAGAAGTTTCAGGGCACAGTTCAGGGGCAAAGTGAGCGACCAGATAAACGCTTCACAGGTCAGAAACCTTTTGAAGCGAGATATCCCTTTCCTCGGATCCACGTAAGGAGTGGGCAGAATCTCCTCCAGTTGACCCACCGGTATCTCGTCTGGCTTCAAAATCCTTTTTCGTTTTTCATCAGATGACGGGGCGACGGATCCTTTCAAGGTTCCGATCTCCCCAAACCAACAGGCGAGCATGCGGAGTGTCACCTCCACGTATCCTCTCCGGCAACATGGGATGCCATGCCTGGGCTGATTTTTAGGGGCGACAGATACCTTAAAGGGCACCGATCTCCCCATACCATCAAAAGATAAGCACATGGAGTGTCGCCTCTATGTATCCTATTCTGCAGCCAGGCCATTGCCGGACAACTAGCCCTGTCCACCCGGGGGCTTGAACTCCGTTGCTGTACAGAAGCACCCCACTTTTCTGGCGTCCGAGCAGCCCCCACTGCATCACCACTGTTTAGCGGATGATGCAAGGTGGCAGACGGTCCCTCTCCACCTCCATGTTATGAGGATGGTGGATCGAGGGGTCATCACCTTAACTCTGCACCGTCCAAAGACAGAAGCGACAGCAAGAAACGGTTTATCCTGACCTGCTGGATACAACTGCATTTTCCACCACGCGTCAGTTTCTCCGGGTACGTGTAAAAAAAAAAAAAAAAAAAAAGGATCTGAAGGAAGTTTGGGCCGAGGCAGCGCAACTAGCCAATCAACTCTCTCGAGCGGGAGACTATGGGTCCACGCCTTTTTGGATGCAACTACTCACGCGGCTCTGTCAGCAGCGAATGCCATTAAAATCAGAAGGGCATTATGGCTCAGAAAATGGAAAGCGGACTCTGTGTCCAAAACAGTCTCCAACATCTCTCCCTTACCAGAGTGGTTGGTTATTTGGTGAGGTTGGAACCAATCCAGGCTGGCCGACTACTTTCTTCCAATCGGGATGTTCCACATGCAGGGACCGATCCGGGACCTCAAATTTCTAACAAGTTTATTAAGGTCTGCCTTTTTTGGATGGAATTCCTCCGTTCGTTTATTACCTCAACGGGAAAAGGTGAAGTTTCTGACATCCATCGTCATTCGGGATGCTTACCTCCACATTCCAATTTTTTTTTCCCCTCACCAAAGATTTCTCGCTTCCCCATTTACGAACAGCATTTTCGATTCACGGCCTTGCTACCACTCCCATAGTGTTCACAAGGGTCATGGCAGCTGTCATGTCCATCTTGCACTCTCGGGGCATGGTCCTCCTGTCCTATCTGGACGATTTTCTAGTCAAGGGACTGTACTTTTCAGAACTGCGCTGAGTCTGTATGTATCACTTGCGATACCCTGTCTCGCCTGGACTGGCTGTTAAGCCTAAGCAAGTCTTTCACATTTCCAGCCCAGTGGTTATCCTTTTTGAGGATATTCCTGAACAGCTCCAGAGGGTTGGTACTTCTCCCTCGAGACAAGGCTTTGGTCCTCCAGCAGGAAGCTTACGCACTGTGTCCCTCGTCCCCTCTTTCCATCCGGGTTGCTATGAGGGTTCTGGGAAATATGGTTGCGACAATGAAGCAGTCCCCTTCATGCCTCCTGTCTCTGTGGGTCAGACTGGCTCTCAGTCAGTGGACTTGAGCTTCTCCCTCAACTAGGGGAGATCCTTTTTTCCAGTCTAATGTTAGTAGTGTCTACCGATAGCCAGTCTTCACCACAATACTCAAGGCCGCCGGCCAACTCGGACTCCCAGACTCCCGATCAACGTTCTGGAGATCCAAGCGATATGACTAGCCCTACAGCAGTTCCATTGTCTTCTGGCGGGTCCCCCCATGCGAATTCTGGTGATCTCGGCAGGGCGCATCCCAGGAGTAGGAAACTAGGCTGCAGACTTCCTCAGTCGAGTGGGAACTTCTTCCAACTTAAGTGTCTTAGCTAGGGCACTCGGATGTAGATCTGATGGCGTCCAGACTGAATGCCAAAGTACTCAAGTTCTAACCCAGGCGGGACTCTCACAAGTTGTGAGCAACTAGTGCTGTAAGGCCGCCTCAGCACACATTTCATGGTAATGACGGTGGTGCAGCCAAAGTCATCCTCATGACAAGCAAAGACATTCCAATATCGGCCCAGTAGGGCCTCCACCTGTTGGACTTGTGACGGAGTGAGGTCAGAGAGCTCACCCCGCATCCAGGGTTCACGGATACCTCCCCCTTCTTTTCCTTCATAACAATCTGGATTCAGGCCTGGCGCGCAGTTCGCTGAAAATCCAGATTTTGGCCTTATCCGTCGTCTTACAACAAATATGCAAGTGAGGTCTTTCACGCAGGGATTATCTCATTTGGTCCTTCCCTATCGCATACCGCTAGATTTTTTTGTTTGGGGCCTTAACTGCTCCTAAGGGTCTTACAGTAAACTCCTTTGTTGATCCGGACTGACCTTACGGTCATGGAAGGTTGAACTTTTTTCTTCTGCAGTCACGTCATTCAGGCGACTTATCGAAGGTCCCGCTGTCTTTTCAGACACCACACATTTTGAAGCTCTATAATATTCACATCCAGACTTCTGCAGATGTGAGTCTTGGCAGGCGGACTCTACAGGCAGCGCATTTTTAGAAAGCGGTTCTGCTGGGCCTGATCTATGTTGTCCCCACCTAGGGACTGCTTTGGGATGTCCCATGGTCTGTGTCCCCCAATGAGGCGAAGAAGAAATAGGGATTTTTGTGTACTCACCGTAAAATCCTTTTCTCTAAGCCAATCATTGGGGGACACAGGACCATGGGTGTTATGCTGCTGCAGCTAGGAGGCTGACACTAAGTAGATACAAAAAGGTTAGCACCTCCTTGCAGTATACACCCACATACTTGTTAATGGCTTTGTGTTTGACCTGTAAATTGACATGTTATACTCTTATATGTTGTTATTGCTCTCCTACTGCTTTTGCACTGAACTGGTACTCTGGGAGCCAGCATGAGGGTGTATACTGCAGAGGAGGAGCTAACTTTCTTTGTATTACTCAGTGTCAGCCTCCTGGTGGCAGCAGCATAACATGGTCTGTGTCCCCCAATGATTGGCTCGGAGAAAAGGATTTTGCGGGGAGTACACAAAAATCCCTATTTTTTTTTCCCCAAAAAAAGTAACTGTTTTACTTTTTCGTCTGTATAGCCTTATCAGCGCTTATTTTTTGCGAGATGAGTTGTACTTTTTAATCATGCCAGAAATTCTACCACATAGTGTACTGGAAAATAGGAAAATTTCAAGGGTAGTGGAATTGAAAAAAAAAAAAATGCAAATCCACAATTGCTTTTTTTAATTTTTTTTTTATTTTTTATATATGTTCACTATATGGTAAAACTGACCTGGCAATATGATTCTCCAGGTCAATATGAGTGCGCAGATACCAAACATGTATGTTGTTTTTTTTTTTTTTTTTTATTTTAAGTGGTAAAAATAAAAATGCTTTTGTCACCATTTTCCGAGACCTGTAACATTTTTTTTTTTTTCGGGATATGGGACTGTGTGAGGGTTTACATTTTGTGCCTTGAGCTAACTTTTTTTACTGATACCATTTTGGGTTATACCAACACAAAGCAAAAAAAAGTGCACTAAAGTCTCATAAAACTACGGTAAATCCTTTATAAAAGCAAAGCTAATAAATAACAAAACAAACCGTATATACCCGAGAATAAGCCGAGGAACCTAGTTTTGCTATGGAAAACTGGGTAAGCTTATTGACTCGACTATAAGCTGGGTATGCATTGTTCCCTCATCCCTGTCCTGGTATGTGTGGCACCCCCGTCCTGTTGTCCCCTCATTCCTGTATGTGTGGCACCCCTGTCCTGTTGTCCCCTTATCCCTGTCCTGGTATGCGTCGCACCCCCGTCCTGTTGTCCCCTCATCCCTGTCCTGGTATGTGTGGCAGCCCCGACCTTATTGTCCCCTCATCCCTGTCCTGGTATGTGTGGCACCCCCGACCTGTTGTCCCCTCATCCCTGTCCTGGTATGTGTGGCTCCCTCCTCATTGTATGCATGACTGGCTGGGGTCACACACACACCCCCCCCCCATTATTGTATTGGCTGACACACCATCATTGTATTTGGCTGGCTGGCTCACCCTCCTCGTGCGTTCGACTGCATCTCCGATGGTAGCAGCAATCTTCTTTCTGTGCAGAGTGGTACTGCTCATTAAGGTAATGAATATGTGCTCCACGCCTTTGGGAGTGGAAATGTGTGCATGTTCATTACCTTAATGAGAGGTACCACGTGACCGCTCTGCACAGGAAGAATCGTAGAGTTGGAAGGGACATCCTGGGCCATGTGGTCCAACCCCCTGCTTAAAGCAGGATTCACTAAATCATCCCAGATGTCTGTCCAGCCTCTGTTTGAAGACTTCTATTGAAGGAGAGCTCACCACCTCTCGTGGCAGCCTGTTCCACTCATTGATCACTCTAAGGCCGGGATCATACATGCAGCTGCTCGCTCCACTCCCAAGTGCCGGCGCCAGAGCTAGGATTTCACATGTGAGCGTCGGACGATTTCGCCGCATGTGTGATCCCTGCCTAACTGTCAAAAACAGGATTTTGGTTGCTTACCATAAAATCTGTTTCTCGGAAGCCTTCATTGGGGGACACAGATAACCATGGGTGTATGCTGCTGCCACTAGGAGGCGCTGACACTATGCATATGCAAAAATAAAGGTTGGCTCCTACACCCCACCGACTGCAAGAAGCAAATCAGTTAGTGAGAAAGCAGTAGGAGAACAACATGATAGAATAACAAACGGACAACTCAACTGTAACAATAGCACATCGAAGAAGAAACAGGAGTTGTAGAAAAAAACATGGGAGGGTGCTGTGTCCCCCAATGAAGGCTTCCGAGGAACAGATTTTACGGTAAGCAACCAAAATCCTGTTTTCTCTATCGCTTCATTGGGGGACACAGGTAACCATGGGACGTCCCAAAGCAGTCCTTGGGGAGGTAAACAGCAGAAAACTATTGCGATCAAAGAGCTTACCACTGCCGCCTGCAAGATACCTCTGCATAGGCTGGCGTCCACCGAAGCGTAGGTATGGACCCGGAACAACTTGGCAAACTTGTGGATGGAAGACCGGGTTGCCGCTTTGCAGAGTTATAGGGCGGATGCCCCATGTGTACCGGCCAGGAGGCGCCCACTGCCCGGGAAGAGTGAGCCTCTTAACCAGTGAGCCTCCAAACTTGCGGACCAGATCCAGCGCGCAATCGTAGCCTTGCAGGCGTGTGTCATCTGGATGACGAATAGGAGATCCGACTTCCTAAGGGAAGCGGTCTTAGTGAGATAGATCCTCACTGCCCTGACCAGGTCTAGCCTGTATAGTGAATGCTCCGAAGAATGAATCGGAGCTGGGCAGACGGAAGGGATGACAAAGTCCTCAATCAGGTGAAAAAGAGTGGATACCACTTTGTGAAGGAAGAAGGCGGAAGATATGGCCCGTCTGGTAGCTTCCAGGAGTGTCCGCCAGGAGATTGATGAACCCAGAACTACTGGGCCAATGTGGTGCAATAAAAGAGATCATCACCTCTTCCTCTTTGAACTACTTCAAAGGCCTGGGAAAAAAGGTAATGAAAAACGCGAAGTGTGACCAGGCAATGGCTGTAGCATCAGCGACCCCGTGAGGGGGACGCGGGACCTGGAAACGAACCGTGGAACCTTCCTGTACAGCCGGGAAGGGCGTGAGATCCACATCCGGAGTTCTCCCAAGAAGACAGATCAGATGGAAGACGTCCCGGGACAGGGACCAGTCTCCTGCAACGAGAAGCTCGCGGCTGAGAAAAAACGGCAGTCTAGTTGACCCGCCAGAAATGAGCGCTGTGGATATTGTCGGAAACGTTGTTTTCGCTCAGTGAGGGCTCCTGGATATCTGACAGTCGCCAGGGGACTCCTGGACCCTCCTTGGTGATTGACGGATACCACCGCTGTGGCGTTGTCCGACTGAATTTCGCGGACGAAAGTCCCTGATGAAGTCGAGGTACGGGATAAGTACTAGGTCTCTATCCTCGAAAAAAAACTATGAATGCCACCATGATCTTTATGAAAGACCGTGGGAGCGGTCACAAAATCGAACGGCAGGACAAGAAACTGGAAGAGATTTCGCTGTACTGCAAAACATGAGAACCTCTGATTTGTTGGCAAAGGATTCTGCGTCCCCATGGAAGCAAATACTGAGTGGAGGGACTCCATCCTGAAAAGGATCCGGGAGGACTCTTGAGATCAAAAACTAGAGATCCAGAGTGAGTCGAACCACGCCACCCTTCCTTGGCGCAACCAACAGGTTCTGAATAAAAAACCTGTAAGGCATTCTTGTGCCGAGGAGGACCTGGCAGGTCCGGTCCTGGTGGGGCTACCGTGGGAGCTATGAGGATGCCAGGGAGAAAGCCTGAAGGAAGCCTTCTTCCTAACCTGACAGGTCTGCGTCATGCGCTGACCGGAGGGATCCTCTGTCACCGTCACACGGTGAAGAGGGCCGAAAGGAGCGGAACTGCTGCTTCAGAGGAGGCCTGCGAGGTTTGGAATGAGGAAGGAGAGAACTGGTGGCTCCAGGTGCCTCCTTTAATGATCTAGTCCAATCGTGGAACCAAACCAGCGTTCTCCCTGGAAGGGGAGACAGGTAAGCGACCTCTTCGATGAAAGGTCCGCTTGCCATGCTTTGAGCCAAATGTTCCTACAGATGGCCTTCATATTGCCAAATATGTCCCTGCATAGGGAATCTGGTCTGCAAGGACGGCAAGCTCACTCGGCAGGGCTCCCGCATGCCCTCACGAAGTTGTTTTGGCCCATCTGGCTATGGCCTTTGGTAGAGGCAGAGGCCGTGGCAAAATGTAGAAGCCGTCGTTCCCAAGGCTGATTTTTCCAGCGATCCTATAATCTTTTCGTTGGAATCCTTGCGGGAAGCTGTATTAGAAGGCAGGGGACTGTGTTGGT
Source organism: Oophaga sylvatica (assembly GCA_033576555.1). Taxonomy (NCBI): domain Eukaryota; kingdom Metazoa; phylum Chordata; class Amphibia; order Anura; family Dendrobatidae; genus Oophaga; species Oophaga sylvatica. Next base: position 333,271,484 of record JARQOD010000004.1, on the reverse strand, counting down.
GGCCAGTCTGGGTACTGGCGTAACCACAGCCGGGGAAGGCATCCAGATAGCGGTGAGCTGTGGGGAGGAGGGTATAAGATGCCGAGGCGCTTCCCTGTTTGAAAGCGTCTGGTCGAATTGTCCCTTTCCCTCATGAGTGTCTCCACAAATTCAGCTTGTGGGCAAAAGACCCTGGAAGGTAGTTAGACCGTCTAAACGAAACCGCCTGATCTGCGAGTTTCGAAGAGGTATCTTAGATGCCTAGGGTCTGATGGACAGCAGTAATCAGGCTCTGCACCATGTTTGAATGCTGGAGGCCTGTCTGGATCCATCCAGGTCCGACTCATGTTCTAGTGGCGCGTCCAAAGATGCCTCGGTTGGGTGCTCCTGTCTGGGCCTCTTGCGGCCTGAGATGGAAGGGCCCTGTGAAGAACCCTATGATACACTGGCGACTGCGGGAGCTGGAAAGGCAAGCTGTCATTTATGGACGCTGGGGTCTGCCACCCTGGTGACAAACCCACAACAGACTGCGACCAAGAGAGAGACCGTCCCGGGATAGGGGTCTTAGACTAGCCCGTGGCAGAAAAAAGGACTCCAGGTAGTGGATACCGTGTAGTGCTGCGGGCCTGGCACAGGAGAGAGAGCAAGCCCTCCTCCCTAACTGATGCTAGAAGGTTGGGAGTGAAAAGATTATCACATAAAGTGCTGAATTAGAAGTCACCACTAGATGTCAGTACAACCCTACAAAGCTATGCAACAATCCTAGTCAGTGGATTGGTCCTCCACCATGTCTAGCCAAACGTCCCTGAACAGCAGGAAATGACCGCCGAGCTTGGGAGGAATGCTGGCTCTGGGGCCGAGTCATGCCGAGGAAGATCTGCCAGGTCTTGGTCTGGTGGATCTACCCTGGGAGTTATTGGAACGCCAGGAGGGGGAAGGCCTAAAGGAAGCCTTCTTCTTGACCTGGCGATTCTGCGGCCTGCGTTGACTGAAGGGATCCTCTGACACCGGAAAACGGCGAAAAGGCTGAAAGGAGCGGAACTGCCTTCTTTGGACGGGTCTGTGAGGCTTTGACTGAGGGAGGAGGGAGCTCGTGCCTCCCGTTGCGTCCTTTATGATCTGATCCAACCTGGCGCCGAACCGACGCTCTCCCTGAAAAGGGAGACCTGTGAGTGACTTTTTGACGAAAGATCAGCCTGCCATGCTTTGAGCTAGATGTTCCCCGGATGGCCACGGTATTGCTGGATGCCTGTGCCGCGCAGGATGCTGCATCCAGGGAGGCAGAAACTAAATATTGCCCAGCATGGGAAATTTGGTCTGCGAGCTCCGCCAGCTCTCTGGAAGGTGCTCTGTCCAAGATGCCCTTACGGAGTTGTTTGGCCCATCTGGCTATAGCCTTTGAGACCCAAGTGGACGCAAAGGCTGGGCATAAGGCAGAAGCGGCCGCCTCAAAGGCTGACTTTGCCAGTGATTCTATAATCCTATCGTTGGCGTCCTTTTGGTAAGCAGCGCTAGCAATGGAAGGACCGTATTGGTGGACAATCTGGAGACCGGTGGTTCCACTGAAGGGGAAACCGTCCAATTCGTGGCAAGATCCGGGGAAAAAGGATATAGGATGCCGAGGCGCTTCCCTCTTTGAAAGCGCCTGGTCGGATTCTCCCTCTCCCTCTTGAGTATGTCCGTGAACTCAGTGTGAGGGGCAAAAAACCTTGGAAGGTGGTTTGGACCTTCTGAACGAAACCGCCTGTTCTGCGGATTCCGTAGAGGTATCCTTGATGCCTAAGGTCTGATTGACTGCCACAATCAGACTCTGCACCATATCCGTCATGCCGGAGGCCTGATCTGAATCCAGGTCCGACTCATCCTCAGAAAGCACGTCCGGAGATGCCTCGCCTGATTCCGGGGAGGAGGGCGCTAGGGAGGGATCCCGCCGTGCAGGGTTGTCTGGTGAGATGGAGCGGGAAGAGGACCTAGAACGGTGCACCAGTCTGGGTCTCTTACGGCTTGGGTTGGACGGACCAGAATGGGAGTCTTGAGACCCGCTGGCGACTGCGGGTGCTGAGAGGGGCAATCTGTCTAGTATGGACACTAGGGTCTGCGACACCCTGGTGAGGTCTGCTACAGATTGTGACAGAGACTCTGCCGACTGGGGGGTAGGGGTCTCAGAATCACCTGGGGCAGAAGGGGTCTCCTGGGTAGGTCCCGTGGGGTCGCTGCAGGCCTGGCAGAGAGGAGATGACTGACCTGAAGGGAGTCTGCTATTACGAGAAGAGCACACGAAGTGCCTAACCAGAATGGAGGAGGAAGATGGAGGACGAGCAGGCTCTCCCTTATGCGTAGGCATGGTTGAGCAGTCCCACTAACTAGTGCCAGAAGGTTGGGGGACAGAGAAAGACAGAGGAGAGTGTCAGCTCTTCAGTGCAGAGCTTACTCACGGATCCTGTGTGCTGCCGATATGATCCTCCTGCCAGGAGCCGACGAGAGCAGGCTGGTAAGTGTTCCTCTTGCTGTCCTGTCACAACCAAGCGATCAGGGGCAGCGGCGCTAGCTGTGCAGGGAACGCTGTCCTATCGATCGCAGGAGGGGGCAGCGTCGGGCGCAGAGTCTGGAGGGGCCAAGATGGCGTCAGCTGCAGCTCACAGGGACGCTGAGAGCGGTGGGCGGAGCAAGGACGGGGCGGAGAAAAGCCGGAAGTGTGAAAGGCAGGGGGCGGAGCCGGCGCTAGGAGTAGGCCCGGAATGAAGCCGGGACCTCAATTTGAGACAGCGGACGACGGAGAGGGGGGGGTGGCGTGGAGGACGCTGCTCTCATAAAAACAAGCCCCTGAATAAATCGCAACGGCGCCGCAGGGAGTGAACGGGCTACAAGGTGGCCCCAAGAGTAAAAAGTGCCGTATGGGCTAAAAAGGAGCTTCAGATCCTGGAAAAACGGGGCCCCCTCCCCGGGAGAGCCACGACGCAGCGGGATGTTCGGAGCGGGCCGTGTCAGGGGACTCAAAAAAAAAAAAAAAAAAAAAAAAAAAAGGGGGTCTCGGAACCCCAAAGAATAAGGTACAAGGCTAGGAAAAAAAACTGGGTCCCCAGCATTTTTTTTTTTTTTTATCATCATCTTCTTGTCTTCATTCTTCTTTTCCTGTTGGGAAAGAGGGACAATACCTCTGACCAAAAAAGGTCGGACGTCCGGAGGCCAGTTGTGGGGACGTCCGCGTCTCCTCGTCCGACAGGCTCTGGTGGGAGACGGAGGCAGGCCCGGGTCTTCTGCTTCACCCTGATCACCTAAACACCCGTCCGTGTTAGGGATTACGGTGGGGGGTCCTGCCAAGAAAGACATATGAGGATACGGGGTGGCAGTACACGCCGTACTCATAGTCTCTATGTGGGAGTACAGTAGTGACTTTTCACACTGTATCCCTCCGGAAAAACCTGAAAAGGAACGACGCACATTAGGTAGATATGGGTCTCCGGAGAGACCCGTGTCCGCCTCCTACTGACACTAAGCTAAAACTGATTTGCTTCTTGTAGTCGGTGGGGTGTATACTGCAGAGGAGCCAACCTTTATTTTTGCATATGCATAGTGTCAGCACCTCCTAGTGGCAGCAGCATACACCCATGGTTATCTGTGTCCCCCAATGAAGCGATAGAGAAAAGTTTTTTCTAATATCTTATCTGTGTCTACTCCCATTCAGTTTCATCCCATTGCTTCTAGTCTTTCCTTGTGCAAATGAGAATAAAGATGATCCTTCTACAATGTGACAGCCCTTGAGATATTTGTATACAGCTATTAAGTCTCCTCTCAGTTTTCTCTTTTGCAAGCTAAACATTCCCAAATCTTGCAACCTTTCCTCATAAGAAGATGCCAGTGCTGAGACCATTGGAGATGCAGGGACCGCATGAGGAGGGCGAGTTTGATGCCTTCAAGAAGCCGGCGGCTGTAGCTACAGCTATCACAGCCGCCGGCTCCTGCCGCTGCTCCCCCTTCCCTGCCGGTTTTCTGGACCGTGACTCGTGTATATGCCGAGGGAAGGGGGGGTGGGGGTTTTCAGCACAAAATAAGGTGCTGAAAATCTCGGCTTATACACGAGTATATGCGGTAAAAAGCAGAGTAACACAATGGAGGACCACATAAGCAAATATATATTGAAAAGCTTGTATGTTATTTGGTATAATTTCCAGGGCCTGCAGTGTGTATCACTATGAACAATGCAAGATTAAATATACACTGCTCAAAAAAATAAAGGGAACACTCAAATAACACATCCTAGATCTAAATGAATGAAATATTCTCATTGAATACTTTGTTCTGTACAAAGTTGAATGTGCTGACAAAAAATCACACAAAAATCATCAATGGAAATCAAATGTTTGAATCAATGGAGGCCTGGATTTGGAGAGATCCCCAAAATGAAAATCATAACAAGACAAAATTAAAGTGGAAACAAGTCAAAATGATGCTCAGTATTGTGTGTGTCTCCACGTGCCTGTATGACCTCCCTACAATGCCTGGGCATGCTCCTGATGAGGTTGCGGATGTTCTCCTGAGGGATCTCCTCCCAGATCTGGAATAAAGCATCCGTCAACTCCTGGACAGTCTGTGTTGCTCTCCAAAGAAATGCCACCCCACACCATTACTGACCCACTGCCAAACCGGTCATGCTGAAGGATGTTGCAGGCAGCAGGTTCACACAGCACATGTGACAGTCTGGAGACGCCGTGGAGAGCGATCTGCTGCCTGCAACATCCTTCAGCATGACTGATTTGGCAGTGGGTCAGTAATGGTGTGGGGTGGCATTTCTTTGGAGGGCCACAAAGCCCTCTATGTGCTCACCAGAGGTAGCCTGACTGCCATTAGGTACAGAGAGGAGATCCTAAGACCCCTTGTGAGACCATATGCTGGTGCGGTTGGCCCTGGGTTCCTCCTAATGCAGGACAATGCCAGACCTCATGTGGCTGGAGTGTGTCAGTAGTTCCTGCACGATAAAGGCATTGAAGCTATGGACTGGCCTGCCCGTTCCTCAGACCTGAATCTGATGCACCACAGACTGTCCAGGAGTTGACGGATGCTTTAGTCCAGGTCTGGGAGGAGATCCCTCAGGAGACCATCTGCCGCCTCATCAGGAGCATGCCCAGGCATTGTAGGTAGGTCATACAGGCACGTGGAGGCCACACACAATACTGAGCATCATTTTGACTTGTTTCCACATTAATTTTGTCTTGTTTTGATTTTCATTTCGATTTATTTCCACTTTCATTTAGGGGGTCTCCAAATCCAGGCCTCCATTGGTTCAAAAATTTGATTTCCATTGATGATTTTTGTGTGATTATGTTGACAGCACATTCAACTTTGTACACAACAAAGTATTCAATGAGAATATTTCATTCATTTAGATCTAGGATGTGTTATTTTAGTGTTCCCTTTATTTTTTTGAGCAGTGTATAATTAAAAAGCACTTCCATCTTGTGATGAAGAGAACTGATTGCTGTGTGGGCCCCGCTCCTGTTTTTTTTTTATCTGTTTCTGAAAGTAAAGCCAATAAATATTTAGGTTTATGAGACTTTAGTGCACTATTTTTTTTTCTTTGGTTGGTATAATTAGCATTATTCTAAATGTGCTCAGCTTTTTGTTGGTTTTAATTATACCATTTTGGGGTAGATATGTTTTGATCACCTCTTTTGCAATGTTGTGGTAGCCCAAAAAAAACACAATTCTGGCTTTTTTTTTTTTCAATTACAGTTAACTGATTGGATTGTACTTTATATTTTGATAGAGCAATGATATCAAACATGTTCATTTTTTATTTTTATTTGGAATGGGGCAAGGAAGGGGGGATTTGAACTTTATTTTTGTTGCTTTCACAGGAAGATCGTAATGACAGGCATGGGTGTCATCATCAGACCCCTGGCTATTATGACAACCCATCGTCACGGCCCCCCCCCCCCCCCCCTGCTGGTGTGTTAAAGGCCACTGTTAAGAGATAGACAGCATAATTTAACAGGTTAATAGCCACGGGTGGAGCTGTGCTGTTAACCTGATAAAGGCACATGATGGCTGATTAAACCATCCATCATGTGTGGAGAAACATGCGGGCTCAGTGTGAAAGCCACATCAAAGGCAGGGACATGACATATAACACAGATTTACATCATATATGAATGGGGTTAAAGTATATTTTTTCTGAAACACTAGTGTGTTTCAGGGAAATATATACTCCTGGCTGCCATGCTCTGATTTGCTGATTCATGGTGTCCGCGGTTTGAGAAGCCTGACTCAGGTGACAGACCTTAACCTTTGAAGGGAACATGTTTCTATGACAAAAGTGATAAGAAACTGCTTTTGTTTTCTTGCCTGTGCCTTGGGCTGTCTTACCTGACATGTTCTTGATGGATTGCAGGATCTTTAATCGTGCTCTGTAAATTTACAATCGTAGAGTATTGAAGCCCAGGACCAAGCGTCGTAAAGTTTACACACCTTGTTTTTTATCAGGTTGATTTTTTTCCACTGACTGTTTCAAAAATGGTTCTATCACCACTCCATTCCTGTAACTGTAAAGCATCTCCATTTTTTTTTTTTTTAAGGATAAGGCAGAATTTTGATCACAGTACATTTGTTAAGTAGTCTCCATATGTATAATAACTTTCTTTCTTGTTCCTCTCAGTGACGTCAGGTTACCCAGGCCACTAAGACGGCACCTTCCGAACTGAGAACCATTGTGGATTGGCTTCTATACCCCATAGTGTGTGATGCCAAATGGGGGACGCAAAGCAAGGCAAACACAGACCAGAAAGCTTTGTGGATGGCGTCCCCATGTAACGTGTGCTGAAGATAATGTAAAGAACTGGGAAAAATCATAAAAGTTAAACCCCTTCACTTCTGGTCAGAGGAAAATGTTCCCTGTAGAGCTGTGGTTTTCACAGTAGTAAGAACCTTGGTGAGCAAACCGTGCCAGAAGTGTACTGATATCCCAATCCCCCACAGTGCCACATTGTCCTAATATTCGGGGGTGAAGGGGTTCTCCAGGCAATGCTGTGTGCCCAAGTGCTACATATGCATTATGGGAGGGGAGAAGACGGTGGGGTTAGGAGGGTGTAGAGCTTTCCTTGATGGACTTGTTTTAAAATAAAATAAAATACAAGAAAATACTTAAAAAAATTGTAATGGATAAGAAAAAAAAACAAAAAAAAAAGAAGCAAGCCGTCAGATGAGATCATCAGTTGGCAGAAATAAATTTGCGTGAATGCAAAAAAAATATGCAGCTAAACTTTCTGTGAAAAGAAAAAGTGCAAATAAAACTTACAAAAACGAATGTTACCTTGTGTGGCAAAATCTATGCTTCATGGCGTTTTGTGAACTGTTTTCTCGTATGCAAATGCTACTAGAGCCATGGACATAATGGTGCTGCTGTATAGAGGGCACGTTTTTAGCCCAGTGTGGGTTAACTTCAGCATGTAAATACAGTCCAAGTGCATTATGGCCAGGTTGAGCGGTACATGGACTTGTTTACTTTTTTTCCTCGTAAAGGCAGCCCTACTCAATTACATTTACCTGCGATTTGCGTACAGACACAACCATAAGGCCAATTTGTGCCTCTATACCATCCTAGTTTGTGAGTCAATCATATGGTTAAATATCTACAGCAGCCCCCCATGCAGCGTGATAACCGCAGGTGGGCACATGGTGCAAGCCATATATCCCTGTCCCCATTACATTTAGTATTCTCATACATTTTGCATGGCAGTGTCTGCTCTTCCTCCATAAGTGATGCTGCCACCTACTTTCTCTCAAAACAAAGGAAAGATATGGTAATTACAAAACCTAGAAGTGGTATTAGGGGACACAGAGTGGGAACACAACCCCTAATCTTGAGTAATGCTGTGCATATAAGGAAGTATACAGGATAGTTGGCCCTTGTTTAGTTGCATCATCTTCAAGAACTGACTATTCTCTTGTTGCCTATTACAGGTGCTTCTCACAAAATTAGAATATCATCAAAAAGTTAATTTCAGTTCTTCAATACAAAAAGTGAAACTCATTATATAGAGGCATTACAAACAGAGTGATCTATTTCAAGTGTTTATTTCTGTTAATGTTGATGATTATGGCTTACAGCCAATGAAAACCCAAAAGTCATCATCTCAGTAAATTAGAATTAACAAAAAACTCCTGCAAAGGCTTCCTAAGTAATTAAAAAGGTCCTTTAGTCTGTTTCAGTAGGCTCCACAATCATGGGGAAGACTGCTCACTGGACAGATGTCCAGAAGGCAGTCACTGACACACTCCACAAGGAGGGCAAGCCACGAAAGGTCATTGCTAAAGAAGCTGGTTGTTCAGAGTGCTGTGTCCAAGCATGTCAATGGGAAGTTGAGTGGAAGGATAAAGTGTGGTAGAAAAAGGTGCAAAGCAACAGGGATAACCGCAGCCTTGAAAAGATTGTTAAGAAAAGGTCATTCAAAACTTTGGAGGAGATTCACAAGGAGTGGACTGCTGCTGGAGTCATTGCTTCAAAAGCCATCACACACAGTATCCAGGACATGGGCTACCAGTGTCGCATTCCTTGTGTCAAGTCACTCATGACCAATAGACAACGCCAGAAGCGTCATACCTGGGCCAAGGAGAAAAAGAACTGGACTGTTGCTCAGTGGTTCAACGTGTTTTCAGAATAAAGTAAACTTTGCATTTCATTTGGAAATCAAGGTCCCAGAGTCTGGAGGAAGAGTGGAAAGGCACACAATCCAAGCTGCTTGAGGTCTAGTGTGAAGTTTCCACAATCAGTGATGGTTTCGGGAGCCATGTCATCTGCTGGTGTAGGTTCACGGTGTTTTATCAAGACCAAAGTCAGCACAGCAGTCTACCAGGAAATTTTAGAGCACTCCATGCTCCCCTCTGCTGACAAGGATTTTGGAGATGAAAATTTCATTCTCCAGCAGGACTTGGCACCTATTCACACTGCCAAAAGTACCAATACCTGGTTTAAAAACAACAGTATCACTGTGCTTGATTGACAAGCAAACTCGCCTGACCTTAACCCCATAGACAATCTATGGGGTATTGTCAAGAGGAAGATGAGACACCAGACCAAACAATGCAGGCGAGCTGAAGGCTGCGATCAAAGCAACCTGGGCTTCCATAACCCCTCAGCAGTGCCACAGGCAGATAGTCTCCATGCCACAACACATTGATGCAGTAATTGATACAAAAGGAGCCCAGACCAAGTATTGAGTGCATTTACTGAACATACATTTCAGTAGCCCAACATTTCGGATTTTAAAATCCTTTAAGCTGGTGTTATAAAGTATTCTAATTTACTGAGATAATGACTTTTGGGTTTTCATTGGCTGTAAGCCATAATCATCAACATTAACAGAAAAAAACACTTGAAATAGATCACTCTGTTTGTAATGACTCTATATAATATGAGTTTCACTTTTTGTATTGAAGAACTGAAATGAACTTTTTGATGACATTCTAATGTTGTGTGAAGCACCTGTATATACAAGCTCTGGTGACCAGGTCTGCACCAGACAGTAGTTTAATCTTATGGTTGTGTGACTTAGATAGTGTGTATGGTATGTGTATTGTATGTATCAAATGTCTAGGAATTGTACAATATGCCTTGGATAAGGCCTCCTGAAGTGGCGACAAATGCAGAGGCTAATCGTGCACTGTTTCACATTCAGAACAATGTGGCTATCGCACTGTTTTGAGTAAAACCGTTGTTTCCATGCAAAATCAAGTGGTGGTCTTTTAATGGAAAAACAAAATATGGAGGCTTTCACCCGTTGGAACAGACGCTATGATACCACAGAGCATTGAGGCATATTTATATTGCTAAATGTGGCAAAAAAAACTTTTATGGCTTGTACCATATGTGTTTTAGACTCTTGCCTTGTAAAGTGACATGACTTAACAGGCAACAAAGTGTGACAACATTGTGCCTCCGCTCCCTGGAACAAAGCAAGCCAAGTCCTAGGTGGTGAAAACGTAGGATAGGCAGCCTTAAAATACACCAAACCCCATTAACCTCTAATAAATCTGGCACTCTTAAAGTGCAGTTTAAGAATCGGACAGCACTACCAGACACTGGTAATGGAAGTCATTTGTTCCTGTTCTTATATTTTGTGTAGCTATAACTTTTGATTGCACATATAGATGAATAATTGGTGAAAAAAACAGTCAAATTGACATTGTGTGGAAGGCTGTGTAGTCAGCAGGTGCAGTAATTCTCAGAGTGCAGGCCAGGTTTATGGTTAAAGATCTAGAAACAAAAGGTGGACATTCTTGTGCATAGATTTTTGTAATATAAATCATAATGCTGTAAAAAAAACACAAATAGCAAGTCATGAATATTTATATACAACAGTTCACCTGAAAGTTGCTTTCATAATGATAATCTACCCCTTTGTATAGAAGTGCTGGACCTCTTAAGCTTAAGTGATTGGGACAGAGCTGCAATACCAAATAAACGCTTCCCACAAATCCCATTCATTTAGCCTACGCCCCACTGCTCTGTAAATCAGTCTGGTTGTTATTCCATCTTAAAGGGAATTTGTCAGCAGGATTTCACCCACAAACTATGTATGTAGCTTTTTCAAAGACATGGTCAGTCCATTTCTCCATTACAAAAATAAAAAAATTATTGAATGGATATTCAAATGAGTCTGTAGATCTGAAGCCTCTGTCACTCTAGCTCTATTCCTAGTCCAGCTTTGCCTCCTTCCGCTTGACAGATAGCCGTTTTGTCTGAAATTACACAGCAAGGAGGCTGATGGTCAAGTAGCAAGAGGATAGAGCTGGAGTGACAAAGGCTTTAGATCTACAAATAGTTATTTAGCCTCATTTGCACATTAATTCAAAGGCTGATTTCTCAGTAGTAGTGGCCATGTAGAAGTATTGCTGGACTTGTCTTTGAGAAAGCTACATGTACACAGATTGGTCTATGAAATCTTGCTGACACATTCACTTTAAAACCAACGTGGAATCTTAAATTAAAGAAAAAAAGTCACAACCCCTCCTTGTTCCTCTTCACTCGTAACAACATTTTGTTTAGATGTATAAAAACATCCTCAGCGGAAGGCAACAACTTTACAATGAAGAAGTAAAACGAACCTACGTCCATATTCTGTTCCCTTTCTATTTTCTACATGTGTATTGTATGACCAGCTCAACTACAAAAATACAGGATTTCACCATTAGACAGAACATAGAGATCAATGTCATATGTTTGCACACCAACATCTTAGAGGATGGGCAACCTAAACATCAAGCAGTTAAGATAATTCATTCTTTCCCCTACAGAAGAGTGTGAGACCTTCTCCCTGAGATTTCCTACAGTTGAAGCAATAAAGTATTATTATTCTGGACAAACATGTGACTTGGACACCTAAATCTCCTCTCCAGTAGATGAAGACAATTTCCCTAAAATTCTGTGGTTTGATGTTCTTCATGGTCAAGTGCATCTAGTTTCTTGAACCACATTCTTCTCCATCCAACAGTCCTGTTACTGCATGTTTCCTGTATGCATAGGCCATGGGCCAGAGTCTACATTTACAGCGGCATTTGCTCCTCCATCTGAGACCATAGCTTGGGCCTGCTGGCTTTGCCACAACTGATGAAGTTCCTTAAATTGCTCCACCATCTTATCCTTTAGATCTGGATGTGAGATTTGAAGCTTTATACTATCTGCAGACCAGGAGATTTCCCCAGTGAAGATTTCAGACAGTAAGCGAGCAGCTACAGGAATAACCTACAAGATGAATAATGAAAAGTCATGAAATGGAGTAAGATAGTTACTATTCAACATTTATTAAAAAAGGACTCGCCCACCAGGATAACTAGATAATGCCATGTTAAGGCAACTTTCACACTTGCGTTTTTTTGCGCAGCGCATTGTGCGCTATCGGACGCATGCGCAATGTTCCCCTATCTTTAACATGGCTGGCGCAGGGTCTAGCGCTTGCACGTGTTCATCTGTGTTTAGCGTGCGCTGCGCATTTTCCAGGTGTGCGTCCATACGCGCTAGACGCTACATGTTGCATTTTTTTTTCCGCCCAACCGCTTTAAAAAAAGTGTGCGCATGCTATGCGCAAAAAATAACATTGCAGTCTAAGGGTGCGCTGGCGTGCGCATGGCTTTGCGCTCGTCAGCGCTTTTGCACGCATGTTATTTTTGAGTAAATAATGTCTAACTTGTTTAGACAACCCCCTACACAAGATACATTGTGAGGAGTGTAGATAAAAAGGTGATAGAGACAGATGATAGAGACACAGTTGATAGAAATGTGACACGTAGACAACCCATGCGCCGAAAAAAACGCAAAAACGCTTGAAATCGCATACAAACGCTGCGTTTTTTGGTCGTAATGCGCACGCTGATGCGACTAAATATCGCAGCATTTATAAGCGTTTGCATGCGTTTTTTTAATGCGTTTCTTGTGCGCACGATGCGCTGCTCAAAAAAACGCAAGTGTGAAAATAGCCTAAGGCACAACATGTCAGAGAGGAGTGCTTTGGTTAGATCCCTTCCCCCTCCTTATGAGTCCAAGCAGATCTTATTCTGCTTGAGCCATCAATATACAGTAGTGTTCAAAATAATAGCAGTGTGTGCAAAAACATGAGATTAAAAAATCTTTAGTTTTTATTTCCATGCATTGGGAACATTGCACACTGTTTTCTCATTCAAATAAATGAAGAGAAATCTATATAATTTTAACTACTTTACAGAAAACAAAAAATGAACATTGGGCTGTTTAAAAAAAAAAAATAAAAAATAGCAGCGTCTGCATTTTTGCATTTACAAACTCACAATATGTACCTTTTTTGTGAATTTAGCATTCCTGGGAATCACTAAGGCTAATTTCACACCAGCGTCTGACCGACCTGCGTCAGTCAGTGCACAGCCGCCGCTAAGCTCCGCCCCCGGCCGCGCCTCCTCCAGCTCGCTCCTCCTATGGGCACATGACGCTGCATGCGACCTGCGCACCCTATCTTTAGCATTGGGTTCGCAGGCCGTACACAGATATGCGTTTGCCGGCGCACGCGTCCTTTTGACGGTGCGCCGAGCGCACCAAAATGCAACATGGTGCGTTGGGCGCACCGTCAAAAGGACGCAGGCAAATACATAGCTGAGCACAACCTGCGAATCCAATTCTAAAGATAGGGTCCGCAGGTCGCATGCAGCGTCATGCGCCCATAAGCGGAGAGAGGGGAGGAGGCGCGGCCGGGGGCGGAGCTTAGCGGCGGCCGTGCGCTGAACAACGCAGGTCGGTCAGACGCTGGTGTGAAACCAGCCTAACCTAATATTTGGTTGTATACCCACAGGTTTTTATAACTGCTTCACATCTATGTTGCATAGAGTCAACCAACTTCTGACACCTGTCACTGTTACAGCCCAGGATGCTTGGACTACATCCAACAATTTGTTTGGTATTTGTTGGCTTTAAAAGGTGGATGGACGTTTCTTAGGTGTCTCCCCTTTTTCCTCATAGATTGTAAGCTTGCGAGCAGGGCCCTCATTCCTCTTGGTATCTACTTTGATCTGTGTTTATTGTTATGCTGTAATGTCTATTGTCTGTACAAGTCCCCTCTATAATGTAAAGTGCTGCGGAATATGTTGGCGCTATAGAAATAAAATTATTATTATTATTTAAACGTCATTTTTAATGTCACACTACAAGTGTTCCATCAGATTAAGGTCCAGAGATTGGTCTGGCCACTCCATAACCTCAATTTTGTTGTACAGGAACCAAGATTTTGCTCATTTACTGGTGTGTTTAGGGTCATTGTCTTGTTAAAAACCTATTTCAAGGGCATATCCTCCAGCGTAAGGTAACATGACCTCTTCAAGTATTGGAATATATGCAAACTGGTCCATGAGCCCTGGTATGTGGTATTGTTGGCACAGTGGCTCAGTGGTTAGCACTGCAGCCTTGCAGCACTGGGGTCCTGGGTTCAAATCCACCAGGGACAACATCTGCAAGGAGTTTGTATGTGCTCCCCGTATTTGCGTGGGTTTCCTCCCACATTCCAAAGACATACTGATAGGGAATTTAGATTATGAGCCCCATCGGGGACAGTGCCAATAATGTCTGTAAAGGGCTGTGGAATTAATGGCGCTATATAAGAGTAAAATAAATAAATTGGTCTGGCACCACAGTAAGAGAGACATGCCCATATCATGATGCTTGCACCACCATGCTTCACTCTCTTCAGACTGTACTGTGGCTTGAATGCAGAGTTTGGGGGTCGTCTGACGAACTGAACCAAAAAGAACAATTTTACTCTCATCAGTCCACAAAATGCTTCTCCATTTCTCTTTAGGCCAGTTGATGTGATCTTTGACAAATTGTATATACTTCAGTACATGTCTTTTTTTTTTTTTTTAAAGCGGGGTCTTCTTGCTAAGAGATTAGCTTCACAGGGGCGTCTAAAGTCGGCGTCACACTAGCGAGTTTGATGCGAGTTAGTCGCACGACTTACTCGCATCAACACCCGGCACGGCCGCCCGCTCTCGGACCAGAGTGCGCGGCGGCATAGAAATACATGCAGCCGCGCACTCTGGTCCGAGAGCGGGCGGCCGTGCCGGGTGTTGATGCGAGTAAGTCGTGCGACTAACTCGCATCAAACTTGCTAGTGTGACGCCGGCCTTACTGTCACAGTCCTCACAGGTAACTTGAGACTGTCGCTGATCATTGGCTGAGTCTTTGCCATTCTGGCTTTTCTTCCATCCATTCGAATGGTAGTCTTCTGTTTTCTTTCACGTCTCTCTGGTTTGTATTTCCATTTTAAAGCACTGGAGAGCATTTTAGCTGAAGAGCCCATCATTGTCTGCACTTCTTTATAAGTTTTACCCTCTCCAATCAACTTTTCAACCAAAGTATGCTGTCCTTCTGAAGAATGACCCATATGTCTCAGGCTTTCAAAGGAGAAATGCATGTACAACAGATCCTGGCTTCACCTTTAAATAAGGGCCACCAGATTCACACCTGTTTCTTCACAGAATGATTGACCTCACTAATTGATCTCCACACTGCTATTATTTTGAACACACCCATTTACAATTAATTATTTTTATACACAGACTTCAAAACCTGCAGATCATGAATGCGGAGTCTGGTGGTTTTCTTAGAATCTACTGCACCAACTGGTAAATTTTTTGACATGTGATAATATAATTTATACCAAAAACCGTGATTAATCTGGTTAGTCATATTTGACTGCTATTATTTTGAACACTACTGTATATTGTCAACCATTTACTTGTAATACGTTTCTTCTGCAGTGGTGGCTCTAAGGAAAAATGAATCGCTGGCTGAATCTTCTGTCAAAATCAGCCGGTTGCCACGGTGGCTGGCTGAGAAGGGACAACCCCTTTAATAGTCACTATGAAGTGAGGAAATACACAGATTTTCATAGGCTGCTAAGTATAATTAACAAGTCCAGTACCTGCACAGTGATTAGCTTTTTCTCTTTGGGTTTTCGATCTGGCCATTCCTCACCAAAGCAGAAAAATATCTCATACGGGGGCAGTACATTGGTCTGTCCTTTCTGGCATGCAATAAGCTCTGTGGACATAAAAAAATAAGTAAATCACTAAATATCTTCATGTATTCTTCTAGGCCTGGAAATAAAGTTTTACTACAATAATGGCAGAGAACCTGGCACCACATTCACGCTGCCCAAAACATGGGCAGCATGAATCAGAGCCTGGGTGCATGACTGCAGCCAGGTATGGTTTTCTCTGAAATGCAGCCTTGTTCAAGTTTGTTGATCGGTCTCCCCCATGTGTGTATACAGTACCGGGGTCTTCAGATTGGTTTCTCTGAAACGCCGTAGTATTGCTCCGATTCCTACGTAGTATAAAGCTAATTACATGTTCCCTTAACTCCTTCCCAACATTGGACATTAGAAGTATACATACGTCCAGGTCGCTAGGTACTTGGAGATACTTACCGACCTTGGACGTATGGATACAGCGATTTTGTGCGCACGAGCTGTGCACATCCGATCGTCACTCGGTGTCTGCTGATTCAGACATCTGACACCTGGGACTCAGTGCCAGGAGCGGTGCCATCGCTCCCGGTACTTTAAATCCCCAAATGCTGCGATCCCAACATTTAGCAAGCTGGCAGAGGGAAGAAAGCCGCTCTGTCCTTGGATCGTCATCATCGCGGGGGCCCGATCGTTGCCATGGTGACCCAGATGTGGTCATGACGACATCCAGGTCACCAGGCACTAGCAAGATAGTTAGATCATGTGCAGTGCACGATCTAACTAACTTGCGTCAGACTGCAGAAAGTGAAAAAAGTTAAAAATTTAAAAAAAAAAAAAAAATTGTACCCATAAATATTTTTATGAAAAAAAAAAAAAAGTACACCGCGTCCTGAACGACCCGACTTATTAAACTGTCCCACCAGTTAACCCCATCAGTAAACACCAAAAAAAGTAAAAAATAAATGAGGCAAAAAAAAATAATGCTCTCATACGGAGCCAAGTGGAATAAAACTCAATCAAAAAGACAAATGTAAATAAAAATGGTATTTCTGAAAACATCATCTTGTCCCGCAAAAAACAAGCCGCCATACAGCCCAATCAGCAGGAAAATAAAGTTATAGCTCTCAGAATAAAGTGATGCAAAAATTATTTATTTTATAAAATAGTTTTTTTGTGGGTTATCACTGTAATCATACTGACCAGAAGAATAAAGCTGCCTTATTAATTTTACCACATGCGAAATGGTATAAAAAAAAATTACTGAATTACTGTTTTTTTGTTCATTCTTCCTCCCAAACATAGGAATAGAAAGCAATCAAAAAATGTCATGTGTCCGAAACTAGTATCAATAATAATGTCAACTTGTTCCGCAAAAAACAAGCCGTCATATGACACGGTCGGCAGAAATACGGAAAAATTATAGCTCTCAAAATATGGTGATGCAAAACTAGTTTTTGCAACAAAAAAAAAAAGCGTCTTTTAGTGTGTGACAAACGTAAAAAAAAAAAAAATTATAAATCTGGTATTGCTGTAACCGCGCCGACCCGCAGAATAAAGTAGTCTAATCATTTATACCGCACGAGTAACAGCGTAAAAAATAAAAAAACCAATTCGCCTGTGGTAGATTTGTTCATTCTGCATCCCAAAGATCGCAGTAAGGCTCGGCTCACATTTATCCTGCGCTCTATGCTGAGCGCTTACACTGGGATTTCTATGTAAATTTCTGAAATACGTGATTCAGATGGAGGCACTGTGGACGATGTCTGGCTTCTGATTCGGCCACAGTTTTGTGCACGTCTGAAAAGGACACGGCTGAACAGAGTAACTCTGCTGCCTCATTAGTGAGTGGATCCCTTTGAGGTTTCATCTAAATCATATCACTCGGAGATTTTGATGGAAACCCCGATCCGATGTAAGTGCTCAGTGTAGAGCACCAGATAAATGTGATCCCCAATGTTATGTAAAATGTTCCCAGTAAAAGCTTCAAATCAATCCACACAAAGCAAGTCCTCACTCAGGTCCATCACCAGTCAATGGAAATCTAGGGGGCTTCCATGTTACTAGTAGTACAAAGCCTCTGGAAAAGCAAAATGGCTCCTCGCACCCCAAAAGAAATCCAGCGAATTCTGCATTCCCAAATCCAAATGCCCTCCTCTCTTCTGAGCCTCAGACTGTGACTAAACCACATGTAGCGTCCACATGTTTGGCATTTCTGTAGCGATGAGACCTTAACTAATTTAAGGGCCTCTTGAGACCCACAAAGGTGATAAGCATCGTAAACTTCCATTCTAAGCTGAAGTTGCCTGCCCTCACCAGATCGCAGTCGCTAAGCAGCTTGAGGCTGGGCAAGTACCAGACTGTGAGACCGGCTGGGAATCCCTGGTCCAGTGGATAATTTTGCTTTTTTTCAAAGCTTTCTCTTCCTATTTTATTCCTCTTGAAAAGACCCGCAGAGATGCTAAGCATGCGTAAACTGCCATTCTAAGCTGACGTTGCCTGCCCTCGTCAGATCGCAGCTGCTAAGCAGCTTGAGGCCGGGCAAGCACTGGAATGGGAGACCAGCTGGGAATTGCTTGTCCAGTGAATAATTTAGTTTTTTTCAAAGCTTTCCCTTCCATTTCTCTTGAAAAGACCCACAGGGAGTCAAAATCATCACTACACCTGTAGATAAATTCCAAAGGGGGAATAATTTCCAAAATGGGGGTCACTTGAAGCGGAATTCTGTTCTTCTAGCTCTTAGGGCTCTGTATATGGAGTCCGCAAACTATTGTAGGAAAATTTGAGCTCCAGGAGGCAAATAGCGCTCCGTCTTTCCAGAGTCTCACCGTGTAGCTAAACAGTACTGTACAGCCACACATGGGGCATTTCCACATTCAGAAGAAATTGTTGGACAAATTTTGGTGCCATTTTTATTCATTTCCCAGTGTGAAAATGTAAAATCTGAGGCTAAAACTAAATTTTGGTGGTAAAAATGTAATTATTTTTTTCTTCACAGCCCAATGGTATAAAATTCTGTGACACACCTGTGGAGTCAATATGATCACTGCAGCCCTAGATGAATTAATTGTCCTGTGTAATTTGTAAAATGGTGTCTCTTATAGGGGAGGGGGGGTTCTGCTGTTCTGTTCTGTTGAAGATGCTCACCACGCATCTAGATACATTCCTTGAGGGATCTAGTTTACACTGTTTAGGCACATCAGGGGCTCTCCAAACGCGACATGGCATCCGCTAATTTTTCCAGCAAATTTTGCATTCAAAAGTCAAATGGCGCTCCATCCCTTCCGAGCCCTGCCATGCACCCAAACAGTGTTTTTACCCGACATATGGGGTATCACCATGCTCAGGAGAAATTGCACAACAGATTTTGGGGTCAATTTTTTTTCCTGTTCCCCTTGTGAAAATAAAAAAAATTTGGTTTAAAGTAACATTTTTGTGAAAAAAGCTAAATGTTAATTTTTTTTTCATCCATTTCTTCCACAATCCAAAAATTCATGTGAAGCACCTGAAGGGTTAATAAACTTCTTGAATGTGGTTTTGAGCACCTTGAGGGGTGGTTTTTAGAATGGTGGCACTTTTGGGTATTTTCTGTCATATAGACCCCTCAATGTCACTTCAAATGTGATGTGGTCCCAAAAAAATGGTTTTGTAAATTTTGTTGAAAAAAAGTTTTCAACTTTTAACCCTTAACATCCTAACAAAAAAAAATGTTGAAAAAATTGTGCTGATGTAAAATAGACGTGGTAAATGTTACTTATGAACTATTTTGCGTGACATAACTCTGATTCTGATTTAAGGGCTTAAACATTTTCACCAAATTAAATTTTTTTTTCATAAAGAAACACAAATCATATCGAAATTTTTTTACCACTATCATGAAGTAGAATACGTCATGAGAAAACAATCACAGTGGGATCCGTTGAAGCGTTCCAAAGTTATTACCACATAAAGTGACACTGGTCAGAATTGTAAAATTTGGCCTGGTCATGAAGGTGAAAACAAGCTTGGGAGCTGAAGGGGTTAAATGATCTTGCAAATGGAGTAATAGCATTGAGTACATTTAAACGGTTAGTTCCATTACTAAGTGATAACCTATCCAAAGAATGGGAGTTCCTTAATGCTTAATTGAAACACAGCAGTACCTGCGCATGATCACAATATAATCCTATATTCTAGGTGTGGTACAGTTGGATCAGGGAGTTCCTAATCCTGCAGTCAAAATGTGGACACAAACAAAGCTGCCCCTTAGTGACAGAGCCATTTTGCAGCTTAATGACCGGGCCAATTTTTACAATTCAGACCACTGTGACTTTGAGGTTATAACTCTGGAACGCTTTACCAAATCCAGCTGATTCTGAGACTGTTTTTTCGTGACATATTGTACTTCACGTTAGTGGTAAAAAATTTTTTATATGACTTGCGTTTATTTATGAAAAAAATGGAAATATGGCGAAAATTTAGAAAATTTAGCAATTTTCAAACTTTAAATTTTTATGCCGTATATTCCGGCGTATAAGACGACCTGGTGTATAAGACGACCCCCCTACTTTTCCTGTTAAAATATAGAGTTTAGGATATATTCACCGTATAAGACTACCCCTTTTCCAACGCTTACCAAACACCGGTAAAAATTTAAAAAAACAGATTTGAATTTAACATGGTCATTTTTTAATTTAAATTCTTATGACATGCAGGCGTATAAGACAACCCTCCAACTTTTACAGTCAAAATATGAATTTGTCATAAAAGTGTGGGGGGGTCTTCTTATACGCCGGGTGTCATCTTATACGCCGGGTACGGAACATATGGTGGGGGGAGTGGGCTTTTCAGAGGTGTTTACCTAGGGTCTAGGCTGGCGCGCGTGGCTCTTGTGCGCGGGGCTCGTGCGGGGCGGCGTCGAGGTCCTCTCGTCACCAGCTCGTGCGGGACGCGCGTCCTCTCGCAGCCCCCAGCTCTGTGCGGGGACGGCGGCGCTCCTTGTGCAGCCCCGCTCTGTGCGGGGACGGCGGGTCTCTCGTGCAGCCCCAGCTCTGTGCTGGGGGACGGCGGCGGCTCCTCTCGTGCAGCCCCCCAGGCTCTGTGCTGGGGGACGGCGGCGGCTCCTCTCGTGCAGCCCCCAGGCTCGTGCTGGGGACGGCGCGGCCCTCGTGCAGCCCCGCTCTGTGGGACGGCGGCGGCTCCTCTCGTGCAGCCCCCCAGGCTCTGTGCTGGGGGAGCGGTCTTCTGCAGCCCAGGCTCTGTGCTGGGACGGCGGTCCTCTCGTGCAGCCCCCCAGGCTCTGTGCTGGGGGACAGCGGCGGCTACTCGTGCAGCCCCCGCAGGCTCTGAGCTGGGGGACGGCGGCGGTGATTCTTTTCTCAATCCCCGGAGGCCCCGCAGCTCCATTGATGCGATGCGGTGGCCTCCGGGAAAATGGCCGCTGAGGGCGGCGCATGCTCAGTTTCAGATCTCGTCTCCCGAGATCTTGAGACGAGATCTGAAGCTGAGCATGCAGCGGCCATTTTCCCGGAGGCCATCGCATCGCATCGCAGCAATGGAGCTGCCGGGGCCTCCGGGGATTAAGAAAAGAATCACCGCCGCCGTCCCCCAGCACAGAGCCTGCGGGGGCTGCACAAGAGGAGCCGCCGCCGCCGCCCCCCAGCACAGAGCCTGCTGGGGCTGCACAAGAGGAGCCGCCGACGTCCCCCAGGCCTAGACCCTAGGTAAACACCTCTGAAACGCCATACCCGGCGTATAGGACGACCCCCGACTTTGAAGACGATTTTCAGGGGTTAAAAAGTCGTCTTATACGCCGGAATATACGGTATGTCACACAAATTTCTTAATAAATAACATTTCCCACATGTCTACTTTACATCAGCACAATTTTGGGAACAAAATTTTTTTTTTGTTACTAAGTTATAAGGGTTAAAAGTTGACCAGCGATTTCTCATTTTTACATCATTTTTTTTTAGGGACCACATCACATTTGAAGTCACTTTGAGGGGTCTATATGATAGAAAATACCCAAAAGTGACACCATTCTAAAAACTGCACCCCTCAAGGTGCTCAAAACTACATTCAATAAGTTTATTAACCCTTTAAGTGCTTCACAGGAACTGAAGCAATGTGGAAGGAAAAAATTAACATTTAACTTTTTTTGCAAAAACTTTACTTCAGAACCAATTTTTTTTATTTTCACAAAAGAAAAAATAAACCAAATAATTTGTTGTGCAATTTCTCCTGAATACACCGATACCACATATGTGGGGGTAAACCACTGTTTGGGCGCACGGCAGAGGTCGCAAGGGAAGGAGCGCCGTTTGACTTTTTCAACGCAGAATTGGCTGGACGCCATGTCGCATTTAGAGAGCCCCTGATGTGCCTAAACAGTGGAAACCCCCAACAAGTGACCCCATTTTGGAAACTAGACCCCTTAAGGAACTTATCTAGATGTATGGTGAGCACTTTGAACCTCCAAGTGCTTCACCGAAGTTTATAACGTAGAGCCGTGAAAATAAAAAATAATTTTTTCCTCAAAAATGATTTTTTAGCCCGCTATTTTTTTATTTTCCCAAGGGTAACAGGAGAAATTGGACCCCAAAAGTTGTGCAATTTTCCTGAGTACGCTGATACCCCATATGTTACGGTAAACCACTGTTTAGGCGTACGGCAGGGCTCGGAAGGGAGGGAGCGCCATTTGACTTTTTGAACGCCACGTCGTGTTTAGAGACCCCCTGATGTGCCTAAATAGTGGAAATCCATCAATTCTAGCTCCAACCCTAACCCCAACAAACCCCTAACCCTAATCCCAACCCTAGCCCTAATTCCAACCCTAATTGTATCCCTAACCCTAATTGTATACCTAACCCTAATTGTATCCCTAACCCTCATTGTAACCCTAACCCTAGCCCTAACCCTAACGGAAAAATGAAAATAAATGAAATTTCTTTATTTTATTATATGTCCCTAACTAAGGGGGTGATAAAGGGGGGTTTATGTACTATTTTTTTTATTTTGATCACTGTGATAGTTTATCACAGTGATCAAAATGTACTTTCACTTTATGAATGAATCTGCCGGCATTTTCTTTTACAGGATGAAGACGCCGGGAGGCCAGGAGCTGAGGGAGGACAGAGAGGACACCGGGAGGTACCGGGGGTGGATCGGGGGTCCCGAAGACCCTATTTCTCTCCCCTCTTATGTGCAATCACATCAGAGGGGAGAGAAATTACTTGCAGGATCGCGGCTTTTTTTTTTACGCGATCACCGTTATATGGTTAATAACGGCGATCGCAAAAGCGGGGGGACTACGGGGAACCCTAATTATGTTCTCTGGGGTCTCACTACCCCTTGGCAGCCGAGACCCCGGAGAAAATCCGACTGGGCGGGCGCACTGCGCAGGCGCCCGCCATTTTATTTTACAGTAAGAAGACGCGGGAAGCTCCGGGAGACATGGGGGGACACCAGAAGGCTGATCGGGGTTCCCAGGGACCCATTTCTCTCCCCTCTAATGTGCGAGCACATCAGAGGAGAGAGAAATTTAATGGAGAATTGCGGATTTTTTTTTGCGATCGCCGTTATAGGGTTAATAACGGCGATCGCAAAAGCAGGGTCGGTAAAAACCGACCCGAATCATGTTCTCTAGGGTCTCGGCTACCCCCGTTAGCCGAGACCCCGGAGAAAATCCGACTCTGGGGGCGCTATATACTTTCTCCACAGCACCGTTAATTAATGGCGCTGTGGTTTAAGTACTCTTAACTACCGCTGTTAAAAGGCGTATCGGCGGTCGTTAAGAGGTTAAGGTTGTATGAAACTGATCTTAAAAGGTAAATACAGCATTGGGCAGAGAAACAAAGGGGGAAAACAGCTAAATTCTAACTATAGATTATAACATGCTAGAAACCTGCAAAAGCAACACAGGTTCATATCGACAAAGACGATGCAGCAGTAAGTTAGGAGTGGTTCGTGTTTTGGTTGCACAGTACAAAGCTCAGCTCATTAAAGGAATCTATCAGCATGATTTCACACCGAAAAGTATTTATGTACACGTTTTAACACTTTCAAAGACACATCCAAACAATATCATTACATGGTCAGTCTGTTCCTCAGTTACTGAGAAATCAGCGTTTGAACTGATATGCAAATGAGGCTTAAGGACCAGTGTAGATCGGAAGCCTCTGTCACTCCAGCTCTATTCCCCACCCAACTCCACCTTTGCCTGAAATCACACAGCATAAAGAGTGTCAGTCATGCAGGAGGTCGCAGCGCTGTAAAAAAAAAAAAATTAAGGAAAGGAATAGTGCTGGAGTGACAGAGGTTTCAGATATTCAGCATCATTTGCATATCAATTCAGATGCCGATTTCTTAGTAAAGCCCGGGTCTCACATAGCGATACACCAGCGATCCTGACAACGATCAGGATCGCTGGTGTATCGTTACATGATCGCTGCTGAGCTGCCACACAGGCAGCTCAGGGCAGCGATCAGCACAGGGACACTGCGGGTAACATAGCTTAGTTACCCGCAGTGTACATTGGATACCAGCGCCCTGATGCAGGGAGCTGGTAACCAAGGTACACGTCGGGTTTCCAGGCGCTGCGCGGTGCCTGGAAACCCGACGTGTACCTTGGTTACCAGCTCCCCTGCATCAGGGCGCTGGTATCCAAGGTACACAGCGGGTTTCCAGGCACCGCCCCACGCCTGGCAACCCGCTGTGTACCTTGGTTACCAGCGGATCGCTGGTCTCCTGCCTGTCACACGCAGCGATGCGTGCCTGTCAGCGGGAGACTAGCGATCAAAAAAATGTCCTGACATTTCTGACACGACCAGCGATTCACAGCAGGGGCCTGATCGCTGGTACGTGTCAGAAATAGCGAGATCGCTGCTGAGATCGCTGTTTAGCAGCGATCTCGGTAGCGATCTCGCTATGTGAGACGGGCCCTTAACAGAGGAGCGGACTGGCCATGTAATTGTATTTCTGGCCTTTTTGAAAGGGCTACGTGTGCATATAAATAGTTTAGGGTGGAGAAATCCTGCTGACAGATTCCCTTTAAGTAAATGCATCAGTACAGTATGCTTCATATTCTCTCAATATCTAGTTTCAGAGGTTATTACTCTTGATTATCATTAGAGAATCCAGTATGGTCGTAAAAATCAGATGACAATACCGAGGTTCCAATAGTCAGGGTGTTATTTTTCTGGCATAATCCATTCTTGCACAATTCATTAGATTTGGCTAGGATATAGGTCTGACCATTGCTCATTGTCTTGCTTTTAAATTTATGATCAGGAAGGATCGGATTCATTTCTTAGACAAAACTTCCTTCCTCTAGGTCAGCAATATGTATGGAAACTAACTGCAGCAGGTAGGAGAACCAAAATGCATATCTAAAGCAAAGTAAACATCCCAGGTAAAATACAAAAACATCAGCCGCATTAAATGGCTTACAAGTATTATTATGAAATAACCAGGATCCAGGTAAACATTACCACATTACTCCAGCACTACAGTTCTACCTGCTTGTGCCATCTTTACAGCATTATGTGTTACCAAGCACTTCCTTTATTTCATATCCATCTTGCATCTCTGTCAATGAGGCAAGCGAAGTAAAAAATTCCTTTTAAGATTTTTCATAGTTACTGCACACATGTATCTTAACCCCTTCATGACAGAACCAATTTTGTGCTTAATGACCGGGCCAATTTTTAAAATGCTGACCAGTCACTTTATGAGGTTATAGCTCTGGAACGTTTCAATGGATCCCACTGATTCTGAGAGACTATTTTTTCATGACATATTGTACTTCATGTTAGTGGTAAAATTTATTCGATATAACTTGCGTTTATTTATGAAAAAAAAACGTAAATTAGGAAAAATGTTGAACATTTTGCAATTTTCAAAATTTTAATTTTTGTGCCCTTAAATAAGAGTCATATAGCACAAAATAGTTAATACAGGGTTCGACAAACCCGGGCGCCAGGTCGCCAGTGGCGCCTAGAAAATCATGCCTGGCACCGGGTTTGTCGGGGCCCTGAGCAGGCGGGGGGCCCACTCGCCGTCGGGCACCCCGGCACCCGTTAGCGGAGGAGAGCGGTGTCAGCGCCGCCACCTGCCCCCGCCTGCTCAGGGCCCCGGCAGCAGATGGCACAATACTTACCTCTCCCGTGCCTCCGCTGCCGCAGCTCCGGGCTCCAGGGGGCGCCGGCGCTTTCTCTCACAGCAGCGCCGCTGAATGACGTCATCATTCAGCGGCCGGCTTGGCAGGCGGGAGCGACAGGTGGTGGACGCCGTACAGTGTGGATGTGATGTGTGTGTGTGTTGTGTATGTGAGATTGCTGTGTGCTCAGTTGATGTGGTGGTGGGTTGTGATGTGGAGAGATTGCTTGATGATGCATGGGCATGTGATGAATGGTGAGTGGTGGGGAGGCATTGATGATGATGGGGAGACATTGATGATGATGGGGAGACATTGATAATGATGGGGAGGCATTGATGATAATGGGGAGGCATTGATGATAATGGGGAGGCATTGATGATAATGGGGAGGCATTGATGATAATGGGGAGGCATTGATGATGGGGAGGCATTGATGATGATGATGGGAGGAATTGATGATGATGGGGAGGCGATGATGATGATGGGGAGCCGATGATGATGGGCAGGCATTGATGATGATGGGCAGGCATTGATGATGATGGGCAGGCCATGATGATGATGGGGAGACGATGATGATGAAATGAAAAAAAAATTCTGGCTCCTAAATTTTTTGGCTGGCTCCTAGATTCTGAACAACTTTGTCGACCCCTGAGTTAATAAATAACATTTCCCACAAGTCAACTTTACATCAGCACAATTTTGGAAACAATTTTTTTTTTGTAAAGCCCCCGTCTCACATAGCGATATCGCTAGCGAGATCGCTGCTGAGTCACTAGTTTTGTGACGCAGCAGCGAGCTCACCAGCGATATCGCTGTGTGTGACTTCAGCGACGATCAGCCCCCCTGCCGGGTATCGCTGATCGTCGCTGAAAGGTCAGGACATTTTTTTGATCGCTGGTCTCCCGCTGACAGGCACGCATCGCTGCGTGTGACAGGCGGGAGACCAGCGATCCGCTGGTAACCAAGGTACACAGCGGGTTTCCAGGCGCGGGGTTGTGCCTAGAAACCCGCTGTGTACCTTGGATACCAGCTCCCTGAAGCAGGGAGCTGGTAACCAAGGTACACAGCGGGTTTCCAGGCACCGCGCAGCGCCTGGAAACCCGATGTGTACCTTGGTTACCAGCTCCCTGCATCAGGGCGCTGGTATCCAAGGTACACTGCGGGTAACTAAGCGATGTTACCCGCAGTGTCGCTGTGCTGATCGCTGCCTGAGCTGCCTGTTTGGCAGCTCAGCAGCGATAAATGTAGCGATACACCAGCGATCCTGATCGTTGTCGGGATCGCTGGTGTATCGCTATGTGAGACCCAGCCTTTAGGCCATTAAGAGTTAAAAGTTGACCATTACAAAACCATTTTTTTTTTAGGGACCACCTCACCAAAATTAGTTTGGAGGGTCAATATGACAGAAAATACCCAAAAGTGACATCATTCTAAAAACTGCACCTCTCCAGGAGCTCAAAACCACATTCAAGAAGTTTATTCACCTTTCCGGTGCTTCACGAGAACTAAAGCAATGTGGAAAGAAAAAATTCACATTTTACTTTTTTTTTTTTTTTAAATTTACTTTAGACCCAAACTTTTTTATTTTTACAAGGGTATCAGGAGAAAATGGACCACAAAATTGTTGTGTAATTTCTCCTGAGTACACAGTTACCCCATATGTGGGGGAAAGCCACTGTTAGGGCTCAGAAGGGAGAGAGCACCTTTTGACTATTTGAATGCAAAATTGGCTGAAATCAATGGCGGTCACCATGTCGCGTTTGGAGACCCCCTGATGTACCTGAACAGTAGAACCCTCCAATTCTAACTCCAATCCTAACACAGCCCTAACCCTAATACCAACCCTAACCACAACCCTAACCGTTACCATAGCCCCAACACCGCAACCCTAGCCCCAACCCTAATGGAAAAAAAATACATTTTTTTAATTTTATTACTTTTACCTAACTAAGAGGGTGATAAAGGGGGGTTTAATTTACCATTTTTATTATTATTCACAGTGATCAAAATGAACCAAAAGGAAAAATCTATTGTTGCCGGGTGCCGGCCGGCAGATCATTTTCTTCCAGACAGAAGAGGCCAGGGACACCGGAGGTACCGGGGGACCCCATTTCTCTCTCCTCTGGTATGCTAGATCATATCAGAGGAGAGAGAAATAAACGGTAAATCAGACTTTTTTTTTTCCCCCGATCGCCATTATTCCATGAAGAACGGTGATCATCACGAGACTGGGGACGGTAAAAAACCGACCCGAATCATGTTCTCCGGGGTCTCAGGTACCCCTGGTAGCCGAGACCCCGGAGATTTTCCGACATTGGCCGACGCTATAACCTTATTTCTCAGCGCCATTAAAAAGTGGCGCTGCAGAATAAGTACCCTTAACTGCCGCTGTTAAAAGGCATATCGGCGGTTAAGGGGTTAAGACCGGACAACCCTTTTAATTCAATTGTGCTGTCAGGTCTCAAAAAACTATTTTTTTTGTTAATGGTTTTGAAATTTTTCTTAATTTTCCAGATCTCTATATTATCAGAAATCTTGCAAATATCACACTAGCTACCAGGCCTAATATTAGAATCCCATTTCTATTATTTACAGAACTCTTTTCAGCAATCTCATTATCATTGCAGAAGAAATTGGAATTAAGGTAGTTAGTAGCGCAACTTGTCAGCCGCACTGTATATCTCAAACAAAGCCCCCAACTATCATGGTTGTTTAATAGTACTGATCTTGTCATCAGGGTCAAAAAGGACCTTTTGGTTTCCCCTAGGATCAAGTTGCAACTGAAAGCCCTGCACCCAGTATAGTTACACCCCTGAAGATAACTCCTACATTATACAGGATCCATTATTCATAATAGGTAATGAACACATCTCAACTCTAGTGATGAGAGAACATGGTCTGATAAGGTGCTATCTGAGCATGCTTGTGTGCTAACTTAGTGACTTCGGCGTGCTCAAATAATATGTTAGGCCCAGCAGCTGCATGTCTCATGGCTGTTCGAAAGCCACAACACAGGCAGGGATTGCCTGTTTGTCAGGTAATCCCTGCACGTGTAATGACTGTCAAACAGCCGCAAGACATGCAGCCACGGGGACTAGAATACATTATTCGAGCATGCCGAAGTCACTAAGTTAGCACACGAGCATGCTAGGATAACACCTTACCAGAGCACGTTCGCTCATCACTACTCGCCGCTTCTCCTTCCCAATAATCTTTGGCTAGATCAGAAAAAAATCTTAGTTACTTACCAGTAACGGGATTTTACAGAGCCCATGATAGCACCACCTGAGAGATGGTATCCGCCCATCAAGAACAGGAAACCTACTGAATAAAAGGGCCGGTACCTCTCCTCCACATCAGTTTGGGTTTCAGAACATGAAAGGACCTCAAGACATTTAGTAACATAACCATCACCAATAAATATTCTCTCTTATTCTTTCTTAAACACTCAAAAGTACACAACACTAGTGATAAAAACGGGGAGGGAATATAAGGGTGCTGTCATGGGCTCTGTAAAATCCTGTTACTGGTAAGTAACTAAGATTTTTTTTCCCCTTCTCCCATGACAGCACCACCTGAGAGATTTATATAGATCAAAGCACCCTAGGGAGGGATCACCACTTGTAACACCTTTCTCCCAAAGGACAGATCATCAGAGGAAGACCGCTTAAGACGGTAGTGTTTATAGAATGTTGAAGGGGAAGACCAAGTTGCTGGCTTACATATCCTGTCGATTGACACCTCTGCTTTCTCAGCCCAGGAGGTTGCCATGGCCCTGGTGGAATGGGCCTTCAGGTTCTCAGGAACTGGTACATTACTAAAGGAGTACACTAGGCTAATGGCGTCCTAATCCATCTAGCTATAGTACCCCTCGTTACCTTAAGACCTTTCCTAATCCCCTGGAAAGACACAAATAAGGACTCACTTTTTCTCCACTGTCTTGATGTGGCTAAGTATTGTACCAGGGCTCTCCTAACATTTAACATGTGAAGCTTAAATTTCTCCGCATTTTTCGGGTCACTAAAAAAGGAGGGAGAAACCATCTCCTGGCTTCTATGAAACTTTGAGGCTACCTTCGGAAGATACGCTGGTCTGGCCTCAGAATAACCCTATCATACAATACCTGCATAAATGGGTGGTTAATAGATGGAGCCTGTAAATCACTGACACTGCGGGCTGATGTTAGGGCCACTAATATCGCAGTTTTTAGTGTTAGTACTCTAACCGTAACTCATCCAAGGGCTCAAAAGGGAGATTTTGTTAGCGCTTCTAGAACTAGGTTTAAAGTCCCATGGTGGCATCTTTGGGGCTGGTATTGGTCTTGACCTATGACATGCTTTAATGAACCTAACTATCTATCCACCGCTAGGTTATAATTATATAGAGCTGACAAAGATGATACGTGCACCTTAAGGGTGTTAGTGACTAGGCCCATCTTCATACCCTTTTGAAGAAACTCCAATATAGCCTTAATCGGGACCTTGCCCCCCACGGTCTGTGCCGAACTATCTAAGAATTTAGCCCAAGTCCTGCCATATAGCCTAGTTGTTATCGTCTTCCTACTGTGTAGCAGGGTAGTGCTCTCTCAAAATCCAGGCCGTCAAATGCAGACCTGACCTCTGAGGATGAGACACTGGGCCCTGCCTGAGGAGACCCAGAGTATCCGGGAGAATTAGGGATCTAACAAGGACATTCTCCTCATCCACGAAAACCATGGATTCTTTGGCCAAAAAGGAGCAATGAGGATGACCTTCACGTCCTCCTCCCGAATCTTCCTCAGGACTGCCGGAATTAACACTAATGGGAAAAGGCATAACCTAGCCTGAAATCCCAAGGAATCTGTAGTGCATCCACCACATATGGTTTTTCTCTTGGGTTCAAAGAGCAGATCTTTGTTTTTGCTTGTTGGCGAACAGGTCTCTCTGGCTGCCCCCATCGATCCACAATCTGCTGAAATATTAGTGGATCTAGTTCCCATTCCCCCTGCCTCAGGGTATTTCGGCTGAGGAAATCTGCTTCTTCGTTTACCTTCCCTCTTATGTGCAGTGTGGTTAGTCTCAACTGATGTCTTTCCATTAATTGGAGAATTGACTGATAGCAGCATCAAGGGCCGAGATCTTGTTCTGTCCCTTTAGATGGGGAAGGAATTCCACTACTGCTCTTTTTACCGCCAGTAGCGCTTTCATATTTGAGGAATAGCCCACTTGTCTCTAACCAGACTCCCTGGACTATGCGATCTCTGAGATGTGCTCCCCATCCCTCTGAGCTCGCATCCGTCACGATCACGTCTGTTACCTGGTAGGACCACGGGATTCCCTGCGACAGATTTCTCGAGTCCAGCCACCAAGCCATGGAATCGATTGCTCTTTGGGAAATAATAACCTTCCCTCCTAAACGGCCTCTGGAGTTTTCTTTCTCCTTCGAGGATGTCCTGTTGAAAACTCCTGGAGTGGATCTGGGCCCACTGGACCGCCAGCGTACAGGAAGTCATTGTTCCTAGCAGTCACATAGCCTCAGAGTCATAACCGGGTTGGTAACTGCTGCCGATACAAGGATTATGATCCTGTTCTTTTCTTTCGGTAAAAGACAAACTTGTTCTTCAGAGTCCAAATTAAAGTCCTAAAAAAGGCTGAACCCTTAGGGGCTGCAGTTTCGACTTCTCCATATTTATCATTCACACTGGCCGAGTCAGTGTAGTTTGGATCTGCCTCAGTTGGCGACTGCAGCCCTCCATTGACTTGCCGATTACTAAAAAAAAAAAAAAAATCAGCCAAGGCACGGTACTATTAACACATTCTGTTCGCGGAAATGTGCAGTCACCTCCAGAATTATCTTCATGAAAATCCTTGGAGGCATTGATATACCTAAGGGTAGTGCCCTGTATTGGAAGTGCCTGAGTTGTCTGCCTATATGCACTGCTACTCTTAGGTACTGCTGGTCCCATGGATTGGGACATGGTAGTATGCGTCCTTCAAATCTAGGACACTCATATCAGCCCGTGAACAACATCTTTATAGTCGATTTTATTGACTCCATCTTGAATGGTCTGTAGACCAGAAGTTTGTTCAGACTCCGTAGGTTGACAATAGTCCTGAAGGACTGATCAGGTTTCCTTATCAGAAACAGGGGAGAATAAAAACCCTTCCCTGCTGCTGAACTGGTACCTCCACCAGAACCCGTTTCTGCAGTAAGCCTAACACTTTCGCCTCTAGGGCCATTTGTTCTTTCAGAGTAATGGGGGACAAGATCTTGAAGTTGTGCCTGGGAGTGGACCTGAACTCTAGTTTTATTCCTGATTTTATTATATTCAGTATTCAGGTATTGAAGAGATTTTCTCCCAGGCAGGTTGGAAGTGGGACAGTCTTCTCCTACCTGGGGAAGCCCGTCACTTAGAGGGCTTTAGGCTCTCTGCAGAGGGACCCTAAACATGAAGCCTCTGCTTTTGATTTTTTCTCCTTACACCTCCCTTGTTCTCTAAGGGGTTTGTTCCTGTTAAATACTTCCTCCTACGAAAGGAACTTTTGTACTGTGGAAGGGACACATTGGGGAACCCTTTCTTGTTTTCCACTGCTTTAGCTAGGATATCATCCAATGCCAGTCGAAAAGATATTACCCTTCACATTTGACTGAGCACAGTCTGGCCTTGGATTGGGCATCCTCTGGCCAGCTTTTGAGTCACAAAGCTCTGCGGGCCGCGTTAGATAGATTCGCTGACCTATCCGCCAACCTGACAAAATCTGCCGAGGCGTCAGCTAGGAAGGCAGTCGCTCCCTTCATTAGCAGTAGGTTTACCAAGATCTTCTCCCTAAGGGTGTTGTTATTGATCTGGTCCTCAAGCTACTGTAGCCACACTATCATGGACCTGGCTTTGCAGGTTGCCGCTACTGCCGGTTTTAACGTCCCACCTGATGATTTCCTTGTCTGCTTCACGTAAACCTCAGCTTTCTTGTCCATGAGTTCCTTAAGAGCCCCAAGGTCTTCAAAGAGCAATGTAGGCTTTTTTGCTGATTTTGATACCGACACATCGATTTTAGGAGTTTTCTCCCATATGTCTGCTTCTTGTCAAACGGATATCTTTCTTCTCTTTGATGAAGACTGTAGCGGACCCTTCCTCACTGGTCTCTTCCATTCCTTACCAATGAGCATTTTGATTTTTTAATTGACCGGGAAAGAGCGCCTTTTCCTCTGCTACAG
Organism: Oophaga sylvatica; assembly: GCA_033576555.1. NCBI lineage: Eukaryota > Metazoa > Chordata > Amphibia > Anura > Dendrobatidae > Oophaga > Oophaga sylvatica. The sequence continues at coordinate 333,238,695 of JARQOD010000004.1, read as the reverse complement.
ACCCCCGAACATGATGTCCTGGACTGTTGTAGGGGTCCTGGGATCAGCTATCCCCATAGTTGACCTGTTGCTCTAACCGAATCCTCCTTATCCTTTAATGTTACTGATCCTTCAGACTCAAGATGACTGCAGTCTTGATTTTTCCTCCCCTTTCTGATTCATTATGTGTTTCAATGAATCCTTGACTTCTGATCTAATTATGGACTTTAGGTCCATAGCAAACCCGGGGGTTTCCTCCGAGACGGTTTGCTGTATGCAATCACGACAGAGTCTTTTAATATAAGTGCTGGGTAAACTTTCCCTGCACAGAGCACACTCCTTATTGTTCTGCTTGGTGCTACATTACAGGGGCCTTTCCTAGTAAAAAAACAAATACATAGAGAAAAGGGCCCATTTAATATGATTAACTTTCACGTAGATCACTCACCATTCAGCTGATCAATCTAGGGTACTGGAGATGAAGGCTGGATCAGTTCAGAAGAAACTTCTCCCCTGCAGGTGGGCTCATGCCCTGCCTTACCTCTTCAGGCTTGTCTGGCTGCCTGCCCGACTGCCACTGCAGCATCCCTGGTGATGGAGCTGCTGGTGATGCTGTAGTGGCTACTGTGTCAGCTGCTGCTATGGTAGCTGCTGCTCTGGCGGCTTCTGCTGCACATCCATGCTCAGGACTGCTGCATAAAATGCCACCATAATCCTGGGCCAATCCCCCTACATACCAGGATGACCCAAAAAACCCTGCATCCGGCCCCATACTTCTGGTTGTTGAATCCGGTGCGTTGTGGGCAGGGAGCCTCAGCCAGCCCTGTGCACATGCAGACCCGGTGCGCTACATCATCGGGATGTGCTGGATATCCATCCTGCACAGACTCAGGCGGCCTTGCTTTCAGGTGCACTCATCAAAGGGTGCACTGGGATTCCACCAGCGCACCTTGCACATGCACAGCCCCAGAAGCGAATCTCGGTGCATTCCACCGGTGTGCTCCTGCAGCCCCAGTCCAATGTGCAGTCCTGGGACCTCGTGTTAGCCACAGATGTCGCACCGACCTCCTGGCCAGTGGTACCTCACCCTTCAGAAGGCCAAGTACCGCTCACTTTGCAGGTTCCCACAAAGACAGGAAAAAAAAAAAAAAAAAAACCTGATGAGAAGAGACATCACCTTTTTATTCAGTAGGTTTCCTGTCCTTGATGGGTGGATACCCTCTCTCAGGTGGTGCTATCATGGGAGAAGGCGAATATACTTTTATACAATTCAACAGGGTCAGAGACTGCTTATTGTGGCTCACGCCCACATGGCTGCTGAAAACAAGAAGTTTAAGTCTAATATTAGGCACAGTAGCCATTATGAAAATTACAACTTTTTTTGTTAACGAATAAGTGATATGATAAATATGTATATCTAAATACAGTTACCCCCATTTAATCAATGAGTCATTTTCTAATGACCTATTCCTTTTAAGCTCACAGACAGCGCTGCTTCTTGTTATCCAAAATTTGCATTTGCCACGAGCATGGTTTACAATTTCCAAACGGAAGCTTAACGCTCACCATTTAGGAAGGTCTCTAGGCTGAATACTTTGATTCTTTTTTCTCTCTCTATGGGGTTGGGTCCAGTTAGAGTGTTTGCACATGGTCCAGACCAGAACACTTTGCACTGGCACAAACGGATAGCATAAATATCCTGCCCTTGCAGAGTAAGAATAAGTCCTCGGTCCATAACATCCAACAGATGGTTAGTGTAGAACTTCTGCTTTTCATTGCCGATCTCATCAGTTCCAGGAAACCGAACCTGCTCCAGAGTAGTGGGACCAAACAATTCTACTTGCTCTGGTGTTGGCTCAAGGTTACTGTAAAAAAGGCGGCAGCCATGAGGGTTACTGACAGTGATTGCTCCGGCTTGCTTCCCTCGGTATAGGAACTTTATTTCCAAGTCTGTCACTGCAACAAGAAAGCAAAAAGTAGTAAAAGAGGCTTATCCTAACATTCTCAGGCTAAGACACTGCAGACATATGTAATTTCTTCCCAATTCTATTATGTGTCATATCAGCACTTCTGAACCTGCAGCGTTCATGCCACACCAATGACAATGAGGCACCAGGTCGGTATAGGCAGTGCAGCAAACCCCAGCCACACCAATGGGAAAGGGTGAGGAAAAAAATGGAGCAAAGGCTAGTGTGGTTGCTTTATATAGGGGGTTCTGCCTTGAGGTCTATATCTTTATCTAGGAGGTCTTCTTTGTGGTCAGTTTCCATTTTCATGTCATGTAAAGGAGGACATTTATATCTTTACATAATTCAAATACAAATAATCAGGGGTCCATACTAGTATAGGGTTAACACTAAACTGCAGAGTAACTCAGTTGGAACTTTTAATCACTAAACCACTGTGTCCCATCTCACATTGCTTTACTAGCAAGACCCTCAGTCCAAATTATGCATCTATTATCTCTATAGTGCAAGATTGCTTGGCTTATTCAGGAATAAAGATGTCAGAAGGGGGCCTCTACAGTCCGCATTGTACAATAATAGACACACTTTGCGAAAGAAAATATGTGGCAGTCAATGTGGCCTAAGTCATGAACATGTATATTAAAAAAAGAAAAATACTGCAATGCCTGAAAATATAGTTACATAGCCACATTATTTGCGCAGTGGGTGCACGTGTCTACTCACATGGCAGCATCTGGGGACTAATAAGCAACTGGGGTATTCCTTGTTCAATGGGTGCTGACATCACCCCTTGTATAGGAAGTGCTGGATCTTGAGATGGCTCCATATTCCCTGCAGGTACTAGTTCTGACAGAGGAAGGACTGCGGGTTGTGATACCATGCCTTGGGGAGATAATTCCACACCAGGATACCCTCCAGGGGCAGTTGGTTTTCCAACAGCATCTGTTTGGGGCAGGTTATGCTGTAATAAGTTTGCGCAGGGGCTAAAATTGGGCTCCGCCTTAGGCCAAATGTAAGGAGGCAGTGGATCTGTATAATAATAAATGAAAAGAAAAACATTTTAAAAAATGGAAGCACCAAGGAATTACTTATGACAAATATCATCTAAGTTACAAGAGACTGCAAGTTTGTATAGCTTTATGCTTTAAAGAAGATGATGCCCAATTTATATGATGCGATATGGATAAATACTTCTTCACATACAAGCAAATCAGTTATGACAGTCATAGCTCCTGTACACAACCGTTTAAAATCAGATGAGTTCTATCCATGGTTTTGATGGTTAGCACTTGTACCCATGTGTAAGGAAAGGGACGTCGCCATTTTGTATACCAGCCTCCATCTTGTCTGTTCACAGAGCCACAAACTTTTAACTACACAGGGCCTATTAGCATATCCAGTACGACCGGTTTTGATGTCCACTAGGAATTAAAGGGGCATTAGCATGCTAATTAGTTTAGGCCAGTGTCTGAATAAGATGGTCAGTCATATGCTAACTAGCTCAAACTCAGGCCAGTATTTCCTGCTCCATATGAATTGCAGACCAGTTAATATGCGTGCTTCAAAGCAAAAGGGAAGGGCCTAGCAGGTTTAAGAATTGTAGCCATGTACAAGGTGGTCATTCCATTTCACACACAGAAGCCAAGAAGATGGTCTAGGAAAGGACCACAAGAAAACGGATTTGTCTTGCCAAGGGTGCAGCAACATATGCTTTGGGGACTATCCAGTAACTGAAGACTGTTACCTGGGAATGGCAAAGCCCCTGCCTTCCCATGACCATACTACAACCCGGTAATATTGATCTATAGCTAATACCTTTAAGCCTTGTACATTATTGTTGTATTTTTTTACTCTGACTGCAAATCCATTGTAATTACGTTGTATAGCTTTACTGTATATTTCTGTAATTATCTAGTGCGCCCTTAAGGCAAATTAAACCATAAAATTAATCTTGGACTGATGCTTTTACTCTGATCACGAATCTTAGAATACCCAGTGGGTAACAGGACACCTTCCCCGGCGGCCATTTGCTCTAGGTGCAGTTCCCTTATTGACCTGAGAGACAAAGGGGGCGCCGGAGAGCTGTACCTGTGGAGTTACGTCCCATTGGTGACGTGGGAGGAAAGGGGTCGTCCGTCACATGTGGTAGCGGCGGTGGGATCAGAAGCTGTGATACCCAGGCTACCGTGTGGCGGTCGGCTTAGTTCCTCACAAATTGGTAGCAGCGGTGGGATCAGAGTAATAGTGTGCGTGGGACCCCTACTCCCAGACACTACAGACTACGAGCGGTACTTTCACTGCTGGGGTCTTAAGGTCAGCCCAGCACTAGACGGTCAGAGTGTAAATATAATAAGTTGTGTGCAAGGTCGGGGTTGCAGCTGTTCCAGTAACCAAAGGTTCCCAACATGGCGGAAGGCACCAGGAGTAGGGCAAAGGGGGAGGCCAATGCTGTGGCCTATGAGGGGTTCGATACCGATGAGGGGGAGCTCAGCCAGGGCTCCCCAAGGAGCCCGACCCCCGTGCTCAGTCTCACAGTGGACTGTCCACCCCCTGCCCGTCCCAGCCTGTCCAGATCGGAGGCCATTTTCCAAGCGGCTATGGCACAGCTCGAGGCTGGTAATGACGCCGCCTATGACAGACTCCTGGTGGCGGCAGAGAAAGCAGCAGAGCGTGAGCAAGCAGAACGCCGTTAAGCTGCGGAGCGTGAGCAAGCAGCGGCAGAGAGAGCAGCGGAGCGGGAGCATGCAGCGGCAGAGAGAGCAGCGGAGCGCCGGCACCGACTGGAGATGGCTCAGCACGGGCCCCCGCTGGACGCACCAGGCCCACCTGAGACAAGGGCTTCCAAGGTCCGGGCGGAGGACTTTCCCTTACTTGAAAAGGATGGAGACCTGGATTCCTTTCTGCTTGCTTTTGAGAGGACATGCCTCCAACATCATCTGGCCCTGGATCAGTGGGCAAGGTACCTGACCCCAGTTTGAGGGATAAGTCCCTGGAAGTTTTGGGGGACTTACCTGCCGGGGAGGAGCAGGACTACAACAGCATCAAGCGGGCCCTGATCCAGCACTACAACCTCACCCCGGAGTCGTACCGCAGGAAGTTCAGGAGCCTGCAGCGGGGTTCAAAAGATACCTGGACCGACCACATGCGGGCCCTGCTGAGAGCTGCGGAGCACTGGACCTCGGGTCTAGAGCTCACTACCCGCCAGGAGGTCCAGGAACTGTTTGTCATGGAGCAATTCTTGTGGAACTGCCCAGAGGACCTCCAGCAGTTCCTCCGTGACCGGAAACCAAAGGGGGCTTCTGCTACAGCCGCACTGGCAGACGAGTATGCCAACAACAGGGCGCCGGAGCCAAAGAAGCCTGCCAGCAGCACCTGGAGAGGGGGTAAGCAAAATCCTGCCCAGCCCCATACCCAGCCCCCAGAGTGCAAGGGGTGTACCCCCCTGCTGCCCTCTCCAGGCCAGGAACAGAACCCAGACGTTGTCATAATTGCAATCAGCCAGGACACTTTAAGGCTGCATGTCCCCAGCGCCAGAAGGCCCCATCCCTGTCCCAGAAACCGTCCACTGTTTTGTGTGTGGGAGGGGGTGGTGGGAGGTCCCTAGACAATTACCAACCCGTCACCATCGGCCGCTCAGCGGTCATGGGACTGCGGGACACAGGCGCTGAACGAACCCTGGTACGCCCTGAGGTGGTGTCCCCTCAAGACTTGGTACCTGGGAAAACCCTTTCCGTCTCCGGAATTGGAGGCGTTGAACCGGCGCTGCCCGTTGCCAAGGTGTATTTGGACTGGGGCGCCGGGAGGGGGATGCGGGAGGTGGGAGTAACGCCGAATATTCCTGCAAATGTGTTGCTTGGGACCGATTTGGGGCGGCTAGTGTCCCAGTATGTGGCCACTGAACCCCCAAGTTCGGCTCCCCAAGAATGTCATGACTCTACTGTGAATGCTAATGTTAATGTATTGAATGTGCCTCCAACAGTGGAGGAGTGAGTGAAACCTGATGGTAAGCCATGCACTGACACTACACACACAGGGCTCACAGTGAGGACAGGTGAGGAGGCTGTAGGGGAGAGCTCAGAGGTGGAGGGAGGGGCTGCTATGAGCAGTGTAGGGCCCCTAAGTGAACCCAGCCTGCTGAGTCTAGGGCCCCTGCAGGAAGAGGAACAGGCCATGGGGGGGGGGGTGTCCCGGGAGAGGAGCCACCAGGTAGGACCCCAGGTCTAGGAGTTCCCCACATCCGGGATGTCAGGAAGTCAGGGAAGTCTGCCTGACCCGGCGACTTGGTCAGAGGATGAGGGAAAGCAGGCGCTACCCGTGGTCTCAGTGGTCGTGGCCGCTGTTACCAGGAGTGGGAGCGCTGAAGCCCAAGGAGCCTCGCGCAGGTCCGACGGTTTCCCCCTCTCTGACCAAGTGGCTGCCGAGTCAGACAGTAGCCAGGAGAGATCCCGGGGAACTGACAGAGGACATGGCAGTTTCATCAATTCTTGCCATATCAAGTCAGGGATTTCAGGCAGCGTTGGAAGCTGACCCTAGCCTGAAGACTCTCAAGGAACAGGCGGCACAGCCTCCCCTGGAGTCCGACCGCGAGCGAGTGGTTTGGGACCAGGGACGGCTGTACCGGGTAACGGTCCAGCAGGGTTCACCGGAGGCGTGGCCCAGGGACCGACAGTTAGTGGTACCCCATCCGTTCAGGGCGGAATTGTTGCGGATCGCACATGAGATTCCAATGGCCGGACACCTAGGGATCACTAAAACCAGGGCCAGGCTAGCTCAGCATTTCTACTGGCCCGGAATGAGGACCGAGGTGATAGCCTACTGCCGTTCGTGTGACACCTGTCAGAGGGTGGGGAAGGCGGGGCCGCGCCTCAAAGCCCCACTGGTAACTCTGCCCATCATCGAAGAGCCTTTCTCGAGGGTGGCTGTGGATCTCATTGGACCTCTGTCCACTCCCAGCCGCTCCGGGAAATGCTTCATATAACGGTAGTGGACTATGCCACCCGGTACCCGGAGGCGGTAGCTTTGTCGTCCATTCGGGCCGACAAAGTGGCCACTGCCTTACTGGAGATTTTCTCCAGAGTGGGGTTTCCCAAGGAAATGCTCACCGACCGAGGGACCCAGTTCATGTCGCAGCTGATGGAGTCTCTCTATAAGCAGGTACAGGTGCAACATCTGGTGGCCAGCCCGTATCACCCACAGACCAATGGCTTGTGTGAGCGGTTCAATGGCACCCTAAAGCAGATGCTGAAGATGTTGGTCGACTCCCACGGGAGAGACTGGGAGCGGTATCTCCCACACCTGCTGTTTGCCTACCGGGAGGTCCCACAGGCCTCAACGGGGTTCTCCCCCTTTGAGCTCCTGTACGGGCGACGTGTACAGGGGCCCCTTGCTCTGGTGAAGGAAGCATGGGAAGGGGATTTAGCCACCCCTGGAGTGTCGGTCATTGAGTATGTCGTGCGCTTCCGGGACCGAATGATGGCCTTGACGCGGCTGGTGCATGACAATATGGCCCAAGCTCAGGCTGACCAGAAGCGATGGTACGACCAGAATTGCTTGTGAGCGGACCTACCAGGTGGGTCAAAAGGTGTGGGTACTGGTCCCCGTACCACAAAACAAGCTTCAGGCGGCCTGGGAGGGTCCATACCTCGTGCACGAGCAGCTCAACGCCGTCACCTACCTGGTCACCCTGACCACGCCCGTGGAAGGAGGAAGGCCTTCCATGTGAACATGATGAAGGCCCATCATGAGCGGGAGGCTTATGCTCACCCAGTGTGCAACCTTCCAGAGGAAGGAGAGGCAGAAACCCTCCTCGATCTGCTCACCCAAGCCAAGGCGGGTGGATCCATCGAGGATGTGGGGGTTGGCCACCAGCTCTCGGGGGACCAACGTTCCCAGCTGGGGGCCACCCTGCACCCCTTTCGGGAGCTGTTCAGCAGCCTGCCCGGAAGGACTGAGGCAGCAGTCCATGACGTGGACACTGGCAACCACCCCCCAATCCGGCGTTCAGCATATCGGGTCTCTCTTGAGGTGCAGCAGCAGATGCGCCAAGAGATAGATGAGATGCTGAGGCTGGGGGTGATCCAAGCGTCCAACAGCGCGTGGGCTTCGCCTGTAGTCCTCGTCCCAAAAAAGGACCGAACTACGCGGTTCTGCGTGGACTACAGGGGGCTCAACGCTGTGACGGTCACCGATGCGTACCCAATGCCGCGCATCGATGACCTGCTCGACCAGCTGGCCGGGGCCAAGTACCTGACCATCATGGATCTGAGCAGGGGGTATTGGCAGATTCCCCTGACCCCTAGGGCACGGGAACGCTCTGCCTTTATCACCCCATTCGGACTGTACGAGTCCACGGTGATGCCCTTCGGCATGAAGAATGCCCCTGCCACTTTTCAGCGGATGGTCAACACGCTGCTCGAGGGACTGGAAGGGTATGCGACCGCGTACCTGGATGACATTGCCATCTTCAGTCCCACCTGGGAGGATCACCTAGAGCACCTGGCGCAGGTGCTCGGGCAGATCCAGCGAGCAGGCTTGACCATTAAGCCGGAAAAATGCCAGCTGGGTATGTGTGAGGTCCACTACCTGGGACACCGGGTAGGTGGGGGAGCTCTGAAGCCAGAGCCCGGGAAGGTAGATGCCATCGCATCCTGGCCCACCCCCAGGACCAAGAAGCAGGTGATGTCCTTTTTGGGTACTGCTGGGTACTATAGGAGGTTTGTTCCACACTATAGTGCCCTGGCCAAGCCCCGACGGACCTCACCAAGAAAAGGCTGCCCGTCGCAGTCGACTGGACAGTCGCCTGCGAGACAGCTTTCCAGGCGCTCAAGACCGCCCTTTCTAGTTCTCCTGTACTACAGGCAGCCGACTTCACGCGGCCGTTCTTAGTGCAGACCGACGCCAGCGACTTCGGCCTCGGTGCTGTGCTCAGCCAGGTTGACACTACGGGCCATGAACACCCCATTTTGTACCTGAGCAGGAAGCTCCTGCCGAGGGAAGTGGCCTATTCCACTATGGAGAAGGAATGTCTGGCAATTGTGTGGGGTCTGCAGCCATACTTGTACGGATGCCAATTCACCGTGAAACAGACCACAACCCCCTCAGCTGGTTACACACGGTCTCTGGGACGAATGGGAGGTTGCTACGCTGGAGCCTTGCTCTCCAGCAGTACCACTTCACCATTCGCCACAAAAGCGGCAGGGACCATGGTAACGCTGATGGGTTGTCCCGGCAAGGAGAGGGTGCGGTAGGGCGCACGGGGAACACAGGAATGTGATACCCCCTAGCGCCCTCAAAAGCAGGGAGGTGTAAGGAAAGGGACGTCGCCATTTTGTATACCAGCCTCCATCTTGTCTGTTCACAGAGCCACAAACTTTTAACTACACAGGGCCTATTAGCATATCCAGTACGACCGGTTTTGATGTCCACTAGGAATCAAAGGGGCTTTAGCATGCTAATTAGTTTAGGCCAGTGTCTGAATAAGATGGTCAGTCATATGCTAACTAGCTCAAACTCAGGCCAGTATTTCCTGCTCCATATGAATTGCAGGCCAGTTAATATGCGTGCTTCAAAGCAAAAGGGAAGGGCCTAGCAGGTTTAAGAATTGTAGCCATGTACAGGGTGTCATTCCATTTCACACACAGAAGCCAAGAAGATGGTCTAGGAAAGGACCACAAGAAAACGGATTTGTCTTGCCAAGGGTGCAGCAACATATGCTTTGGGGACTATCCAGTAACTGAAGACTGTTACCTGGGAATGGCAAAGCCCCTGCCTTCCCATGACCATACTACAACCCGGTAATATTGATCTATAGCTAATACCTTTAAGCCTTGTACATTATTGTTGTATTTTTTTACTCTGACTGCAAATCCATTGTAATTACATTGTATAGCTTTACTGTATATTTCTGTAATTATCTAGTGCGCCCTTAAGGCAAATTAAACCATAAAATTAATCTTGGGCTGATGCTTTTACTCTGATCACGAATCTTAGAATACCCAGTGGGTAACAGGACACCTTCCCCGGCGGCCATTTGCTCTAGGTGCAGTTCCCTTCCTGACCTGAGAGACAAAGGGGGCGCCGGAGAGCTGTACCTGTGGAGTTACGTCCCATTGGTGACGTGGGAGGAAAGGGGTCGTCCGTCACATGTGGTAGCGGCGGTGGGATCAGAAGCTGTGATACCCAGGCTACCGTGTGGCGGTCGGCTTAGTTCCTCACAAATTGGAGTTTGTGGCTCTGTGAACAGACAAGATGGAGGCTGGTATACAAAATGGCGACGTCCCTTTCCTTACACCATGTTATTCGTAGAGGATTCGTGCTGTGGACACAGTACGGAGAGCGTGGAGAATTGGTGCTACGGACACAGTATGAGGAGCGTGGAGAGGATTGGTGTAGACACAGAATGCAGCAGGGGGTAGGATTGGTGCAGATACAGTATGGGGAGCGAGGGGGGCCTATGAGTAGACAGTATGTTAGTATGGGGAGTGAGGGGCACCTGTTAGTACACAGTTTGTGGGAGCGACGAGGATGTGTGAAGAGACAATGTGGCAATATGGGCAGTCAAGGGGACCCGTTAGGAGACAGTATGGGTAGTGTGAAATATGTGAGGAAACAGTATGAGGAAATGGGTGCGGAAATTGTATAGAGGAGACAATATGAGGAGGGAAATGTTTGAGGGGAATAGTGTGAGGAGATATTATGGGGGAGAAAAGTGTGAAGGGGCACAGAATAAAGACTGGGTAGTGTGGGGGACAGTATAGAGAAAGGGCATCATGGGGAGAAAGCGTGAGAGCACAGTATGCCGAGGGAGGGGGTGATGTGAGTATGATGAATGGGGCACAGTGTGAAGAGGGGGCCCAGTATGGAAAGGAGAGGGCAGTGTGGCCAGAACGTACCATAAGTGGGAAAGTCTGGCGCCATATTTTGTACAGGGAAAAGAGTGAGGGGCAATTACTGTAGGGCAGATTTTTTTTTTTATTCAGAATTATTATAATCACACTGCTATTTTTAAATCACCAAGTTGAGATGTGCTGCAGAAGTCGAGAGAAGATGGAAGTCTGCAGAGATGAGATGTGGATATGAAAAGTTATCATGGCGTCTGAACAAGATGAAAAAAATAGAATGACTCCAATCAAGTTTTGTCAGTACTGTAGCTCCTGTGTGATCTGATGATGACTGATAACAATAGTAAGATGATATTGGGAGTTAAGAATATACTGGGAGTTTTAGGCTCACGTGATACAATTGAATATTGGGCTGACCTGACATTACAATTTATTGCTGTACTGAGCTTGGTGATCTACTGATGTACTGCTGGTGGTTCTGGTACTGTATTTCTGTACTGATAGTGGTCATGTTGAATATATTCACGTACTGATGGTGCTTCTGGTGACGTATTTCTGTACTGCTGGTGGTTGTGATTATGTATTCTTGTGGTGTTATTGTTTCTAATCCTGTACACATACAACAATGTATAACTTGTAAGATTACGTGATACATGGTCATGTTATTGTGATGTCTGACAAGATAACGATTACTATTTGTACTTATGTTAGAAGCTTTAAGGGGTTGTCCAAATTTGTGATGAATCTGCAAGCATTCTATATGACTGCAGACTTCTGAATTTCCACAGCGTATGCATTGCACACCGTCATGATTCTCTGATGCGGACGATGAGAGCAGGAGGTCATGCAACCTGCAATTTAAATACATGCAGTTATGTGCCAACTAGACATGTGTGGCCTCATTAAATACAAGTGAATTGAGTGAGGCCTCACACATCTAGCTGGAATGTGGTTCCATAACTGACCGCTCTTGTCATTGGCACGGGAAAGTTCTGACAGCGTGCCGTGTGCGTGCTGTGAGAATTCAGAAATCTGCAGTCACCTAGGGTGACTGCCAGTTTCATAAATCTGGACAACCCCTAATTTTAATATTAAATACTGTAGTATGCCCAGTCCTAACAGCGTGTAATATACTCACTGACAGGATTTGGTTCCGCTTGCTGATTACAGCAGTTATCATGTGATCATCTATATGCGATTTTCATACTTCCCGATTGTCTCAGTGAAGCAAGGGCTGTAGTATTTCACTGAACATTGACAGAATTATGAAAAGCAGCTTTTCGGCACGTGACCAAGTATGAAAATCACATATATGTGATCACATGACAACTACTTAAACCGCTTGAGCGGAGGGGTAAGGGTGTCGCAAAATTGAATTCTTGCCCCAGGTGCCTGAAAACCTAGGCACACCTCAAGGATGACATCCAAGTGTCGTCCAATTTTCATGGACCGACTGAATGTAGAAGGTGGAGACATTTTTTTTTCTCTCCACCTCCGAGAAAAACAGATCCCACTCTGATCGAACTTTGATTAGCGTAAATCGGATCATTTTTCTCAGATGGGGAGAAAATGGTCATGTGACCCAAGCCTTATTGTGCTTTTATTGCTTTACTAACCCCCAGTTGTTCCTGCACTTACCGCTGATGTCCAACATTGGGAAAATGATGTCAATCTGAAAGTGGAGAAATGATGCATATGAGTAAAGTATGCAGCTATGACTATACATAGTGATAATGAGGGCAGAATAATTTGCAAATTTTGAAGAAACAAGTGTGCTCTAAAATACTTTCTTCTTGCCCAATCCTGGAACAAATACTCTTCACAAATTGATTCTAATTTGTGCACAAACATTTAACCCTTAATGACAGCCAATACACCTTTTTACTGACCCAAGGAAAAATAAAATGAGAACAGCGCCCTGCTGGGGCAAAAATGCAGCAGGGTCAGCTGAATGCTATAACTTAGCGTGCTACATCGACCGCAATTGTTTTTAGCACTGATCGTGGCCGTTTAACCCCCTAGATGCTGCAGTCAATAGGGACAGGTCATCATCTAGAGTGTTAAAAAGAGGAAGATGGCTCGCTCTAAAACCCTATCGGTACTGTGTGATTGTGATCGTGCAGTCCCAATAGTTACCATGGCAACCTGAGGCCAAGGAATGGCCTCAAAGTGTGCTAGCTATACTGGTCTGTTAGGAAGCTGGCAAAATATTAGTGGGGGGTGGGGGAAATTAAGTTTTCATTCCACTTTATTTCATGCAAAAAACCTGAACAGTTATCAAATTTCCTAAAGGCAGTTTTGAATACAATGAGGGGTGCGGTTCTGCAAATTGAATCAGATTTGGGGATTTTCCAATATATAGACCCCTTAAAGTCATTTAAAAAAATAAAACAAATAAAATGAATGGCACCCTAAAATTAAGATGAACTTCATTGAGAAAAAGAAAACATATGGGAAATATTGTTTAACTTTTTTTTTTTTGCATGGTATGACCCATCTGGTTAAAGGGGATAAACATTAACATTTTTAAAATAGCTAATTTTACAACGTTTTCATCAAGTATCAGATATTTTCACAAATAAAGTCAAAACAAATTGAACTCAAATTGCCTGTAACAAAATAAAATGGGTCACGAATAAACAAAAACAAACAGGATATGGTGATACATGCCAGAGTTATTACCAAACAGTGGGCTTGGTCACTAACGGGTTAATAATGCTGTACTAGTAAGATTACAACGTTGAAACTGAGCCTGTGTGTGGCCGTCAGTCTCAGACCCTGAAACATTCGCTCTCTTCCTTTTCTATTTTGGGGTGTAGAGGATTCATTCTTCATCACGGATCCGTTACAGGTTTAATTGCCATTGTCCGGCTCTGGTATGATAGCCGTTTCAGGAGGATAACCTCCTTCTATTCCCTTGCATCAGGAACGATAGTGGGAACAGTTTCACAGAGGTAGCAGGCATCATGATTTAGTCAGAGCTGTACTAATTACATTAACCCTTTATGTATTTCACTTATATAGCGCCATTAGTTCTGCATCGCTTTACAGACATCATCATGGTCCTCATTGGGGCTCACAATCTAGATTCCCTATTAGTAGGTGTTAGGAGTTTGGGATGATACTGAAGAACCCGGAGGAAACCTTCTTTATCTCCATTTTTCCCCTTTGCTACTTCAGATTTTTCCTTTTCTACTACCAAGAACCCTAACTTTTTTTTTTTCTAAATAGCCATATGTGGTCTTGCTTTTTGTGGGACAAGTTGTAATTTTGAATGAGATCATTCAATTTACCATAGAATGTACTGAGAAAAAAAAAATCAAAAGTAGAGAGAAACAGAATTTTTTTGTGTGCGAGATTTGTGCTTACAGCGCTTACTGTGCAGTAAAAATAACATGACAACGCGATTGTGCAGGTCAGCACGGTTACAGCGGCACCAAATATATTCAGTGAAATATGGAAAAATAGCAATAAATTTAAAATGATTTTAAAAACATCAGAACTTTGTACCAAAAAAAAAAGTTTTGTGTCTCCATTTTCTGAGATCTACAGTTGTTTTTTTTTTCCCCCATTGCTGGAGCTGTGAGTGTTTTTTTTTTTTGCACATCGAGTTGTCTTTATTGACCCCATTTGAGGGACATACAGTATGTTTTGACTGCATTTTGTTTTGGGTGGGTTCGGTGACTTAAAAAAAAAAATTCAAGTCTCTCATACACAGTACATTTTGTCTTCTTTACCATACAGGTGGAATTATTTAAAATTTTGATAACTTGGACTTTTACAGATGTAGAGATGCCAAAAATGCTTATGTTTGGATTGTTAAAAGGGGAGATTTAAAATTGTAGGCTTTTATATTTCTTAAGAATTAAAACAAATGTTAACTACTTTTATTCCCTCTAGGGGACATGAGCTTGCAATCCTTTGAACACATGTACAATGTGCTGCAATAGTTTAGTCTTACCTCTTCCTCATCATCACATCCATTATCATCCACCAAGGGTTCTGCAAAAACAACATGTGAGTAGTTATTAGCAGTACATAGTGAAAATAGAAAGCAGTAGGAATGAATGGAATACGGTGGATGGAAATATTGAGAATGAAAAGCACCTTCATTTTGTCCTGGGAGATCACATAGCTGGTAGATCTTGAACGGTTGCATGGGTGTTTCTTTAGTGCCATCATACAGAAGCTTGAACTCTCTGCTTTTGTTTAGGGCACAGCGCAGGTTTGCCTTCCATTTTGCAGGGTCAGGCTCATCTTTTCCCTCTTGATATTTCCCAGTTTCCATGGCCCAAGCCTTTCAATAGGATAAACAGATGTGAGCTTAAAGCTTAACTGAAATGGATTACATACAGCCACAACTCTCTGCATTGAACGTTTCCATACTTCCTAGGTTAATAATGATATTTGCTTATTTTTCTTCACAAATCAAGATTTCCTTTTCCTATGCACTATGATGAAAACATTCTGCTCAGAGATATGCAATATAATGTTCTACAGTATATACATAAAGATACATAAAGGGCTCTTTTAATGCTTTATGTCACACACTATCTGGCATGATCAATTACCCCTATATTATAAATTCTTTATACTCTATGAAAGAGGACAAAAAGCATCAAAACGTCATGTTGTCGCTAGACTAAAGTATATGTATACACAAAATCTGTGAAAATTGCCGTTATATTTGGTACTTCATCATCTTCCAGTGTCGCACCCACCTTAAATATAGTGTTTTCCTCATCTTGCGCTGGTATATGACGCGTTGCGTGACGCCAAGGGATCCTAAACAGCTTGTGATCCAGATCTTCCCAGTGTAAACCTGGGTATTTTCCACTGTCCACCTGTGCCACCAACCATGGCTTAAGACGAATACGTCGAGGGTGCGGGTTCATGTCCACATGGGGTTGTTATAGTATCAGGATAGAAATGGCATCTAACAGCCACATCATCGTATGGTGTCCTGAAAGCAACAGAACACAGACTGAGCCTTCAGCCTTTCATACCATTCTGTAAACCATGTCACCTTCAAAGAGTAGAAATTATTTAGAGTCTTGTAATTTAATGAGGTCCAAATCCAAGCTGAGAGCTCTATCTTTGTAGGGATGTGTGCTTTCCTCTTCACCCTCACACAGATAAAAATTATACAATTCTGGAATCCCGCAACCATTGAAGGCTAATAAAAGTACAACTATCTAATCTTCCTCATCCTTACAGAGCTGGAGAGAAAATAGAAATCATGGAGCAAACAATTCTTTCTATAAGAAATATCTTTAGTGTTTTTTTTAAAATAATACATATATTTCAGTTCTTGGAATTAGAAGTCATTCGACCAACTCCTAGTCATCTTGATCCCTCCTACATGTGCCATCTTGGCTGGATTTTGGACCACCCATGACAGAGAAAAGGTCCGCTTTAGCTATTGCACTTTACGCACTGCCTTGGGTCAGATGACTTCACAGGAAGTGCTGTCTGATGTCAAAGGACCATAAGTGAAGCAGCCAAGGCCAGAGCTGCTTCCGTAGGATATGGCCATAAGGCTTATTTGAACTATAACTTATAGAACTTATCTTAATTCTTGTAACCTTACATATTCTCTAGTATACCTGAAGTGAACTATGAAAGGGGTATGGGTAAACATTTTAGAAATCTGATCCCCCTAAAAGGAAGGTATAAAATATGCCTGCCACACCCCCAAGTGTCGATCAGAATGGATCAACATTTAGAACACAAATTGTGTAGAATCACATAAGCATTAATATTTTTTTCTAAGAAATTATTTAAGCTTTTTCAAAAACTCTTAACCGCTCCCACTGTGACCAGTTCCTGAATTTGGCTATCCCACAAATAATAGCTCTCATTGGAAAGGCTTGGTCTCTTCTGGAAATTAATTTTTCTTTTTACATGTGCCATTTATAAAATTTGTACAAAATAATCATGTCCTTCCTTAGATGTCTCTTACCAAAACTAAATAGATTAAAATTATTCTACTCTTTTTCTTTAACTTAACCCCTTTACCTCCCACTACCAAGGTGGTTTGCACCTTCATGACCAGGCCAATTTCTACATTTTTGTCCAGTGTCAATTTATGAGGTAATAACTCTGGAACGCTTCAATGGATCCCACTGAATCTGAGACGGTTTTCTTGTGACATATTGTACTTTATGATAGTGGTAAAATGTATTCGATATAACTTGCATTTATTTGCGAAAAAAAAAAAATGGAAATTTGGAGAAAATTTACCAATTTTCAAACTTTGAATTCTTATGCCCTTAAATCAGAGAGATGTATAACACAAAATAGTTAATAAATAACATTTCCCACATGTCTACTTTACATTAGCACAATTTTTGTAACTTTTTTTTTTTTGTAAGTTTATAAGCGTTAAAAGTTGACCAGCGATATCTCCAACAAAATTTACAAAACCATTATATATATTATATATATATTATATATATATATATATATATATATATATATATATATATTTTTTTTTAGGGACCACCTCACATTTGAAGTGACTTTGAGGGGTCTATATGATTGAAAATCCCCAAAAGTAACACCATTCTAAAAACTGCACCACTCAAACCACATTCAAGAAGTTTATTAACCCTTCAGGTGCTTCACAGGAATTTTTGGAATTGACTTTAGACCCCAATTTTTTTTTTATTTTCACAAGGTTAACAGGACAAAAAATGGACCCCAAAATTTGTTGTGAAATTTCTCTTTAGCATGCCTAAACTCTATATGTGGAGGAAAACCACTATTTGGGCACACAGCAGTGCTCAGAAGGGAAGGAGCGACATTTGACTTTTTGAATGCAAAATTTGCTGGAACAATGCCAATACCCTACATGTAAATCAGGAAATATTTTGCAGGCACCGTGCAAAGCTGATAAAGGAAGAAGCGCCATAGTACACTGTGTTCCAAATTATTATGCAAATAACATTTTCTCAGATTTTCCCAAATTACCTATATGAATTTCAGTCATTGTAATTTTCCAGTCAAATAACTATTAGAGTACAATTGAAAGGTTTTTGTACAAACTGCCTATGATAACAGTATATTTTTAAAAATAAAACACTCAATCTGCACTCAAAATGCATGTTCCAAATTATTATACACAGCAGAGTTTTCAACCTTTTCATTTTAATAAAGAACAAAACAATGGTCATTTTTTTTAAATTATAAGCATTAGCAGGTTCTTACAAACTGAAATCAAACAGTTTTCAACTCAGAACTTTATTCTAGGCGATGTTACATTTGCACATAGGATCCCTTGTTCGAAAGGAGCTTCTGAACGCTCTCGTCCATTGAATTTGTCAGGTTTTGGATGGTTTCTGCATCAATTGTTTTGCATGAGGACAGAATACCCTCCCAAAGCTGTTGCTTAAATGTGAACTGCCTCCCGCCATCATAGACACTCCTTTTGATGATGCTCCAGAGATTCTCAATGTGGTTGAGGTCAGGGGAGCATGGGCAGGGCCGGCTCCAGGTTTTTATGGGCCCGGGCGAAAAAGCCTCAGTGGGCCCCTTTAACACAGACCACGATTCATGATGCACAGATACAGCAGAGAAATATGGGTACAGTACAATGCCAAACACTTCACTTCTTCCATTACATGACTGATATCTATTGTAAATTGTACAATAGCTCAAAAACCGCCAAATCCTCACAGCGCACAGAACAGACTGGACAGTACAGTCCTCCATATAATATTATGGGCACCACAGTCTCCCCCTCATCACCCATATAATACTCCATGCAGGATGTCACCCCCCATATAATGCTCCATACAGAATACTGGACCCAAAATAATGCTCCATACAGAATCTGAATATGCTCACGGTATGTCCCCAATATAATGCTCCATACAGGATACTGGTCCCCATATAATGCTCCATACAAAATATGGAGCTCTCCTCTGCGCTGTACTGCGTTCTGCACTGTTACGGCTCAGGAAAGGGCGCTGTGGAAAGACTCCCCATTATTATCATGATTGCCTCCCCATCATCATCATTGCCTCCTTATCATCATCATTGCCTCCCCATCATCATCATGGCCTCCATCATCATCATGGCCTCCATCATCATCATCAATGCCTGCCCATCATCATCATCTCCTCCCCATCATCATCAATGCCTGCCCATCATCATCTTCTCCCCATCAT
Source organism: Oophaga sylvatica (assembly GCA_033576555.1). NCBI lineage: Eukaryota > Metazoa > Chordata > Amphibia > Anura > Dendrobatidae > Oophaga > Oophaga sylvatica. The sequence goes on along the minus strand of JARQOD010000004.1, from coordinate 333,219,738 downwards.
CAATGCCTGCCCATTATCATCAATGCCTGTCCATTATCATCATCTTCTCCCCATCATCATCAATGCCTCCCATTATCAGCAATGCCTGCCCATCATCTCCTCCCCATCATCATCAATGCCTGCCCATCATCATCTTCTCCCCATCATCAATGCCTGTCCATTATCATCAATGCCTGCCCATTGTCATCATCTTCTCCCCATCATCATCAATGCCTCCCCATTATCAGCAATGCCTGCCCATCATCATCTTCTCCCCATCATCAATGCCTGCCCATTATCATCAATTCCTGCCCATTATCATCATCTTCTCCCCATCATCATCATCATCATCATCAATGCCTCCCCATTATCAGCAATGCCTGCCCATCACCATCTCCTCCCCATCATAATCATCATCAATGCCTGCCCATCATCATCTCTCCCCATCATCAATGCCTGTCCATTATCATCAATGCCTGCCCATTTATCATCTCTCCCATCTCATCCCTATTATCAGCAATGCCTGCCCATCATCATCTTCTCCCCATCATCAATGCCTGCCCATTATCATCAATGCCTGCCCATTATCATCATCTTCTCCCCATCATCATCATCATCATATCAATGCCTCCCCATTATCAGCAATGCCTGCCCATTATCATCATCTTATCCCCATCATCATCAATGCCTCCCCATTATCATCAATGCCTGCCCATCATCATCTTCTCCCCATCATCAATGCCTGCCCATTATCATCATCTTCTCCCCATCATCATCATCAATGCCTCCCCATTATCATCTTCTCCCCATCATCAATGCCTGCCCATTATCATCAATGCCTGCCCATTATCATCATCTTCTCCCACATCATCATCATCATCAATGCCTCCCCATTATCAGCAATGCCTGCCCATCATCATCTCCTCCCCATCATCATCAATGCCTGCCCATCATCATCTTCTCCCCATCATCAATGCCTCTCCATTATCATCAATGCCTGCCCATTATCATCATCTTCTCCCCATCATCATCAATGCCTCCCCATTATCAGCAATGCCTGCCCATCATCATCTTCTCCCCATCATCAATGCCTGCCCATTATCATCAATGCCTGCCCATTATCATCATCTTCTCCCATCATCATCATCATCATCACAATCCTCCATATCAGCAATGCCTGCCCATTATCATCAATGCCTGCCCATTATCATCATCTTATCCCCATCATCATCATGCTCCATATCATCATGCCTGCCCATCATCATCTTCTCCCCATCATCAATGCCTGCCCATTATCATCATCTTCTCCCCATCATCATCATCATCATCAATGCCTCCCCATTATCAGCAATGCCTGCCCATCATCACAGACAGCACCACAGCACACAAGCACTCTCTCAAATACATACACACACACACACACAAAGCACCGCACTACATAACACAGACACACACAGAGACACACACACACCGTCTTACCTGTCCAGCGTCCGCGCTCTCTGCCACAGTCGGCCGCTGAATGATGACGTCATTCAGCGGCGCTGCTGTGAGAGGAAGCGCCGGCGCCCCCTGGAGCCCAGAGCTGCGGCAGCGGAGGCACGGGAGAGGTAAGTATTGTGCCAGCTGATGCCAGGGCCCTGAGCAAGCGGGGGGGGGGCCCAGTGGCGGCGCTGACACCGCTCTCCTCTGCGCAGGGGTGCCAGACGGCGAGTGGGCCCCCCCGCCTGCTCAGGGCCCCGGCACTTGCCCGGGTGTGCCGGGTGCTGACGCCGGCCCTGAGCATGGGGGCCACACCTTAAGTTTGTCCCCTTTTATGCCCATAGCAGCCAGAGATGCAGATGTGTTATGTGCAGCATGAGACGGTGCATTATCATGCATGAAAATGATCTTGCTGCCGAATGCACGGTTCTTCTTCTTGAACCATGGAAGGAAGTGCTGTTTGAGAAACTCAACATACACTATGGAGTTCATCTTTACCCCTTCAGGGATCCTAAAGGGGCCGACAATCTCTCTCCCCATGATTCCAGCCCAAAACATTACTCTACCTCCTCCTTGTTGGCGCCATAGCCGTGTTTGCATGGGGTGTCCATCAACCAGCCATGCTCCACACCATCCATCTGGACCATCGAGCGTTGCACGGCACTCATCGGTGAACAAAACAGTTTTGAAGTCAGTCTTCATGTATTGTTTGGCCCACTGGAGCCGTTTCTGCTTGTGTGCAGTGGATAGAGGCGGTCGACAGGATGACTTACGCACAGCTGCAAACCTCTGAAGGACCCTGCATCTTGTTGTTTGGGGGACGTTGGAGGCACCAGCAGCTTCAAAAACTTGTCTCCTGCTATGACAAGGCTTTTTTGCTGCTGCTCTTTTAACCTGACGTAATTGCCTGTAGGAAAGAGTCCTCAATTTTCCCTTATCAGAACGCACACGTGTGTACTGTGAATCAGCTACATACTTCATGATTGTGAGATGATCACGATGAAGTGTCTTGGCAATGTTGATTGTAGTCATGCCTTGACCTAAACACTCCACAATTTGTTGCTTCTCAGCAGCCGACATCCTTTTTCTTTCCCATTTTGTCAGAAAATGTAGGCTGCTTAATAATGTGGGACAGCCTTCTTAAGTAGTCTTGCCTTTCATTGGACACACTTGCCAAACTAATTAGCACAGGTGTCTGCAATTGCTTACAGTGATATAAAGAGCCTTGACACACATCACCATCAATGAGTTTAACTGACAAACAAAAAAATTCTTACCTTATCACTCCTAAACAATTTTTGCATAATAATTTGGAACACAGTGTATAGTGCACATTTTAAGGTTATGTTTGTGGATGCTATGACCCACTCGCAGAGCCTGAGTTGCCAGAACAGCAAAACCCCCCATAAGCAACCCCATTTTACAAACTACACCTCTCAACGAATTCATCTAAGGGTGCAGTGATCAATATTGACACCACAGGTGTGTCACAGCATTTTATACCATTGGGCTGTAAAGAAAAAAAATAACATTTTACCACCAAAATTTTGTTTTAGCCCCAGATTTTACATTTTTACACAAGAAGTGGGTAAAAATTGCACCATAATTTGTCCCACAATTTCTACTGAATGTAGCAAAACCCCATATGTGGCTGTACAGTATTGCTTAGCTATACGGAGAGACTCGGAGTGTTATTTGCCTCATGGAGCACAGATTTTCCTAGAATAACTTGTGGACTCCATATACAGGGCCACTAATTGCTAGAAGAGCAGAATCCCCCCTCCTCTCCTCAAGTGACCCTATTTGGAAATTATACCCCTTTGGGAATTTATCTACAGATGTAGTGACGATTTTGACTCCATGGGTGTTTTAAAGGGAACTTGTCACCCTCCCGGCCGTTTTGAAGTAAAAGATCCACCTTCAGCAGCACTAATGCAGCAGTCTGTGAAGGTGGCTCTTTTACTTCTGTGCCCCTGCAACGCATAAATATTCACTTTTAAAAAATTGGTCCCCATACCTGCTATGTGTCCCTGAGGTGTGGCTTCTGCCCGGGACTAAACTTCCCCTCAGCCGTCCATCAACGCGCTTCAGCGCCTACAACAGCGTTTTTTAACTTTTGTTTTTGTTGTGTGGGGCGCCTGCGATGTATTACCAGTGCTCGGGCATGCGCAGTGCGCGCTGCCCGGGAACTGTCCGAATACTATTGCGCCTGCGTGTCTGTGCAGGCGCAAGATTGCAAGCCCCGCAGTGTGAATACATGATAACACACTGCGGGGAGGGAGCTGGGGAACCACAGACACGCAGGCGCAATAGTGTTCGGACAGTTCCCAGGCAGCGCGCACTGCGCATGCCCAAGCACTGGTACTACAGCGCAAGCGCCCCACACAACAAAAACGAAAGTTAAAAAACGCTGTTGTAGGCGCGGCGTCGCTGAAGCGCGTTGATGGATGGCTGGGGGGGGGGGGAAGTTTAGTCCCGGGCAGAAGCCACACCTCAGGGACACATAGCAGGTATGGGGACCGATTTTTATAAGTGAATATTTATGCGTTGCAGGGGCACAGAAGTAAAAGAGCCACCTTCACAGACTGCTGCATTAGTGCTGCTGAAGGTGGATCTTTTACTTCAAAATGGCCGGGGGGGGGGTGTGACAAGTTCCCTTTAAGGCCGGAGTCACACTGCTGAGTTTGATGCGAGTTAGTCGCACGACTTTCTCGCATCAACACCCGGCACGGCCGCCCGCTCTCGGACCTGAGTGCGCGGTGGCATAGAAATACATGCAGCCCCACACTCGGCTCCGAGAGCGGGCGGCCGTGCCGGGTGTTGATGCGAGAAAGTCGTGCGACTAACTCGCATCAAACTCGGCAGTGTGACGCCGGCCTAAAGAAATAAAGAGCAGTGAATGTTGTTGAGTGAAAATTGAAAACTGCCATTGTAGTGACCAGCACACTGTAGTGACCAGTATGTTGTAGTCACCAGTACGTTACGCCCAGATCATGCTTCTGGAGACATGCACCCGCAAGTTAGGCAGGCTTTCATCGCTTCAGAAATGCCAAACATGTGGATGCTAAATGTGGTTTAGGTACACTGTGGGGTTCAGAGGGGAGGGGGCATTTGGATTTGGGAGCGCAGAATTTGCTGGGGTCTCTATCTAAATATCTGAATGAGGTGATTCTGATGAGATTCCCTAGGGATCTATTCAATATAATGAGGCAGCAGAGTTACTCTGGACTCCGTTGTCCTTTTCAGAGGTGCGCAAAACTGTGGCTGACGGCACTTTTCTGCATTCCTAAAAAGACGGACATCGCCAGATCACAGGTCCTGTGGAGTCCGCGGTGCCTCCATCTGCCTCATTATAGGAAATCTTCCGCCGGGGGTTCAGTCTGCGATTACACCGATACCAGATTTTTTTTTTTTTTTGTTTGGCTGCTGTCACACAATAAAAGACGCTTTTTATTGCAAAAACTGGTTTTGCATCTCCATATTTTTAGAGCTATAATTTTTTCCATATTTCAGCATCTAGAGTTACGTCAGGGCTTGTATTTTGCGGGACAAGTTTATGTTTTTATTGGTACCATTTTCAGACATTTTTTGATTGCTTTCTATTCCGATTTTCAGGAGGTAGAATAAACAAAAACCAGCAATTTAGGAATTGTGTGTGGGGTGGTGTTATGTCATTCCACGTGTGGTAAAATTAATAAGTCAGTTTTCTTCTTCAGGTCAGTACAATTACAGAGATACCCCCGTTTGTATCTTTTTTATGTTTTAGCGCTTTTACACAATAAAAACTGCATATATGCAATATTTGGACAATAAAGGACATTTACTATACTTAACTTGCTTGAGTCATTGTCTCACTAAATTCAATGATGGAAAGGCCAAAGCTCTACAGTAAATTTGCCATTTATCATGAGGATGCTATGTATACCCACATGAGTATATTAAAAAAAAAAAATGATATTTAACCTCCTCAGACCTCGCGTACACTGTAGTGTACAACGGTTTCTGGGACCTCTGGGTCTGAGGAGGATATCCCCTTAACAACCGCCGATACGCCTTTTAACGGTGGCAGTTAAGGGCACTTATTCCTCCTATAATAAGGTTATAGTGCCCCCCAGCGTTGGAAAATCTCCGGGGTCTCGGGTTGTGGTGTTGGGGTTAGGTTTAAGGCTGTGTTAGGGCTGGAGTTAAAATTGAGAGGTTTCCACTGTTTAGGGACATCAGGGGGGTCTCCAAACGCGACATGGTGCCTGACACAGATTCCAGCCAATTTTGCGTTCAAAAAGTCAAACGGTGCTCCCTCCCTTCTGAGCCCTGCCATGTGCCCAAACAGTGGCTTTCCCCACATACCGGGTATTGGCGTTCTCAGGAGAAATTGAACAAATTTTGTGGTCTATTTTCTCCTGATACCCTTGTGAAAATAAAAAAAGTTTGGTTCCAATGTAAATTTTTTGTGAAAAAGTAAAATGTTCATTTTTTCCTTCCACATTGCTTTAATTCTCATGAAGCACCTGAAGGGTTAATTAACTCCTTGAATGTGGTTTTGCACACCTTGAGGGGTGCAGTTTTTAGAATGGTGTCATTTTTGGGTATTTTCTGTTATTTTGACCCCCCCAAACTCACTTCAAATGTGAGGTGGTCCCTAAAACACGGATTTTGGTAAAGACTTACCTGTAAAATCCTTTTCAGCGAAGGAAGGAAGAGAGACACAGTAATTCATTACTGATGGGTAGGCGGAGCCCCAGATCAGGATGTTACCTCAGATCAAAAGAGTGATGACTGGCTGGCCCCTCCAGCTCGGGCTCCTCCTACTCAGCTCCAGTCGTATCAAAGCTTTTAGGAAAAGAGCCAAGATCACCAGCGGAGCAACATAACCCCTTCTGAAGGAACTTCAGAGAAAAAACACAAGGATACAGGTTATGCATGCAAAGAAAGCCAAAAACCACAGAGTTCCAGGTACTACTCACGGAACCTGACTACTGCGATGAGCTGGCGATGCTGGAACAGAGCCTTAGCGCGCTGACCTCAGCCCAGATAATCGCTATCAGATAAGGGTCGCGCTGCATCTGAAAACATCAACACACTTCTGCCGTGGGAGGGTACTGTGTCTCTCTTCCTTCCTTCGCTGAAAAGGATTTTACAGGTAAGTCTTTACCAAAATCCGTGTTTCAGCTGCAGATGAAGGAAGAGAGCCACAGTAATTCATTACTGATGGGACGTCCCAAAGCAGTTCAAAAATAAGGGTGGGAAAAAACCAACAAAAGGCAGAAACCCAACAACCTTAACAATAAAGCGCAACCAGCGCTAAACACAAGTTCATCCAGAACTTTAAACTACAGCTGCCTGCAGGACCCTACGTCCGAGGGCTGCATCAGCGGAAGCACTGACGTCCACTTTATAAAATCTTGTAAACGTGTGGACAGAGCGCCAAGTCGCCGCTCGGCAAAGCTGCACTGCCGAAGCACCTTGATGAAAAGCCCACGATGAAGCCACAGCTCTCGTGGAATGGGCTCGAATCTTAATCGGGCAAGATTCACCCCGAAGACGGTAAGCTTCCAAAATAGCTGACCGGATCCAACGAGCTATAGAACCCTTGGAAGCTCGTTGACCACGCCGACGACCTGCCGGAACCACAAACAGGGAGTCCGTCTTACGAAAACCTTGAGTAATAGATAGATAAAACTTCAAGGCCCGCACTAAATCCAATGTGTGTAAATCTCGCTCTTTCGTATTCTTCGGATCCGGACAGAGTGAAGGCAACACAATATCCTGGTTAACATGAAATTGTGACACCACTTTAGGCAAAAAATCACCCCGAGTGCGAAGCACTACACGATCCGGAAAAAACTCCAGAAAAGGAGGCGAGCAAGAAAGAGCTGCCAATTCAGAAACTCTCCTCAAGGAAGTGACTGCAACAAGGAAAGCCACCTTCCAAGAAAGTAAAGAAAGGCTAGCAGAAACCATAGGTTCAAAAGGTTTATGCTGAAGAGCCTCCAAAACAAGGTTGAGCCGCCAAGGAGACACGGGTGCCTTCCGCGGCGGAAACTTACGAGAGATACCTCGGAAAAAAGAGATCACGTCTCTATTCGAAGCAATGGTTCTCCGGAATAATAAGGACAGAGCAGAAATCTGACCTTTCAGAGTGCTAACTGCCAAACCCTTGTCTAGCCCATGCTGCAGAAAAGCCAACAGGTTGGGAATGGAAAATTTTCTCGGGTTCCGAGAAGACCCCAAACACCACGAAAAGAAGGTTTCCCAAATTTTGTGGTAAATCCTAGAAGTAGCCGGACATCTTGCAGCACGAAGGGTAGCAATGACCTCGGCTGAAAAACCTCTACGGGTCAAGATCTCGGTCTCAAGAGCCACGCCGTCAAACGCAGGGACATCAAGTCCGGATGACAAATGGGCCCCTGAGTCAACAAGTCCTGTTGAAGAGGGAGTGGAAACGGAGGTGCCGCCAACAGCGACATTATTGTCGAGAACCACACCCTTCTTGGCCAGTCTGGAGCTATCAGAATAGCTGGAATTCTCTCTAGTCTGATCCGACGCAGCACTAGAGGAAGTAAGGATATCGGCGGGAATACATAGATCAGCTTGAACTGATCCCACTGAGCCACTAGAGCATCCACCGCCACCGCCTTCGGGTCCTTGTACCTGGACATGAATGTCGGTAACTTGGCATTGGACCTGGAAGCCATCAAATCCACTTGGGGGGTTCCCCAGCGAGAGCACAGTAGTGCAAAGACTTCCGGGTGGAGGCTCCATTCCCCGGGATCCATCCTTCTGCGGCTGAGAAAGTCCGCTGTAATATTCTGAACCCCTGGAATGTGAATCGCCGAAATGGCTGGTACATTGGCCTCTGCCCAAATCAGAATTCGGGACACCTCTACCATGAGACTGGAACTCCTTGTCCCACCTTGGTGATTGATATACGCGACAGCCGTCGCATTGTCTGTCTGCACACGGACTGGCAGACCGCTCAAAGGGACCGTCCAATGTTGGAGGCAAAGAAAAATCGCCCTCAATTCCAGGATGTTGATCGGAAGCACAGACTCTTCCGGTGACCATACCCCCTGAATCCAGAGATTGTTCCAAACACCCCCCCAGCCCGTCAGGCTGGCATCGGTGGTTATGACTGACCACTTCAGAGGGAGGAAAGACTTCCCCAGGGAGAATGCCCCTGGACGTAACCACCATTCTAGAGAATCCCGCACCGCGCGAGAAATGGTGACACTGCAATCCAGCGATTGCGACTGGTTCCATCGACTCAAGATGAACCTTTGAAGGGTCCTGGAGTGGAACTGGGCAAAAGGAATTGCCTCCATGGACGCCACCATCAGTCCCAGAAGACGCATACACTTCCGTAGGGACATTGCCATTGAGGATGTCATAATCTGTACATGTCGAAGAAGACATGACTGTTTGTCTGGTGGTAGGGAAACTACCGACCGAAACGTGTCGAGATGCATTCCCAAAAAGAGAATTGTCCTCGATGGTTCCAGGGACGACTTCTCCCAATTGACCAGCCAACCGAAGTCTTTCAGAAACTGAAGAGACAAATCCCGAGCCGTCAACGCCTCCTCCTCCGAGGAAGCCACGATCAAAAGATCGTCCAGATAAGGGAGAATCGTAATCCCCTGTCTTCGAAGGAGTGCCATGAGGGGCGCCAGAACTTTTGTAAAGACCCTTGGCGCTGAGCTAAGCCGAACGGCAGAGCCACGAACTGGTAATGATTCTGACTATGGCAAATCGAAGAAAGCGCTGATGACCTTTCCGATGGAATAGCAAATAGGCGTGCGCGAATGTCGATTGACACCAGAAAATCGTTCTGTGACAGAGCTGCCACAACGGAACGAAGCGACTCCATGCGAAATTTCCCGGGCATGGACATGCCGGTTTAAATCGCTTGAGATCCAGAATCGGGCGAAATTTGTTCTCCTTTTTGGGAACTATAAAAAGGTTGAATAAAAAACCTTTCCCTCGTCCTCTGACGGAACCGGTATCACTACACCCTTTTGTAGTAGCGATTCGACCTCTCGCTGTAGAGCGACAACAAGCTCGGGTTCCGACGAACGCGAGATTGACAAAAACATTTGGGGGTTGAGAAGCAAACTCTATGAAATAGCCTGCCGACACTATCCGCGTTACCCAGAATCTGAACGCGAGCCATCCAAGTCTCCTTGAAAAGAACAGGCGACCCCCCACTCGAGAATCCTCGAGTGGACCCCTGGCGTCAATCCGACTTTGCGTTTTCTTGTCAAGTTCCCGCTTGTTCTGGCGGAAACTCTGCTTCCAGGAGTACGAGTTTTCTGAGAGATTTCTTCCTGAGAAAGAAGGACGACCCATCCCCCACGAGGAGTGACTAGATCGTCCTCGGCCCCGAAAGGACCGCCGACCACTATAAACACCAGGCTTACTGGACACCGAGGCCATGCCCTCGCTGTGGTAATGCTGATTCCTTTGCCTTAGCCTTGGAAATCAGCTCTGTGAGGTCGGATCCAAAAGATGGCCACCCTTGTAAGTAATGCCAACAACCCTTGTTTGGAAACTGCGTCCCCGGCCCACTGTCTGAGCCATAAAGCTCTTCTGACTGTGACCGCTGAAGCTTGCGCTTTGGCCAGCAGAGATGCCGTATCCAGACCGGCATCAAAGATATAACAGGCTGCCGTTTCTAACCATTCACAAGTTTCCCGTATCTCAGATAACGGAGATTCATTTGCAACTCCGTCTTCAGACTGCCAACCAGCTTAGAGAAGCTCTAGCAGCACACATGGATCCTAGCACTGCTCGAAATCCATGACCCGCAGCCTCATAGCTTGCTTTTGCCGCCAATTCTGCCTTTCTATCCAAGGCTCCTGTAAGCTCGCTTTTCCCTTAATAGGGAGTAGTGAGGATTTATTAAGCTGAGATAAAGACACATCCACTTCAGGAGCAGAGGTCCAATTAAGCCTTTAACTCCGTAGAGCAAGATAAAGTGTATCAAGAAATGCGTTCCATGAAAACGCTTATCTGGACATAGACGTTCCTCCTCTATTACACTATTAACTCATCCAGAGCTGGCAATGTTGTAACGCGAAGCACGGGACTCCTGAACATGCGTGCTGATTTACCAGGACGACTAGTTACCTCCTCCGGTAACTGTAGTATAATCTCTCATGCTTCAATTAATGCCTCCGTACGCTTCGTCATAGAGGGAAAGCCCCTGCCCGTCCCCACGAATCGGATTTTCT